>OY284469.1:56309821-57618972 GCA_958336335.1 Dilophus febrilis | reverse complement strand
AGCGCAAATGTACACACTCGCTAATTCCCAATATATATATACTTCCATGGGTGATGTTTGTGGTGGGTGACAGACGACAGCCGCCGTCCGTGTGTGGTCGTGTCGTTCTTGTCAAAAATGATTTTTTTTTTTTTTTTTTCGGTTAGTTCAACTAAAAAAAAAATAGTAAATAGATGATGGATACTGGATGGCGCGCGTGTTGTTGTTTTTAGTAATTTTTAGTATAGTTATTATATATTTATTTCATTTCTAATCAATAAAAAAAAAAAAAAAAGAAATAAAATTGAAATTATATAGTAATTAATTTAGTGAATTAATTTATAATAAAATAAAAAAAAATTAAGTTTTCATATTCTAAAAATAGTGTTTATATAAAATATAATATATTATTATTATTATTATTATTTACAGCAATCGTTCATATTTTTTTTCATTTTTTTTAAGTGATGTGTAGTATTTAGTATTGAAAACAGAACGGTAGGGAAGCAGGGTAGAGATTAAAAACGAGGTAAAATAACAAAACGTTTTCCAAATAACAAAAAAAAAAAAAATTACATAAAAGGTGCATAATGATATTGTTACTAAACATTGATTTAGGAAATAATCCCCCGAAATAATCATCACATTCAGATAATGACCAAATTTTTGATCAAATTCATGAAAGATAAAATGTAAAAACTATAAAAACGTGCAGTGAGTGATGGTTAGCTGGTCTTCTTTTTTTTTTTGCATTGTTCAAAGGTTTTTTTGTTTTTCTTTGCTGCAAAAACACATGCAAAAAATTAAAAATTTGCATATTCATTTTAAGAGGGATAAGGTGATTTTTTTTTTTTTTTTTTTTTAATCAATCTCTGCGGGTCAATCCGGTCAATTTAATCGCTAAATCGCTAAATTATGTGTGTGTGTGTGTGTGTGTGTACAAAATATTTTTTTATTTTTTTTTTTCATGTGATAATTCTGGCAATGAGGGATAAATTTCCCTTTATACCTTTCTAAGTTGGTCGAATTCTAATGTGTCTGTTATATATAGATGATTATATTAAATATTGAATGGAAGAAAAGACAATTCATTTAACGCCCATTAAAAAAATTAAAAAAAAATTTATGCAGTTTGTTTGTTCCCGTATGCAAGAATATATATATTATTCGATTATAATATATAAATAAATGTTTTTGTGTGTGTGTGTGTGTGTGTGTATGTGCATATCATCGTCATACAATTTTTTATATATATATATATCTCTATGCTATGGATGGATATATAATAAAGTGGTAGTTTTAATTATTTTCTCACGCATATACATCCTGCTTGATGCCGATCAAAAGAAAAAAAAAAAAAAACGTTGTGTATGTATAAAATCATTTATATATAGATAGATATGTAAAATACATTATGGGAACCGCAAAGCGACCTTCAACAACCAAAACGTCTATGATTGTATGTTGTTGTTGATGATGATGATGTTGATGATTGATCAACATCTTCATTATGATCATCATCCATCAATTTTTTTTTTTTATCTTCTTAATTTCTCTGTTTTGTGTATTTCTATTTTAAAGGTCTTAATATTTCATTAGTAAAACCGATTAAAACAACAAAGAATAATAAGGGAAACTAAAATTCTTATAATAATTATAAAAAATTATTTTATTATATACAAAGCAAAGACACACACAAACACACATGGTTAAAGTTATTATTACACAAGACAAGACACAGTGAGGGGAGTTTTTTTTTCTTCTTCTTCTTTTCCTTTATGATAAAGACCATGACACCGCATGTTGCGAACATAAAGATATTCTGTGTTTCAGGGTATATTTATTATAATGTAAAATGTTCCTCATTGGAAATCATTGGATTTTGTCTGATGATCATATACAGTTTGATTTCTATTACTATATTAATAATAACCTTGAGTTTATAGTTGCCTTTGGAGGCCAGAACCTTTGGAGTTTCAACTCTAATGTGACGATTTGACCAGAATTTACCTTCGAAGTTTGTGATATTTTTTTTTTTGTGAATCTCCTTTCATATATAAGTTAATAAATTGAAGAGTGAAAGGACCAGCGACAACAATCAACAATCAATAATTATTCCTTTATAACGCGCAGATTGTACTGTATATTTTTAATTATATAACCTATATTTCTATAACGAAAACCATCCCTTATAAAAAGAAGAAAAAAAAACCCGTTTTTTTTATTACTAAAAATCTATAAAATTCCAATATATGTAACTATATGCGAGTTGATCGATAAAAATAAATAATATATATATGATAATAGCAATATCATCATCAAGAACAACAATAACAACAACAACCTATTTAACATCCCTTAAATATTTAGTGCATATTACACATTTGTTACTTATTAGTTTAGTGTTTTTTTTAACTTTTCATAAGTTTCAAAATACATACAGCGATTTCAATTTTTAGGAAATGGGAATAATTATTAATTGTTGCGGTTAAACTTCCTCGGAATCCGCATTCCGATTCCTCTAAACACAACTGCAGAATCAGTTGTTGTAATTCCGGAAAGACCCGAAATTCTATCATAATTTTTTTTTTTTTTTTTTGAAGTTTTGCGCCTGCTCCATAAATATACTTTCTTTTCTATGTTTTGATGTTTTGATGTTTTGATATTTTGTGTTGTGTTAGGGTGTTATTGACCCTTAAAATAGCTTAAAACTATTTTAAATTTATCTTTATATTTATTGACAAAAAAAAGAAAAGGCATTAACAATTTCTTACCTGCTTTTTATTTTTTTTTTTTTATTTTCCTTCTTTACACGATCTTCTTAGTTTTAGAGGGTATAACTTTTTATTATGGCTTTTTTTCTATAGATATTATGTTAAAATAATTTCTATAGATATTATGTTCAAAAAATATAGTAGCCGATATTAGAATAGAGTTATTAGTAAACAAAAATAACAAAAATATTTGTAATAATATTTATATTTAGGATGAATTCTTTACAAATTGAAAATGTTCACACGATACAAAGTCTTCGTCGTCATGGTCTTCATCATTATATATTTTAAATCAAAAAACTAAATGAGAAATATTTAATTTTTTTCTAATATTTTTTTTTTTATTTTTATTTATAGTAATTTAAAGTGTGGACTGTGGATTTAAATGGAATCATTCAATCGACCATCAACATCAACATCAACATCAACATCAACATCATCATCGTCACGTTTTTTATTATCAAATAATCAAGATGATCAACATCAACAACATCAGCAACAAAGGATTTCTAATTATTTGGAACCAGAAACGGTGACTATAAGTAGCGATGAGGATGATGATGATGAAGAAGATCCTGATGCTGATGCTGAAATGGACAATAATGTGGATGTTAATGTGGATGCTTTTGATGGTTATGATGATGCTATTGATAACGATAGTAATATTATTGATAACACATTAATAAATCAATCATCAATAATTGAAACGACGACGATAACACCAACAATGGATGTTGATCGTAGAAAGATGACAAATGATGATGATGATGATGATGATATGAATAGTATTACTGTTCAGACAGAAAGTTGTACGGTTAGGACGACGACGACGGCGGCGGCGATCACTACGACCACAACCATCACTACAATTACATCTCTTATGTCAACAACAACAACAACAACAACAAACGATAGGTTACATGAAATACCTTTAAATTTGAATGATGATGTAGTACAACAATCATTATTAGAAAATCCCATCATTAAATTAACAGATAATCAAATGATTGAAAATATTGAATCTAATGGAATGTCATCATTACTAAGGCCAGTAATGATGAATCATATCGATGGAGTTGATGGTGGTAGTTGTACTGCTACTGCTACTGCTTCTTCTACTGACATTATTATCACTCCCACTGCGGCCGTCGCCGCCACCGCCGCCACCGCCGCCACCGCCGCCACCGCCGCCACCGCCGCCACCGCCGCTGAAGATAATCATAGTATAAATTTAGAATGTGATCGTGTGCAATTGTTAGATAATTCTGCTGTATTAATTAAAATAGAAAAATTTGATGATGATGATGATGATGATGATGATGATGAATTCGATAATGTGAGTTTAAATAATACTAATAATAATAATAATAATAATAATAATAATAATAATAATAGTAATGTAAATATTACAATGAATCCAACAATGGTAAATGTTAAACAAGAAAATGATAATGATATTTTAGATGGAAATCAAACGATTGGAACGATTTTTATTGATAATCAAAAATACGTATTTATAGATCGATTACTCGTTAAATTTGCCCATAAACGTAAATTTGGTGACGGAACAAATGATATAAATCATGATGATATGAAAATGGACGAAGATAAAAATAACCAAAATATAGTTGATTTAAGAGAAAATAAATCGGTTAAGGTGGTGGCGGGTGCTGGTAGTGTTGTTGGTGGTTGCGATACACCAGAAATACCACAAATAAAAGTGGAAAAAAATATTGAACAAGAAGCAGTTATAAAGACAACAACGACGACAACGACAGCGACGACATCATCCTCATCATCATCATCATCATCAACAATAATAAAACCTTCAAATAGAAAAACGTCCATTCCATCATCAACATGTACAGCATCAACTTCTTCATCCAATTCGAATCCAAAAGCATCAACCTCATCCGCCTCATCGTCATCGTCGTTGTCTTCTTCTTCAACAAGAAAACAATCGAATCATGGAGGAGTAGGAGGAGGAGGAGGAGAAGGCGGAAGTAGAAGATCATCCCCATTGAATATTAACGATTATCGTCTTTTAAAAAACTCATCTACTGCTACTACTGCTACTGCTATTGCTACTACTACTACTACTACTAGATCTGATGATAATTTAAATAATAATAATAATAATTTTAATCAACAAGAAAATATCCAACCAAATTCCATGTTAATGGTCATCGATAATACTAATAATCGTCGTAATGATTACGTTGTTGATGATGTCATTGTTATTGATGGTCAAAATGATACGGTTGCAAATGGATCGGTATGGGATGTTCGTGAAGTAGATGACATTGATGCGGATGACGATGATGTTGGTGATATAAATGAAGAAATATGTACATGTAATCAATATGAAATGATTCAAATGAGTGCAAGTGAAGATGAATTACCAAGTCGTGATGTTGATTTATCCGGTTATCGTATATCCGATACAATTTCGGATGATTTAATTTTAAAAGATACAACAACAACAACAACGGCGACGGCGACGGCGACAGCGACAACAACAGGAGAAATAGAAATAGAATCTATCGGAAGAAATTATCGAACCATGCATGATAATGAAACACCACGAAGTCGAAGAAAACGTAAATTAACCGAAACAAAGTCATTATTATATAATAGAAATAGAAATTCAATAAATGATCAATTTGATCCATATGGATTGCCAAAACCAGGAGCAACAATTTCTTCTTTATCTTGTTCTTCCCCACCACCATCAACATCAACATTATCATCATCATCATCATCAACATCAACATCAACATCATATTTTGCTGGTACTGCTGCTGTTGCCGAATCACCACTTCAATCACCATCATCATCAAATTATAAAATAAAAAAACGTTTAAATATATTATCATCAGTTGCCGTTCATGTTAATAATATGGCCCATACAATATCTACATCATCTTTGTCATCATCAACATCAACATCATCCACATCATCCACATCATCATCATCATCATCTTCAACTTCATCATCCTCGTCATCTTCATGTTCATCATCGGCACCAGCATCACCGGTATTAATTCCATCTTCACCAACACCAACACCACCACCACCATTTGCATTGGCATCAAATGAATTAAACGAATCCGAATCTTCATCACCATCAACATCCACATCATCATCATCATCATCATCATCATCATCATCATCAATATTATTTACATCGGAATTATTTAATTTACCAAAAACAAATTATAATCTTGCCATTTGCAATAATAATAATAATAATAATGATAAACGATTCATTGGTGCTGTTGGTGGTGGTCAAACACCATCACGTCAAATGATACCATCGGTACGTGATCATTCACCACCGGAATTATCCGAATGGTTATTGAAATTTCAACAATGGACACCGGTTGAACGTATCATTGCCATTAATCAATTCATTGATTGTTGTGAACCGTCTCAGGTACGTCATATGATGAAAGTTATTGAACCACAATTTCAACGTGATTTTATATCGTTATTGCCAAAAGAATTAGCATTACAAGTATTATCATATTTAGAACCAATGGATTTATTAAAAGCTGCCCAAACATGTCGAAGTTGGAGGTAAAAAACAAAAAACAAAACAAAATTACTCAAATATTTTAACAAAATATAATAAAATTCAATTTTTTTAATCCCGGCGTTTTGGAATAGATTTTTATGTGATGATAATTTATTGTGGAAGGATAAATGTAAAAAACATGCAATACCAACAATGGATTCATCATTTGATCGACCGAAACGAGGTCGAACTGGGAATATGCCAATGTATGCATCCGAATGGAAGGTATATAAAACGAAAAAAAAAAAAAAAACTCATTTTTGCCAGTCCACAAAATGAATTGTTAATTTTATTTTTATTATTTTTTATTTAGGCTGCTTATGTACGACAGCATATTATTGAATTGAATTGGCGATCAAAACCAATAAGGGATCCGAAAATATTGAAAGGTCATGATGATCATGTCATTACTTGTTTACAATTTTGTGGTAATCGAATTGTTTCCGGTTCCGATGATAATACGCTTAAAGTTTGGTCAGCTGTAACGGGAAAGGTATGTTTTTTTTTTTTTTTCGTTAATATTCGTTAAGTTTAAGTTATCCACCTGCTCCTGCCTTCATACAAATCCATTGGATTATCACAGATATTTCGTTCTGTTTCTAACCAATCATCCTGAAATTGGGAATTTAACTGTTTTATAAACTAGGAAAAACTTTTATATCGATGAATTTTTCCTAAACCCATCCTGTCCAGGTGCTCCCATACAAATCCAATGGATTATTACAGATATCTCGTGCATTTCTGAACCAATCGATTTGAAATTGGGTATTTGGCTGGTTAATAAACTACGAAACATTTTTGTATCCATGGATTTTTCCTAAACCCATCCTATCCAGGTGCTCCCATACAAATCCAATGGATTATTACAGATATCTCGTGCATTTTCTAACAAATCATCTTGAAATTGGGTATTTGGCTGGTTAATAAACTAGGAAATACTTTTATATCGATAGATTTTTCCTAACTCCATCCTATCCAGGTGCTCCCATACAAATCCAATGGATTATTTCAGATATCTCGTGCATTTTCTAACAAATCATCTTGAAATTGGGTATTTGGCTGGTTAATAAATTAAGAAACATTTTTGCTTCAGTGAAGTTTTTCCTAACTCCATCCCATCCACCTGCTCCCATACAAATCCAATGGATTATTACAGATATCTCGTGCATTTCTGAACCAATTCTTTTGAAATTGGGTATTTGGCTGGTTAATAAACTAAGAACCATTTTTGCTTCAGTGAAGTTTTTCCTAACTCCATCCTATCCACCTGCTCCCATACAAATCCATTGGATTATTTCAGATATCTCGTGCATTTTCTAACAAATCATCTTGAAATTGGGTATTTGGCTGGTTAATAAACTAAGAAACATTTTTGCTTCAGTGAAGTTTTTCCTAACTCCATCCTATCCACCTGCTCCCATACAAATCCATTGGATTATTTCAGATATCTCGTGCATTTTCTAACAAATCATCTTGAAATTGGGTATTTGGCTGGTTAATAAACTAAGAAACATTTTTACTTCAGTGAAGTTTTTCCTAACTCCATCCCATCCACCTGCTCCCATACAAATCCACTGGATTATTTCAGATATCTCGTGCATTTTCTAACAAATCATCTTGAAATTGGGTATTTGGCTGGTTAATAAACTAAGAAACATTTTTGCTTCATTGAAGTTTTTCCTAACTCCATTCCATCCACCTGCTCCCATACAAATCCAATGGATTATTACAGATATTTCGTTCTGTTTCTAACCAATCATCTTGAAATTGGGTATTTGGCTGGTTAATAAATTAAGAAACATTTTTGCTTCAGTGAAGTTTTTCCTAACTCCATCCCATCCACCTGCTCCCATACAAATCCAATGGATTATTTCAGATATATCGTGCATTTTCTAACAAATCATCTTGAAATTGGGTATTTGGCTGGTTAATAAATTAAGAAACATTTTTGCTTCAGTGAAGTTTTTCCTAACTACATTCCATCCACCTGCTCCCATACAAATCCAATGGATTATTTCAGATATCTCGTGTATTTTCTAACAAATCGATTTGAAATTGGGTATTTGGCTGGTTAATAAACTAAGAACCATTTTTGCTTCAGTGAAGTTTTTCCTAACTCCATCCCATCCACCTGCTCCCATACAAATCCAATGGATTATTACAGATATCTCGTGCATTTCTGAACCAATCGATTTGAAATTGGGTATTTGACTGGTTAATAAACTAAGAAACATTTTTGCTTCAGTGAAGTTTTTCCTAACTCCATCCCATCCACCTGCTCCCATACAAATCCAATGGATTATTACAGATATCTCGTGCATTTTCTAACAAATCATCTTGAAATTGGGTATTTGGCTGGTTAATAAACTAAGAAACATTTTTGCTTCAGTGAAGTTTTTCCTAACTCCATCCCATCCACCTGCTCCCATACAAATCCAATGGATTATTACAGATATCTCGTGCATTTCTGAACCAATTCTTTTGAAATTGGGTATTTGGCTGGTTAATAAACTAAGAAACATTTTTGCTTCAGTGAAGTTTTTCCTAACTCCATCCCGTCCACCTGCTCCCATACAAATCCAATGGATTATTTCAGATATCTCGTGTATTTTCTAACAAATCATCTTGAAATTGGGTATTTGGCTGGTTAATAAACTAAGAAACATTTTTGCTTCAGTGAAGTTTTTCCTAACTCCATCCCATCCACCTGCTCCCATACAAATCCCAAGGATTATTTCAGATATCTCGTGCATTTTCTAACAAATCGTCTTGAAATTGGGTATTTGGCTGGTTAATAAACTAAGAACCATTTTTGCTTCAGAGGAGTTTTTCCTAACTCCATCCTATCCACCTGCTCCCATACAAATCCAATGGATTATTTCAGATATCTCGTGCATTTTCTAACAAATCATCTTGAAATTGGGTATTTGACTGGTTAATAAACTAAGAAACATTTTTGCTTCAGTGAAGTTTTTCCTAACTCCATCCCATCCACCTGCTCCCATACAAATCCAATGGATTATTTCAGATATCTCGTTCTGTTTCTAACCAATCATCTTAAAATTGGGAATTTAAATGTTTTATAAACTAGGAAAAACTTTTATATCCATGAAATATTCCTAAACCCATCCTATCCACCTGCTCCCATACAAATCCAATGGATTATTTCAGATATCTCGTGCATTTTCTAACAAATCATCTTGAAATTGGGTATTTGGCTGGTTAATAAACTAAGAAACATTTTTGCTTCAGTGAAGTTTTTCCTAACTCCATCCCATCCACCTGCTCCCATACAAATCCAATGGATTATTTCAGATATCTCGTGCATTTTCTAACAAATCATATTGAAATTGGATATTTGGCTGGTTAATAAACTAAGAAACATTTTTGCTTCAGTGAAGTTTTTCCTAATTCCATCCCATCCACCTGCTCCCATACGAATCCAATGGATTATTACAGATATCTCGTGCATTTCTGAACCAATTCTTTTGAAATTGGGTATTTGGCTGGTTAATAAACTAAGAAACATTTTTGCTTCAGTGAAGTTTTTCCTAACTCCATCCCATCCACCTGCTCCCATACGAATCCAATGGATTATTACAGATATCTCGGGCAGTTTCTAACAAATCGATTTGAAATTGGGTATTTGGCTGGTTAATAAACTAAGAACCATTTTTGCTTCAGTGAAGTTTTTCCTAACTCCATCCCATCCACCTGCTCCCATACAAATCCCATGGATTATTTTAGATATCTCGTGCATTTTCTAACAAATCATCTTGAAATTGGGTATTTGGCTGGTTAATAAACTAAGAAACATTTTTGCTTCAGTGAAGTTTTTCCTAACTCCATCCCATCCACCTGCTCCCATACAAATCCCAAGGATTATTTCAGATATCTCGTGCATTTTCTAACAAATCGTCTTGAAATTGGGTATTTGGCTGGTTAATAAACTAAGAACCATTTTTGCTTCAGAGGAGTTTTTCCTAACTCCATCCTATCCACCTGCTCCCATACAAATCCAATGGATTATTTCAGATATCTCGTGCATTTTCTAACAAATCATCTTGAAATTGGGTATTTGACTGGTTAATAAACTAAGAAACATTTTTGCTTCAGTGAAGTTTTTCCTAACTCCATCCCATCCACCTGCTCCCATACAAATCCAATGGATTATTTCAGATATCTCGTTCTGTTTCTAACCAATCATCTTAAAATTGGGAATTTAAATGTTTTATAAACTAGGAAAAACTTTTATATCCATGAAAAATTCCTAAACCCATCCTATCCACCTGCTCCCATACAAATCCAATGGATTATTTCAGATATCTCGTGCATTTTCTAACAAATCATCTTGAAATTGGGTATTTGGCTGGTTAATAAACTAAGAAACATTTTTGCTTCAGTGAAGTTTTTCCTAACTCCATCCCATCCACCTGCTCCCATACAAATCCAATGGATTATTTCAGATATCTCGTGCATTTTCTAACAAATCATCTTGAAATTGGGTATTTGACTGGTTAATAAACTAAGAAACATTTTTGCTTCAGTGAAGTTTTTCCTAACTCCATCCTATCCAGGTGCTCCCATACAAATCCATTGGATTATTTCAGATATCTCGTGCATTTTCTAACAAATCATCTTGAAATTGGGTATTTGGCTGGTTAATAAACTAAGAAACATTTTTGCTTCAGTGAAGTTTTTCCTAACTCCATCCCATCCACCTGCTCCCATACAAATCCAATGGATTATTTCAGATATCTCGTGCATTTTCTAACAAATCGTCTTGAAATTGGGTATTTGGCTGGTTAATAAACTAAGAACCATTTTTGCTTCAGAGGAGTTTTTCCTAACTCCATCCTATCCACCTGCTCCCATACAAATCCAATGGATTATTACCGTTATTTCATTCTGTTTGCTAACTTTAATCAACTTTTTTTAATTCTTCTAATTCTATATGTTTATATTTATAGTGCCTTCGTACATTAATCGGACACACCGGTGGTGTTTGGTCATCACAAATGGCCGGTAATATAATAATATCGGGTAGTACTGATCGAACTTTACGTGTATGGAATATTGACACTGGGCTGTGTACTCAAATATTAACAGGTCATACGTCAACTGTTCGTTGTATGCATTTACATGGCAATAAGTATGGTTAATATATTTACACATATATAAAATTAAATAGAATATTTTTAATTACCAAAAAAAATAATAAATTAAATTGTTTTAATTCTGTTCAAAATTCAAAATCAAGAGTTGTAAGTGGTTCAAGAGATGCAACATTACGTGTATGGGATATTCATGGTGGTGAATGTTTACAAATATTAGTTGGACATTTGGCAGCCGTTCGTTGTGTTCAATATGATGGTAAAATTGTTGTATCGGGTGCCTATGATTATACGGTTAAAGTATGGAATCCAGAACGTCAAGAATGTTTACATACCCTTCAGGGTCATACGAATCGTGTCTATTCATTACAGGTTAATTGGAATTTTTTTTATTGTTTTTCCGTTTGTTTGGAAAAAAACTGATGTTTTATTTGTTCGCGGATTAGTTTGATGGTGTTCATATTGTTTCGGGTTCATTGGACACATCCATTCGTGTTTGGGATGTTGAAAGTGGCAGTTGTAAGCATACATTAATGGGACATCAAAGTTTAACATCCGGTATGGAATTAAGACAAAATATTTTAGTTTCTGGTAATGCCGATTCAACCGTTAAAGTATGGAATATTACAAATGGACAATGTTTACAAACATTATCGGGTATGTGTAAAATTTATGATTATAAGATTTTAGATTTTTTGTTAAACATTTACCTATCCATTCATCCATCCATTCAAACAATTGATTGAACAGGTTCATATAAACATCAATCGGCTGTTACATGTTTACAATTCAATACAAGATTTGTTATAACAAGTTCTGATGATGGTACAGTTAAATTATGGGATGTTCGAACCGGTGAATTTATACGAAATTTAGTAACATTAGATTCGGGTGGTTCAGGCGGTGTTGTTTGGCGCATCAGGTAATTATACAAACATTTAATAATCCAATAATCTAATAAATGTTTAAACAATAATTTTTATTTTTTTATAATAACCACACAGGTCAAATGATACAAAATTAGTGTGTGCTGTTGGTTCACGTAACGGTACAGAAGAAACAAAATTAGTTGTATTAGATTTTGATGTTGAAGGTGCTTGCTTAAAATGCTCATAAAAAAAAAATTTACAAGACACAAAAAAGAAGAAAGAAGAAAGAAGAAAGAAAAATTCAATCCCCAATAAACGAGGTTTTTTTTTTTTTTTTTTTTTTTTTTTATATTTGACTACATATTAAAATATATATAAATATATATAAAATGTATGTATAGAAAAAAAATTGTAATAGTAATTAAGGATAAAACAAAACAAAAAAAACAAAAACAAACAAAAAAAGAAACAAACAAATGATGATAAAATAATTTCAAAAATAAATGAATGAAAGAATCGAAAGAAGAATCGAAAAAGAATCGAAACAAGAAACAAGAAGAAGAAGAAGAAGGTTTTTTATTTTTTTTTTTGAACTATCAATAGATTTCTATTGATTTAATAAACAATCCAAATGAAGTAAAATATCTATATCTGTATCTGTGTTAAGGAAATGGATCACAACGTAGATTCGCATTACCTTATTGTCATCCAATCGGTTGTTGTTTTGAAGTTGTTAGCCATGTGATCTCAGCTCGGCATTTTTCTCGCCGCTGCTATGCAAATGACATATTGACATTATGTCACACAGTGATTGCAATGTTTTCATTGCATGTAGTAAGATTTACGTTGCTGTTGTTGTTGCTGTTGTTGAAACGACCTAGTGATTTCTGGCCTAGTGGAATAGTTGTGAATAGGATGAATAGGAGACGCGAATGGTATTAAAATTGATCATTTCAATTGTAGAGGTTAAAGCAAACGTAAGGAAATTTCTATGAATGAAAGAATTGTACTGTATTTCAATTATGATTTTTGATTGATTTATTTCTATTTTTTTATTATAAAATGGTGCTGTTGCGAGGTAATAATTAATCAATTCCTTTGATTGTCATCGTCGTCATCGTCGTCTGTCTGTCTGAAATTTTTTTTTTTTTTTCCATTCCTTTTTTGATTCACTCCTAGTCCACATTTCCCATAGATAGGGATTTAAACCATAGATAGAAATAATTATCAGTTTCTATAATCATAAATTTTCCTCTTCATCATCATTATCATTAATATTAGTTCTGTTGGTTCTGTTGTCGGTTGTCCCCTCCAACAATGGTAAAATAATATTTTTTAATTTTTCTGCATTAATTTCTGTGATGGTGAAAGATTTTGAAAAGATTTGTTGAACTTTTTAAATCGTTAATAATAAATAAATAGAAATTAAAGCCCAAAACCTTTTAATAAACTATCCAAATCAATTTCATTTGAAACTTGACAAATATTCATCATAGTTGCTTCTTGTAATACAATTTTTATTGAAACATCAGCACCCAATAATATAAATGGACAATTACGTGATGTAAATTCTTTATGTAATGCACCCAATCCACGTGCAACAGTAAAATCAAATTCTAGATAAATAGAAAGGATAATATTTATTAATATCATCATCACCATCATTTATGATTCAAAACAAATGCGTTTTTTCGCTATCACCATTTAATTGTCTACAATCCAAAACAATTGGTAAAAATCCATATTCTTTGGCAACTTTACCGATACGTGAACGTAACCATTCAATAGCCGGAAAATATAATAAACTATATTTTGGTTTTATTAATACATAATCAATATCGGATATTGTCTATGATAAATGAATAAATAAAAAACCAATCAATTCAATTAAATTCAATCAAAATCAACGTCAATTGAATTTTTGACATTAAATAAATGTCAAAAATACCTCTAATTTGTTTACGGTTAATGTGGGTCGAGCTGCACTATGTATTAAATAGGCACAATCAATGGCAACGCCAAACAATAAACCAAATTCAACGCCAATTGCTAAACTTAATCCAAATGTTATGGCACCCGGTAATAATTCACGTCGACTACAACGCCATAATGGACGTATCACTTCATATTCAATCATAAATATTACAGCCGTTATAATGACAGCACTTAGCGCAGCCTTTGGTATATATTGAAAATATGGTGTTAAAATACCCAAAGCTAATAAAACTAATATACCTATTAAAAAAAAAAGTAATTTCTATTATCAAAAACTTTAAATATCAATTTGCAAAATATAGATTAGATATACTTGTATAAATTCCACCGATTGGTGTTTTAACACCACTTGCATGATTTACGGCACTACGTGAAAATGAACCGGTAACCGGTATCGATGAAACAAATGAACCACAAATATTACTAAATGATAATGCAAATAATTCACGTGTTGCATCAATGCTACTGCCAATGAATGCCTTTGATATGGCAACATTACCTAAAACGGCAATTACCGGTAACATAATAATTGTTGGTCCCAATTCGGATATCTAAATCAAAATATTATCTATAGATATAGAATTAAGAGCTATATATATGATTATAAACCAATTCATACCATATCAGTAAAATTCATTTTCACAATTTCTTGACTATCCGTTCCATTTATTATTTGTCCATTTGCAATTTGTCGTGTCGTTTCAAATGGTGGCAATTGAAAATTTGGTAATCCACTACGTACTTTTCCCGTTAATATAAATGGTTTCCGACCATATTGTTGTTCGGCAATGAATGCCATTACACTTGATAATAATACAATTAATGCATTTCTTGCTGTTATAATTGTCCATAGAATACCACCGAAAATACGTCGTTTTTGTGATGCATCAGCGGGTGTTTTAATATCTTTTAATTTCTATACATAAGGAATAATGAAACAAAACATGAATGGATTTTTCACCGATAGATAGTTTAAAAAATTCACTTACCCTTAACATTAACAATATTCCAATTGAAAAAATACCTAAAGTAAAGTCACCCACACGTAAATCATTAATATTTACAATAACCGAACGTATTGTTTCAATAAAACCGGAATTTGATCCACCCGTTAAACCTAATAAACCCTAAATTTTAACACAACAAATTTGTATAAAATAAAAAATTAACGAAGAAAGAAGATCTTACGTAAAAAACAAAACAATTTCACCTTAAGTTGTGATGTACCAATAATTATAGCCGTTGCCGATGTAAATCCAACGGTTACCGGTAATGATATTAAATCAACTAGGGCACCTAAACGTAATACAGCCATCAGGCATTCAACAATACCGGCTAAAAAACATAATGTTATGGCTAAATCGGGTCCGGAATTGCCACCCAACGCAGTATGACGACTTGTCATCAATGCCAATAGAGCTGTTGGTCCAATTGTTAATTCACGACATGTTCCAAATAGCGCATAAATAAAACCACCCATAATCGCTGAATATAATCCATACTTATAAAATACAAATATAAAAATCATTTTATTATATTTATAATTCATAATTTGAAACTCATACGCGACGAGATAGGGATGAATAATAAAGAACTATAGAATCACTATATAAGCAAATACGCGGATTTGAGGATCCCATGTGGAGAAAAAAAAAAAACCGGCAATTCGTTTGTTTGTTACTTAGAGATATACTTAGCGAGCGATGATGAGGATGAGCAATCGTTTAAATTTTATGGAAAGAGAAAATAAACATCTCATCACATCAGTGAATAATAATTTCCCGTGCCCGTATTATTTGAATTATTGATTTTTATTTTAAATATAGAATAATTTACTTGTGGTTCTAATCCGGCTAATACCGAATAGGCAAGACCCTGTGGTAAAACTGTTAATCCAACTGTAATACCAGCAATAAAATCTGTAATTGCATACTGTCGATTATAATTATTTAGAAATTTAAGTCCTGGAAATAGATTTTGTGATTGAATGAAATTCATTTTATGTGTAAATTGCTGCTCTGCTGTCCTGTGAGTTTCTGTGACTTGTGGTTTGATTTTTTTGAATCTGTACACCACCAAAAGTAAATGTTTACATAAATTTAGGCGAATTATTAATTAATTGTATCTAAATGAAAAAAAAACATATTTTTAATTTGAACTTTGTACTTTTATATTATTCTTTTAATTCTAAGCATCAATCAATATCGTTTTGTAAAATCGCTATATTAAAAATATTACGATTTTAATTTTAATTATGTATACTTACAAATATATTTCTGTTTTTTTTGTGCGTGAAAAATAGTTTATAATTAATTATTAATCTTTAATCTTTTATCTTTTTGATGATATTTAAATAATTTGCGGATTTTCGCGTTTCGTTATCGTGCATTTATTATATTTTATAGTCTTCACGCTTGTTATTGGTTCTGCTTTTATAATATATTTATATATTATTATCCTCCTCGTTATATTAACTCACTATATAAACCATATTATAATTTTTTGATTAATAAAAACCATATAATAATTAACAGATAAGATACGAAATAACAATTTTTTAACAATTATTATATATATACATACCACGCATTTATATATTTTTAACTCATTGCGTATATATAGAAATCGCAGCTAGTCAATATATGTTTATTGAAATAATTTTACTATAGCATATATTTCATTATATAAGCACACGTTCACGTACAATATAAGAAACTAATTGGAAAGTTCTCTGTGTATCTCGTTGCACTGCAATATTATTGTAACATCTGTAACATACATAAAACAATTAATTTTTTTATTAATGTATGTATGTGCGAACAAACCACAAAGATATAGTATATATTATTTAAAACAAAAATGTATGTTATGATAATGCCAGCAATGTGATACAGATCATCAATAAATAAAATATATGTTGATGTTTGTTTGTTTGTTTGTACGATCTATATATATATGTATATATTTTAGTAAACAAAAACACTTTGCGTTCTATATGAACACCCAATAATGGAAGGGAAAGATCACTTTTCGGACTCTGTATATATAACTATTATTCGTGATGATGTCCGGTCATACACATTAACTATTTTTCATCAATTATTTAGAGGATCATCCATTCATATACCCTAAAATATATATAGAAAAGTAGGTATCGCGGTCAAAAATACTTTTCTTTTAACAAAAAAAAAAAAAAAAAAAAAAAAAAACTTTGCTGATGTGTTTGCTGAAAATTTCACTTTTGTTTATGTTTTTTTTTTTTGGTTTTTTTTTTGTGTGATGCTCTCTACAAAACAAAAACAAAATAAAAAAAAAAAACAAACACTTTTTAAAAAAAAAAAACACTATTTTTTTTTATTACCTTTACCTTTATGTAGCATTTTTAATTTTTTAATTAAATACATTTTTTTTTGTTTTGTTTTATGTTCTATTTATTTATTTAATAATTTTATTTTAATTATTATTTAATTAATTTAAAACCGAAAAAACAAAAGAAAAAAAACAAACCTTTTAATGTTTTAAAAAATGTAAACAAAGTTTGACAAACATTAAAAAAAGAAAAAAATATATTTTAATTTCAAAATGGCGTATGTCGATTTCTTGTTTTTTCTTTCTTTTTCTTTAAACTTTACGTTTTCAGCTTGCGGAAAAATCACTTTCCATGGAATAAAAATACATATAAAACAATTGTTAAACCCATACAATTGTTTTGTTATAAATAAAAAAAACTTTCCATGGAATAAAAATACATATAAAACAATTGTTAAACCCATACAATTGTTTTATTTTAAACAAAAAAAAACACTTTCCATGGAATAAAAACATAGAAAAAGGGTGTTAAACCCATACAATTGTTTTATTATAAATAAAAATAAACAAAAAAAAAATTTTTTTTTGTTTTGTCATTGCAAAAGTTTCTTTTTTTTTTTTTGCTTATTCATAATTTAAATTTTTATTTTGTTTCTTCATCATCTTCATCATCTTCAATCAACAAACAAAACAACATCCTAAAATAATTAAATTAAATTTAATTTAATCGATAATAATAATAATAATAATAATAATAAATCAATTTTCTAATTCTAATAATGGATAGTGTTAAACGAAGTGTAAGTTAATAAAAAAAAAAAATAATGTTTTTAAAAAGCAATAAATTAAATAAAACTAAATGGGGGGTGTTTGGGGAAAATATAGAAAATACAACAAAAGTGTGGTTATGATAATAAAATAATAATAATTTTTTTTTTACTTTTTTTTGGGAACTTTAAGGATGATATTTATAAATTGAATATGGAAATGTTACGTCGTCGTGAAGGTATTAATGCACCACTAAAATTAGCAATGGAAATTCAATCGATTAAAAATGTTGGTCGTTTACCATTTTTAACATCAAGGTAAAAAAATTAAAAACAAATACATTAAATTCAATTCCCATTTTATTGTTCCGTTTTTAATCAAATATTCCTATAATATTACACTCTATTATTTTTTTAGCAATGCCCTATTGGATTCATTAACGGGTAAAGATCAAATAATTGAATTTTCTGATTTTTTGTCAACTGAAGAATTTGGTGAACATTCACGTAATCCACATGCAGTTATGGAAAAAAGTTTAAATTTAAATTAAAAAATAAAAAGGTGGTTGGTTTGGTTTGGTTTTTTTTTTATAAATAAATAAATAATATTTATTTGCTTTTTTTTTATTCATTAATTTATTAATATAATATAAAAACTTTAAAAAAAAACTCTCAAATAAGTTGAACACGTCCATCGATTATCAAATCGGCAGCAAATTTATATGGCATAATATGTTGTGAACCCGTATCTAAATTCACTTCTTCATCGATGCCCACGATAACCGATACAACACTTACGTTTGCCTTTAGAAATACATGACTTAATAGATTTGGTTTAAGCATTTGTGCTGTATCATCTTGTTGTTGTTGTTGTAAATTATATGGCATATGCTGTAATGCCACTTGATGTAAATGCATTTTAAAATTTTCTTCATATTGTTCAGCATAACGTCGTTCTTCCGCCGATAAACGTTTTTTATCCATACGGGTCATTCCATCATCATCTGCATCCAAAATATATCGGGTGTAACGTTCGATTTTTATTAAACGACAACGTAGATAACTTGCCATTAGATATCGAATACGATCCAATTCCATTTGATGGGTTATATATCGTAAATCACCTTTATTATTCAATTGTTTTAAATTCTCTTCCATATGTTCAATTTGACCGAGTGTCAATTCAAGCATTTCCGTTTGATGTACCAAAATGTCCGGTGCCAATCGTTCATTTAACCATGTACTTTGCATAATTTCTAATACTTTTTGTGCTGTTATTGGTTCATCATCTTGATCATCATCTTGATCATCATCATCATCATCACTTAATGATAATCTTCTTGTATTATTATTTTCTGTTTCCATTTTTTTTTTTTTTTGACAAGGAATAGATTTAATTAAATGTTTTTTTTATTTTATCTTTCGTTTTGTTTTGTTTTGGATTTGGTTGGACTACAAAAAAAAAAAAATAAACAAAGAATAAAAAAAAAAAAACAAATAAATAATGGCGGCATTTATTTTTTTTTTTTCACCACCATTTGTCAAAAACAAAAAAAAATATGTTGTGTTTTCTTCCATGGAAAATTCCATGGAGATTTATGTCGGATTATCGGTAAAACAGATTTTCAATTTTATTTTTTTTTTGTTATTTCATCATCATCGTCGTATGATGTCGCCATCATCGTATCATCCTATATAAATTTAATTATTTTATTAATTAATTATTAAAAAAAAAAAAAAATAAACAAAAATTCAGTGATTCGTTCGTTCAGCAGTGATTTATGTGGATTTTACATTATAAATAATAGTCATTATGGTAAAATAAATGAAAAAAAAAAAAAAACAAAAGGAAAAAGCATTCGCAGGAATAAAAATTGATTTACAATATATGGACGACATGGATTATGATTATTGTTTGATTGTTCATTGAAAGGAGATAACAGCTCCAATAATAATGGACAATTTATTAGACTCCATTTTTACAGTTTTGTTTGCAAAAAAAAAAAAAAAAAACACTTCATAATTTGTTTATAATATATAATAAAGAACTATAGTAATAAAGAAGAAACAAATTGGATCCATATCATCATCCATCGCATCCATCATCCATCATTAACGATGAAACGATTATAATAAATTTTACATTTGTTTACATTATATGGCCGCCATTATATGTACATACATTTGTGTTTAATATCGGGAATTTCAATGAAACGGATATTGTGTGGATATTAATAAATTATTGAACCATCGGAAAAATTAGGATGTGATGATTTATTGTTAAGGTAAGATTATTGTTTTTATCCATTCTTCAACAATTCAATTTTGTAATTGTTTGTGATTTTAAAGCTATATGATCATCATTTTTATTGCCATAACATTTCATAAAATCCATTACAGAATCAAAATCTATAAACGTTCGAATTTATCCAAATTTATAACTACTACTTTAAGGTCGCTCGTGTGTTTAAGAAGTTTAAGGAGTTTAAGGACCCCCCAGACAATATCAATTCGGACCTGCTATAATCTATAATCTATAATCTTTCAGAGGTAACAATTCAATACCTTGAAAACAAACGGAAAACTTTTCCAATAAACTTTTCCTTTTTTCAATTTCACTTTCGTATGTATTCGTATGAAACGGCTGCTTTTAGTTTTTAATATTTCAGACAGATATTTCGTTCTGTTTGCTAACCAATCATCTGGAAATTGGGTATTTGGCTGGTTAATAAACTAAGAAACCTTTTTATATCCATGGGTTTTTCCTAAACCCATCCTATCCAGGTGCTTCCATACAAATCCAATGGATTATTACAGATATTTCGTTCTGTTTGCTAACCAATCATCTTGAAATTGGGTATTTAACTGGTTAATAGACTAAGAAACATTTTTGCTTCAGTGAAGTTTTTCCTAACTCCATCCCATCTACCTGCTCCCATACAAATCCAATGGATTATTACAGATATCTCGTGCATTTTCTAACAAATCATCTTGAAATTGGGTATTTGACTGGTTAATAGACTAAGAAACATTTTTGCTTCAGTGAAGTTTTTCCTAACTCCATCCCATCCACCTGCTCCCATACAAATCCAATGGATTATTTCAGATATCTAGTGCATTTTCTAACAAATCATCTTGAAATTGGGTATTTGGATGGTTAATAAACTAAGAAACATTTTTGCTTCAGTGAAGTTTTTCCTAACTCCATCCCATCCACCTGCTCCCATACAAATCCAATGGATTATTTCAGATATCTCGTGCATTTTCTAACCAATCATCTTGAAATTGGGTATTTGGCTGGTTAATAAACTAAGAAACATTTTTGCTTCAGTGAAGTTTTTCCTAACTCCATCCCATCCACCTGCTCCCATACAAATCCAATGGATTATTACAGATATTTCATGCTGTTTCTAACCAATCATCTTGAAATTGGGTATTTGGCTGGTTAATAAACTAAGAAACATTTTTGCTTCAGTGAAGTTTTTCCTAACTCCATCCCATCCACCTGCTCCCATACAAATCCAATGGATTATTACAGATATTTCATGCTGTTTCTAACCAATCATCTTGAAATTGGGTATTTGGCTGGTTAATAAACTAAGAAACATTTTTGCTTCATTGAAGTTTTTCCTAACTCCATCCCATCCACCTGCTCCCATACAAATCCAATGGATTATTACAGATATCTCGTGCATTTCTGAACCAATCGATTTGAAATTGGGTATTTGGCTGTTTAATAAACTGAGAAACATTTTTGCTTCAGTGAAGTTTTTCCTAACTCCATCCCATCCACCTGCTCCCATACAAATCCAATGGATTATTTCAGATATCTCGTGCATTTTCTAACAAATCATCTTGAAATTGGGTATTTGGCTGGTTAATAAACTAAGAAACATTTTTGCTTCAGTGAAGTTTTTCCTAACTCCATCCCATCCACCTGCTCCCATACAAATCCAATGGATTATTTCAGATATCTCGTGCATTTTCTAACAAATCATCTTGAAATTGGGTATTTGGCTGGTTAATAAACTAAGAAACATTTTTGCTTCAGTGAAGTTTTTCCTAACTCCATCCCATCCACCTGCTCCCATACAAATCCAATGGATTATTACAGATATCTCGTGCATTTTCTAACAAATCATCTTGAAATTGGGTATTTGGCTGGTTAATAAACTAAGAAACATTTTTGCTTCAGTGAAGTTTTTCCTAACTCCATCCTATCCAGGTGCTCCCATACAAATCCAATGGATTATTACAGATATTTCATTCGGTTTCTAACCAATCATCTTGAAATTGGGAATTTATTGGTTTTATAAACTAGGAAAAACTTTTGTATCCATGGATTTTTCCTGAACCCATCCTATCCAGGTGCTTCCATACAAATCCAATGGATTATTACAGATATTTCAGACTGTTTCTAACCATAATCATCTTAAAATTGGGAATTTAAAGGTTTTTTTTTTGTTTAAACTATAGTCAATTATTTTATATATTTTATTAATTTTTATCTAATCCTATCCAATCCTATCCAGGTGTTACCAATAAATACAATTTTCAAATGGATTATTATACAGATATTTCCAATCAGTTTCCAATCAATCATTAAAACTTGGAGATTTTGAATTTGGTGATGCTATATTGATGCGATATGAACTACGGAAAAAAAACCTCTGTATCACATTCATCCGCACTCCTCGCACACTTAAACTTAAATGCGAATTTATTATCAATATCTAAAATTGTATTTTGTAACCGTGAATTGCATTTTTTTTGAATGTTGAATATGTTTAATCCACAAAACATTTGTGGCGGCGGCGGTGGGTGGGTGGGATGACTCAAAATATAATGGTCATTTGGGAATTTTAATATTATTATTATTATTTTGGTATGGTTTATCGTTGTTGTTGTTGTTGTTGTTGTTGTTGTTTTATAGAATATATATCTATAGTTATTTAGTGTTTATATGAACGACTCAACATACATCTGTATGTAAAATTGCAAATGCTTTAAACGAAAGTATTTATTTATTTTTTTGTTATAGATAGATATATATATATATATATAGATAGTATGTACTACTAATTCGTACATCTGTGTGTATTGGATATTCAAATAATAATAATAATAATAGAGATTTGTTTTCTATATATATATATATATTATTGCGCTATAAGTTTAGTTCATAAATGTTTGAGTTTCAATAATGATGTGCGTTCGTTCTGTTGTTGGTTGATCATCGCACCGCAGCAGCATCGTTTAAATTAGATATATCTATATATATATATATTGTGCGTATAAAATAAATTGTTTCGGTAAATATTAACCAAAAAAATTATCACCATATAACAAATATTATGTTTGTGTTTATATACAAACTAAAATATTACATATCTTTTAATAATAATAATATAAATGAATTTTATTTATTATAAATAAAGTGTTTTTGTGCCAATAACATAAATATTTAAATATTCTAAATATTTAAAGCGCGATTATGTAAAAAATTGCAATCATAAAACATATAAACGTACGCGTAATCACGTAATATATGTCCTGCATTTAATATTACAATAATATTTTTTCCGTTTATTATTATTCAATCTGTATTTTTTTTCAATCTGTCGTCATCGTTGTCGTTTAATATATATATATTTATTTGCTAATTATAGTTTATATTTTAATATATATATTAATAAGATATGAGTTTGATTATTTTTACAGCGGATATTTAAATAAAACCACACACACACACAAAAATTATATATTGTTTAAATTTTTTATCAGTTCGTTTTGTTGAATATAATAAAAAAAAAGTTAGAATCATTTCCTATATTGTTTTCTAAGAAAATTAGAATTTAATTTAATTTAATATCATAATTATGAGAGTTCATTTACACACGCTATATTATATTTTATTATATAGAAAAATCAATAAGACATAATTTTTATATATATATTTTTTGCTATATATATTTGCAAAATATATTTTTATTTTTTTTGCTGCAAAACAGAAATTCAGTTCAGTTCTTTATTGTTATATATATATTTGAAAAATCAATAATCCTTTTTCATTTATTTATTTATTCAAGTGTTTTTTTTTTGTATATATGCAAAAATATATAGTTTTTATGGAGTTTTTTTTTTTTTTTTAAACATTTGAGAGTTTTATTATTTTCCTTCTTCTTTCCTGATAAATCTATTATAGAAACAATTGAAATTTAATCAATCTAAACATCTTATTATAATTATTCATTCATTTGGATTGCAGATTATAAATAATAATCGATTAAATCATCGAATGCGAATGTATAGTTAATAAAAATGCGGAACAATAATGGAAATTGTTTGTAATAAGTAAGTAAGTACACTCATAATCAAATTTAATAAAAACAAACTTATAAAACCTTATATATATATAGTTTTTATTCTAATAATAATTGTTTATCCGACGATTATGAAGTCATCGTTATTGAAGATAATTATAAATTTATTTAATCATTTTTAACACTGATTATTATATGCTGTAATATATATATGATATGATATATTATATATTGAAATTGTCCAAGGTAACAAATTTTGTAAATAAACCGCATAGTGTTTATTATCATATATCTTACAATAGATATATATACATAGCAGGCAGAGCTGTAAAATGTTTTTTGATTATATATTTATATATGAAAATCATTCAAAATCCTGTACTGAACCAAATTCTTTAAGTTGCAAGTTTTTTAATTAATAGAAAATCCTTTCAAATCCTTTCTGAACAAAAATTCTTTAAGTTGAAAGGTTTTTACCCATAGAAAATCATTAAAAATCCGTTTCTGAACAAAATTCTTTATGTGGAAAGCGTTTTATGAATAGAAAATCATTCAAAATCCTTTTTTGAACCAAATTCTTTAAGCAGAAAATCTTTATATTAATAGAAAATCCATTTAAAATCCTTTTCTGAACCAAATTCTTTAAGTAGAAAGTTTTTTAATTAATAGAAAATCATTAAAAATCCTTTTTCTTAACGAAATTCTTTAAGTAGAAAGTTTTTTACCGATAGAAAATCATTCAAAATCGTATTCTGAATAAAATTCTTGATGTAGAAAGATTTTTACTAATAGAAAAACTTTCTACTTAAAGAATTTTGGTTAGAAATGGATTTGAAAGGATTTTCTGGTAATAAAAAACTTTCTACTTAAAGAATTTTGTTCAGAAATGTATTTGAAATGATTTTCCATTAGTAAAAAACTTTCAACATAAAGAATTTTGTTCAGAAAAGGATTTTTAATGATTTTCTATTTATTAAAAAGTTTCTACTTAAAGAATTTTATTCAGAGGGGGATTTGGAATGATTTTCTATCAATTAGAATATTTTCTACTTAAAGAATTTTATTCAGAAGGGGATTTGGAATGATTTTCTATTGGTTAAAAACTTTCTAGTCAAAGAATTTTATTCGGAAAGGGATTTTGAATGGATTTTCCATTAGTAAAAAACATTCTGCTTAAAGAATTTAGTTCATAAATGGATTTTGAAAGGATTTTCTATTAATTAAAATCATTCAAAATCCTTTTTCTTAACGAAATTCTTTAAGTAGAAAGTTTTTTAATCAATAGAAAATCATTCAAAATCCTTTTTCTTAACGAAATTCTTTAAGTAGAAAGTCTTTTACTGGTGGAAAATCCTTCAAAATCCTTTTCTTAATAAAATTCTTTAAGTTGTAAATTTTTTACGAATAGAAAATCATTCAAAATCCTTTTCTGAACCAAATTCTTTAAGTAGAAACTTTTTTAATTAATAGAAAATCATTCAAAATCCGATTCTGAACAAAATTCTTTAAGTACCAAGTTTTTTACTAATAGAAAATCATTCAAAACTCATTTCTGAATAAAATTCTTAAAGTAGAAAGGTTTTTACTAATGGAAAATCATTCAAAATTCTTTCTGATTAAAATTATTGAAGTAGAAAGTTTTTAATTAATAGAAAATCCTTTCAAAATCCATTTATGAACTAAATTCTTTAACTAAGAAATCATTCTAATTACTTGAAAATCGTTCAAAATCGTATCCTAAATAAAATTCTTTAAGTAGAAAAGTTTTTTACTAATAAAAAAATCATTCAAAATCGATTTATGAATAAAATTCTTTAAGTAGAAAGTTTTTTAATTAATTGGAAATCATTCAAAATCCTTTTCTTAACGAAATTCTTTAAGCAAAGAAAGGTTTTTGTTAATAGAAAATCTTTCTACTTAATGAATTTTGGTTAGAAATGGATTTGAAAGGATTTTCTGTTAATAAAAAACTTTCTACTTAAAGAATTTTGTTCAGAAAAAGGATTTTGAATGATTTTCTATTCGTAAAAAAACTTTCTACTTAAAGAATTTCGTTAAGAAAAAGGATTTTGAATGATTTTCTATTCATAAAAAACTATCTACTTAAAGAATTTTGTTAAGAAAAGGATTTTGAATGATTTTCTATTAATTAAAAAAGTTTCTACTTAAAGAATTTTATTCAGAAGGGGATTTGGAATGATTTTCTATTGGTTAAAAACTTTCTAGTCAAAGAATTTTATTCAGAAAGGGATTTTGAATGGATTTTCTATTAATATAAAGATTTTCTATACTTAAAGGATTTTGTTCAGAAACAGATTTTGAATGATTTTCCCTTAGTAAAAAAAACTTTCTACATAAAGAATTTTATTCAGAATACGATTTTGAATCATTTTCTATTAATTAGAATATTTTCTATGTACATAATTTTGTTAGAAAAACCATTTTGAATGATTTTCTATTATTAAAAAAACATTCTGCTTAAAGAATTTAGTTCATAAATGGATTTTGAAAGGATTTTCTATTAATTAAAATCATTCAAAATCCATTTCTTAACAAAATTCTTTAAGTAGAAAGTTTTTTAATTAATAGAAAATCATTCAAAATCCTTTTTCTGGATAAAATTCTTAAAGTTGTAAGTTTTTTACGAATAGAAAATCATTCAAAATCCTTTTCTGAATAAAATTCTTTAAGTAGAAAGTTTTTTATGAATAGAAAATCATTCAAATCTCTTTCTTAACAAAATTCTTTCAATGGAAATCATTCAAAATCGTTTTATGAACCAAATTCTTTAAGTAGAAAGTTTTTTAATTAATAGAAAATCGTTTCAAATCCATCTCTGAACAAAATTCCTTAAGTAGAAAGTTTTACTAGTGGAAAATCATTCAAAATCCTTCTGATTAAAATTCTTTAAGTAGAAAGTTTTTTAATTAATAGAAAATCATTCAAAATCCTTTTCTGAACAAAATTCTTTAAGTAGAAAGTTTTTTTTATGAATAGAAAATCATTCAAAATCCTTTTCTGAATAAAATTCTTTAAGTAGAAATCATTCTAATTAATAGAAAATCGTTCAAAATCCTTTTCTGAATACAATTCTTTTAGTAGAAAGATTTTTACTAACAGAAAATCATTCAAAATCGTTTTCTTAACAGGATTCTTTAAGTAGAAAGTTTTTTCCTAATAAAAAAATCATTCAAAATTCCTCTCTGAATAAAATTTAAGTAGAAAATATTCTAATAATAGAACAATATTTTGTTACATTGAATCAATATGTATTCCGGCTGCTCTTGACAGTGACTTGACAATAGTGTATTACAACCTTTTTTTTGGAATTAAAACTTGATGATTTCATACCAATCAATCAAAACACGCTTAGTCATTTGTTTATAATATCTATCATATAATTCTTATTGTATATCTTATACTAGCAGGCACACACACCCAGTATATATGATGCGATGATATATAGACAAATTATTAACATTTCCTATAACACTTGCCATAACCACTCTGCGATATAATATTTTTGTAATACAAACAATAAGATGAATATAAGATGAATATCGTAAAAAAAAACTTCGATTTTTATATAGCTTAATACACTATATATGATTAATTGTAATGTACATAATAAATATATATATATATATATATATAGTAGATAAACTTTCAGTATATGTGACTTGTTAGTTTAGTTGTTATATAGAACAAACCAAAAAAGACATGTTTACGGATGAGGTTTACGGACGGAGTACGTCCAAAAACATTTGATCTGATCTCCGCGTATCACAACATCCATCCACAAAGATATTTCGTGTGTTATGTTATCTTAATATAGTGATTAATTTGAAATTTTGTATCTATATATATATATATATAGCGCGGTTTGATGGGGAAAAATAAGATGGAAAAACTTTTTAAATACCAGTGTGGAATTTTATCTTGCTGCGATTTTTTCCCATCAGATCCACAAATCTTCTATATGTACGGTTTGTTTTTTTTTTGGGATAGTATTCTGATGAGATGGCACCATTATATCCCATTCCCATTTAAATATACTTATACGTGAACGTGCTTTTATAGTATTCACCCGCGGCTTTATTATATTCATTGACCTAACATCTTTTTAACTTTATATAATTATATGTACACTATTTTTTTTTTCTATTATAGATATATATATTATAATAAATTATATATAATTAAATTTTTTATTTTTAAGAAAAAAAAAAAAAACATTAATCAAATAAAAATCTCCTCAAGGTTATTACAAATTAAAAAATTACACATTTTTTTTTATTAAAAAAATCTTCTGAATATGAAATGAATGAATGAAAAAGATTTAATATATAATATAGCGATCGATGATGACTCTCTAATAAAATTTATTTTAATCATATGATTATTCGCAATAATTAATATAAATATATGATATTGACCGCACTATTGTAATGCAACAAAACAAAATAAAATAAAAATGTTAAAGGTTATATAACATATACCATATACGCATATTAAAAAAAATTAATTACCTTAATTATAAATAAGATAAAGAAATATTCAAAGAATATTTTAAATACGCGATGACCGCTAAATCAAAAACGCACAAAATTCATATACATATATTAAAATCGGAATATTTTAGAGTTATATACATACATATATATTAGATATATAGCGAGATAAGACATATACACGCATTATAATGATGTGAGGTGATATAATAGCAATAATAATCACAATAATAACAATATAAATAATAATAATAATTAATTATAACCTTGAAATTTTGTTAAATTTTTTTATTGAATATATTTTCATCTCTCGAGTGAGTCTAATTCAAATAGCTATATAAATAAATAAAAACCTTATGTGTATTTTATTTAATTTTTGCCATTTATTTTACAACTTTTTTTTTTATTTTTAAACGTATACATAATTTATTTTATTATATAATTTTAACAATAAAATAAAAATCATGAATAGAAATTTTTTTGTTTTATATTTTGTTATCCATCCGATATTTATCATATATTGGAACCTTGCATTAAAAATGTCGATTTAGATAACTATTTAGTTGGATAACACTATATGGCGATGAAAAGTGGGTGTATTACGACAACCCCAAAAACGTAATAAAGCATCATATCCCGGTTGATCCCGGTCAACCATCAACCATCACAATCAAAACGCGATATTCATTATATGTCAGAAGCGTATGCTGTGCATTTGGGGGTATCAGAAGAGTGGGTGTCGTGTATTATGAGCCAGCTGTTTAAACCGAATGAAACGGTTAGATCTGATCGTTACCGATATGACAACTGAGCGAATTGGCCCAGAAGAAATTGAACGAAAAACAACAACCATTCATAGAGCGAAAATACCACAAAGTTTTAATGCCATCAGCATGATGACAATGCCAGACCACATCGTGCAAACATCGTTAAGCAAAAAAAAAAATGGAAAGAGGCTCGGTTTGGATCATCTTGATCACCCCCCGTATTATCTCCAGCCCTTGCTCCTTCTGATTTGTTCAGATCCATGATGCAGGTCAGCCTGACCTGAGATGTACGCTTTTGGAAATGCTGAAGAAGTGCGATGAAATGAGTCGATGATGAATGGAGTGGGTGACAAAAGATGAGGAGTTCTACAAACGAGGAATTAACAAACTTCCCAAAAAAGATGGGAGGAAGTCATAGCTAATGATGGGCAATATAATGCCAATTTCAAGCCAAAAAAAATGGACATTATTAATGCAGGGTCCCAATATATAAAATATATAAAAACAATATAAACTAAACATATATATATATAGTTTCAGTATATAACGTATACATTATAGTTATAGTTATCGTTTTCGAACAAGACGAAACGTTTTAATGTATACCATTATTTTTTTGTATGTTCGTTTACTGCTCTGTACGGCAGATAATCGATTTAGCGGTCCACGTAAAACATCAGAATTCTATTATGCCGTTTTAGTCCGTAACGAAATCATTTAATCAGAGGTGATGAACCTATCTACTATACACTATAACCACTATATAATATCGTACACCTGCTATTTTATGCTCGTATGATCGATTTTGAGATGCAAAAAAAAAAAAAGGACTTTAAACCATAATTTTATATAATCTTTTTAATTTTATTTCATAAAATGATCGGTTTTAGTTAAATATAATTGCGGTGCAGACAGAAGTAAAAACAGCTTTTAAATTTAATTAGTTTTATGGAATTTAATTCAAAATGATTCAATTTAACAAAAAAAAAAATTTTTACCATTATAATATCGGACACTTATATTTTATAGACGCCACTAATCTCCTTTGTAACACCTCCTTTGGCCTTTATGATAGCCTATCCATTCTCTTAGACGTTGTATTTACTAAATGTTTTGCATTCATTCGGTGTTCTTGTATTCCTCATTTCTATGATTTTTCCTTGGAATTCTTCAATTCTTCGAATTGAAACTTTCGTATCATGTTTTTTACTTTGTTTTATTTGTTTTATTAATGCCCACATCGATTCTATTGGACTTAAATCAGAACGGTATGGCTTCTTTTAATCTTATTATCAATAAGAATAATACCAAATATTCCGAAAGAACTCAATATGTAACTAATTGTAAGTCTATACCGTATCAGATATTTAAATAAAATGTGGTTTAAACACGGTTCATTTGAGTCACAGAAAGTGGTGTAAAATCTAATGTTACTGATCGTGTGGTGAACGCAATTGTGGAAAAATAGCAGAACTGCTCTTGAGTGATATAAGTCTAAAATGGCGAACAACAATCCAAAAAGTGGTTTCACAATAGTGAACAAGGCAATGGATTCATAAACCGATACCGTATATGAATGTAAGATAAAAATAAAGACATATTTTTGATTAAACAATATTTTTTCCCTAATAATAATCCCGAATAATTTTTCAAATCACAAATCAAAGCCCTTTTCAATTGTTTTCGTCAAAAAAAAAAAACAAAACAATAAATAATTTTGAGTTGTGCGGCAATGGGATAGCATTATATTTTTGGATGATGAATGTAAATAAATGTGTTATTGTTATAGTGATTCCGATAATCGTCGAGTAATTCACACACAAAAAATGAAGCATTCCATTGTGATTGTTTAAAACGCACACTGTGAAATTTTCAGCCATTTATTATCATTTACATTTCAAAAGAAGTCGTTTCTTTTTCGTTTTAATTTACTTACTTAATTTTATTAATTTACATTTCATTTAGTGTATACGGTTAACTCCCAAAAACACATTCATATAAGCAAATGACTATAACTTTTGCGATCGACTATTAAATTTAAAATTCAAACGGCGAATATATACATTTCAATATAAGATGTTGCTCTACCCCCAAACCGCTAAACTAATTAAGAACTGGCTGGAAATTAAAGAAATGGGTTTAGAAATCCACTTTTAGAAATGGACATCTTCAATTCCTGATTTAAGTCCAATAGAATCGATGTGGGAATTAATAAAACAAAGTAAAAATCTGATATGAGAGTTACAATTGGAAGAATTGAAGAATTCCAAGGAAAAATCATTGAAATGAGGAATACAAAAACACCAGATGAATGTAAATATTTAGTAAATACCACATCTAAAAGAATGGATGGTGTCATATAGGCCAAAGAGGTGGTGTTACAAAGGAGATTATAGTGGCGTATAAAATATAAGTGTCCGATATTAGAATAGTTTTTTTGTTAAATTGAATCAAGTTTGAATTAAATTCTAATGAACTAATTGAATTTAAAAGTTTTTTTTTTTAATTCTGTCTGCACCGCAATTATTTAACTAAAACCATCATTTTATGAAATAAAATTAGAAGGATTAAAAAATTATTGTTTAAAGTCCTTTCGCGGCATCTCAAAGTCGAGCATACGAATAAAATAGCGAGGTGTCCGCGATATAATAGCAGTGGTTAGAGATATGATATGACCGTCCCATAATGCTTAATGCTATGCTCCGTATAATAATTCAATGGAATTTGTTATATAGTTTCATTTCTATATGTTCAGTGCGAGAACGCATAGGGGAGTAATTTTGGTGAATCAGAACATATATATGTAAGCATTGCGTACTCTTAAAAATGATGAGTGGTCTTATAAATGCTTTATATAATCAAAAATTTGTTTTTAGAATTATCTCCTTGAATTTTCCCTTGAAAAAATCCAATGCAACACCAAGCTTTTAGCTGAAATAATTATATTATTATTTGACAAAGACATATTCATCATTATGTGGAATATAAAAGCTGTATTATATTCATGTATAATGATTGCGATTGCGATTGGGTTGGCTTGAGAATAACCCTTTTTTTTTGTATGACTTTCAACGAATTGATAAACTTTTTATCAGAGAAAAATTCGATTGTCTCAATGAGTTTGGCGAAGATATATTACCAAGAAATTTTGAAGTTTTTTTTTTACAGAAGATTTTAGAGAAGATTTTCCAACAGATCTCGCATCCAATCCATCGCAGAGGAGCTGCGACCCGCATCCAAAAGGGATTATAATTTTAATATACAAATATTTTTTTGTATATTTTTAATCAATTTACTATATACGAAATAATTGTTGATGAGGTTTTTATAATGAAGAAATGAAAAAACTAATTGTTTTATGTATATTGTTTATTGGTTTCAAAATTCCACTGTTGATTGTATACTTTACACTCCCAAAGAGATCCAAAGGATGGAATCCCTTTAACAAATCCCTGCGATCGCCATATACAACTCAATACACACACTTCCTATATTTCATATATGTGATTGCCTGACATCAACCAACATTATTTTCTTTTATCTGCACAATTCACGCATTTCCGTGTATTATATAGAAAGACGACGGCATAAAAATTGAACAAATTTGTTTTTGTTATATACAGCCGAATTAAACAAAGAATTTTTTTTTTTTAATAACTGGCGATTATATATAAAATAAGAATGATATATTACGTAATCAATTTGATAAATTTTATAGTTGTAATAATATTGCTTTTAAAATAATAATAATATTAAAATTTTTATATTACATATTTACCCAATTAATATAGAAAAAATGTGTGTAGTGAAGAAAATATAAAACAGCAAACGCAATCAAACGAAGCAGATCGAATCAGAAACAGGATTTGAATCATCACAATTATTATTATTATAACAAAATTGCAGTAAAAAATAAAATAATAAATAAAACGCCTTCTTCTAACTTAACAGTTTTATAATTTTAATCGCAAGAACTAACTAACTGACTAATAATAATATATTGATAAGAATATGGTACATCATCCGCATCATCATCATCATCATCATCATCATCATCAGAATATCGATCATAAAACCGATACCGATGATTTAGATCCATTGATAATAAATGTAATACCATCGAAAGGGATTATCATTAATAAACGAACTGATTATCGTATAAATTATTTAACAGAAAATTATGGAAGATTAAGAATTTTCATAATATCAATATGTTTATTTTTATTAGTTTATGTTTGTTTTACAACAATTGGAATGTGGACCGATCAAAAACCACAAATTATTGTAAATATACCACCATATGATAATAGTTTACCAGGACCATCAGGTAAATATATTTTGACTTTGTTTATTATTATATTATAATTATAATTATAATGGATTTGTTTATTATTTTGTATTTGGTATTGTATTTTCGAGCCGATAGACTGTGAATTAATTTAATTTGGTTATTTTGTAAATTCTAAAGTTTTTTGTTTTCCGCGCCGCGTTTATTACAACCTACCTAATTGGTTTTTTTTTCGTTCATCAACGGAACCATCTCCAACGGTCTTCCAAACCCTCCTTGATCCACCAATAAAATGATTTGCTATTCCAACATATTTTTGACGGTATTTCCTAATCTGATATATTGCGTATAAGATCGCAATGCAATGGTTTCTGTTTTTGATTACCGCGAGAACTGCTGTTTTGGTATTTCCGCAGATCCGCATATAGAAACGGAATGGATTTCACACACAATATAGTTTGCAATTATAGAAATTATTATACAAATCATTATAACGTATGGAAAAAAAACAAAACAAGATCTTCCTGTGTTTTATTATCCTATATGCCGCGTCTATACCCATTGTCCTGTTATGAATCATTCGGATTACGATAATTGGATTAAGAAGTTGAAAAATTGTATTTTCGTCAACTCATTTGAATACGCAGCAACGAAGAATAAATCTTGATATTAGAATATGTCTACATCCATCACGCGATGTCATTCTAATGTATTGTGAATTTTCTTATCTTGTAGCTCTTTTACCATTTTCCATCGCATTGTCTAAACCATATAAAAATAATCTATCTAGGTGGGATTGATCGGATCTCTAGCGTTACCCTCTAAAATCCCTCAAATTACTGCGACCATCGGCTATCCGTTAAATTTAATTCACAGTCCCCAGACAGGCAGTTGTGAAAATATTATTAATTTATATACCAAATTTTTATATGTATACAAAAGACGTTAAAATTAATTTTATTTTATTATAATATAAATTAAAAAGTAGAATATGAATTATAGTAAAAAATTAGTACTTAATCCTATTAAAAAAACCCACGGATAGTTATGCGATTAATTAAATTAAATTTGAAGAAAATTTCCCCCGCTTATTATATGTAATTATATATAGAATTTGTGTGTTTAATAGTTTTGTGTGAACTTCTACGCATCTACTCCTATATAGTCCTGCTACTAGTCCTATATATATAGTTTTGCAATTATATACCTCTACATTATCTGTAATCAATTGGACGGAAAATATTGTTCAAGTATATATATATATATATATTTATAAACAACACATTGTTGAATAAATCCTAAGGTTAAACCACCGCACGATGATGATGGATGAAAGAAAACCCATTTATATAGAAAGTTCATGCGGTGATGGAATATCGAACAGTTTGCGGTTTTGCATTCAAACGCATTTAGTTTGGAAAGTGTAATATTTTATGATGTTTACAAATCTCGTTTCCTCTCGCCAATGAAAACAACAAAAAAAAACAATACTCCGCATATCGATGATTGAGAAAACTTTGAATAATTGTTCCCATATCCATTGCAAATTTTTTCCGGATTGAACGTCCCATATAAGCTCCTTTTTAAATACTTAATCTCTATGGATTTTTAAAACAATGTGTTTTTATAATATAAATTAAAAAAAAAACTCGATATTCAGTAGCCGTTAATTCCAAATATAAGCCAGAGTTGATTTTAAATTAAACCATCTAAAATATGTATTTGCTTTTTATTTATATATACTAAAAAGGGTGATTTTTTAGCTATTATCTTTTTTAGCAACACTTTTTGGTTTAAACATAGCTGACGCAAATGTTTCGTGTTTTGTTTCGTGTACTGTCAAACATCTTAAGTTTAGTTTAGTATAATTTAACCATGTGAATCGTCTTACAAACAACGAACAATACGCTTGCAAATTGAAATTGAATTTTATTATCAAAATGCTCTTGCTCTGCGTTAAGAAAGTTAAAATCGCGACGCGAAATTGTGTTCATAGTGACGAAGCTCATTTTTGGCTCAATATGGGTGGTACGCAGAATAAGCAGAATTGATTGTCGATTTGTGGAGTGAATATCAGCCGCAGAAGCATTAAGCAACGCGCATAGCTACCAATGCATCCAGAAAAAGTCACAGTTTGGTGTGGTTTATGGGCTGGTGCGGCATCATCATATGCGACCGTACTTCCGTCAAAGATGATGCGAATTGTAACGTAACTGTGTCGTGGTGAGCGCACGGTAGTGAGATGATATCCAACTGATTTTTTTGCCCAAAATGCAGTGGGCTTGACTTGCATGACTTGCATGTGGTTTCATCAACAAGATGGGGTGCCTTCGCAATGCCACACACAGCACGCGCAACAATGGACAATGCGGAATGAGAGACGAGAGTTCGTTCGTTGAACATTTTATTTCACGTTCGGGACTGCCGGTCAATTTTGAGAACCGACTAGATCGTGCGATTTACTAAACGCCTTTAGACTATTCGTTTTTGTGTTGGGCTCATGGGTTAAAGCTCATGTCTATATATACAGACGACAAGCCCGCTTCAATTGACTCGCATTATGGAAAGACAGACAACATTGAAGCATTTTTTTTATTGTGCGAGATACCGGCCCAAAATGTTGGAAAGAGTATGCCAATAAAATTGGACCATAAGCGGACCGCATTGGACCATTTGAGGCACACAGCAGTTAAGGTCAACATTTGCATGAAACAATAATCTTCAAACATTATATTATATATGGACCGTCGTACTATCGATTCAATTTCATGCATTTTTCTGAATTTTATTTGTTTTTTTTTTTTTTTGTTGAAAAACTTTCCTATAGATATAGCTCTTAAAAAATCACCCTTTAATATCCATTAAAAAAAACCATGCAAAAAATAAACAGAATTTGGTTTACGATTGATTTAATTATAATATGCGTTAAAATTTAATATCCGCATGCATTTGATTTGATTATAGTTGCGTCTAATAATCGCATGTTTTTGTAATTATGATTCCTATAATTATTATTGACTACACACACAAAACACCAACGACAACAACAACCACAACAACAACACCATCACGATATCAAAAAAAAAAAAAACCCCCAATGTTAAAGTCGGAAGTTGTAATCAAAATAATATAACGGATTTATTTTATAATTTGATCAAGGATCTCGCGCGCCCATCCCCTCAATTGATAAATTCACTTGATAATCAAATCTATATCCATATTTCTAATTTGAAATATAGAGGAAAATAGGAAAAAAAAACTAATTTGAATATATACGCGACGATAAATAAATAAATAAATTATATATTATTAAAAATTATTTTTATTTAAATTTATTATTCTATATTATTTTTTTTATTTTATTCTGTTTTGGGGATGATTGTTTTATTCGTTTAAATAAAAAAAAAAAAAACCTCCCAATATGGAAAAAATATGTGTTCATAGCAGCAGCCTTACAACTTCCAACTTTTATTGATGAAATTGAAATGACTACATCAACATCAACAATAACTGTCGACGTTACAACAATAAGACCAACAACAACAACAACAACAATGATTATAAATAATTTGTTAATAAATAATAACACATCATCAATAATCAATTTGAATAATTCATATCATAATAATAATAATAATAATAATAGTAACATTAACATTAACATTAATAATAATAATAATCAAACAGTACCTGTTGAATATTTGGTATTCAGTCCAGGATGTAAAATGCCAGCTTTAGATCCATTAGCCGATGATGTTATGAAATTATTTAAACAAGAAAAATATGAAGAATGTTCGGCACAACAAAAACCATTAACAACAATTCGTCGTAATTTTACAACAGATTCAGCCCATTTGATATTAGATGAAAAATTAAAATCATCATATGCCATAAAACATAGTAAAATCGTATGTTGTTATCAGGAAATAAATCGTGCTGGTGATGGTCAACATGCAGATGATAAATTTAGGTAATCACACGCAATCAATCGCAATCCTTCAATATAATTAATATACATAATAATAATAATAATTTGTTTGTCAAAATTTTTTCTTTTGTAACGCCCACAGTTTTTCAACGTGTATTGAATTTTTAAAAACTATTGAATTACCATCGACCATCGAATTTCTATTGGTTAAATGTAAAAGTGGTGGTAAAACAATTTATACTAATGCACATGCAATTGTACGAAATCGTTTATCATTACGAAAAAAATTAACCGAATATAAGGAACGTTATCAAGATAAACGACATCGTCCGTTAAGTGTATTAATGTTATCAATTGATAGTATATCACGTTTAAATTTAATACGTGCAATGCCAAAAACAGCACAACATTTATATGATACCGGATGGTTTGAATTACAAGGTTATAATAAAGTAAGTTATAGATTATTAAAAAATTAATTAAAAATTTCAAATGAATTGGTTCGAAATAAAGTGAACGAGAGAGAGAGAGAGATCTTTGTATAAATAATCCCTTCCGGATTTGTATGGAAGCAACTATATATGGATTAGAGCTCATCGAGACCTTGAAATTTAAATTCAATATTGGTTGTTGCTAACAATCGACCGAAATATTTGTAATATTATCACTTGGCGGAGCTCCTGGATGGGAAAGGATTATAAAGAATTGACCGATATAAAAGCGTTTCTTATCTCATTGAAGTTTTATAATGAGATAAGAAATGCCTAAAATTTCATGTCAATTGGTTAAAAAACTGAACCGCAGATATCTCTGTATAGAATTTTGTTTGTTTAAGATCTTCTATATAATTTATTTATTACCAACCACTGCACTTATATAAAATATATACTTAAATAAAGACACGTACCTCTATCTACTATACTATGTTTATTTCAGATTGATGATAATACATTTCCAAATTTAATGGCAATATTGGTGGGTTACAACAGTAGTTTGGCGTACAATGAATGTTTACCGACGAAACCCGGCCGCCTTGAACAATGCCCCTTTGTATGGGAATATTTTCGTAATAATGGTTATGTAACGGGTTACGGTGAAGATGAAGCATCAATAAGTACATTCAATTATCATAAAACGGGTTTCATTAAACAACCAACGGATTTCTATTTACGTCCCTTTATGTTGGCCGCCGAAAAACATTTACACATAAAACGTAAACATAGTTTAACATTTTGTTTAGGTTATAAACATTCAGCGGATCACATTTACGATTATGCATTGGATTTTGCCAGTACCTATAAATCCGATCCATATTTTGGTTTATTTTGGGCGAACACCTTCAGTCACAATGACATCAGTGATCCATCGTCAATGGACGTAAAAATGAAAGAATACCTATTGGAATTGGAAAAACGTGAAATTTTACAAAATAATATGGTTGTATTTTTTAGTGATCATGGCATAAGATTTGGTCCGGTACGTCATTTGGTAACCGGATGGTTAGAAGAACGTTTACCATTTATATTTATATGGTTACCAAAATGGTTTCGTGACCTGCATCCGGAAATTGTTGAATCATTAAAAATTAATCGTAACCGTTTAACAAATCCATATGATTTACATATGACCCTGAAACATATATTGGAATTATCTGGCCGGGCAACGGTTGACTCTGCCGAACATTTACCAAAAGCTTTAAGTTGTCCGAATTGTCAGAGTTTATTTCGACAGATGCCATGGGATCGATCATGTAATGATACGGCAATTGCTGGTCATTGGTGTACCTGTTCACCATATAAAAATATTAATCCACATCAACATCCAATTGTTATGCGTGCCGTTACACTTGTTCTTAACCATATGAATTCCGAATTGGAAACATATTATGCACAAAATAATAATAATGGTACAAATAAATCATTAAATCAATGTGCAACCGTAAAATATAAATCAATTTCATATGCACGACGTGCAGAATTTCGTAATGAAACAGAACCGTATGATGATTATATGTTTGTATTTGAGGCGGCACCCAGTAACGGATGGTTTGAATCAACCGTACGATTTTATATGGATTTAAATAAAATGGAAGTGACGGGGTCCGTTAGCCGATTGGATATGTACAGTACACAAAGTTCTTGTATGAAAATTGATTATTTAAAAAAATTTTGTTATTGTTTACAAAAAAAAACGGGTGGTAAAAAAAAGGGACGTCGTTAGTATTTGAGGAATGTGTGCCGTGCGTATATAACCGCATATATATAGAAACGTTCCACGAGTCCAATCCTGAAATGTGTATATAAACAAACAACGAACAACAACAAAAAAAAAATGTTATATTTTTCGATAAAAGTTGTAATATATCGATCGACGTACCACGACGTGTGATTATTTTAAATTATTATTTAAGGTTTATAAAATATTTTATTTATTTATTATTTTAATAGATCTATATTTATAGGGTTTATAATGTGTAAGTAATATGTAAGTTGGCTTAACCTTATTTGATTGTCTCTTCCGCAGTTAAGTGCAGTATATAGACAATTATTAGAATGGAGGTTATTATAATTTAAGGAGACGCACAATAGTCAATGCAAAATTATAACGAAGTTAAAACAAAAAGACAATATGACAATTGTCAGCCAAATAGCAGGAATATATTAATTGTCATCATTAAATATAATGTCAATCGCAGTAATTCGCGATTTGCCACTATAATTGTGAGGAAATTCTAATCGTTAATATAATAGCCGCCGTTCCATTCAATTATACCAGGAGTAGGTAGAGGAGTAGATAAGAGTAGAAAGCATCTATACTGTTTTCTACGCCGAACTACTCCGAAAAATATAGCAAAGTTCGGAGTTCGGAGTAGAAAACATCAACTCTTTTCTACTCTTACCTACTCTTATCTACTCTTATCTACTCCTGGTAATTGAATGGAACACACGGCAATGATGATAACAAACAAACCATAAAAGTTTGGGTTGTTTTTTTCTTTTTTGCTTACAATACAAAAGTGATGTGAAAGTTTCTAAATGTAAAACATTTTTGAAAGGGTAAAGAATAAGCTTGCAGATTCGAATCAAGAAATGATCATCTCACTTAAAACGGGCATATATATATTCATCAATTATGTGTATATGTGTATTCTGCTGTGATAAGTTTAATGAAATTTTCTGTGAAAAAAATTATTACTACTACTGTCTGTCTGTATAGTCTGGTATAGAAGATCTAGCGCAATGACACCAATTATATAACTTAATGCGAACTTTATGAAGCATTAAGTAGTGCGATGTATAAGATCAGACCAGACCAGAATGGGGGAGAGGCTAAAAAACAAATTAAGTTGCCAACATGACGTTATACATATGCCTGTACAAACCTATAATGCCTGCGTAAATGTATACACGTCGCCTTTTTAAAGCTTTATTAATATGCGATCTATTGTTTTTCGCTTTTGTTTTTTTTTTTACTGAAAGAATGTATCCCTCGTCGACTGGTTGTACCTTCAAGAGAATATCCAATTGTTATGATCCTAAAATTTATATTATTTTTTTTATCACTTGCTCTCGTCTCTATATGCCTTATTAAAGCCGTATTTATATGTAAACTTATGGTGAAACATCCCCCGAAACTCGACCGCGTTTAAGACAAGGATTTTTCCCGAAAAAAAAAATAATAATTGTTTGGAAGGAATCCACAAGCGAATTACCTCTAAAAACGAGTAGATATACTACTCTATAACCACTATTATATCGCGGACACCTTCTATTTTATGCTCGTATGCTCGATTTTGTGATGCCGCCAAAAAAAGGACTTTAATAATTTTTTAATCCTTCTAATTTCTTATTTCATAAAATGGTCGTTTTAATTAAATAATTGCGGTGCAGACAGAAGTAAAAAAAAACTTTTAAATTCTATTAGTTATTTAGAATTTATTTCAATTTAACAAAAAAAAACCATTATAATATCGGACACTTATATTTTATACGCCACTAATTTCCTTTTTAACACCATACCTTTGGCCTATATGACAGCACCCATTCTACTCTTATAGACGTTTACTAAATTTTTACTAAATTAGATTTACTATACATTTTTGCATTCATCCGGTGTTTTTTGGTATTCCTCGCAATTTCAATGATTTTTCCTTGGAATTCTTCAATTCTTCCAATTGTAACTTTCATATCATGTTTTTTACTTTGTTTTTATTGTATGCCCACAACGATCGATTCTATTGGACTTAAATCAGGACTACTTGAAGATGTCCATTTCTATTGGTGGATTTCTAAACACATTTCTTTAGCTTCTAACGAGTTCTTGTTATTTGCTTTAGCGGTTTTGGGGGTGTAGAGCAACATCTTATTGAAATGTATATTCGCCGTTTGAATATAATTTAATAGTCAATGGCAAAAGGTAGTCATTTAATATAGGAATGTGTTTTTTTGGGAGTTAACCGTATACACTAAATGAAATGTAAATTAATAAAATTAAGTAAGTAAATCAAAAAAAAAAATAGAAACGACTCCTTTTGAAATGTAAATTATATATAGTAACTGGCTGAAAATTTCACAGTGCGCGTTTTAAACAATAATCACGATGGAATGTTTCATTTTTTGTGTGAGTGAATTACTCGACGATTATCGGAATCACTAACAATAACACATTTATTTATTCATCATCAAAAATATCCGAATGATATTCCATTGCCGCAGAACTCAAAATTGTTTATTGTTTTGTTTTTTTTTTGACGAAAACAATTTAAAAGGGGCTTTGATTTGTGCTGAAAAATTAATATAGGGATTATTATTATAGGGAAAAAATATTGTTTAATCAAAAATAACTATGTCTTTATTTTTATCTTATATTCATATACAGTATCGGTTTATGAATCCATTGCCTTGTCCGCACTTTCGTGCGACCACTTTTTGGATTGCTGTTGACCATTTTTAGAGTTATATCACTCACGAGCAGTTCTCCTATTTTTTCACAGTTGCGTTCACCACACGATCAGTAAAATTAGATTTTACATACCACTTTCTGTGACTCAAATGAACCAATTAAAACACATTTTATTTAAATATCTGCGATATGGTAGTTCTTTAGGAATATTTCGTATTATTCTTATTAATAATAAGAATAAAAAGAACCACACAGTCCCGATTTAAGTACAATAGAATCGTTGTGGGCATTAATAAGACAAAGACAAATTACATGATAAGAAAGTTACAATATGGAAAGATTGAAGAATTCCAAGGAAAAATCATTGAAAAATCAGGATTACAAAAACACCGGGTGAATGCAAAAATTTAGTAAATATAACTTCTAATAGAATATGGATGCTATTATAAAGGCCAAAGGAGGTGTTACGAGAAAGGAGATTATAGTGGCGTATAAAATATAAGTGTCCGATATTATAATGGTAAAACATTTTTTTTTTTTTGTTAAATTGAATCAAGTTTGAATTAAATTCTAAATAACTAATTGAATTTAAAAGTTTTTTTTTACTTCTGTCTGCACCGCAATTATTTAACTAAAACCGCATCATTTTATCAAATAAAATTAGAAGGATTAAATAATTGTTGTTTAAAGATGCCTTTTTTGGCATCTCAAAATCGAGCATACGAGCATAAAATAGCAGGTGTCCGCGATATAATAGTGGTGGTTAGAGTAGTATATAGATTTCAATATATATGTTGATTAAACTATATATTTGAAATTGAAACAGTAAAAAAAACGTCCACAAAATAAATGGGTTAAAATTTGTTATACCTATATAAATTTTTCACAAATAAACAACGATTTTTAAGCCTGATGATAAAAAAAAACAAATAAATTAAACATAAATGCCAAAATATATGGTAAAAAATTAATAAATTTTTTTTCTTTTTTAATTAGTTAATTATCAGAATGAATTGATTTGAATTGATTCATGAATTTGTTTTAATTTTATAAAAAAAAAAAAATGAATAGCATTTTCCAAATTATAAATTAAAACATATGTTTTTTATCATTTCAAAACTTAATTCTGAAGACTTTTTCCAATTTTTTCGAAACTTAACTTAACAGATTTTATTAACAAATGTACGATAAATTATTGATGTACGCGCATGTAATGTAAGAATGGATTGGGATTGGGAAACCCTATATCTTGTGAAATTATTCTATTAATTTAATAGAAAAAGTCTTCTGTGTCTTTTGTGTGAATGATTAATGGAAAAACTCTATACAAAATTTTGAAATACATTTTAAACAAAAAAAAATAGGTTTTAATTTAATTGAGAAAATGCTTATTTATAAAACATTTGATAAATAAATTACAAAATATATATATATAATATAAAATACTGAAGAAAAAACAAAAAAAAAAATTGAATACTGTGATTTTAAAATTAATTATAATTCTTTTATATTTATATATATTTTAAATATTAATAATAATAATAAATAAATAAATAAATAAATAATAGCACATAAAAATACTATTTTTTATTTAAAAATGCGGGTAAAATTTAATTATTTAATTCCAAAAAAAAAATGTTATCCAAAATAAAAGTACACAAAAAATAAAATAAAATAGAGCTTTGTAAAAATTTATATATATATAGTAAATTGATTATGTATAATAAAAAAATATATATATATTAAATAAATAAAATTTCTTTTTTTTTCTTTTCTTTCTTTTGTATATACTATAATAATAAAAACATTAATTTATTAATAATATATTATTATTAATTACTTAATTCCATTTAAATATATATATATATTTTAATATATTCTCTGTTAAAAAAAAAAAGAAAGTAACTCCTTGCCTAAATGAAATATTATACCGTCTCAACGTCGTCGTCGTCGTCGTGATCGTTATAGTCATCATCATCCCCGTCCCTGTCCCTGTCCATCGTTATATTATATATATTTTAATTTGTAAATATTATATTAGTCACTTAAAAAACAACAACAACAACAATTTTTCTTTGGTTAATTATTATTATTATTATTAATGTTATTCAATTATATGGATTAGGAAAAATACCTTGGATTTTCAATTCAATTCCATTCAAAAAAAACCCCCTTATTAATATTTTATTAATATTTTTATTACGAGATTATACAATTTACATCATTAAATTATCATAAATCGCACACACACATAAAACTTTTGGAAAAATTTTGAAAAACTGGAATTTTTAAATAGGATTACGATTGAGATGTTGAATAATTTATATCGCTACCACCGAAATACCGAAGAGTCTTTAGAGATTTATGGAATGTGTTGTTGTGTTTTTTTTTCTTTTTTTCCTTTTTTTGTGCTATACATAATTTTAGTTAATTAAATAAATGTGTGCATAAGTAAAAAATAAAAAAATCTTATATATAATCAAAAACTCATTAATTTTTGAAAAGAATCACGTGCGGGATTAATCGCCCATTCCCATTCCCATTCCCATTCCCATTCCCATTCCCATAATCGGTGATGACGTTTTTTCTCTTTGATTTATATCAACCATATAAATATCTTTATGATTTTGTAATATAAAATCAATGAATGCATTTATCGGACCGATTTCTTCCAATGACATTTGATTATGTTTTGACCATACTAAATTCGGTCCAAATACAATGGCCAAATTCGATGATGTCATCTTATTTAAATCTTTACATTCCATTACCTATAAAAAAAGGTAATTAATTTTTTAAATATATATATTATGATGGTAACAGCAATAAGAATTTAGATTTTCGTTAAGTTTTAGGAACTATAGGGAAAAATATTTTCATTGATTATTGAAGTACTATACGTTGACACTTACCTTAACTAAAAATTCAATTAAATATTTAAATAATTCATAGTTTTCAATTGGTAATTTTTCTCTTAACATTTGTTTAACATTTCGTGAACGTTCTTCCTTTGGAAATTCTATAATATATAAATATATATGGACGAATTAAATACTAATAAATGAATTATATACCAAAAAAAAAAAGAAGCAATTACCTAAAAAATTAATGATTTCATGATATAAATCATAGGTTAATAATGGTTCATGTAAATCACGTAGAAAACTTTTTAGTAAACCGGCAACAACATGTGTATCTAAATCTTTAAAATCCACCAAATCCATTCCCATATTTACTTGTTGCTTTAATTCAACAATTTTCGTATAATTACCACCACGTCTGAATATACCTTCTGTATCAATAACACCCGTTATCGATAATGAATCAACACATTTCCGTACAATTGGCGGTATATAATTTAAACATGGACTATTTTGATTGATAAATTTTAGGGTAACACCAAACTAAAAAGAGATTTTTAGATTATTTATTAGAGAATTTTGATGTTGATCCATATTCTAATTCATTCATTATCATTTACCTGTGTTGTTTTCGTTACTTTTTTATCTAATTGTAAATTTTTATTAGTATTATTACTGTTACTATGGCTGATTGCTTTACTATTACGTATAAATTTTTCTTCATATCTAAAGTAATTACAAATAACGAAATGAATAAGGGAAAAATTAATCAAATTAATCAATCAATCTATTAATCAATCAATTTCAACTTACTCATAAATATTTTCAGGTAATTTTAAATTATTTAAACCCAACGATTGACATAATTCGTCTAACGTTGAAATGTAAATTAATTTATTTTTAAATTTTTCACTAATAAATGGTTTAAAAAAATTCCATATCAATCGAATGAAAAACGTTGGATGTACAACATATAATTTTTTTAAATTTTTACGAAAATTTCGATCTAAATCCTTATAGGAATTCCATAGAAATTGTATTGATGGTTTATTATCCTCCTTTAAACCCTGATGAAAATACACAATAACATAATCATTTTGTACGTACGGTTCCATTTGTTTTATTATATATCTAATTTATTTATTTGTTTGTTAGATTTATATAGAAATTGGTAAATTAAAAAAAATTGATTAATTGACAGAGTTTTACAGATGCATATATTATACATACACATTTAAGTACTTACTCAATGAATGTTGTTCCATTTAATTGATTTTTTTCTGGTAAACGACATGCATAAATGGCAAAAATATGTTGTCCTTGTTTATCCGTACCAACAAAATCGATAAATTTTAATTTAGCATAATTTTCCATTGCCGCCAATTCATTTATCTATATGTTGTGAGAAAACATTTTTCAAGATTTGGTTAGTCTCCTACGTTGTATAAGCTTTTATTAAACAAACAAACATGATCATACCTCTGGTAATTGATCTTCATAATTGTCAGCTTCTAATGTTTCCTTTATATCATCATTTGTTGATGTAAAATCACCTAAAATTATAATCAAAACCGATTAATGCATTAATTATAATTGAAAATGTGTTTATTTAAAACAAAAAAAAAGGAAAATGATCTACTATATAAATTACCTGAAATAAATGAACCATCTTCATCATCCAGATCAATTATTGCATCTGTAATATAGTTTTTTTTTTGTTTATCAAATAGTTTTTTAATTATACAATTATTATTATTATTATTATTATTATTTTACTTGAATCTGGTGCATGGGTAAGTTCTGTATCATCAAATTCTAATTTTGGTTCATGATCATGCCAATCCGATAAACTTGGATGGGATTCTTCGGTATCTGGATTTATTGAATTTATAATTGGTCGTAACGCAGAAGGGACTAAATTGAATTTAAAAAACAAAATAAAAAGTATTATAATAATTGATTACTTAAGTTAACATATTAACAACAGTTTTTTTTTTGTTTTTGTTTGGGACTTTTGGGAGGAATGAATTTAATTTTTTTTTTTTTAGTGCTAGTAAACAAATATCGTTTATCATTTGTTAAAGTTTATTTATCCCATATATATATAGTTTATGCTTTATGGAATAATAATCAAACACTCATTTACCTGGTAACATTGGCTGATGGTAATTTTGATGATTTATTGTTTGTTGTTGTTGTGGGTGTTCTGATTTCTGATGTGGAATTTGCTTATTTTCATTAGACATTGTTAATTTTTTTTCGGTTTTTATTTCTTGATATAGTTATAGTTCTTTAGTGAATCCAAATTAAACCAAATTTCATAATACTTATTTTTTAATTGTGTAATTTTTTGGAAATTTTTAATGTTTTTACGCCCTTATGGTGGTTATTTTGGTGTGTCGTCAACCCAACGTCATTCGTCGTCAGCAGCAGCAGCGTCGTCACTCACTGCTGTGAATTTACAAACAACACTTTTTTTTTTTATTTTGTTTTTTATAAATAATGTTATGAGATCATACACTTTATATTTTTTTGTTATGATTTGATGTAATTTCTTTTCTTTTCTTTTGTTAACTCTATAATTTAATTTAATTAACAAGCAAATATTATAATGAAATTTATCAATAATAATAATAATAATAATAATAATAGATATTTACAATATTAATTTTTTAAAACAAATTATTTTAAAATAAACATTGAAAAATGAAGAAAACTTGCAGAAGACGACGAATAGAAAAAATAATAATAAAAACACCAATGCAAAAAAAAAAAAATAAAGAAAAGATAAAATAATAGAGTATTTTTTTTGATACAATCGTTTGGTCTATTCTATGTTGGTGTTCAGTGTAAATCGGTGTTTGGTTTGTACTGCGTTGTTGTGTAAATTTGTAAAAAAAAAATAATATTAAAATTAAACTCGGTATGGCGTTTAAAGTATAATAATTAATATATTATACTTTAATCATTTTTATTATAGAAAACATTTACAATTCAATAAAAAAGACCAAACGATTAACGATCCTAAAATTTAATTTAATTCTAACTTAGAGGGTACAACAAATAGTGTACAAAAAAAAAGATCCAATAAATTCATCTGTGATGAATCTGTGAATAATAATCGTAAATGTAAAGTAAATGTCATATTTTCGGAGTGCAAGTTTGGAAAATGGAAAATGGAAAATTTGTCGAAATATTGTCGTTACGAAATAGATAATTTTCAGAAAATATAAAGTATCTAAAAAAAAATATATATATTTTTTTTTAATTAATTTTATTCATTTTAATTCCAATTTTTTTTTTTAGGGTAAATCGCATTATTATTAAGCATTATATTATATTATTCCCCTGTGAATCCAAAAATTAATAAAATAATTTAAATGTGCATGATTTAAACAAGTATTTAACAATCAAATGATTTGTTTTTGTGTATATTTGTAGGCAGACATACATACATTCATATAAAAAAAGAAATAAACAGCTAGGCCAGTTTTACCGTTAGGCCAAATGAAAAAAATATTTTATAAAGTCGATAATAGACGCAAAACAATATATGTATTGTGCGTAATACATATTTTTAAACATTTATAAAATTACTAATATATACTAATATAAGCGGTGGTTATACAACAATTTCATTTGGCCATTCATCTACAGTCGGCTTAATGTGAATTTATTTTTGTTTAGAGTTGGTTTAGTTGGTGCATATACAAGTAATACATATTGAATTGGTTTTTTTTTTTTTTTTATTTAATAGTTTTTTGATGATGATTTATTAAGATGTGTGTGAGAATTTAATTTTAAATAATAAATGTGCAATATATATTAAAAATTATATCGCATCAACACGTAACAAAATAATTAATTATATAAAAAGATAAAAAAAAAAAAAATGAAAACTGAAAATACAACAACAAAAAAAAAAAATCAGCTATAGGAAAAAAATGGTTTGGAAAAATTTATTATGCAGGCAGCAGCAGCATATAGATTTGGATGCAAAGATTTATATGTAGATTTTCGATTTTCGCATCTACAATCCAATATATCAATTCAACGATCACAACATTTTTGGATCACAGCTAGGTAAATATAAAATTCGCATTTTATTAATTATTATTATTTTTTTTTATATTTTCTATTGTTAATTTTATATATAAATTAAAGTGAGTGTGTGTATGTGTGTGTGTTTTTTTTTTTTTTCTATATGAGATTCAATCAGAACGCATAATTTCAAATGATTTCTATATATGAAAATGTTGTCGTTATAAAAAATAAAACTAATTATTGTCATTCATAACATAATTTATCATACATTTATATTAGAAAATCTTTCATTATAATACCATTCTGAATTTTTTCCTGCTTTTTAAAAATCCAAGAACGCAAGTTCGCTCCAAGGATCTACAACAAGGATCAGATTTGTTAAGTTTTTGATCTTTTGTAGTCATTCGTATATGTATATGGTCTTTACTTTTTTTGAATAAATGAATAAAGTATTTGAATATTTCACCCCATGATAGATACTGTTCAATTTTAAACGATAATTTTTGTGATCTATATATTTTGGACAATTTCGATGTCCACGAAAAGTAAATTTTAACAAGAAGATACAATTTCCCATATACAGTTCGTAATTATATATACATTACAAATTACACTGCAAACCAAATTTGATACAAAAGTTATCTCACATTTTGAAATCGTGTGATTTGTCACCTTTGAAATGATCCTTTTGTGAAATATGATGTTCATAGATCGCAGGTGGGAAAGATAATAATGTTTGCTGATGTGACTATATTAAGCATGACAATTTATCAGAAACCTATAATTAAAGCGAACATTTTGATGATGTTGTTTGTGTTCCATATATTCCCAAAATCATAATCCACATTTTATTTCAATAAATACATCATCACGCATCTCTCAAAATCTATATAATTCAAAACCCTTTTGATGCCGAGCACCCTTTTATAGTATATCTATATATATATATAACAAAAATGTGATGAATTTACGCGTAATTTTTTTGTATAAAGGTATACAAAATAAAATATTTTCCTATATATATGTATACTGGTCGTGTTGGTAAAATATAATATAGAACACAAAAATTGAATGATACGGTAATTTTATATGATAAAAATTTTTGGTGTATATTATTTATATTTGTATATAAAACTTGTGTTGTTCTTCTGTTGCGGTGTGTATATGCACATCATCATTTATTTTATTTTATATATTCATCAGTTGGTTTGGTGTGTTGATTGTTGTTTTATAATTGATGCCGTGTGATCGATTATTTTGGAATAAAATATATATAAATTCTATAATTATATTAAAATGTGCTTAAATAATTTATTTAAAATTGGAAACAGAAAATTATTTAAGAACCAATTAATGATCTGCATATAGCAAGAAATGTATATATATAATTTGAAATCCAAAAGTGGTCATTTTAACAATAAAATTTCTAACGTGCGACGAGTAACAATTAAACATTTAACAATGGAAAAAATATTTATAAGAGATAATCCAATATAATTGATAAAAAAAAGAAGATCTTTATTGTGTGTATATATGTAAAATGAATGAAATAAATTTGATAAATTATTTATTGCTTTTTTTTGTGAGGGTGCATGTGTACATAATCGGTAAGTATATATATAGAAGGATATATATTAATTTTTTCACATATAATAAAAACGCGCGTTTTAATTGTAAGATATTTTCTTTTAAAAACACATTGATTTAATCCTTTTTTTTTTTTTTTTTTAAATAATCCTTGTTAATTTTTAACCAAAATTCTTGCCGATGATATAATTACAATAATATTTGTAATTATATATATTACGATATCATCTTATTTATCCCTTCTTTTTATTAAATTTTTAGTAAATGATATACTATATATAATAAAATTAATTAAATTTTTATTTTCAGGCTAAACATAATATGGGGATTTAATATGTATATTGCGGTGATTTTGATGAAAATGAATAGAATATATATTTTAATGGATTTAATGGATCGCAATCAATTCAGATAAATTTTGGATCATTAATTAATTAAAATTATCAACGCAGACAATATATATATCCATTAGTGAGAATTCCAATTCATTTATTATATATACAAGATATATAACTTCCAAATAAAACGATTCCAGCATAAACATATCAATAGAGCGAGATAATCGATTTAAAATTGCGGTGAGTTCAGTTTAATATATACAATAAATTATATTTGTTTTTATTAAAATATTTTTATCCCATTTATTATCTGAATCTATTTATTTTCAATTGCTTTTATTGAAATTTGTTTAAATATTTAAATTTTATTTGAATCCTAAAATATGCTATTACAGAAGCACAAAATATTTCAGTCACGCGGTCGATTATTATATAGTTATTCACATATATTTATTATTAATATGCGTATGAATCTCGCATCAGTCCTCAAATATTTATATGTTTTTTTTTCCTTTGTTATGTTATGCAACCATTGCGGGTTTATAGTCGTCCGATATTGAATGACTGAGTATAGTACCAAGGGATTTCCTATATGGAAAAAATATTTTATTGTATTCTTTAAATAGTCTAAGCACGTAAGAACAGTGTATTGTAGAGATGAATTGGTTTTTCTTTTCCCTATTTTAACGACCCTACGTCTGCATTAAAAGTGTATTGAAAGCCTCGCTCCACCGTCATACAATGAGTTAATATCTTTTGGGCTTGATTTATTTATTATATTAGACATGGTAGAATTAGATTTTTTTTTTTTAATAAAGTTTAATAAATATAATAATATATCTTAAGTTTAAGTTAAGTTAAGTGAAGTTTATATTTTAATGTATTTATATTATAAATTTTGATATATTTATTTAAAACTTTAATTATTACAAATCTAAAATGTTTTATTATGCAAACACTTGACTATAAAAATTAAGAACAATACAGGCATTTATATATAATAGCGATTCTGATTTCATATATATAATGTTGATCAAAAACAAATTTAATTTATTCAAAGATATATAAAAATTTCATGCTGAATGCTGAAAAATTGCGAGATAACAGAAAGATGTCCTTTGTTGAATGACAAAAAAAAAACACCTCACTTTAATTGTTTTCACGGGAAATTTTCCGAGGTTTCTATAATATATTGCTGCGGTTATGGCGATAATTTATTATTTTCTATATTAATTTGATATCGGGATAATCACTTTTACTTTACAATAAAACCCCTGCGGAATAAATTAAATATACGAATACGAATTTTCAAATCTCATCAAATAATTATAAATATTAAATTCAGAACTAAAACAATATGATTTTTAATTTACATTTTTATCCATTGCAATTTATACCATCGCATCTGTATATCATTAAATATAAAATACAATGAAATAGACTTTAGATTATAAGACATTTGAAGACAATTTTATAATTTAAATTTGTTTTTAATTTTCTTTCGCATTTCGAACAAGTGAAAGCATAACTTAACATTTTCACCAGAATATTTTTTCCCATTTCCAATTGTTAAAATTAATTCTTCAAAAGACATATATTATCCGTGTATTAAATAATCAAATTCCTCCAGACATGTAGTTCTATCGTTGAAACTTACATAAGATAAAAAATAGAAAAAATATATTAGAAAAATCAATATTTTTTTATTTCGATTTTCTTTATATATTTTTTCCATTTTTTTCTTCTTATGTAAGTTTCAACGATATAGGAATTTACAGTTATTTTTGGGTGTAGAGCGGGTATCCCCCACGGGATACCCGGGAATATATATACACTAACCACAACTGGCAGAATCGCCAGCGCGGTCCGTATATATATAAACCTACGGGGAACATCATTGCTGGAATATGGTATGTGTCTCAACGTCGACTGTCCAAAGTCCAACAACCATGTTCCCCTTAATTAAAAGCAAAATCTCACATGTAAATTTTACATGTGAGATTTTTTTTTGTATGTGAAAATCGGCGGCTTCGCTACCAACTCGACCATACTTTTATCTTAAAATAAATTCACTTGTTTTTTGTTCACATATACTTTTATAGACCATATATATATAGCAAACAATTTATATGTGGAAAACTTTAATGATGGATGGAATGACCATATAATCTATTAAAAAACTTCATGAAATTATTTATAAATAAGTTAAAAAAAAAAAAACTAATAAATAAAATTTGAGAATCCATCCGGATTTGAACCAAAATCTTCCAAATATATCAGACATACATAGATTTGCGATGGTTGAATCAAAATTAATTTCATATTTATATTATTCCATATTTTGAAATTTACATAAACATATACATTTCAATGTATCATATATGAAAAAACAAATTACTTCAAACAAAATCAACCATCGAACAACTCAACATCGTTTTCTGAATGCGCATATGATGATATATTGAATGTTTTAGTATCATATATAGTATTATTGATACACATACGATATGAAAACGTTTGTGTATTCCTTTACACACACATTATATTGTATTGTTTTATAAAAAAAAAATGCAGACAATAAAATTATTATATATGAATTCATATACAAAATCAAATACACGGTAAAAATTTACGGTATTTAATTTTTTTTTTTATTTTTACCATCCGTGTCGATTATTGTATGTATTTATTATATTAGTTAAATTTTATTTTTCAATTTGTATTGCAATATATTTTAAGCATTAAATTTGTTTTCGGGTAATCATCAGCTAATAAATGATGATGGGTTATTATTTTAAGGATTTCAATTGCTGCAATGGTGTGTATGTATATCAAAATTGGATATCACATTTGCTTTCATGAATTCATAAAAATTTTCTAAGTTTATCATTGACCAATTAGTAATTACTTTTGTATCGCAGTTATATAAATTCATTAAATAATAAATATGTATGTGGTTATTAAATTGATGTAGTTATTTGAATTAACTATAGTTTTATTTTTTATATATAATAATTCCAATCTTCATTTATTTACAGATTATCAAACATCACACAACATCATCATTTTATATTAAAATGCATTATATGACGATCATCAAATCCACCAAAAAGATGTGTATTTGAATTGAGAAGCAATTTTTATTAAATTTCATTGTTTTCACACGACGATCAATTCATTATCAATAAAAAAAAAACAAAAACAAAAGTGTATGATTTATCGTCATTGTACACATCGGTCGTCGGTGTATTGTTCTATTTTACAAAAATATTTTATTGTATATAAAAATAATAGAAAAAAAAAAATTTATCTCGTATAAAATCCATTACGGGATCTTACCGTATATTTTATTTTTTCATTTATTTTATTTCAACTGCTGATTTATTTTATAATATTTTTATTATATGGTTAAATTTATATCAAATGTGCCATACATCATTTAAATTGTGCGTGTTTTTTTAATCGAGTGTTATTTTTTTTTAGTTTATTCCTTGAGAAAATGTTAATTATTCCTATAAAAAGTGTTTAAATGTAGTTTCAATGGTTGTTCAATTTTTGATTATATACGGAGATTTCAATAGCTGCATTTGGTGTTTGCATCTTTATACCTATCAAAAAATTGCGGATTTCACATCATTTGTTGGGTGTTCTTAAAAATTCCCTAAGGTACATTAAATAGTATTATATATAGTCAATAAAAAAAAAATCATTCATTCAATTAAATTTTTTTTTTATTTTATTCTTATCACCAATATTTCGATAGTTGCTTATTGTTTTCAATACGAGTTTTTTTATATTATTATATTTAATGTTACATTAGAATTAAAACAAGTTGGTAAAACATTTTTTTAATATAATATTTAGTTTTTTTTTATTATATAAATCATTCATTTCAACCGAAAACAATAATTACGATCTTATTGTTATAAAAATAACCACCAACTTTGTGAAATTTCAATTGATTAAAAATATATATTTTTTTTATCTATTTTTCAGGTATGTTTGATTTAATTCTGATAGCGTTTCATAACAAATTCTAACCAATGTGAGTTAAACACCTTTTTTTTACCGGTTTTGTATTTCATTAAAGTAATTATAAACAAAAATATAAATTAGGTAATAGTTTTTATTATTTACATGTTTTATTAAAAATTATATTCTTATGAAAATTAAAATAATTTTGATCAATTCAATTCAATTGTAAATTACTTTAAGAAATACAAATCCTTTATTGTTCATGGTAGAGATTACATTTAAAATTTAAAAAGTAGAATTAACATTAACATAAATAAATAGAATAACCTATTTAAAAGAATTAATTTTTGTTTAGTTAATCACAAAAATAAATATTTAAATGATTATTTATATCGCTTATATTTTTTTATACTAAAATTTCTCATGCAAATCTACCATGAATTATTTTTACTAACCCCTTTTTTTATTATATTGAATATATACAAAAATATTTTTATAATTCATTTGTCCTTTTTTTCCTAATAAAACCTTAAAAAAAGTAATTGTAAGCGGTCGGTTCTTTTTAATGGACTGACTACTTGACAATACTTTATCCTTTATTAAAATGAACACAGTAATTGGGTCTTGCCACTCAGCGTTCCATGTCTGAGTGTGGCGCCAATTATATTCATTTGTATTTAAATCACCTATCCAGGAAGTACTTGGGTCAAGCCCTCTAGTCCTTCAGCGGACCGACTACGCGCCAAGTACTTTTTCCTATCCAATAGCTCTGGTCTGTTTGAGTACCCCCTTTAAACTAAAAAAAAAATCATCGTTGTAATCTTTGATCTTTGTTGGGCTTGTTAGGGTAGTTTTAGTTTATTTAATTTAATTTTATTTTTAATATAGTATTTATAATTTGTAAATTTACTAACACAATAATAACTAACTACATTTAACATTAACTAACTACATTTATTTATATTTTATTGTTATATTTATTTCCCCATTCGTTTATTTAAACTTAAGATTATTATTTAAATTTATTTGTTAACATATTTGCATATTTAACTATTATAATAATTTAACTTGTAATAGTTACATTCACTCCACAAATTTATAATTTGGTATGAATCGAAAGAATAACATAAAATTGAATAGTGTTGAATAGTTAAAATAGCATATAAAACCGCAATTATTTGAAGAAAATTGCCAATACTCAGACATTTTCCAAGTCAACCTATGCATTTTATTACAAATTTAAAAAGATCATAACAAATTATTAAGGGTCTCCTTACATCACTTTAGTTGCTTTCATATGAATTTTCCGAGATTTTTCACTTTTAAATCGAAATTATGCCTGATAAATTATAGAAAATTATCACCTATATTAAAAATACTGTAACTTCCGATCCATTCAACCAATCTGAACAAATGTACCATCAATAGAAAGGTATTTCCCTGCTCTTTAAGAATAAAATATAATTGAATAGTTTTCAACATAAAATAGCATATAAAACCGCAATTATTTGAAGAAAATTGCCAATACTCAGACATTTTCCAAGTCAACCTATGCATTTTATTACAAATTTAAAAAGATCATAACAAATTATTAAGGGTCTCCTTACATCACTTTAGTTGCTTTCATATGAATTTTCCGAGATTTTTCACTTTTAAATCGAAATGATGCCTGATAAATTATAGAAAATTATCAACTATATTTAAAATACTGTAACTTCCGATCCATTCAACCAATCTGAACAAATGTACCATCAATAGAAAGGTATTTCCCTGCTCTTTAAGAATAAAATATAATTGAATAGTTTTCAACATAAAATAGCATATAAAACCGCAATTATTTCATGAAAATTGCCAATACTCAGACATTTTCCAAGTCAACCTATGCATTTTATTACAAATTTAAAAAGATCATAACAAATTATTAAGGGTCTCCTTACATCACTTTAGTTGCTTTCATATGAATTTTCCGAGATTTTTCACTTTTAAATCGAAATTATGCCTGATAAATTATAGAAAATTATCACCTATATTAAAAATACTGTAACTTCCGATCCATTCAACCAATCTGAACAAATGTACCATCAATAGAAAGGTATTTCCCTGCTCTTTAAGAATAAAATATAATTGAATAGTTTTCAACATAAAATAGCATATAAAACCGCAATTATTTCATGAAAATTGCCAATACTCAGACATTTTCCAAGTCAACCTATGCATTTTATTACAAATTTAAAAAGATCATAACAAATTATTAAGGGTCTCCTTACATCACTTTAGTTGCTTTCATATGAATTTTCCGAGATTTTTCACTTTTAAATCGAAATGATGCCTGATAAATTATAGAAAATTATCACCTATATTAAAAATACTGTAACTTCCGATCCATTCAACCAATCTGAACAAATGTACCATCAATAGAAAGGTATTTCCCTGCTCTTTAAGAATAAAATATAATTGAATAGTTTTCAACATAAAATAGCATATAAAACCGCAATTATTTCATGAAAATTGCCAATACTCAGACATTTTCCAAGTCAACCTATGCATTTTATTACAAATTTAAAAAGATCATAACAAATTATTAAGGGTCTCCTTACATCACTTTAGTTGCTTTCATATGAATTTTCCGAGATTTTTCACTTTTAAATCGAAATTATGCCTGATAAATTATAGAAAATTATCACCTATATTAAAAATACTGTAACTTCCGATCCATTCAACCAATCTGAACAAATGTACCATCAATAGAAAGGTATTTCCCTGCTCTTTAAGAATAAAATATAATTGAATAGTTTTCAACATAAAATAGCATATAAAACCGCAATTATTTCATGAAAATTGCCAATACTCAGACATTTTCCAAGTCAACCTATGCATTTTATTACAAATTTAAAAAGATCATAACAAATTATTAAGGGTCTCCTTACATCACTTTAGTTGCTTTCATATGAATTTTCCGAGATTTTTCACTTTTAAATCGAAATGATGCCTGATAAATTATAGAAAATTATCACCTATATTAAAAATACTGTAACTTCCGATCCATTCAACCATTCTGAACAAATGTACCATCAATAGAAAGGTATTTCCCTGCTCTTTAAGAATAAAATATAATTGAATAGTTTTCAACATAAAATAGCATATAAAACCGCAATTATTTGAAGAAAATTGCCAATACTCAGACATTTTCCAAGTCAACCTATGCATTTTATTACAAATTTAAAAAGATCATAACAAATTATTAAGGGTCTCTTTACATCACTTTAGTTGCTTTCATATGAATTTTCCGAGATTTTTCACTTTTAAAACGAAATTATGCCTGATAAATTATAGAAAATTATCACCTATATTAAAAATACTGTAACTTCCGATCCATTCAACCAATCTGAACAAATGTACCATCAATAGAAAGGTATTTCCCTGCTCTTTAAGAATAAAATATAATTGAATAGTTTTCAACATAAAATAGCATATAAAACCGCAATTATTTCATGAAAATTGCCAATACTCAGACATTTTCCAAGTCAACCTATGCATTTTATTACAAATTTAAAAAGATCATAACAAATTATTAAGGGTCTCCTTACATCACTTTAGTTGCTTTCATATGAATTTTCCGAGATTTTTCACTTTTAAATCGAAATTATGCCTGATAAATTATAGAAAATTATCACCTATATTAAAAATACTGTAACTTCCGATCCATTCAACCAATCTGAACAAATGTACCATCAATAGAAAGGTATTTCCCTGCTCTTTAAGAATAAAATATAATTGAATAGTTTTCAACATAAAATAGCATATAAAACCGCAATTATTTCATGAAAATTGCCAATACTCAGACATTTTCCAAGTCAACCTATGCATTTTATTACAAATTTAAAAAGATCATAACAAATTATTAAGGGTCTCCTTACATCACTTTAGTTGCTTTCATATGAATTTTCCGAGATTTTTCACTTTTAAATCGAAATGATGCCTGATAAATTATAGAAAATTATCACCTATATTAAAAATACTGTAACTTCCGATCCATTCAACCAATCTGAACAAATGTACCATCAATAGAAAGGTATTTCCCTGCTCTTTAAGAATAAAATATAATTGAATAGTTTTCAACATAAAATAGCATATAAAACCGCAATTATTTCATGAAAATTGCCAATACTCAGACATTTTCCAAGTCAACCTATGCATTTTATTACAAATTTAAAAAGATCATAACAAATTATTAAGGGTCTCCTTACATCACTTTAGTTGCTTTCATATGAATTTTCCGAGATTTTTCACTTTTAAATCGAAATTATGCCTGATAAATTATAGAAAATTATCACCTATATTAAAAATACTGTAACTTCCGATCCATTCAACCAATCTGAACAAATGTACCATCAATAGAAAGGTATTTCCCTGCTCTTTAAGAATAAAATATAATTGAATAGTTTTCAACATAAAATAGCATATAAAACCGCAATTATTTCATGAAAATTGCCAATACTCAGACATTTTCCAAGTCAACCTATGCATTTTATTACAAATTTAAAAAGATCATAACAAATTATTAAGGGTCTCCTTACATCACTTTAGTTGCTTTCATATGAATTTTCCGAGATTTTTCACTTTTAAATCGAAATGATGCCTGATAAATTATAGAAAATTATCACCTATATTAAAAATACTGTAACTTCCGATCCATTCAACCATTCTGAACAAATGTACCATCAATAGAAAGGTATTTCCCTGCTCTTTAAGAATAAAATATAATTGAATAGTTTTCAACATAAAATAGCATATAAAACCGCAATTATTTGAAGAAAATTGCCAATACTCAGACATTTTCCAAGTCAACCTATGCATTTTATTACAAATTTAAAAAGATCATAACAAATTATTAAGGGTCTCCTTACATCACTTTAGTTGCTTTCATATGAATTTTCCGAGATTTTTCACTTTTAAATCGAAATTATGCCTGATAAATTATAGAAAATTATCACCTATATTAAAAATACTGTAACTTCCGATCCATTCAACCAATCTGAACAAATGTACCATCAATAGAAAGGTATTTCCCTGCTCTTTAAGAATAAAATATAATTGAATAGTTTTCAACATAAAGTAGCATATAAAACCGCAATTATTTCATGAAAATTGCCAATACTCAGACATTTTCCAAGTCAACCTATGCATTTTATTACAAATTTAAAAAGATCATAACAAATTATTAAGGGTCTCCTTACATCACTTTAGTTGCTTTCATATGAATTTTCCGAGATTTTTCACTTTTAAAACGAAATAATGCCTGATAAATTATAGAAAATTATCACCTATATTAAAAATACTGTAACTTCCGATCCATTCAACGATTCTGAACAAATGTACCATCAATAGAAAGGTATTTCCCTGCTCTTTAAGAATAAAATATAATTGAATAGTTTTCAACATAAAATAGCATATAAAACCGCAATTATTTCATGAAAATTGCCAATACTCAGACATTTTCCAAGTCAACCTATGCATTTTATTACAAATTTAAAAAGATCATAACAAATTATTAAGGGTCTCCTTACATCACTTTAGTTGCTTTCATATGAATTTTCCGAGATTTTTCACTTTTAAATCGAAATTATGCCTGATAAATTATAGAAAATTATCACCTATATTAAAAATACTGTAACTTCCGATCCATTCAACGATTCTGAACAAATGTACCATCAATAGAAAGGTATTTCCCTGCTCTTTAAGAATAAAATAAAATTGAATAGTTTTCAACATAAAATAGCATATAAAACCGCAATTATTTCATGAAAATTGCCAATACTCAGACATTTTCCAAGTCAACCTATGCATTTTATTACAAATTTAAAAAGATCATAACAAATTATTAAGGGTCTCCTTACATCACTTTAGTTGCTTTCATATGAATTTTCCGAGATTTTTCACTTTTAAATCGAAATAATGCCTGATAAATTATAGAAAATTATCACCTATATTAAAAATATTGTAACTTCCGATCCATTCAACCAATCTGAACAAATGTACCATCAATAGAAAGGTATTTCCCTGCTCTTTAAGAATAAAATATAATTGAATAGTTTTCAACATAAAATAGCATATAAAACCGCAATTATTTCATGAAAATTGCCAATACTCAGACATTTTGCAAGTCAACATATGCATTTTATTACAAATTTAAAAAGATCATAACAAATTATTAAGGGTCTCCTTACATCACTTTAGTTGCTTTCATATGAATTTTCCGAGATTTTTCACTTTTAAATCGAAATAATGACTGATAAATTATAGAAAATTATCACCTATATTAAAAATATTGTAACTTCCGATCCATTCAACCAATCTGAACAAATGTACCATCAATAGAAAGGTATTTCCCTGCTCTTTAAGAATAAAATAAAATTGAATAGTTTTCAACATAAAATAGCATATAAAACCGCAATTATTTGAAGAAAATTGCCAATACTCAGACATTTTCCAAGTCAACCTATGCATTTTATTACAAATTTAAAAAGATCATAACAAGTTATTAAGGGTCTCCTTACATCACTTTAGTTGCTTTCATATGAATTTTCCGAGATTTTTCACTTTTAAATCGAAATGATGCCTGATAAATTATAGAAAATTATCACCTATATTAAAAATACTGTAACTTCCGATCCATTCAACCAATCTGAACAAATGTACCATCAATAGAAAGGTATTTCCCTGCTCTTTAAGAATAAAATATAATTGAATAGTTTTCAACATAAAATAGCATATAAAACCGCAATTATTTGAAGAAAATTGCCAATACTCAGACATTTTCCAAGTCAACCTATGCATTTTATTACAAATTTAAAAAGATCATAACAAATTATTAAGGGTCTCCTTACATCACTTTAGTTGCTTTCATATGAATTTTCCGAGATTTTTCACTTTTAAAACGAAATAATGCCTGATAAATTATAGAAAATTATCACCTATATTAAAAATACTGTAACTTCCGATCCATTCAACCAATCTGAACAAATGTACCATCAATAGAAAGGTATTTCCCTGCTCTTTAAGAATAAAATAAAATTGAATAGTTTTCAACATAAAATAGCATATAAAACCGCAATTATTTGATGAAAATTGCCAATACTCAGACATTTTCCAAGTCAACATATGCATTTTATTACAAATTTAAAAAGATCATAACAAATTATTAAGGGTCTCCTTACATCACTTTAGTTGCTTTCATATGAATTTTCCGAGATTTTTCACTTTTAAATCGAAATTATGCCTGATAAATTATAGAAAATTATCACCTATATTAAAAATACTGTAACTTCCGATCCATTCAACCAATCTGAACAAATGTACCATCAATAGAAAGGTATTTCCCTGCTCTTTAAGAATAAAATATAATTGAATAGTTTTCAACATAAAATAGCATATAAAACCGCAATTATTTGATGAAAATTGCCAATACTCAGACATTTTCCAAGTCAACCTATGCATTTTATTACAAATTTAAAAAGATCATAACAAATTATTAAGGGTCTCCTTACATCACTTTAGTTGCTTTCATATGAATTTTCCGAGATTTTTCACTTTTAAATCGAAATTATGCCTGATAAATTATAGAAAATTATCACCTATATTAAAAATACTGTAACTTCCGATCCATTCAACCAATCTGAACAAATGTACCATCAATAGAAAGGTATTTCCCTGCTCTTTAAGAATAAAATAAAATTGAATAGTTTTCAACATAAAATAGCATATAAAACCGCAATTATTTGATGAAAATTGCCAATACTCAGACATTTTCCAAGTCAACATATGCATTTTATTACAAATTTAAAAAGATCATAACAAATTATTAAGGGTCTCCTTACATCACTTTAGTTGCTTTCATATGAATTTTCCGAGATTTTTCACTTTTAAATCGAAATTATGCCTGATAAATTATAGAAAATTATCACCTATATTAAAAATACTGTAACTTCCGATCCATTCAACCAATCTGAACAAATGTACCATCAATAGAAAGGTATTTCCCTGCTCTTTAAGAATAAAATATAATTGAATAGTTTTCAACATAAAATAGCATATAAAACCGCAATTATTTGATGAAAATTGCCAATACTCAGACATTTTCCAAGTCAACATATGCATTTTATTACAAATTTAAAAAGATCATTACAAATTATTAAGGGTCTCCTTACATCACTTTAGTTGCTTTCATATGAATTTTCCGAGATTTTTCACTTTTAAATCGAAATAATGACTGATAAATTATAGAAAATTATCACCTATATTAAAAATATTGTAACTTCCGATCCATTCAACCATTCTGAACAAATGTACCATCAATAGAAAGGTATTTCCCTGCTCTTTAAGAATAAAATAAAATTGAATAGTTTTCAACATAAAATAGCATATAAAACCGCAATTATTTGATGAAAATTGCCAATACTCAGACATTTTCCAAGTCAACATATGCATTTTATTACAAATTTAAAAAGATCATAACAAATTATTAAGGGTCTCCTTACATCACTTTAGTTGCTTTCATATGAATTTTCCGAGATTTTTCACTTTTAAATCGAAATAATGACTGATAAATTATAGAAAATTATCACCTATATTAAAAATATTGTAACTTCCGATCCATTCAACCAATCTGAACAAATGTACCATCAATAGAAAGGTATTTCCCTGCTCTTTAAGAATAAAATATAATTGAATAGTTTTCAACATAAAATAGCATATAAAACCGCAATTATTTCATGAAAATTGCCAATACTCAGACATTTTCCAAGTCAACCTATGCATTTTATTACAAATTTAAAAAGATCATAACAAATTATTAAGGGTCTCCTTACATCACTTTAGTTGCTTTCATATGAATTTTCCGAGATTTTTCACTTTTAAAACGAAATAATGCCTGATAAATTATAGAAAATTATCACCTATATTAAAAATACTGTAACTTCCGATCCATTCAACGATTCTGAACAAATGTACCATCAATAGAAAGGTATTTCCCTGCTCTTTAAGAATAAAATATAATTGAATAGTTTTCAACATAAAATAGCATATAAAACCGCAATTATTTCATGAAAATTGCCAATACTCAGACATTTTCCAAGTCAACCTATGCATTTTATTACAAATTTAAAAAGATCATAACAAATTATTAAGGGTCTCCTTACATCACTTTAGTTGCTTTCATATGAATTTTCCGAGATTTTTCACTTTTAAATCGAAATTATGCCTGATAAATTATAGAAAATTATCACCTATATTAAAAATACTGTAACTTCCGATCCATTCAACCAATCTGAACAAATGTACCATCAATAGAAAGGTATTTCCCTGCTCTTTAAGAATAAAATAAAATTGAATAGTTTTCAACATAAAATAGCATATAAAACCGCAATTATTTCATGAAAATTGCCAATACTCAGACATTTTCCAAGTCAACCTATGCATTTTATTACAAATTTAAAAAGATCATAACAAATTATTAAGGGTCTCCTTACATCACTTTAGTTGCTTTCATATGAATTTTCCGAGATTTTTCACTTTTAAATCGAAATAATGACTGATAAATTATAGAAAATTATCACCTATATTAAAAATATTGTAACTTCCGATCCATTCAACCAATCTGAACAAATGTACCATCAATAGAAAGGTATTTCCCTGCTCTTTAAGAATAAAATAAAATTGAATAGTTTTTGAGATTTATTCAAAACTTTAATTATTACAAATCTAAAATGTTTTATTACCAACACTTGACTATAAAAATTGAGAATAATACAGGCATTTATATATAATAGCGATTCTGATTTCATATATAATGTTGATAAATACAAATTTAATTTATTCAAAGATATATAAATTTCATGCTGAATGCTGAAAAATTGCGAGATAACAGAAAGATGTCCTTTTTTGAATGATAAAAAACACCACGTGAATCCAAAGATAAATACAAAATATACTTTACATTCACAATACTTGCCGTCATAATTGCCAATAATATATTAATTTGATATCGGCATAATCACTTTTACTTTATGATAAAACCCTGCGGAATAAATTAAATACACGAATTCCTTTTCAAATCTCATCAAATAATTAAATAGTAAATTCAGGAATAAAACCATGACTTTGAATTTACATTTTTATCCATTGCAGTTTACCATCGCATCTGTATATCATTAAATATAAAATACAATGAAATAGACTTTAAATTATATGACATATGTATGAAGACAATTTTATAATTTAAATTTGTTTTTAATTTTCTTTCGCATTTCGAACAAGTGAAAGAATAACTTAAAATTTTCATCAGAATTCTTTTTTCCCATTTCCAATTGTTTAAATTAATTTTTCCAAAGACATATATTATCCGTGTATTAAATAATCAAATTCCTCCAGACAATATTCTAGTAGTTCTATCGTTGAAACTTACATAAGATAAAAAATAGAAAAAATATATTAGAAAAATCAATGTCAATTTTTTATTTCGATTTTCTTTTTATATTTTTTCCATTTTTATCTTATGTAAGTTTCAACGATATAGAAATTTACAGTTATTTTTGGGTGTAGAGCGGGTATCCCCCACGGGATACCCGGGAATATATATACACTAACCACAACTGGCAGAATCGCCAGCGCGGTCCGTATATATATAAACCTACGGGGAACATCATTGCTGGAATATGGTATGTGTCTCAACGTCGACTGTCCAAAGTCCAACAACCATGTTCCCCTTAATTAAAAGCAAAATCTCACATGTAATTTTACATGTGAGATTTTTTTGTATGTGAAAATCGGCGGCTTCGCTACCAACTCGACCATACTTTTATCTTAAAATAAATTCACTTGTTTTTTGTTCACATATACTTTTATAGACCATATATATAGCAAACAATTTATATGTGGAAAACTTTAATGATGGATGGAATGACCATATAATCTATTAAAAAACTTCATGAAATTATTTATAAATAAGTTAAAAAAAAAAAACTAATAAATAAAATTTGGGAATCCATCCGGATTTGAACCAAAATCTTCCAGACATATCAGACATACATAGATTTGCGATGGTTGAATCAAAATTAATTTCATATTTATATTATTCCATATTTTGAAATTTACATAAACATATACATTTCAATGTATCATATGTGAAAAAAAAAATTACTTCAAACAAAATCAACCATCGAACAACTCAACATCGTTTTCTGAATGCGCATATGATGATATATTGAATGTTTTAGTATCATATATAGTATTATTGATACACATACGATATAAAAACGTTTGTGTCTTCCTTTACACACACATTTCATTGTATTGTTTTATATAAAAAAAAAAAAAATTGCAGACAATAAAATTATTATATATGAATTCATATACAAAATCAAATACGGTAAAAATTTACGGTATTTAATTTTTTTTTTTATTTTTACCATCCGTGTCGATTATTGTATGTATTTATTATATTAGTTAAATTTTATTTTTCAATTTGTATTGCAATATATTTTAAGCATTAAATTTGTTTTCGGGTTATCATCAGCTAATAAATGATGGGTTATTATTTTGAGGATTTCAATTGCTGCAATGATGTGTGTATGTATATCAAAATTGGATATCAGATTTGCTTTCATGAATTCATAAAAATTTTCAAAGTTTATCATTGACCAATTAGTAATTACTTTTGTATCGCGCAGTTATATAAAAATTCATTAAATAATATAAATATGTATGTGGTTATTAATAAATTGATGTATTTATTTGAATTAACTATAGTTTTTTTTTTTATATATAATAATTCCAATCTTCATTTATTTACAGATTTTATCAAACATCACACAACATCATCATTTTATATTAGAATTCATTGTATGACGATCATCAAAAACCAAATCCACCAAAAAGATGTGTATTTGAATTGAGAAGAAATTTTTATTAAATTTCATTGTTTTCACACGACGATCAATTCATTATCAATAAAAAACAAAAACAAAAGTGTATGATTTATCGACATTGTACACATCGGTCGTCGGTGTATTGTTCTATTTTACAAAAATATTTTATCGTATATGAACATATAAAAATAATAGAAAAAAAAAAAATTTATCTCGTATAAAATCCATTACGGGATCTTACCGTATATTTTATTTTTTCATTTATTTTATTTCAACTGCTGATTTATTTTATAATATATTTATTATATGGTTAAATTTCTATCAAATGTGCCATACATCATTTAAATTGTGCGTGTTTTTTTAATCGAGTGTTATTTTTTTTTAGTTTATTCCTTGAGAAAATGTTAAGTATTCCTAAAAAGTGTTTAAATGTAGTTTCAATGGTTGTTCAATTTTTGATTATATATGGAGATTTCAATAGCTGCATTTGGTGTTTGCATCTTTATACCTATCAAAAAATTGCGGATTTCACATCATTTGTTGGGTGTTCTTAAAAATTCCCTAAGGTACATTAAATAGTATTATATATAGTCAATAAAAAAAAAATCATTCATTCAATTAAATTTTTTTTTTATTTTATTCTTATCACCAATATTTCGATATAGTTGCTTATTGTTTTCAATACAAGTTTTTTTATATTATTATATTTAATGTTACATTAGAATTAAAACAAGTTGGTACACAATTTTTTAATATAATATTTAGTTTTTTTTTATTGTATAAATCATTCATTTCAACCGAAAACAATAATTACGATATTATGGTTATAAAATTAACCACCAACTTTGTGAAATTATATAATTGATTAAAAATATATTTTTTTTTATCTATTTTTCAGGTATGTGTGATTTAATTCTGATAGCGTTTCATAACAAATTCTAACCCATGTGAGTTAAACATTTTTTTTTACCGGATTTGTATTTCATTAAAGTAATTATAAACAAAAATATAAATTGGGTAATATTTTTTATTATTTACATGTTAAAATTAAAATTAAAAATTATATTCTTATGAAAATTAAAATAATTTTGATCAATTCAATTCAATTGTAAATTACTTTAAGAAATACAAATCCTTTATTGTTCATGGTAGAGATTACATTTAAAATTTAAAAAGTAGAATTAACATTAACATAAATAAATAGAATAACCTATTTAAAAGAATTAATTTTTGTTTAGTTAATCACAAAAATAAATATTTAAATGATTATTTATCGTTTTGATATTATTTTTATACTAAAATTTCTCATGCAAATCTACCATGAATTATTTTTACTAACCCCTTTTTTTATTATATTGAATATATACGAAAATATTTTTATAATTCATTTGTCCTTTTTTTCCTAATAAAACCTTAAAAAAAAGTAATTGTAAGCGGTCGGTTCTTTTTAATGGACTGACTACTGGACAATACTTTATCCTTTATTAAAATGAACATGTAATTGGGTCTTGCCTCTCAGCATCCCATGTCTGTGTTTGGCGCCAATTATATCATTATTGTATTTAAATCCTATCCAGGAAGTACTTGGGTCAAGCCCTCTAGTCCTTCAGCGGACCGACTACGCGCCAAGTACTTTTTCCTATCCAATAGCTCTGGTCTGTTTGAGTACCCCCTTTAAACTAAAAAAAAAATCATCGTTGTAATCTTTGATCTTTGTTGGGCTTGTTAGGGTAGTTTTAGTTTATTTAATTTAATTTTATTTTTAATATAGTATTTATAATTTGTAAATTTACTAACACAATAATAACTAACTACATTTAACATTAACTAACTACATTTATTTATATTTTATTGTTATATTTATTTCCCCATTCGTTTATTTAAACTTAAGATTATTATTTAAATTTATTTGTTAACATATTTGCATATTTAACTATTATAATAATTTAACTTGTAATAGTTACATTCACTCAACAAATTTATAATTTGGTATGAATCGAAAGAATAACATAAAAATGAATAGTTTTCAACATAAAATAGCATATAAAACCGCAATTATTTGATGAAAATTGCCAATACTCAGACATTTTCCAAGTAAACCTATGCATTTTATTACAAATTTAAAAAGATCATAACAAATTATTAAGGGTCTCCTTACATCACTTTAGGTGCTTTCATATGAATTTTCCGAGATTTTTCACTTTTAAATCGAAATAATGACTGATTAATTATAGAAAATTATCACCTATATTGAAAATATTGTAACTTCCGATCCATTCAACCAATCTGAACAAATATACCATCAATAGAAAGGTATTTCCTGTTCTTTAAGAATAAAATAAAATTGAATAGTTTTCAACATAAAATAGCATATAAAACCGCAATTATTTGAAGAAAATTGCCAATACTCAGACATTTTCCAAGTCAACCTATGCATTTTATTACAAATTTAAAAAGATCATAACAAATTATTAAGGGTCTCCTTACATCACTTTAGTTGCTTTCATATGAATTTTCCGAGATTTTTCACTTTTAAATCGAAATAATGACTGATAAATTATAGAAAATTATCACCTATATAGAAAATATTGTAACTTCCGATCCATTCAACGATTCTGAACAAATGTACCATCAATAGAAAGGTATTTCCCTGCTCTTTAAGAATAAAATAAAATTGAATAGTTTTCAACATAAAATAGCATATAAAACCGCAATTATTTGAAGAAAATTGCCAATACTCAGACATTTTCCAAGTCAAACTATGCATTTTATTACAAATTTAAAAAGATCATAACAAATTATTAAGGGTCTCCTTACATCACTTTAGTTGCTTTCATATGAATTTTCCGAGATTTTTCACTTTTAAATCGAAATAATGACTGATTAATTATAGAAAATTATCACCTATATTGAAAATATTGTAACTTCCGATCCATTCAACCAATCTGAACAAATATACCATCAATAGAAAGGTATTTCCTGTTCTTTAAGAATAAAATAAAATTGAATAGTTTTCAACATAAAATAGCATATAAAACCGCAATTATTTGAAGAAAATTGCCAATACTCAGACATTTTCCAAGTCAACCTATGCATTTTATTACAAATTTAAAAAGATCATAACAAATTATTAAGGGTCTCCTTACATCACTTTAGTTGCTTTCATATGAATTTTCCGAAATTTTTCACTTTTAAATCGAAATAATGACTGATAAATTATAGAAAATTATCACCTATATAGAAAATATTGTAACTTCCGATCCATTCAACGATTCTGAACAAATGTACCATCAATAGAAAGGTATTTCCCTGCTCTTTAAGAATAAAATAAAATTGAATAGTTTTCAACATAAAATAGCATATAAAACCGCAATTATTTGAAGAAAATTGCCAATACTCAGACATTTTCCAAGTCAAACTATGCATTTTATTACAAATTTAAAAAGATCATAACAAATTATTAAGGGTCTCCTTACATCACTTTAGTTGCTTTCATATGAATTTTCCGAGATTTTTCACTTTTAAATCGAAATAATGACTGATTAATTATAGAAAATTATCACCTATATTGAAAATATTGTAACTTCCGATCCATTCAACCAATCTGAACAAATATACCATCAATAGAAAGGTATTTCCTGTTCTTTAAGAATAAAATAAAATTGAATAGTTTTCAACATAAAATAGCATATAAAACCGCAATTATTTGAAGAAAATTGCCAATACTCAGACATTTTCCAAGTCAACCTATGCATTTTATTACAAATTTAAAAAGATCATAACAAATTATTAAGGGTCTCCTTACATCACTTTAGTTGCTTTCATATGAATTTTCCGAAATTTTTCACTTTTAAATCGAAATAATGACTGATAAATTATAGAAAATTATCACCTATATTGAAAATATTGTAACTTCCGATCCATTCAACCATTCTGAACAAATGTACCATCAATAGAAAGGTATTTCCCTGCTCTTTAAGAATAAAATAAAATTGAATAGTTTTCAACATAAAATAGCATACAAAACCGCAATTATTTGATGAAAATTGCCAATACTCAGACATTTTCCAAGTCAACCTATGCATTTTATTACAAATTTAAAAAGATCATAACAAATTATTAAGGGTCTCCTTACATCACTTTAGTTGCTTTCATATGAATTTTCCGAGATTTTTCACTTTTAAATCGAAATAATGCCTGATAAATTATAGAAAATTATCCCCTATATTAAAAATACTGTAACTTCCGATCCATTCAACCATTCTGAACAAATGTACCATCAATAGAAAGGTATTTCCCTGCTCTTTAAGAATAAAATAAAATTGAATAGTTTTCAACATAAAATAGCATATAAAACCGCAATTATTTGATGAAAATTGCCAATACTCAGACATTTTCCAAGTCAACCTATGCATTTTATTACAAATTTAAAAAGATCATAACAAATTATTAAGGGTCTCCTTACATCACTTTAGTTGCTTTCATATGAATTTTCCGAGATTTTTCACTTTTAAATCGAAATAATGTCTGATAAATTATAGAAAATTATCACCTATATTGAAAATATTGTAACTTCCGATCCATTCAACCATTCTGAACAAATGTACCATCAATAGAAAGGTATTTCCCCGCTCTTTAAGAATAAAATAAAATTGAATAGTTTTCAACATAAAATAGCATATAAAACCGCAATTATTTGATGAAAATTGCCAATACTCAGACATTTTCCTAGTCAACCTATGCATTTTATTACAAATTTAAAAAGATCATAACAAATTATTAAGGGTCTCCTTACATCACTTTAGTTGCTTTCATATGAATTTTCCGAGATTTTTCACTTTTAAATCGAAATAATGACTGATAAATTATAGAAAATTATCACCTATATTGAAAATATTGTAACTTCCGATCCATTCAACCATTCTGAACAAATGTACCATCAATAGAAAGGTATTTCCCTGCTCTTTAAGAATAAAATAAAATTGAATAGTTTTCAACATAAAATAGCATACAAAACCGCAATTATTTGATGAAAATTGCCAATACTCAGACATTTTCCTAGTCAACCTATGCATTTTATTACAAATTTAAAAAGATCATAACAAATTATTAAGGGTCTCCTTACATCACTTTAGTTGCTTTCATATGTATTTTCCGAGATTTTTCACTTTTAAATCGAAATAATGACTGATAAATTATAGAAAATTATCACCTATATTAAAAATATTGTAACTTCCGATCCATTCAACCAATCTGAACAAATGTACCATCAATAGAAAGGTATTTCCCCGCTCTTTAAGAATAAAATAAAATTGAATAGTTTTCAACATAAAATAGCATATAAAACCGCAATTATTTGATGAAAATTGCCAATACTCAGACATTTTCCAAGTCAACCTATGCATTTTATTACAAATTTAAAAAGATCATAACAAATTATTAAGGGTCTCCTTACATCACTTTAGTTGCTTTCATATGAATTTTCCGAGATTTTTCACTTTTAAATCGAAATAATGTCTGATAAATTATAGAAAATTATCACCTATATTGAAAATATTGTAACTTCCGATCCATTCAACCATTCTGAACAAATGTACCATCAATAGAAAGGTATTTCCCCGCTCTTTAAGAATAAAATAAAATTGAATAGTTTTCAACATAAAATAGCATATAAAACCGCAATTATTTGATGAAAATTGCCAATACTCAGACATTTTCCTAGTCAACCTATGCATTTTATTACAAATTTAAAAAGATCATAACAAATTATTAAGGGTCTCCTTACATCACTTTAGTTGCTTTCATATGAATTTTCCGAGATTTTTCACTTTTAAATCGAAATAATGACTGATAAATTATAGAAAATTATCACCTATATTGAAAATATTGTAACTTCCGATCCATTCAACCATTCTGAACAAATGTACCATCAATAGAAAGGTATTTCCCCGCTCTTTAAGAATAAAATAAAATTGAATAGTTTTCAACATAAAATAGCATATAAAACCGCAATTATTTGATGAAAATTGCCAATACTCAGACATTTTCCAAGTCAACCTATGCATTTTATTACAAATTTAAAAAGATCATAACAAATTATTAAGGGTCTCCTTACATCACTTTAGTTGCTTTCATATGAATTTTCCGAGATTTTTCACTTTTAAATCGAAATAATGACTGATAAATTATAGAAAATTATCACCTATATTGAAAATATTGTAACTTCCGATCCATTCAACCAATCTGAACAAATGTACCATCAATAGAAAGGTATTTCCCTGCTCTTTAAGAATAAAATAAAATTGAATAGTTTTCAACATAAAATAGCATATAAAACCGGAATTATTTGATGAAAATTGCCAATACTCAGACATTTTCCTAGTCAACCTATGCATTTTATTACAAATTTAAAAAGATCATAACAAATTATTAAGGGTCTCCTTACATCACTTTAGTTGCTTTCATATGAATTTTCCGAGATTTTTCACTTTTAAATCGAAATAATGACTGATAAATTATAGAAAATTATCACCTATATTGAAAATATTGTAACTTCCGATCCATTCAACCATTCTGAACAAATGTACCATCAATAGAAAGGTATTTCCCTGCTCTTTAAGAATAAAATAAAATTGAATAGTTTTCAACATAAAATAGCATACAAAACCGCAATTATTTGATGAAAATTGCCAATACTCAGACATTTTCCTAGTCAACCTATGCATTTTATTACAAATTTAAAAAGATCATAACAAATTATTAAGGGTCTCCTTACATCACTTTAGTTGCTTTCATATGAATTTTCCGAGATTTTTCACTTTTAAATCGAAATAATGACTGATAAATTATAGAAAATTATCACCTATATTGAAAATATTGTAACTTCCGATCCATTCAACCATTCTGAACAAATGTACCATCAATAGAAAGGTATTTCCCTGCTCTTTAAGAATAAAATAAAATTGAATAGTTTTCAACATAAAATAGCATATAAAACCGCAATTATTTGATGAAAATTGCCAATACTCAGACATTTTCCTAGTCAACCTATGCATTTTATTACAAATTTAAAAAGATCATAACAAATTATTAAGGGTCTCCTTACATCACTTTAGTTGCTTTCATATGAATTTTCTGAGATTTTTCACTTTTAAATCGAAATAATGACTGCTAAATTATAGAAAATTATCACCTATATTGAAAATATTGTAACTTCCGATCCATTCAACCAATCTGAACAAATGTACCATCAATAGAAAGGTATTTCCCTGCTCTTTAAGAATAAAATAAAATTGAATAGTTTTCAACATAAAATAGCATATAAAACCGGAATTATTTGATGAAAATTGCCAATACTCAGACATTTTCCAAGTCAACCTATGCATTTTATTACAAATTTAAAAAGATCATAACAAATTATTAAGGGTCTCCTTACATCACTTTAGTTGCTTTCATATGAATTTTCCGAGATTTTTCACTTTTAAATCGAAATAATGTCTGATAAATTATAGAAAATTATCACCTATATTGAAAATATTGTAACTTCCGATCCATTCAACCATTCTGAACAAATGTACCATCAATAGAAAGGTATTTCCCCGCTCTTTAAGAATAAAATAAAATTGAATAGTTTTCAACATAAAATAGCATATAAAACCGCAATTATTTGATGAAAATTGCCAATACTCAGACATTTTCCAAGTCAACCTATGCATTTTATTACAAATTTAAAAAGATCATAACAAATTATTAAGGGTCTCCTTACATCACTTTAGTTGCTTTCATATGAATTTTCCGAGATTTTTCACTTTTAAATCGAAATAATGTCTGATAAATTATAGAAAATTATCACCTATATTGAAAATATTGTAACTTCCGATCCATTCAACCATTCTGAACAAATGTACCATCAATAGAAAGGTATTTCCCCGCTCTTTAAGAATAAAATAAAATTGAATAGTTTTCAACATAAAATAGCATATAAAACCGCAATTATTTGATGAAAATTGCCAATACTCAGACATTTTCCTAGTCAACCTATGCATTTTATTACAAATTTAAAAAGATCATAACAAATTATTAAGGGTCTCCTTACATCACTTTAGTTGCTTTCATATGAATTTTCCGAGATTTTTCACTTTTAAATCGAAATAATGACTGATAAATTATAGAAAATTATCACCTATATTGAAAATATTGTAACTTCCGATCCATTCAACCATTCTGAACAAATGTACCATCAATAGAAAGGTATTTCCCTGCTCTTTAAGAATAAAATAAAATTGAATAGTTTTCAACATAAAATAGCATACAAAACCGCAATTATTTGATGAAAATTGCCAATACTCAGACATTTTCCTAGTCAACCTATGCATTTTATTACAAATTTAAAAAGATCATAACAAATTATTAAGGGTCTCCTTACATCACTTTAGTTGCTTTCATATGAATTTTCCGAGATTTTTCACTTTTAAATCGAAATAATGACTGATAAATTATAGAAAATTATCACCTATATTGAAAATATTGTAACTTCCGATCCATTCAACCATTCTGAACAAATGTACCATCAATAGAAAGGTATTTCCCTGCTCTTTAAGAATAAAATAAAATTGAATAGTTTTCAACATAAAATAGCATACAAAACCGCAATTATTTGATGAAAATTGCCAATACTCAGACATTTTCCTAGTCAACCTATGCATTTTATTACAAATTTAAAAAGATCATAACAAATTATTAAGGGTCTCCTTACATCACTTTAGTTGCTTTCATATGAATTTTCCGAGATTTTTCACTTTTAAATCGAAATAATGACTGATAAATTATAGAAAATTATCACCTATATTGAAAATATTGTAACTTCCGATCCATTCAACCATTCTGAACAAATGTACCATCAATAGAAAGGTATTTCCCTGCTCTTTAAGAATAAAATAAAATTGAATAGTTTTCAACATAAAATAGCATATAAAACCGCAATTATTTGATGAAAATTGCCAATACTCAGACATTTTCCTAGTCAACCTATGCATTTTATTACAAATTTAAAAAGATCATAACAAATTATTAAGGGTCTCCTTACATCACTTTAGTTGCTTTCATATGAATTTTCTGAGATTTTTCACTTTTAAATCGAAATAATGACTGATAAATTATAGAAAATTATCACCTATATTGAAAATATTGTAACTTCCGATCCATTCAACCAATCTGAACAAATGTACCATCAATAGAAAGGTATTTCCCTGCTCTTTAAGAATAAAATAAAATTGAATAGTTTTCAACATAAAATAGCATATAAAACCGGAATTATTTGATGAAAATTGCCAATACTCAGACATTTTCCAAGTCAACCTATGCATTTTATTACAAATTTAAAAAGATCATAACAAATTATTAAGGGTCTCCTTACATCACTTTAGTTGCTTTCATATGAATTTTCCGAGATTTTTCACTTTTAAATCGAAATAATGACTGATAAATTATAGAAAATTATCACCTATATTGAAAATATTGTAACTTCCGATCCATTCAACCAATCTGAACAAATGTACCATCAATAGAAAGGTATTTCCCTGCTCTTTAAGAATAAAATAAAATTGAATGGTTTTCAACATAAAATAGCATACAAAACCGGAATTATTTGATGAAAATTGCCAATACTCAGACATTTTCCTAGTCAACCTATGCATTTTATTACAAATTTAAAAAGATCATAACAAATTATTAAGGGTCTCCTTACATCACTTTAGTTGCTTTCATATGAATTTTCTGAGATTTTTCACTTTTAAATCGAAATAATGACTGATAAATTATAGAAAATTATCACCTATATTGAAAATATTGTAACTTCCGATCCATTCAACCATTCTGAACAAATGTACCATCAATAGAAAGGTATTTCCCTGCTCTTTAAGAATAAAATAAAATTGAATAGTTTTCAACATAAAATAGCATATAAAACCGGAATTATTTGATGAAAATTGCCAATACTCAGACATTTTCCAAGTCAACCTATGCATTTTATTACAAATTTAAAAAGATCATAACAAATTATTAAGGGTCTCCTTACATCACTTTAGTTGCTTTCATATGAATTTTCCGAGATTTTTCACTTTTAAATCGAAATAATGACTGATAAATTATAGAAAATTATCACCTATATTGAAAATATTGTAACTTCCGATCCATTCAACCAATCTGAACAAATGTACCATCAATAGAAAGGTATTTCCCTGCTCTTTAAGAATAAAATAAAATTGAATGGTTTTCAACATAAAATAGCATACAAAACCGGAATTATTTGATGAAAATTGCCAATACTCAGACATTTTCCTAGTCAACCTATGCATTTTATTACAAATTTAAAAAGATCATAACAAATTATTAAGGGTCTCCTTACATCACTTTAGTTGCTTTCATATGAATTTTCCGAGATTTTTCACTTTTAAATCGAAATAATGACTGATAAATTATAGAAAATTATCACCTATATTGAAAATATTGTAACTTCCGATCCATTCAACCATTCTGAACAAATGTACCATCAATAGAAAGGTATTTCCCTGCTCTTTAAGTATAAAATAAAATTGAATAGTTTTCAACATAAAATAGCATATAAAACCGGAATTATTTGATGAAAATTGCCAATACTCAGACATTTTCCTAGTCAACCTATGCATTTTATTACAAATTTAAAAAGATCATAACAAATTATTAAGGGTCTCCTTACATCACTTTAGTTGCTTTCATATGAATTTTCCGAGATTTTTCACTTTTAAATCGAAATAATGACTGATAAATTATAGAAAATTATCACCTATATTGAAAATATTGTAACTTCCGATCCATTCAACCATTCTGAACAAATGTACCATCAATAGAAAGGTATTTCCCTGCTCTTTAAGTATAAAATAAAATTGAATAGTTTTCAACATAAAATAGCATATAAAACCGCAATTATTTGATGAAAATTGCCAATACTCAGACATTTTCCAAGTCAACCTATGCATTTTATTACAAATTTAAAAAGATCATAACAAATTATTAAGGGTCTCCTTACATCACTTTAGTTGCTTTCATATGAATTTTCCGAGATTTTTCACTTTTAAATCGAAATAATGACTGATAAATTATAGAAAATTATCACCTATATTGAAAATATTGTAACTTCCGATCCATTCAACCAATCTGAACAAATGTACCATCAATAGAAAGGTATTTCCCTGCTCTTTAAGAATAAAATAAAATTGAATAGTTTTCAACATAAAATAGCATATAAAACCGGAATTATTTGATGAAAATTGCCAATACTCAGACATTTTCCTAGTCAACCTATGCATTTTATTACAAATTTAAAAAGATCATAACAAATTATTAAGGGTCTCCTAACATCACTTTAGTTGCTTTCATATGAATTTTCCGAGATTTTTCACTTTTAAATCGAAATAATGACTGATAAATTATAGAAAATTATCACCTATATTGAAAATATTGTAACTTCCGATCCATTCAACCATTCTGAACAAATGTACCATCAATAGAAAGGTATTTCCCTGCTCTTTAAGAATAAAATAAAATTGAATAGTTTTCAACATAAAATAGCATATAAAACCGCAATTATTTGATGAAAATTGCCAATACTCAGACATTTTCCTAGTCAACCTATGCATTTTATTACAAATTTAAAAAGATCATAACAAATTATTAAGGGTCTCCTTACATCACTTTAGTTGCTTTCATATGAATTTTCTGAGATTTTTCACTTTTAAATCGAAATAATGACTGATAAATTATAGAAAATTATCACCTATATTGAAAATATTGTAACTTCCGATCCATTCAACCATTCTGAACAAATGTACCATCAATAGAAAGGTATTTCCCTGCTCTTTAAGTATAAAATAAAATTGAATAGTTTTCAACATAAAATAGCATATAAAACCGCAATTATTTGATGAAAATTGCCAATACTCAGACATTTTCCAAGTCAACCTATGCATTTTATTACAAATTTAAAAAGATCATAACAAATTATTAAGGGTCTCCTTACATCACTTTAGTTGCTTTCATATGAATTTTCCGAGATTTTTCACTTTTAAATCGAAATAATGACTGATAAATTATAGAAAATTATCACCTATATTGAAAATATTGTAACTTCCGATCCATTCAACCAATCTGAACAAATGTACCATCAATAGAAAGGTATTTCCCTGCTCTTTAAGAATAAAATAAAATTGAATAGTTTTCAACATAAAATAGCATATAAAACCGGAATTATTTGATGAAAATTGCCAATACTCAGACATTTTCCTAGTCAACCTATGCATTTTATTACAAATTTAAAAAGATCATAACAAATTATTAAGGGTCTCCTTACATCACTTTAGTTGCTTTCATATGAATTTTCCGAGATTTTTCACTTTTAAATCGAAATAATGACTGATAAATTATAGAAAATTATCACCTATATTGAAAATATTGTAACTTCCGATCCATTCAACCATTCTGAACAAATGTACCATGAATAGAAAGGTATTTCCCTGCTCTTTAAGTATAAAATAAAATTGAATAGTTTTCAACATAAAATAGCATATAAAACCGCAATTATTTGATGAAAATTGCCAATACTCAGACATTTTCCAAGTCAACCTATGCATTTTATTACAAATTTAAAAAGATCATAACAAATTATTAAGGGTCTCCTTACATCACCTTAGTTGCTTTCATATGAATTTTCCGAGATTTTTCACTTTTAAATCGAAATAATGACTGATAAATTATAGAAAATTATCACCTATATTGAAAATATTGTAACTTCCGATCCATTCAACCAATCTGAACAAATGTACCATCAATAGAAAGGTATTTCCCTGCTCTTTAAGAATAAAATAAAATTGAATAGTTTTCAACATAAAATAGCATATAAAACCGGAATTATTTGATGAAAATTGCCAATACTCAGACATTTTCCTAGTCAACCTATGCATTTTATTACAAATTTAAAAAGATCATAACAAATTATTAAGGGTCTCCTTACATCACTTTAGTTGCTTTCATATGAATTTTCCGAGATTTTTCACTTTTAAATCGAAATAATGACTGATAAATTATAGAAAATTATCACCAATATTGAAAATATTGTAACTTCCGATCCATTCAACCATTCTGAACAAATGTACCATCAATAGAAAGGTATTTCCCTGCTCTTTAAGTATAAAATAAAATTGAATAGTTTTCAACATAAAATAGCATATAAAACCGCAATTATTTGATGAAAATTGCCAATACTCAGACATTTTCCAAGTCAACCTATGCATTTTATTACAAATTTAAAAAGATCATAACAAATTATTAAGGGTCTCCTTACATCACTTTAGTTGCTTTCATATGAATTTTCCGAGATTTTTCACTTTTAAATCGAAATAATGACTGATAAATTATAGAAAATTATCACCTATATTGAAAATATTGTAACTTCCGATCCATTCAACCAATCTGAACAAATGTACCATCAATAGAAAGGTATTTCCCTGCTCTTTAAGAATAAAATAAAATTGAATAGTTTTCAACATAAAATAGCATATAAAACCGGAATTATTTGATGAAAATTGCCAATACTCAGACATTTTCCTAGTCAACCTATGCATTTTATTACAAATTTAAAAAGATCATAACAAATTATTAAGGGTCTCCTTACATCACTTTAGTTGCTTTCATATGAATTTTCCGAGATTTTTCACTTTTAAATCGAAATAATGACTGATAAATTATAGAAAATTATCACCTATATTGAAAATATTGTAACTTCCGATCCATTCAACCATTCTGAACAAATGTACCATCAATAGAAAGGTATTTCCCTGCTCTTTAAGTATAAAATAAAATTGAATAGTTTTCAACATAAAATAGCATATAAAACCGCAATTATTTGATGAAAATTGCCAATACTCAGACATTTTCCAAGTCAACCTATGCATTTTATTACAAATTTAAAAAGATCATAACAAATTATTAAGGGTCTCCTTACATCACTTTAGTTGCTTTCATATGAATTTTCCGAGATTTTTCACTTTTAAATCGAAATAATGACTGATAAATTATAGAAAATTATCACCTATATTGAAAATATTGTAACTTCCGATCCATTCAACCAATCTGAACAAATGTACCATCAATAGAAAGGTATTTCCCTGCTCTTTAAGAATAAAATAAAATTGAATAGTTTTCAACATAAAATAGCATATAAAACCGGAATTATTTGATGAAAATTGCCAATACTCAGACATTTTCCTAGTCAACCTATGCATTTTATTACAAATTTAAAAAGATCATAACAAATTATTAAGGGTCTCCTTACATCACTTTAGTTGCTTTCATATGAATTTTCCGAGATTTTTCACTTTTAAATCGAAATAATGACTGATAAATTATAGAAAATTATCACCAATATTGAAAATATTGTAACTTCCGATCCATTCAACCATTCTGAACAAATGTACCATCAATAGAAAGGTATTTCCCTGCTCTTTAAGTATAAAATAAAATTGAATAGTTTTCAACATAAAATAGCATATAAAACCGCAATTATTTGATGAAAATTGCCAATACTCAGACATTTTCCAAGTCAACCTATGCATTTTATTACAAATTTAAAAAGATCATAACAAATTATTAAGGGTCTCCTTACATCACTTTAGTTGCTTTCATATGAATTTTCCGAGATTTTTCACTTTTAAATCGAAATAATGACTGATAAATTATAGAAAATTATCACCTATATTGAAAATATTGTAACTTCCGATCCATTCAACCAATCTGAACAAATGTACCATCAATAGAAAGGTATTTCCCTGCTCTTTAAGAATAAAATAAAATTGAATAGTTTTCAACATAAAATAGCATATAAAACCGGAATTATTTGATGAAAATTGCCAATACTCAGACATTTTCCTAGTCAACCTATGCATTTTATTACAAATTTAAAAAGATCATAACAAATTATTAAGGGTCTCCTTACATCACTTTAGTTGCTTTCATATGAATTTTCCGAGATTTTTCACTTTTAAATCGAAATAATGACTGATAAATTATAGAAAATTATCACCTATATTGAAAATATTGTAACTTCCGATCCATTCAACCATTCTGAACAAATGTACCATCAATAGAAAGGTATTTCCCTGCTCTTTAAGAATAAAATAAAATTGAATAGTTTTCAACATAAAATAGCATATAAAACCGGAATTATTTGATGAAAATTGCCAATACTCAGACATTTTCCTAGTCAACCTATGCATTTTATTACAAATTTAAAAAGATCATAACAAATTATTAAGGGTCTCCTTACATCACTTTAGTTGCTTTCATATGAATTTTCCGAGATTTTTCACTTTTAAATCGAAATAATGACTGATAAATTATAGAAAATTATCACCTATATTGAAAATATTGTAACTTCCGATCCATTCAACCAATCTGAACAAATGTACCATCAATAGAAAGGTATTTCCCTGCTCTTTAAGAATAAAATAAAATTGAATGGTTTTCAACATAAAATAGCATACAAAACCGGAATTATTTGATGAAAATTGCCAATACTCAGACATTTTCCTAGTCAACCTATGCATTTTATTACAAATTTAAAAAGATCATAACAAATTATTAAGGGTCTCCTTACATCACTTTAGTTGCTTTCATATGAATTTTCCGAGATTTTTCACTTTTAAATCGAAATAATGACTGATAAATTATAGAAAATTATCACCTATATTGAAAATATTGTAACTTCCGATCCATTCAACCAATCTGAACAAATGTACCATCAATAGAAAGGTATTTCCCTGCTCTTTAAGAATAAAATAAAATTGAATAGTTTTCAACATAAAATAGCATATAAAACCGCAATTATTTGATGAAAATTGCCAATACTCAGACATTTTCCTAGTCAACCTATGCATTTTATTACAAATTTAAAAAGATCATAACAAATTATTAAGGGTCTCCTTACATCACTTTAGTTGCTTTCATATGAATTTTCTGAGATTTTTCACTTTTAAATCGAAATAATGACTGATAAATTATAGAAAATTATCACCTATATTGAAAATATTGTAACTTCCGATCCATTCAACCATTCTGAACAAATGTACCATCAATAGAAAGGTATTTCCCTGCTCTTTAAGTATAAAATAAAATTGAATAGTTTTCAACATAAAATAGCATATAAAACCGCAATTATTTGATGAAAATTGCCAATACTCAGACATTTTCCAAGTCAACCTATGCATTTTATTACAAATTTAAAAAGATAATAACAAATTATTAAGGGTCTCCTTACATCACTTTAGTTGCTTTCATATGAATTTTCCGAGATTTTTCACTTTTAAATCGAAATAATGACTGATAAATTATAGAAAATTATCACCTATATTGAAAATATTGTAACTTCCGATCCATTCAACCATTCTGAACAAATGTACCATCAATAGAAAGGTATTTCCCTGCTCTTTAAGAATAAAATAAAATTGAATAGTTTTCAACATAAAATAGCATATAAAACCGGAATTATTTGATGAAAATTGCCAATACTCAGACATTTTCCTAGTCAACCTATGCATTTTATTACAAATTTAAAAAGATCATAACAAATTATTAAGGGTCTCCTTACATCACTTTAGTTGCTTTCATATGAATTTTCCGAGATTTTTCACTTTTAAATCGAAATAATGACTGATAAATTATAGAAAATTATCACCTATATTGAAAATATTGTAACTTCCGATCCATTCAACCATTCTGAACAAATGTACCATCAATAGAAAGGTATTTCCCTGCTCTTTAAGAATAAAATAAAATTGAATAGTTTTCAACATAAAATAGCATATAAAACCGGAATTATTTGATGAAAATTGCCAATACTCAGACATTTTCCTAGTCAACCTATGCATTTTATTACAAATTTAAAAAGATCATAACAAATTATTAAGGGTCTCCTTACATCACTTTAGTTGCTTTCATATGAATTTTCCGAGATTTTTCACTTTTAAATCGAAATAATGACTGATAAATTATAGAAAATTATCACCTATATTGAAAATATTGTAACTTCCGATCCATTCAACCAATCTGAACAAATGTACCATCAATAGAAAGGTATTTCCCTGCTCTTTAAGAATAAAATAAAATTGAATAGTTTTCAACATAAAATAGCATATAAAACCGGAATTATTTGATGAAAATTGCCAATACTCAGACATTTTCCTAGTCAACCTATGCATTTTATTACAAATTTAAAAAGATCATAACAAATTATTAAGGGTCTCCTTACATCACTTTAGTTGCTTTCATATGAATTTTCCGAGATTTTTCACTTTTAAATCGAAATAATGACTGATAAATTATAGAAAATTATCACCTATATTGAAAATATTGTAACTTCCGATCCATTCAACCAATCTGAACAAATGTACCATCAATAGAAAGGTATTTCCCTGCTCTTTAAGAATAAAATAAAATTGAATAGTTTTCAACATAAAATAGCATATAAAACCGGAATTATTTGATGAAAATTGCCAATACTCAGACATTTTCCTAGTCAACCTATGCATTTTATTACAAATTTAAAAAGATCATAACAAATTATTAAGGGTCTCCTTACATCACTTTAGTTGCTTTCATATGAATTTTCCGAGATTTTTCACTTTTAAATCGAAATAATGACTGATAAATTATAGAAAATTATCACCTATATTGAAAATATTGTAACTTCCGATCCATTCAACCAATCTGAACAAATGTACCATCAATAGAAAGGTATTTCCCTGCTCTTTAAGAATAAAATAAAATTGAATAGTTTTCAACATAAAATAGCATATAAAACCGGAATTATTTGATGAAAATTGCCAATACTCAGACATTTTCCTAGTCAACCTATGCATTTTATTACAAATTTAAAAAGATCATAACAAATTATTAAGGGTCTCCTTACATCACTTTAGTTGCTTTCATATGAATTTTCCGAGATTTTTCACTTTTAAATCGAAATAATGACTGATAAATTATAGAAAATTATCACCTATATTGAAAATATTGTAACTTCCGATCCATTCAACCATTCTGAACAAATGTACCATCAATAGAAAGGTATTTCCCTGCTCTTTAAGAATAAAATAAAATTGAATAGTTTTCAACATAAAATAGCATATAAAACCGGAATTATTTGATGAAAATTGCCAATACTCAGACATTTTCCTAGTCAACCTATGCATTTTATTACAAATTTAAAAAGATCATAACAAATTATTAAGGGTCTCCTTACATCACTTTAGTTGCTTTCATATGAATTTTCCGAGATTTTTCACTTTTAAATCGAAATAATGACTGATAAATTATAGAAAATTATCACCTATATTGAAAATATTGTAACTTCCGATCCATTCAACCAATCTGAACAAATGTACCATCAATAGAAAGGTATTTCCCTGCTCTTTAAGAATAAAATAAAATTGAATAGTTTTCAACATAAAATAGCATATAAAACCGGAATTATTTGATGAAAATTGCCAATACTCAGACATTTTCCTAGTCAACCTATGCATTTTATTACAAATTTAAAAAGATCATAACAAATTATTAAGGGTCTCCTTACATCACTTTAGTTGCTTTCATATGAATTTTCCGAGATTTTTCACTTTTAAATCGAAATAATGACTGATAAATTATAGAAAATTATCACCTATATTGAAAATATTGTAACTTCCGATCCATTCAACCATTCTGAACAAATGTACCATCAATAGAAAGGTATTTCCCTGCTCTTTAAGAATAAAATAAAATTGAATAGTTTTCAACATAAAATAGCATATAAAACCGGAATTATTTGATGAAAATTGCCAATACTCAGACATTTTCCTAGTCAACCTATGCATTTTATTACAAATTTAAAAAGATCATAACAAATTATTAAGGGTCTCCTTACATCACTTTAGTTGCTTTCATATGAATTTTCCGAGATTTTTCACTTTTAAATCGAAATAATGACTGATAAATTATAGAAAATTATCACCTATATTGAAAATATTGTAACTTCCGATCCATTCAACCATTCTGAACAAATGTACCATCAATAGAAAGGTATTTCCCTGCTCTTTAAGAATAAAATAAAATTGAATAGTTTTCAACATAAAATAGCATATAAAACCGGAATTATTTGATGAAAATTGCCAATACTCAGACATTTTCCTAGTCAACCTATGCATTTTATTACAAATTTAAAAAGATCATAACAAATTATTAAGGGTCTCCTTACATCACTTTAGTTGCTTTCATATGAATTTTCCGAGATTTTTCACTTTTAAATCGAAATAATGACTGATAAATTATAGAAAATTATCACCTATATTAAAAATATTGTAACTTCCGATCCATTCAACCATTCTGAACAAATGTACCATCAATAGAAAGGTATTTCCCCGCTCTTTAAGAATAAAATGAAATTGAATAGTTTTCAACATAAAATAGCAGATAAAACTGCAATTATTTGATGAAAATTGCAAATACTCAGACATTTTCCAAGTCAACCTATGCATTTTATTACAAATTTAAAAAGATCATAACAAATTATTAAGGGTCTCCTTACATCACTTTAGTTGCTTTCATATGAATTTTCCGAGATTTTTCACTTTTAAATCGAAATTATGCCTGATAAATTATAGAAAATTATCACCTATATTAAAAATATTGTAACTTCCGATCCATTCAACCAATCTGAACAAATGTACCATCAATAGAAAGGTATTTCCCTGCTCTTTAAGAATAAAATAAAATTGAATAGTTTTCAACATAAAATAGCATATAAAACCGCAATTATTTGATGAAAATTGCCAATACTCAGACATTTTCCAAGTCAACCTATGCATTTTATTACAAATTTAAAAAGATCATAACAAATTATTAAGGGTCTCCTTACATCACTTTAGGTGCTTTCATATGAATTTTCCGAGATTTTTCACTTTTAAATCGAAATTATGCCTGATAAATTATAGAAAATTATCACCTATATGAAAAATATTGTAACTTCCGATCCATTCAACCAATCTGAACAAATGTACCATCAATAGAAAGGTATTTCCCTGCTCTTTAAGAATAAAATAAAATTGAATAGTTTTCAACATAAAATAGCATATAAAACCGGAATTATTTGATGAAAATTGCCAATACTCAGACATTTTCCTAGTCAACCTATGCATTTTATTACAAATTTAAAAAGATCATAACAAATTATTAAGGGTCTCCTTACATCACTTTAGTTGCTTTCATATGAATTTTCCGAGATTTTTCACTTTTAAATCGAAATAATGACTGATAAATTATAGAAAATTATCACCTATATTGAAAATATTGTAACTTCCGATCCATTCAACCATTCTGAACAAATGTACCATCAATAGAAAGGTATTTCCCTGCTCTTTAAGAATAAAATAAAATTGAATAGTTTTCAACATAAAATAGCATATAAAACCGGAATTATTTGATGAAAATTGCCAATACTCAGACATTTTCCAAGTCAACCTATGCATTTTATTACAAATTTAAAAAGATCATAACAAATTATTAAGGGTCTCCTTACATCACTTTAGTTGCTTTCATATGAATTTTCCGAGATTTTTCACTTTTAAATCGAAATAATGACTGATAAATTATAGAAAATTATCACCTATATTAAAAATATTGTAACTTCCGATCCATTCAACCAATCTGAACAAATGTACCATCAATAGAAAGGTATTTCCCCGCTCTTTAAGAATAAAATAAAATTGAATAGTTTTCAACATAAAATAGCATATAAAACCGCAATTATTTGATGAAAATTGCCAATACTCAGACATTTTCCAAGTCAACCTATGCATTTTATTACAAATTTAAAAAGATCATAACAAATTATTAAGGGTCTCCTTACATCACTTTAGTTGCTTTCATATGAATTTTCCGAGATTTTTCACTTTTAAATCGAAATAATGTCTGATAAATTATAGAAAATTATCACCTATATTGAAAACATTGTAACTTCCGATCCATTCAACCATTCTGAACAAATGTACCATCAATAGAAAGGTATTTCCCTGCTCTTTAAGAATAAAATAAAATTGAATAGTTTTCAACATAAAATAGCATATAAAACCGCAATTATTTGATGAAAATTGCCAATACTCAGACATTTTCCAAGTCAACCTATGCATTTTATTACAAATTTAAAAAGATCATAACAAATTATTAAGGGTCTCCTTACATCACTTTAGTTGCTTTCATATGAATTTTCCGAGATTTTTCACTTTTAAATCGAAATAATGTCTGATAAATTATAGAAAATTATCACCTATATTGAAAATATTGTAACTTCCGATCCATTCAACCATTGTGAACAAATGTACCATCAATAGAAAGGTATTTCCCCGCTCTTTAAGAATAAAATAAAATTGAATAGTTTTCAACATAAAATAGCATATAAAACCGCAATTATTTGATGAAAATTGCCAATACTCAGACATTTTCCTAGTCAACCTATGCATTTTATTACAAATTTAAAAAGATCATAACAAATTATTAAGGGCCTCCTTACATCACTTTAGTTGCTTTCATATGAATTTTCCGAGATTTTTCACTTTTAAATCGAAATAATGTCTGATAAATTATAGAAAATTATCACCTATATTGAAAATATTGTAACTTCCGATCCATTCAACCATTCTGAACAAATGTACCATCAATAGAAAGGTATTTCCCCGCTCTTTAAGAATAAAATAAAATTGAATAGTTTTCAACATAAAATAGCATATAAAACCGCAATTATTTGATGAAAATTGCCAATACTCAGACATTTTCCAAGTCAACCTATGCATTTTATTACAAATTTAAAAAGATCATAACAAATTATTAAGGGTCTCCTTACATCACTTTAGTTGCTTTCATATGAATTTTCCGAGATTTTTCACTTTTAAATCGAAATAATGTCTGATAAATTATAGAAAATTATCACCTATATTGAAAACATTGTAACTTCCGATCCATTCAACCATTCTGAACAAATGTACCATCAATAGAAAGGTATTTCCCTGCTCTTTAAGAATAAAATAAAATTGAATAGTTTTCAACATAAAATAGCATATAAAACCGCAATTATTTGATGAAAATTGCCAATACTCAGACATTTTCCAAGTCAACCTATGCATTTTATTACAAATTTAAAAAGATCATAACAAATTATTAAGGGTCTCCTTACATCACTTTAGTTGCTTTCATATGAATTTTCCGAGATTTTTCACTTTTAAATCGAAATAATGTCTGATAAATTATAGAAAATTATCACCTATATTGAAAACATTGTAACTTCCGATCCATTCAACCATTCTGAACAAATGTACCATCAATAGAAAGGTATTTCCCCGCTCTTTAAGAATAAAATAAAATTGAATAGTTTTCAACATAAAATAGCATATAAAACCGCAATTATTTGATGAAAATTGCCAATACTCAGACATTTTCCAAGTCAACCTATGCATTTTATTACAAATTTAAAAAGATCATAACAAATTATTAAGGGTCTCCTTACATCACTTTAGTTGCTTTCATATGAATTTTCCGAGATTTTTCACTTTTAAATCGAAATAATGACTGATAAATTATAGAAAATTATCACCTATATTGAAAACATTGTAACTTCCGATCCATTCAACCATTCTGAACAAATGTACCATCAATAGAAAGGTATTTCCCTGCTCTTTAAGAATAAAATAAAATTGAATAGTTTTCAACATAAAATAGCATATAAAACCGCAATTATTTGATGAAAATTGCCAATACTCAGACATTTTCCAAGTCAACCTATGCATTTTATTACAAATTTAAAAAGATCATAACAAATTATTAAGGGTCTCCTTACATCACTTTAGTTGCTTTCATATGAATTTTCCGAGATTTTTCACTTTTAAATCGAAATAATGACTGATAAATTATAGAAAATTATCACCTATATTGAAAATATTGTAACTTCCGATCCATTCAACCAATCTGAACAAATGTACCATCAATAGAAAGGTATTTCCCTGCTCTTTAAGAATAAAATAAAATTGAATAGTTTTCAACATAAAATAGCATATAAAACCGGAATTATTTGATGAAAATTGCCAATACTCAGACATTTTCCTAGTCAACCTATGCATTTTATTACAAATTTAAAAAGATCATAACAAATTATTAAGGGTCTCCTTACATCACTTTAGTTGCTTTCATATGAATTTTCCGAGATTTTTCACTTTTAAATCGAAATAATGACTGATAAATTATAGAAAATTATCACCTATATTGAAAATATTGTAACTTCCGATCCATTCAACCATTCTGAACAAATGTACCATCAATAGAAAGGTATTTCCCTGCTCTTTAAGAATAAAATAAAATTGAATAGTTTTCAACATAAAATAGCATATAAAACCGGAATTATTTGATGAAAATTGCCAATACTCAGACATTTTCCAAGTCAACCTATGCATTTTATTACAAATTTAAAAAGATCATAACAAATTATTAAGGGTCTCCTTACATCACTTTAGTTGCTTTCATATGAATTTTCCGAGATTTTTCACTTTTAAATCGAAATAATGACTGATAAATTATAGAAAATTATCACCTATATTAAAAATATTGTAACTTCCGATCCATTCAACCAATCTGAACAAATGTACCATCAATAGAAAGGTATTTCCCTGCTCTTTAAGAATAAAATAAAATTGAATAGTTTTCAACATAAAATAGCATATAAAACCGCAATTATTTGATGAAAATTGCCAATACTCAGACATTTTCCAAGTCAACCTATGCATTTTATTACAAATTTAAAAAGATCATAACAAATTATTAAGGGTCTCCTTACATCACTTTAGTTGCTTTCATATGAATTTTCCGAGATTTTTCACTTTTAAATCGAAATAATGTCTGATAAATTATAGAAAATTATCACCTATATTGAAAACATTGTAACTTCCGATCCATTCAACCATTCTGAACAAATGTACCATCAATAGAAAGGTATTTCCCTGCTCTTTAAGAATAAAATAAAATTGAATAGTTTTCAACATAAAATAGCATATAAAACCGCAATTATTTGATGAAAATTGCCAATACTCAGACATTTTCCAAGTCAACCTATGCATTTTATTACAAATTTAAAAAGATCATAACAAATTATTAAGGGTCTCCTTACATCACTTTAGTTGCTTTCATATGAATTTTCCGAGATTTTTCACTTTTAAATCGAAATAATGTCTGATAAATTATAGAAAATTATCACCTATATTGAAAATATTGTAACTTCCGATCCATTCAACCATTGTGAACAAATGTACCATCAATAGAAAGGTATTTCCCCGCTCTTTAAGAATAAAATAAAATTGAATAGTTTTCAACATAAAATAGCATATAAAACCGCAATTATTTGATGAAAATTGCCAATACTCAGACATTTTCCTAGTCAACCTATGCATTTTATTACAAATTTAAAAAGATCATAACAAATTATTAAGGGTCTCCTTACATCACTTTAGTTGCTTTCATATGAATTTTCCGAGATTTTTCACTTTTAAATCGAAATAATGTCTGATAAATTATAGAAAATTATCACCTATATTGAAAATATTGTAACTTCCGATCCATTCAACCATTCTGAACAAATGTACCATCAATAGAAAGGTATTTCCCTGCTCTTTAAGAATAAAATAAAATTGAATAGTTTTCAACATAAAATAGCATATAAAACCGCAATTATTTGATGAAAATTGCCAATACTCAGACATTTTCCAAGTCAACCTATGCATTTTATTACAAATTTAAAAAGATCATAACAAATTATTAAGGGTCTCCTTACATCACTTTAGTTGCTTTCATATGAATTTTCCGAGATTTTTCACTTTTAAATCGAAATAATGTCTGATAAATTATAGAAAATTATCACCTATATTGAAAACATTGTAACTTCCGATCCATTCAACCATTCTGAACAAATGTACCATCAATAGAAAGGTATTTCCCCGCTCTTTAAGAATAAAATAAAATTGAATAGTTTTCAACATAAAATAGCATATAAAACCGCAATTATTTGATGAAAATTGCCAATACTCAGACATTTTCCAAGTCAACCTATGCATTTTATTACAAATTTAAAAAGATCATAACAAATTATTAAGGGTCTCCTTACATCACTTTAGTTGCTTTCATATGAATTTTCCGAGATTTTTCACTTTTAAATCGAAATAATGACTGATAAATTATAGAAAATTATCACCTATATTGAAAATATTGTAACTTCCGATCCATTCAACCAATCTGAACAAATGTACCATCAATAGAAAGGTATTTCCCTGCTCTTTAAGAATAAAATAAAATTGAATAGTTTTCAACATAAAATAGCATATAAAACCGGAATTATTTGATGAAAATTGCCAATACTCAGACATTTTCCTAGTCAACCTATGCATTTTATTACAAATTTAAAAAGATCATAACAAATTATTAAGGGTCTCCTTACATCACTTTAGTTGCTTTCATATGAATTTTCCGAGATTTTTCACTTTTAAATCGAAATAATGACTGATAAATTATAGAAAATTATCACCTATATTGAAAATATTGTAACTTCCGATCCATTCAACCATTCTGAACAAATGTACCATCAATAGAAAGGTATTTCCCTGCTCTTTAAGAATAAAATAAAATTGAATAGTTTTCAACATAAAATAGCATATAAAACCGGAATTATTTGATGAAAATTGCCAATACTCAGACATTTTCCAAGTCAACCTATGCATTTTATTACAAATTTAAAAAGATCATAACTAATTATTAAGGGTCTCCTTACATCACTTTAGTTGCTTTCATATGAATTTTCCGAGATTTTTCACTTTTAAATCGAAATAATGACTGATAAATTATAGAAAATTATCACCTATATTGAAAATATTGTAACTTCCGATCCATTCAACCATTCTGAACAAATGTACCATCAATAGAAAGGTATTTCCCCGCTCTTTAAGAATAAAATGAAATTGAATAGTTTTCAACATAAAATAGCAGATAAAACTGCAATTATTTGATGAAAATTGCAAATACTCAGACATTTTCCAAGTCAACCTATGCATTTTATTACAAATTTAAAAAGATCATAACAAATTATTAAGGGTCTCCTTACATCACTTTAGGTGCTTTCATATGAATTTTCCGAGATTTTTCACTTTTAAATCGAAATAATGCCTGATAAATTATAGAAAATTATCACCTATATTGAAAATATTGTAACTTCCGATCCATTCAACCATTCTGAACAAATGTACCATCAATAGAAAGGTATTTCCCCGCTCTTTAAGAATAAAATGAAATTGAATAGTTTTCAACATAAAATAGCAGATAAAACTGCAATTATTTGATGAAAATTGCAAATACTCAGACATTTTCCAAGTCAACCTATGCATTTTATTACAAATTTAAAAAGATCATAACAAATTATTAAGGGTCTCCTTACATCACTTTAGGTGCTTTCATATGAATTTTCCGAGATTTTTCACTTTTAAATCGAAATAATGCCTGATAAATTATAGAAAATTATCACCTATATTGAAAATATTGTAACTTCCGATCCATTCAACCATTCTGAACAAATGTACCATCAATAGAAAGGTATTTCCCTGCTCTTTAAGAATAAAATAAAATTGAATAGTTTTCAACATAAAATAGCATATAAAACCGGAATTATTTGATGAAAATTGCCAATACTCAGACATTTTCCAAGTCAACCTATGCATTTTATTACAAATTTAAAAAGATCATAACAAATTATTAAGGGTCTCCTTACATCACTTTAGTTGCTTTCATATGAATTTTCCGAGATTTTTCACTTTTAAATCGAAATAATGACTGATAAATTATAGAAAATTATCACCTATATTAAAAATATTGTAACTTCCGATCCATTCAACCATTCTGAACAAATGTACCATCAATAGAAAGGTATTTCCCCGCTCTTTAAGAATAAAATGAAATTGAATAGTTTTCAACATAAAATAGCAGATAAAACTGCAATTATTTGATGAAAATTGCAAATACTCAGACATTTTCCAAGTCAACCTATGCATTTTATTACAAATTTAAAAAGATCATAACAAATTATTAAGGGTCTCCTTACATCACTTTAGGTGCTTTCATATGAATTTTCCGAGATTTTTCACTTTTAAATCGAAATAATGCCTGATAAATTATAGAAAATTATCACCTATATTGAAAATATTGTAACTTCCGATCCATTCAACCATTCTGAACAAATGTACCATCAATAGAAAGGTATTTCCCTGCTCTTTAAGAATAAAATAAAATTGAATAGTTTTCAACATAAAATAGCATATAAAACCGGAATTATTTGATGAAAATTGCCAATACTCAGACATTTTCCAAGTCAACCTATGCATTTTATTACAAATTTAAAAAGATCATAACTAATTATTAAGGGTCTCCTTACATCACTTTAGTTGCTTTCATATGAATTTTCCGAGATTTTTCACTTTTAAATCGAAATAATGACTGATAAATTATAGAAAATTATCACCTATATTAAAAATATTGTAACTTCCGATCCATTCAACCAATCTGAACAAATGTACCATCAATAGAAAGGTATTTCCCTGCTCTTTAAGAATAAAATAAAATTGAATAGTTTTCAACATAAAATAGCATATAAAACCGGAATTATTTGATGAAAATTGCCAATACTCAGACATTTTCCAAGTCAACCTATGCATTTTATTACAAATTTAAAAAGATCATAACTAATTATTAAGGGTCTCCTTACATCACTTTAGTTGCTTTCATATGAATTTTCCGAGATTTTTCACTTTTAAATCGAAATAATGACTGATAAATTATAGAAAATTATCACCTATATTAAAAATATTGTAACTTCCGATCCATTCAACCATTCTGAACAAATGTACCATCAATAGAAAGGTATTTCCCCGCTCTTTAAGAATAAAATGAAATTGAATAGTTTTCAACATAAAATAGCAGATAAAACTGCAATTATTTGATGAAAATTGCAAATACTCAGACATTTTCCAAGTCAACCTATGCATTTTATTACAAATTTAAAAAGATCATAACAAATTATTAAGGGTCTCCTTACATCACTTTAGGTGCTTTCATATGAATTTTCCGAGATTTTTCACTTTTAAATCGAAATAATGCCTGATAAATTATAGAAAATTATCACCTATATTGAAAATATTGTAACTTCCGATCCATTCAACCATTCTGAACAAATGTACCATCAATAGAAAGGTATTTCCCTGCTCTTTAAGAATAAAATAAAATTGAATAGTTTTCAACATAAAATAGCATATAAAACCGGAATTATTTGATGAAAATTGCCAATACTCAGACATTTTCCAAGTCAACCTATGCATTTTATTACAAATTTAAAAAGATCATAACTAATTATTAAGGGTCTCCTTACATCACTTTAGTTGCTTTCATATGAATTTTCCGAGATTTTTCACTTTTAAATCGAAATAATGACTGATAAATTATAGAAAATTATCACCTATATTGAAAATATTGTAACTTCCGATCCATTCAACCATTCTGAACAAATGTACCATCAATAGAAAGGTATTTCCCCGCTCTTTAAGAATAAAATGAAATTGAATAGTTTTCAACATAAAATAGCAGATAAAACTGCAATTATTTGATGAAAATTGCAAATACTCAGACATTTTCCAAGTCAACCTATGCATTTTATTACAAATTTAAAAAGATCATAACAAATTATTAAGGGTCTCCTTACATCACTTTAGGTGCTTTCATATGAATTTTCCGAGATTTTTCACTTTTAAATCGAAATAATGCCTGATAAATTATAGAAAATTATCACCTATATTGAAAATATTGTAACTTCCGATCCATTCAACCATTCTGAACAAATGTACCATCAATAGAAAGGTATTTCCCTGCTCTTTAAGAATAAAATAAAATTGAATAGTTTTCAACATAAAATAGCATATAAAACCGGAATTATTTGATGAAAATTGCCAATACTCAGACATTTTCCAAGTCAACCTATGCATTTTATTACAAATTTAAAAAGATCATAACAAATTATTAAGGGTCTCCTTACATCACTTTAGTTGCTTTCATATGAATTTTCCGAGATTTTTCACTTTTAAATCGAAATAATGACTGATAAATTATAGAAAATTATCACCTATATTAAAAATATTGTAACTTCCGATCCATTCAACCAATCTGAACAAATGTACCATCAATAGAAAGGTATTTCCCTGCTCTTTAAGAATAAAATAAAATTGAATAGTTTTCAACATAAAATAGCATATAAAACCGGAATTATTTGATGAAAATTGCCAATACTCAGACATTTTCCAAGTCAACCTATGCATTTTATTACAAATTTAAAAAGATCATAACTAATTATTAAGGGTCTCCTTACATCACTTTAGTTGCTTTCATATGAATTTTCCGAGATTTTTCACTTTTAAATCGAAATAATGACTGATAAATTATAGAAAATTATCACCTATATTGAAAATATTGTAACTTCCGATCCATTCAACCATTCTGAACAAATGTACCATCAATAGAAAGGTATTTCCCCGCTCTTTAAGAATAAAATGAAATTGAATAGTTTTCAACATAAAATAGCAGATAAAACTGCAATTATTTGATGAAAATTGCAAATACTCAGACATTTTCCAAGTCAACCTATGCATTTTATTACAAATTTAAAAAGATCATAACAAATTATTAAGGGTCTCCTTACATCACTTTAGTTGCTTTCATATGAATTTTCCGAGATTTTTCACTTTTAAATCGAAATAATGCCTGATAAATTATAGAAAATTATCACCTATATTAAAAATACTGTAACTTCCGATCCATTCAACCAATCTGAACAAATGTACCATCAATAGAAAGGTATTTACCTGCTCTTTAAGAATAAAATAAAATTGAATAGTTTTCAACATAAAATAGCATATAAAACCGCAATTATTTGATGAAAATTGCCAATACTCAGACATTTTCCAAGTCAACCTATGCATTTTATTACAAATTTAAAAAGATCATAACAAATTATTAAGGGTCTCCTTACATCACTTTAGTTGCTTTCATATGAATTTTCCGAGATTTTTCACTTTTAAATCGAAATTATGCCTGATAAATTATAGAAAATTATCACCTATATTAAAAATATTGTAACTTCCGATCCATTCAACCAATCTGAACAAATGTACCATCAATAGAAAGGTATTTCCCTGCTCTTTAAGAATAAAATAAAATTGAATAGTTTTCAACATAAAATAGCATATAAAACCGCAATTATTTGATGAAAATTGCCAATACTCAGACATTTTCCAAGTCAACCTATGCATTTTATTACAAATTTAAAAAGATCATAACAAATTATTAAGGGTCTCCTTACATCACTTTAGGTGCTTTCATATGAATTTTCCGAGATTTTTCACTTTTAAATCGAAATTATGCCTGATAAATTATAGAAAATTATCACCTATATGAAAAATATTGTAACTTCCGATCCATTCAACCAATCTGAACAAATGTACCATCAATAGAAAGGTATTTCCCTGCTCTTTAAGAATAAAATAAAATTGAATAGTTTTCAACATAAAATAGCATATAAAACCGCAATTATTTGATGAAAATTGCCAATACTCAGACATTTTCCAAGTCAACCTATGCATTTTATTACAAATTTAAAAAGATCATAACAAATTATTAAGGGTCTCCTTACATCACTTTAGGTGCTTTCATATGAATTTTCCGAGATTTTTCACTTTTAAATCGAAATAATGCCTGATAAATTATAGAAAATTATCACCTATATTAAAAATACTGTAACTTCCGATCCATTCAACCAATCTGAACAAATGTACCATCAATAGAAAGGTATTTCCCTGCTCTTTAAGAATAAAATAAAATTGAATAGTTTTTGAGATTTATTTAAAACTTTAATTATTATACGAATCTAAAAAATGTTTTATTATGCAAACACTTGACTATAAAAATTAAAAACAATACATATGTACATTTATATATAGAATAGCGATTCTGATTTCATATATATAATGTTGATCAAAAACAAATTTAATTTATTCAAAGATATATATAAATTTCATGCTGAATGCTGAAAAATTGCGAGATAACAGAAAGATGTCCTTTTTTGAATGATAAAAAACACCACGTGAATCCAAAGATAAATACAAAATATACTTTACATTCACAATAATTGCCGTCATAATTGCCAATAATATATTAATTTGATATCGGGATGATCACTTTTACTTTACAATAAAACCCTGCGGAATAAATTAAATATACGAATACGAATTTTCAAAACCCCTCATCAAATAATTATAAATATTAAATTCAGAACTAAAACAATGACTTTGAATTTACATTTTTATCCATTGCAATTTATACCATCGCATCTGTATATCATTAAATATAAAATACAATGAAATAGACTTTAAATTATATGACATATGTATGAAGACAATTTTATAATTTAAATTTGTTTTTAATTTTCTTTCGCATTTCGAACAAGTGAAAGAATAACTTAAAATTTTCATCAGAATTCTTTTTTCCCATTTCCAATTGTTTAAATTAATTTTTCCAAAGACATATATTATCCGTGTATTAAATAATCAAATTCCTCCAGACAATATTCTAGTAGTTCTATCGTTGAAACTTACATAAGATAAAAAATAGAAAAAATATATTAGGAAAATCAATATTTTTTTATTTCGATTTTCTTTTTATATTTTTTCCATTTTTATCTTATGTAAGTTTCAACGATATAGAAATTTACAGTTATTTTTGGGTGTAGAGCGGGTATCCCCCACGGGATACCCGGGAATATATATACACTAACCACAACTGGCAGAATCGCCAGCGCGGTCCGTATATATATAAACCTACGGGGAACATCATTGCTGGAATATGGTATGTGTCTCAACGTCGACTGTCCAAAGTCCAACAACCATGTTCCCCTTAATTAAAAGCAAAATCTCACATGTAATTTTACATGTGAGATTTTTTTTTGTATGTGAAAATCGGCGGCTTCGCTACCAACTCGGCCATACTTTTATCTTAAAATAAATTCACTTGTTTTTTGTTCACATATACTTTTATAGACCATATATATAGCAAACAATTTATATGTGGAAAACTTTAATGATGGATGGAATGACCATAATCTATTAAAAAAACTTCATGAAATTATTTATAAATAAGTTAAAAAAAAAAAAAACTAATAAATAAAATTTGAGAATCCATCCGGATTTGAACCAAAATCTTCCAGACATATCAGACATACATAGATTTGCGATGGTTGAATCAAAATTAATTTCATATTTATATTATTCCATATTTTGAAATTTACATAAACATATACATTTCAATGTATCATATGTGAAAAAAAAAATTACTTCAAACAAAATCAACCATCGAACAACTCAACATCGTTTTCTGAATGCGCATATGATGATATATTGAATGTTTTTAGTATCATATATAGTATTATTGATACACATACGATATAAAAACGTTTGTGTCTTCCTTTACACACACATTTCATTGTATATTGCTTTATAAAACAAAAAAAAAATTGCAGACAATAAAATTATTATATATGAATTCATATACAAAATCAAATACGGTAAAAATTTACGGTATTTAATTTTTTTTTTTATTTTTACCATCCGTGTCGATTATTGTATGTATTTATTATATTAGTTAAATTTTATTTTTCAATTTGTATTGCAATATATTTTAAGCATTAAATTTGTTTTCGGGTTATCATCAGCTAATAAATGATGGGTTATTATTTTGAGGATTTCAATTGCTCCAATGGTGTGTGTGTGTATATCAAAATTGGATATCAGATTATCTTTCATGAATTCACAAAAATTTTCTAAATTTATCATTGACCAATTAGTAATTACTTTTGTATCGCGCAGTTATATAAAAATTCATTAAATAATAAATATGTATGTGGTTATTAATAAATTGATGTATTTATTTGAATTAACTATAGTTTTATTTTTTATATATAATAATTCCAATCTTCATTTATTTACAGATTTTATCAAACATCACACCACATCATCATTTTATATTAGAATTCATTGTATGACGATCATCAAAAACCAAATCCACCAAAAAGATGTGTATTTGAATTGAGAAGAAATTTTTATTAAATTTCATTGTTTTCACACGACGATCAATTCATTATCAATAAAAAACAAAAACAAAAGTGTATGATTTATCGTCATTGTACACATCGGTTGTCGGTGTATTGTTCTATTTTACAAAAATATTTTATCGTATATGAACATATAAAAATAATAGAAAAAAAAAAATTTATCTCGTATAAAATCCATTACGGGATCTTACCGTATATTTTATTTTTTCATTTATTTTATTTCAACTGGTGTGATTTATTTTATAATATATTTATTATATGGTTAAATTTCTATCAAATGTGCCATACATCATTTAAATTGTGCGTGTTTTTTTAATCGAGTGTTATTTTTTTTTAGTTTATTCCTTGAGAAAATGTTAGGTATTCCTAAAAAGTGTTTAAATGTAGTTTCAATGGTTGTTCAATTTTGATTATATATGGAGATTTCAATAGCTGCATTTGGTGTTTGCATCTTTACCTATAAAAAAATTGCAGATTTCACATCATTTGTTGTGTGTTCTTAAAAATTCCCTCAGGTACATTAAATAGTATTATATATAGTCAATAAAAAAAAATCATTCATTCAATTAAATTTTTTTCTGATTTTATTCTTATCACCAATATTTCGATATTTGCTTATTGTTTTCAATACAAGTTTTTTTATATTATTCTTATTATATTTAATGTTACATTAGAATTAAAACAAGTTTGGTAAACAATTTTTTAATATAATATTTAGTTTTTTTTTATTGTATAAATCATTCATTTCAACCGAAAACAATAATTACGATCTAATTGTTATAAAAATAACCACCAATTTTGTGAAATTATATAATTAATTAAAAATATATTTTTTTTTATCTATTTTTCAGGTATGTTTGATTTAATTCTGATAGCGTTTCATAACAAATTCTAACCAATGTGAGTTAAACATTTTTTTTTACCGGATTTGTATTTCATTAAAGTAATTATAAACAAAAATATAAATTAGGTAATAGTTTTTATTATTTACATGTTAAAATTAAAATTAAAAATTATATTCTTATGAAAATTAAAATAATTTTGATCAATTCAATTCAATTGTAAATTACTTTAAGAAATACAAATCCTTTATTGTTCATGGTAGAGCTTACATTTAAAATTTAAAAAGTAGAATTAACATTAACATAAATAGAATCACCTATTTAAAAGAATTAATTTTTGTTTAATTAATCACAAAAATAAATATTTATCGTTTTGATATTATTTTTATACTAAAATTTCTCATGCCAATCTATCATGAATTATTTTTACTAACCTCTTTATTATATTGAATATATACAAAAATATTTTTATAATTCATTTGTCCTTTTTTTCCTAATAAAACCTTAAAAAAAAGTAATTGTAAGCGGTCAGTTCTTTTTAATGAACTGACTACTTGACAATACTTTATCCTTTATTAAAATGAACATGTAATTGGGTCTTGCCACTCAGCAATCCATGACTGAGTGTGGCGCCAATTATATCATTATTGTATATAAATCACCTATCCAGGAAGTACTTGGGTCAAGCCCTCTAGTCCTTCAGCGGACCGACTACGCGCCAAGTACTTTTTCCTATCCGACAGCTCTGGTCTGTTTGAGTACCCCCTTTCAACTAAAAAAAAAAATCATCGTTGTAATAGATCTTTGTTGGGCTTGTTAGGGTAGTTTTAGTTTATTTAATTTAATTTTATTTTTAATATAGTATTTATAATTTGTAAATTTACTAACACAATAATAACTAACTAAATTTAACATTAACTAACTACATTTATTTATATTTAATTGTTATATTTATTTCCCCATTCGTTTATTTAAACTTAAGATTATTATTTAAATTTATTTGTTAACATATTTGCATATTTAACTATTATAATACATTAACTTGTAATAGTTACATTCACTCAACAAATTTATAATTTGGTATGAATCGATAGAATAACATAAAATTGAATAGTTTTCAACATAAAATAGCATATAAAACCGCAATTATTTGAAGAAAATTGCCAATACTCAGACATTTTCCAAGTCAACCTATGCATTTTATTACAAATTTAAAAAGATCATAACAAATTATTAAGGGTCTCCTTACATCACTTTAGTTGCTTTCATATGAATTTTCCGAGATTTTTCACTTTTAAATCGTAATAATGCCTGATAAATTATAGAAAATTATCACCTATATTAAAAATACTGTAACTTCCGATCCATTCAACTAATCTGAACAAATGTACCATCAATAGAAAGGTATTTCCCTGCTCTTTAAGAATAAAATAAAATTGAATAGTTTTCAACATAAAATAGCATATAAAACCGCAATTATTTGATGAAAATTGCCAATACTCAGACATTTTCCAAGTCAACCTATGCATTTTATTACAAATTTAAAAAGATCATAACAAATTATTAAGGGTCTCCTTACATCACTTTAGTTGCTTTCATATGAATTTTCCGAGATTTTTCACTTTTAAATCGAAATAATGCCTGATAAATTATAGAAAATTATCACCTATATTAAAAATACTGTAACTTCCGATCCATTCAACCAATCTGAACAAATATACCATCAATAGAAAGGTATTTCCCTGCTCTTTAAGAATAAAATAAAATTGAATAGTTTTCAACATAAAATAGTATATAAAACCGCAATTATTTGATGAAAATTGCCAATACTCAGACATTTTCCAAGTCAACCTATGCATTTTATTACAAATTTAAAAAGATCATAACAAATTATTAAGGGTCTCCTTACATCACTTTAGTTGCTTTCATATGAATTTTCCGAGATTTTTCACTTTTAAATCGAAATAATGACTGATAAATGATAGAAAATTATCACCTATATTAAAAATATTGTAACTTCCGGTCCATTCAACCAATCTGAACAAATGTACCATCAATAGAAAGGTATTTCCCTGCTCTTTAAGAATAAAATAAAATTGAATAGTTTTCAACATAAAATAGCATATAAAACCGCAATTATTTGATGAAAATTGCCAATACTCAGACATTTTCCAAGTCAACCTATGCATTTTATTACAAATTTAAAAAGATCATAACAAATTATTAAGGGTCTCCTTACATCACTTTAGTTGCTTTCATATGAATTTTCCGAGATTTTTCACTTTTAAATCGAAATAATGACTGATAAATGATAGAAAATTATCACCTATATTAAAAATATTGTAACTTCCGGTCCATTCAACCAATCTGAACAAATATACCATCAATAGAAAGGTATTTCCCTGCTCTTTAAGAATAAAATAAAATTGAATAGTTTTCAACATAAAATAGTATATAAAACCGCAATTATTTGATGAAAATTGCCAATACTCAGACATTTTCCAAGTCAACCTATGCATTTTATTACAAATTTAAAAAGATCATAACAAATTATTAAGGGTCTCCTTACATCACTTTAGTTGCTTTCATATGAATTTTCCGAGATTTTTCACTTTTAAATCGAAATAATGCCTGATAAATTATAGAAAATTATCACCTATATTAAAAATACTGTAACTTCCGATCCATTCAACCAATCTGAACAAATGTACCATCAATAGAAAGGTATTTCCCTGCTCTTTAAGAATAAAATAAAATTGAATAGTTTTCAACATAAAATAGCATATAAAACTGCAATTATTTGATGAAAATTGCCAATACTCAGACATTTTCCAAGTCAACCTATGCATTTTATTACAAATTTAAAAAGATCATAACAAATTATTAAGGGTCTCCTTACATCACTTTAGTTGCTTTCATATGAATTTTCCGAGATTTTTCACTTTTAAATCGAAATTATGCCTGATAAATTATAGAAAATTATCACCTATATTAAAAATATTGTAACTTCCGGTCCATTCAACCAATCTGAACAAATGTACCATCAATAGAAAGGTATTTCCCTGCTCTTTAAGAATAAAATAAAATTGAATAGTTTTCAACATAAAATAGCATATAAAACCGCAATTATTTGATGAAAATTGCCAATACTCAGACATTTTCCAAGTCAACCTATGCATTTTATTACAAATTTAAAAAGATCATAACAAATTATTAAGGGTCTCCTTACATCACTTTAGTTGCTTTCATATGAATTTTCCGAGATTTTTCACTTTTAAATCGAAATAATGCCTGATAAATTATAGAAAATTATCACCTATATTAAAAATACTGTAACTTCCGATCCATTCAACCAATCTAAACAAATATACCATCAATAGAAAGGTATTTCCCTGCTCTTTAAGAATAAAATAAAATTGAATAGTTTTCAACATAAAATAGCATATAAAACCGCAATTATTTGATGAAAATTGCCAATACTCAGACATTTTCCAAGTCAACCTATGCATTTTATTACAAATTTAAAAAGATCATAACAAATTATTAAGGGTCTCCTTACATCACTTTAGTTGCTTTCATATGAATTTTCCGAGATTTTTCACTTTTAAATCGAAATAATGCCTGATAAATTATAGAAAATTATCACCTATATTAAAAATACTGTAACTTCCAAACCATTCAACCAATCTGAACAAATGTACCATCAATAGAAAGGTATTTCCCTGCTCTTTAAGAATAAAATAAAATTGAATAGTTTTCAACATAAAATAGCATATAAAACCGCAATTATTTGATGAAAATTGCCAATACTCAGACATTTTCCAAGTCAACCTATGCATTTTATTACAAATTTAAAAAGATCATAACAAATTATTAAGGGTCTCCTTACATCACTTTAGTTGCTTTCATATGAATTTTCCGAGATTTTTCACTTTTAAATCGAAATAATGCCTGATAAATTATAGAAAATTATCACCTATATTAAAAATACTGTAACTTCCGATCCATTCAACCAATCTAAACAAATATACCATCAATAGAAAGGTATTTCCCTGCTCTTTAAGAATAAAATAAAATTGAATAGTTTTCAACATAAAATAGCATATAAAACCGCAATTATTTGATGAAAATTGCCAATACTCAGACATTTTCCAAGTCAACCTATGCATTTTATTACAAATTTAAAAAGATCATAACAAATTATTAAGGGTCTCCTTACATCACTTTAGTTGCTTTCATATGAATTTTCCGAGATTTTTCACTTTTAAATCGAAATAATGCCTGATAAATTATAGAAAATTATCACCTATATTAAAAATACTGTAACTTCCGATCCATTCAACCAATCTAAACAAATATACCATCAATAGAAAGGTATTTCCCTGCTCTTTAAGAATAAAATAAAATTGAATAGTTTTCAACATAAAATAGCATATAAAACCGCAATTATTTGATGAAAATTGCCAATACTCAGACATTTTCCAAGTCAACCTATGCATTTTATTACAAATTTAAAAAGATCATAACAAATTATTAAGGGTCTCCTTACATCACTTTAGTTGCTTTCATATGAATTTTCCGAGATTTTTCACTTTTAAATCGAAATAATGCCTGATAAATTATAGAAAATTATCACCTATATTAAAAATACTGTAACTTCCGATCCATTCAACCAATCTAAACAAATATACCATCAATAGAAAGGTATTTCCCTGCTCTTTAAGAATAAAATAAAATTGAATAGTTTTCAACATAAAATAGCATATAAAACCGCAATTATTTGATGAAAATTGCCAATACTCAGACATTTTCCAAGTCAACCTATGCATTTTATTACAAATTTAAAAAGATCATAACAAATTATTAAGGGTCTCCTTACATCACTTTAGTTGCTTTCATATGAATTTTCCGAGATTTTTCACTTTTAAATCGAAATAATGCCTGATAAATTATAGAAAATTATCACCTATATTAAAAATACTGTAACTTCCGATCCATTCAACCAATCTAAACAAATATACCATCAATAGAAAGGTATTTCCCTGCTCTTTAAGAATAAAATAAAATTGAATAGTTTTCAACATAAAATAGCATATAAAACCGCAATTATTTGATGAAAATTGCCAATACTCAGACATTTTCCAAGTCAACCTATGCATTTTATTACAAATTTAAAAAGATCATAACAAATTATTAAGGGTCTCCTTACATCACTTTAGTTGCTTTCATATGAATTTTCCGAGATTTTTCACTTTTAAATCGAAATTATTCCTGATAAATTATAGAAAATTATCACCTATATTAAAAATATTGTAACTTCCGATCCATTCAACCAATCTGAACAAATGTACCATCAATAGAAAGGTATTTCCCTGCTCTTTAAGAATAAAATAAAATTGAATAGTTTTCAACATAAAATAGCATATAAAACCGCAATTATTTGATGAAAATTGCCAATACTCAGACATTTTCCAAGTCAACCTATGCATTTTATTACAAATTTAAAAAGATCATAACAAATTATTAAGGGTCTACTTACATCACTTTAGTTGCTTTCATATGAATTTTCCGAGATTTTTCACTTTTAAATCGAAATAATGCCTGATAAATTATAGAAAATTATCACCTATATTAAAAATACTGTAACTTCCGATCCATTCAACCAATCTAAACAAATATACCATCAATAGAAAGGTATTTCCCTGCTCTTTAAGAATAAAATAAAATTGAATAGTTTTCAACATAAAATAGCATATAAAACCGCAATTATTTGATGAAAATTGCCAATACTCAGACATTTTCCAAGTCAACCTATGCATTTTATTACAAATTTAAAAAGATCATAACAAATTATTAAGGGTCTCCTTACATCACTTTAGTTGCTTTCATATGAATTTTCCGAGATTTTTCACTTTTAAATCGAAATAATGCCTGATAAATTATAGAAAATTATCACCTATATTAAAAATACTGTAACTTCCGATCCATTCAACCAATCTAAACAAATATACCATCAATAGAAAGGTATTTCCCTGCTCTTTAAGAATAAAATAAAATTGAATAGTTTTCAACATAAAATAGCATATAAAACCGCAATTATTTGATGAAAATTGCCAATACTCAGACATTTTCCAAGTCAACCTATGCATTTTATTACAAATTTAAAAAGATCATAACAAATTATTAAGGGTCTCCTTACATCACTTTAGTTGCTTTCATATGAATTTTCCGAGATTTTTCACTTTTAAATCGAAATAATGCCTGATAAATTATAGAAAATTATCACCTATATTAAAAATATTGTAACTTCCGATCCATTCAACCAATCTGAACAAATGTACCATCAATAGAAAGGTATTTCCCTGCTCTTTAAGAATAAAATAAAATTGAATAGTTTTCAACATAAAATAGTATATAAAACCGCAATTATTTGATGAAAATTGCCAATACTCAGACATTTTCCAAGTCAACCTATGCATTTTATTACAAATTTAAAAAGATCATAACAAATTATTAAGGGTCTCCTTACATCACTTTAGTTGCTTTCATATGAATTTTCCGAGATTTTTCACTTTTAAATCGAAATAATGCCTGATAAATTATAGAAAATTATCACCTATATTAAAAATATTGTAACTTCCGATCCATTCAACCAATCTGAACAAATGTACCATCAATAGAAAGGTATTTCCCTGCTCTTTAAGAATAAAATAAAATTGAATAGTTTTTGAGATTTATTTAAAACTTTAATTAATACAAATTATATATTAAATCTAAAATGTTTTATTACAAACACTTGACTATAAAAATTAAGAACAATACAGGCATTTATATATAATAGCGATTCTGATTTCATATATAATGTTGATAAATACAAATTTAATTTATTCAAAGATATAAATTTCATGCTGAATGCTGAAAAATTGAGATATCAGAAAGATGTCCTTTGTTGAATGATAAAAAACACCACGTGAATCCAAAGATAGATACAAAATATACTTTACATTCACAATAATTGCCGTCATATGTTAATTGCCAATAATATATTAATTTGATATCGGAATAATCACTTTTACTTTATGATAAAACCCTGCGGAATAAATTAAATACACGAATTCCTTTTCAAATCTCATCAAATAATTAAATATTAAATTCAGAACTAAAACAATGACTTTGAATTTACATTTTTATCCATTGCAATTTACCATCGCATCTGTATATCATTAAATATAGAATACAATGAAATAGACTTTAGATTATATAACATATGTATGAAGACAATTTTATAATTTAAATTTGTTTTTAATTTTCTTTCGCATTTCGAACAAGTGAAAGCATAGCAAAAACATTTTCACCAGAATATTTTTTCCCATTTCCAATTGTTAAAATTAATTTTTCCAAAGACATATATTATCCGTGTATTAAATAATCCTCCAGACAATATTCTAGTAGTTCTATCGTTGAAACTTACATAAGATAAAAAAAATAGAAAAAATATATTAGGAAAATCAATGTGTTTTTTTATTTCGATTTTCTTTATATATTTTTTCCATTTTTTTCTTCTTATGTAAGTTTCAACGATAGAAATTTACAGTTATTTTTGGGTGTAGAGCGGGTATCCCCCACGGGATACCCGGGAATATATATACACTAACCACAACTGGCAGAATCGCCAGCGCGGTCCGTATATATATAAACCTACGGGGAACATCATTGCTGGAATATGGTATGTGTCTCAACGTCGACTGTCCAAAGTCCAACAACCATGTTCCCCTTAATTAAAAGCAAAATCTCACATGTAATTTTACATGTGAGATTTTTGTTTTGTATGTGAAAATCGGCGGCTTCGCTACCAACTCGACCATACTGTTATCTTAAAATAAATTCACTTGTTTTTTGTTCACATATACTTTTATAAACCATATATATAGCAAACAATTTATATGTGGCAAAAATTTTATGATGGATGGAATGACCATATAATCTATTAAAAAACTTCATGAAATTATTTATAAATAAGTTAAAAAAAAAAAAACTAATAAATAAAATTTGAGAATCCATCGGGATTTGAACTAAAATCTTCCAGACATATCAGATATACATAGATGTAACATAGATGTAGATTTGCGATGGTTGAATCAAAATTAATTTCATATTTATATTATTCCATATTTTGAAATTTACATAAACCTACATTTCAATTTATCATATATGAAAAAACAAATTACTTCAAACAAAATCAACCATCGAACAACTCAACATCGTTTTCTGAATGCGCATATGATGATATATTGAATGTTTTAGTATCATATATAGTATTATTGATACACATACGATATAAAAACGTTTGTGTCTTCCTTTACACACACATTTCATTGTATTGTTTTATAAAAAAAAAATGCAGACAATAAAATTATTATATATGAATTCATATACAAAATCAAATACGGTAAAAATTTACGGTATTTAATTTTTTTTTTTTATTTTTACCATCCGTGTCGATTATTGTATGTATTTATTATATTAGTTAAATTTTATTTTTCAATTTGTATTGCAATATATTTTAAGCATTAAATTTGTTTTCGGGTAATCTTCAGTTTGTGATTATGGTAAATTATATTTTGAGACTTTCAATTGCTTCAATGATGTGTATGTATATATCAAAATTGGATATCAGATTTGCTTTCATGAATTCACAAAAATTTTCAAAGTTTATCATTGACCAATTAGTAATTACTTTTGTATCGCAGTTATATAAAAATTCATTAAATAATATAAATATGTATGTGGTTATTTTTAAATTGATGTATTTATTTGAATTAACTATAGTTTTATTTTTTATATATAATAATGATATCTCATTCCAATCTTCATTTATTTACAGATTATCAAAGATCACACAACATCATCATTTTATTAAAATGCATTATATGACGATCATCAAATCCACCAAAAAGATGTGTATTTGAATTTAGAAGCAATTTTTATTAAATTTCATTGTTTTCACACGACGATCAATTCATTATCAATAAAAAACAAAAACAAAAGTGTATGATTTATCGTCATTGTACACATCGCGGTCGGTGTATTGTTCTATTTTACAAAAATATTTTATCGCATATATGAACATATAAAAATAATAGAAAAAAAAAAATTTATCTCGTATAAAATCCATTACGGGATCTTACCGTATATTTTATTTTTTCATTTATTTTATTTCAACTGGTGATTTATTTTATAATATATTTTTTATATGGTTAAATTTCTATCAAATGTGCCATACATCATTTAAAATGTGCGTGTTTTTTTAATCGAGTGTTTTATTTTTTTTTTTAGTATATTATTAATTTTGTGTATATTCTTTAAGAATTAGTTAAGTGTTCCTTCAAAAGGTTAATTAATTGTTTAAGTATAGTTTAGCGTTTAAGACATATTGTTTTAGGAAAAAATAAATTTGTTGATATATAATTTTATCAACATATTATTTAAATTGTGCGTGTTTTTTTAATCGAGTGTTTTATTTTTTTTTTAGTATATGTTTTTATTTAGTTTATTCCTTAAGAAAATGTTAAGGGTTTGCCAAATCAAAGTAAATTTATATAGAAATTATTTGTGTGTGTGTGTGTGAATTTGTTTTTCTAATTATGATCAATTATGATTATTTGGAGATTTCGCAATTGGAGATTGATTGCTGTGGAGATTGCGGTGTTTGCATCTTTATACATATCAAAATTGCAGATCATTTCACATCATTTCTAAAGTGTACAAAAGTCCCCCCAGGTATATATAATATTTAATATTATTTAGTTTTAATAATAATTTTCAATTGAATAAATATAAATAAATCCCAAGTTTAATATTTTTTTTAAATAAACATTTAAAGATTTCAATCGCACACAAGAAGATTACGATCTTGTTATATAAAAATATCCCCTAATATACACTACATAAAATTACAATTGATTAACAATATATATTTTTTTATCCATTTTTCAGGTATGTGTGATTTAATTCTGCCAACTTTACGAATTTTCATAATCAATTCCAACGTCAATGTGAGTAAAACATTTTTTTATTTTGTATTTCATTACAGTAATTAAACAAAAATATAAATTGTCATTTATTCATTGTAAATTTAATGTAAATTAAACGTTTGAATAATTAATTGAATATACATATATAATAAAACGACGAGAGATGAAATAGAAATAGATATAGACATAGGCATATTTATATATACTTATAATTAAATAATCATATATCATTTTTTTATCCATAAGTATGATGAATAATAATCCTTGATGAATATATACAATAATAATCTTCATACCATTTAATCAGATATAAGCAGGTGATATCACAATAATATCAATATAAAACTTTTGTTATTCATTAAACTTCTTAACTATTTATATTATTATTCCAACTCCATATTTTTTTATATGTATATATTCTACTTTCACTCAAACCCCTCAATCTTATTATTATTAAACGTCAATTTGAATATGAAATTCCATATTTAATTTCATTGGATTCATAAGAATTGAATTCATTATCTTTAGGTATTCATCATACTTATTTTAATATAAAAAAATGTATACGATTAAATAATTGCGATATTTTTTTTGATATTTGAATTTTTTTTTGTAATTATATAATGATAAAAATTAAAATGACAAATCAATTTTTTTTGGTAAATTACTGGAAGAAATACAAAACCCCTCGATTCATGGTAGATTAAAATTTGTTAAAATTAAATTAGATAAATTGGAATCTAAACATTTTTTTTATTGTCGAATTCACATTAACAAATCCAATATATATTTAATTAAATTTATAAAATCATTATTCAATTAAATTAAAAAATCAAATGTATTTTGAGGAAATTAAAATAACATACAAGATAATTAATATATTAATCATATTAACAAAAATTACTAAAATCTCTCCTATCTAAAATCTACCATGAATTATTTTTACTAACCCCTTTTTTTATTATATTGAATATATACAAAAATATTTTTATAATTCATTTGTCCTTTTTTTCCTAATAAAACCTTAAAAAAAGTAATTGTAAGCGGTCGGTTCTTTTTAATGGACTGACTACTTGACAATACTTTATCCTTTATTAAAATGAACACTGTAATTGGGTCTTGCCACTCAGCGTTCCATGTCTGAGTGTGGCGCCAATTATATTCATTTGTATTTAAATCACCTATCCAGGAAGTACTTGGGTCAAGCCCTCTAGTCCTTCAGCGGACCGACTACGCGCCAAGTACTTTTTCCTATCCAATAGCTCTGGTCTGTTTGAGAACCCCCCTGCCCATGAAAACAACCATCGTTGTAATATAAAATCATTAAATTGGGCTTGTTAGGGTAGCTTTAGTTTATTTTTAATTTTATTTTATTTTATTTATAAGTTTTTTTTAGTATTTATTATATATGGTTTGGTTAGTTTGGATAATTTTACTAACACAACTAACTATATATTTTATATATTTATTTATATTATTATAAGATTTATTTCTATTTTTTGGACTTGTTTACACATTTTAGGTTTTAACTTATATTCAAATTGATTTTAACTTGTAATTTTTTTTAATTTATTAAACAAATCAATCCATCTAACTTTAGATATGATAAATATACTCTGACAGACCATTTAGTAAAGTAAAACGATTACGAATCTCTCCATATAATAAGCCTATCATCAGAATTATTGGCATATATATCATCCTTTAATTCCATATCTTGTTTTTATTCAGCATCCATAACTTCCTATAATTTATAAAGATACATTTACCCGATTAACAAGGTTTTTTTTTAATCTATTTCTTATGCGTCTTTCAAATCCCACAGATTTTGTAATTTTATATCCGTATAAATTCAAAGTATATATTGATTTTTAATCCATATTTCCGTCATCGCATGTACTTAACAATTTTTTACTCATTTGTATTATGAATTACGAAATACATTTTGATTTGTCTGTATATAAATGTATATAGTTTACAAAAAGCAAATAAAATTTATTAGACAAATTAGACCAAATATAAATAAAACTATAATTAAGAGGGAATTTGTTTGTGTTTTTTTTTTTTTTTACATTTCGCATTATTGTCTGCAAATTATACAAATTTCATAGATTCTGTTGTTGTTATTAGACGCGATATAAATTCTTCTGTTTGTTTTTTTTTCTCTTTTATTTTGATGCCATATCATTATGATCTATATGGTACATTTTATCTACATTGGCTGTATGCCATGAAAATGTCATAACTATTTGATTGAATTCTATATCTAATTCATTTGTTTTTTTTTTGTTGATATTTTTGCATTGTTTTAAAAGTATACACACACATATTGTAGAAAGATATTATATTAACAATATATATTATGACAATTTTAACGAATGATTGATTGAATGGATAATCTATCTGTGTATATATGTATAAAAAATAAATAAATATATCTCCTTTGATCAATTGGAAAGTTATATATATACTTATTTTTGATTTATTTATTAACCTGTGAATAAATGATTTGCGATTTAATATGTATTATTGACTATATAAATAATAAAAAAAAATTAACCCAGTGATTTATATTTCATTAAATTTTTCTTAGTTTTCTGTGAATGAATTAAAAAAACAAATTGATTATTTTTATATTTTACATTCATTTATTATTATTATATATTATTCATATTTCATGTTTTCTGTCATCAGTCAACGTGCGCACTGCGGGGTTTGATTTATAATTTTGTAAAATGAAATTAAAAATTAAATTACAAAACAAAATATATAAATAAAAATAATTGTGAATCTCCCCGGAGAATTTAATTTAATTTAATTTTTATTAATAATTCCCAAAAAAAAAAAAAGAAACCCCCCAATCAATCAAACACATTCGAAAAGGATTTCTTTTTTATTTTCTTATTTTATTTTTTTGAAAAAACGAAACAATATTTAAAGTATCTACTTATATAGTTGCGTGATTAAAAATTTTTAAAATTGAAAAACAATTTCAAAATTAATAATATTATTATTTTTTAATTTAATTTAAATTTAAAACAAAACAAAAAAAAAAATGTCTTTCGTATTATTTATGTGTTTTTATAGTTTCTTATTTGATTTTTTATTTATTTTTTTTTTGCGCAAAAACTATCATCGCTTTGCATTTTATTTTATTTATTTTTTATATATTTTTTTTCGCAAAATTTAATTAAACAATTAAAAAAATATCTATTGTTTTATTTAAGAGAAGAAGATAACAAAAACGTAAGAAATGTATTATTTCGTTTGTATATTTAAAACAGATAGAAAAAAAAAATAAATAATTATTTTTAAATTTTCCTCTTATACTTGCTATATTGAGTGTGATGCGATGCTATTGAGCGATGTGATGATCCTAATTTATATAAAATGTACATCTCGACGGCGTCTTCGACATTTTTCTTTCTTTTTTTTTTTTTTTCTTTTTTGGTTTCACATAAAAAGTTGCCAAATTATTTGTGTAATTTAAATTTAATTATAGTTTTTTTTTTTTTTTAAATAGATATTTTATTTATTTATTTATTTATTATTATTGTATATAGTTTTTTTTTTTTTTTTTTGATTGTTTTACAATACACTTGAATATTTTCTGTTAATATAAGCTCGCGTATGATAATTATGAGTTTTTATTGAAGCGGCCAATGTTTGAATTAAATGTTTATCTTCTTTTTTCTGATTTGAATAGTAATCCAATGCTGATGGACTATATAGAATAATAATAAAAATAATAATTTTGATTTTTGCATCAATCAAAATCAAATCAATTTTGTACTTACTTGACATGAGTCCTTAGTACACGTTCAGCCCAATATTGTGCTCGTGGTACCTCCCGATTTAATCCCCTTGATCTTTTATCTAAATAATCTATAACATCATCATAGTAATTTGTACGATAATCATACATGTATTTGTACTGTAAAAACTTTGGTCTATAAATATATATATATATATATATAGATATTTATTCGGTCGCGACGATAATGAATATATATTAATATATTGTTATTAATTGATAAAATGTTTTTTTATCGTATAAATTCATAATACGCATACCTAACCCAATGTTTATATAATTGTAATGGTCTACGATAATTTGCATCGTCTTGTGATGGTACTTCAGCTTCTGGTAATGTATCATTTCCGATATCACCAAAACCACCACCACCATCACCGCCTGCTGCTGCTGCTGTTGCTGATGATGCTATACCACTAATTATAGAAGTTGCACCACCATCGGTTATTTGTTGTGTATCTTCAGTTGAATCATCACCCCATGGATCTTCGTCTGCCATATTATTATTGAATAGTTTTTTTTTTTTTTTATTTTATCTTTTATTTGTTTTACTTTGGTGTTACTTGTTTTTGGTTATATATCTAAAAGAATGAATTTTGACAATTAGTGAAAAAAATAATTCAAAATTATTTTTAATATATATTTTTTTTTAGTCATTCATATTCACTATCATCGAGAGTTTTACTGCGATTATCAGACAAAAAAATAAACGTATAAAATGATTGTACTTTCTTGATAGGTCTTGATGACTCAATTTTGGATCTTTTTGAACAGAATTGGAAAATTTTAAATTAAGAAATTTTTTGAATTCTTCTTGTTATTGAATTGAGAAAACATTCCTCAACAAAACTCTTTATGATTTTTTGATCGTATAAGAATTTTATAAAATACATTCCCCAAAAAAACAATGTATGTTATTCCAACACACCTTTGCATATATATAAATCGAATGAATCCATAATTTTATTAAATTCGGATAATTTCAAATCAATTGACATGTCTAGAGAGTACAATTCCTACATATGGATGGGCTGGTGCACCAATTACTACACTGCGCAGTTTAGTGACAGGATCCAAAAAAAACACGCTATTTCGCTGATCAGAAATGAAACAATAACAAATTCCATATTGAATCATTGCAGATCATAGACGCGATCAGTATAGCTTCATTGTGCAAATTTTATAGGTATATTATTACCATATGAATGCTCTAATGAAATTTTAAAGCTAATTCCTGAGCCAACTAACTTCTCTTATAATTCGAGAAATTCACAAAAGGCTCATTCATATTCTGTATCCATTATAGTTTTTTTTTTCGAACAAACAGATTTGGAAATTCATTTTTCCCATAAGAACAGCAAGATTATGGAATAGTCTCCCTGAACTACTATAGTATTTATACCCCTACTTTTGCGATTATCAGTTATTTAAATTAAACATTTCATCTTATCTAAAAACTAATAATCCACCTAAAGTGCAACAATTGGACAATTGTTTGAAAACATATGAGTGATTTTTTTTTGGTATTTCGTTTTAGTAAAAGTTTTTTTTATCTCATATGTTTGCTAATTATTTTCAAAATTTCATAAATTAATCCGCACATATTATAATAGATTTACCACCTAAAATCACTTAAGTGTATTCAATGCATCTAATCGCAGGTTCATCACCTGATTAAGTGATTTCGTTACGGGCTTACGGCAATAGAATTCCGAGGTTTTACGGGCGCCAATTAACCGATTGTGCCGTAGTAACGAACAAAAAAAACATGTAATTTTTAATATGATGAGTTTCTAAAAGTAATGTTGACCAAAAGATATAGTCTGTTATTTTTTTTTTATTTTAAAAGATATTTCGCAGTCACACGGGGTTTGAGACCTTTACAAATTCTCTTTTTGAAAGGAATTTCAATCGGTGGGCAAAGAATTGCTTTGAAAAACACGCAAAAATGTATCGAGAATCTTTTCCAAAAAGATTTTAAAATCAATTTCAATGAAAAAAACAATTGATTCAGTCATTTAATGGATCAAAAAAACACATATGTATATAAAGTATTGCAGCAACCCTCATCATTATATTTTATAGATACGAAAATACAAAAAACATATTTTATAAAAAAAAGAATACTTTTGAATTCAACTAAAAATGTTCAAGTGGTTTTTTTAATTTTATATACTTGTAAAAAATCTATCTTTTCTATATATAAAAAATATTATTAATTTATGCGTAGCTCTAAATAACATATTAAACTATTTCCAAAAGTAAAAAAAAATCGAATTTAATATTTAACTAAAAGGTATCATATACTTCATCATCAATTAAAAATTTATTTCAATATACATATGTATATTTATTCGACTAATATATATATATAATATTAACATGAATCAAATATACACTATAATAAAAAATGATGTACAAAATTCGTCTGCGATTATTAATTAATTTATAGAATTTATATATTTTTATTTTATTTACACATTGACCTTATTATTTCCTTCTGTTTCGGAATATCTGAATATAGTTCAATCCTAAAAATATATTCTAATTTTATTGAATTTCAATTTAAAATTATATCCATGAATTATAGTAAATTTTGTGGGTTTTTTTTCGGTTTTCAAGGGATTGGGAAAATTATAATAGAAAAAAAAGGTTTGTTTTTCAATGTTTAAAAAAAAAACGGAAACGGAATATCAATTTATAAATCTTTAAATCTTCAAATTTTCTACATGTTTGTGTTTTATTTTTGTGGGCGAAATTATATAATTAAAAAAAAAATTTAGTTTTAATGTAAAATTAAATTTGCAATAAAACGTGACACTTTTCTTATATATTTATTTATTTTTATTTTTTTTTATTTGTGGTTTTATATATATATATAATGATCTATTTCACATTTTTGTCACAACACACAAAATTACTGTGTATAACGATTTATAAAAATAATATAGAATAGATCCGTGCCTGTACGAAATTGCATATATACGAAAATTGCAGTTAAAACATCAGCAAAAAAAAAAAAACGCACATTAAATAAATAACCGAATTGATTTTCCTTTTTAAGTGCGGTGTGTGCATGCGATGATTTTTTTTTTTTTTTTTTTTTCATTTTCTTTATTTATTTTTAAGATAAATTATGTGTATTATATAAATAAATAAAATAAAAAAAAACTTCTTTTGTATTTAGAAAAATTTCTGTTTAAATAACAATATTTATTGCAGAGCACATAAAAGATGATATAATTTCTCGAGATCGGTGATCGGTGATCGGTGATGATGATTAAAACTACCTGTTTATTTTTGTACAAAACAATTTAATATATATATTTATATATTACGCGAGTTATTATATAATTATATTTATTTAACACACAATTCATTAAAATCAATTTTAAAATTTTATTTTTTGATGAACTTTTCCAATGAATTTTCACTAAATGTTAATTGTATATTCACCAAACAATTTATATTTTCTATGTAAGGCCAAAATTTTTATTGATTTGTTTCACAAAAAACCCTATTATTAAAAAACCCCGTATTTAACTTTAATAAATAATATAAAAAAAAAAATAGATTATTAAAAACTTTAATCACAAATGAACAAAAAAAATTTAATGAAATCTAATGTAAATTTACGCACAGAAAAATTTATTTCTTTTCATAAAACCCATAAAAAGAAAAAGGATATTTGAAAATTCAATCAATTTTTTGTTTTATTTCTATTTTTTCAATTGAAATTATAAATTTAATGATTTTGCTGTAGTTATATTTTAGAATTATTTGTACCTTAAATTGTAATCGCTTGTTATTCCTTCGGTTAACGGGAAGAGACTAATTTAAATTTTCAAATAAAAAATATTGATTAGCTTTTCTTTTTTTTTTTTGCAATACATATAATTTATATATATATATATTTGCTGTTCATAGTGATGTGTTTTTTTTTATTCTTTTTGTTGTTTGTTTGTTGGTTGACCTCCGCCGCCAATCTTTTTTTAAAAATATATAAATCTCTATATATATAATTATACATTTTAGATCTATATCTAATTCTAATAATGTATCTATATCTTATGTATATTATTATTGCCATCATCATTACGGTGATCGTGCGATCATCACTATCGCTATATATATATATATATTTTGTACACTTTTCTGTATATAAAGGGTGATTTTTTAAAAGCTATAGGAAAGTTTTTCAAAAAAAAAAAACACATAAAATTCAGAAAAATGCATGAAATCTTTATTTGATAGTCGATAGTACGACGGTCCATATATAATTTAATGTTTGAAGATTTCATTTCATGCAAATGTTGACCTTAACTGCGCCTCAATAAATGGTCCATCCGCTTAGTCCAATTTTGGCATACTCTTTCCAACATTTCGGCAGGTATCTCACGAATAAATGATTCAATGTTGTCTTCCAATGCGTCGCAATTGAAGCGGGCTTGTCGTCTGTATAGACATGAGCTTTAACATAGCCCAACACAAAAAATAGTCTAAAGGCGTTAAATCGCACGATCTAGGCGGCCAATTGACCGGCGGTCCCGAACGGTCTGAAATAAAATGTTCACCGAACTCGCCTCTCAATATAAGTCCATTGTTGCGCGTGCTGTGTGGCATTTGGCACCGTCTTGTTGATGAAACCACATATGTCATGCAAGTCAAGCTCTTGCATTTTGGGCAAAAAAAAAAAGTTGGATATCATCTCACGGTAGCGCTCACCATTCACTATCGTTACGTTACGATTCGCATCATCTTTGACGGAAGTACGGTCGCATGATGATGCCGCACCAGCCAATAAACCACACCAAACTGTGACTTTTTCTGGATGCATTGGTAGCTGCGTTGCAATCCTTCTGGGTGATATTCACTCCAAAATCGACAATCAATTCTGCTTATTTACGTACCCAAAATTGAGCCAAAAATGAGCTTCGTCGTTGAACACAATTTCGTCGCGATGAACTTTCTTAACGCAGAGCCAACGCATTTTGGTAATAAAATTCAACAAAATTTGCAAGCGTTGTTCGTTGTTTGTAAGACGATTCACATGGTTAAATTACAGACCGCAAACTGAAGATGTTTGACAGTTAAACAAAACACGAAACGTGCGTCAGCTGTTTAAACCAAAAAGTGTTGCCAAAAAGATAATAGCTAAAAAATCACCCTTTATATCTATTATATATTGAATGATTCGTCATCATATGAATGAATGTACATATATAAATATATGTATATTTTTGTTACATAAATTACAATAATTTTCTTTTACTTTTCTTAAACAAAAATTGTGTATATAGATTTTATGTGCGATGTCTGTATAGTCTGTCTGTAGTATAGTACAAAACAATTGTTTTTTTTCTTATACCATATACTAAACGCACTTAAAATAATCTTCTATATTAACACACGCACACACGCAAATAACATTCAAATGATAATTAAATAAAAATTCAAAATTATAACATATATAGATATATAAATAATTATATTTTTAAAAACTTAATAGAAAAGCAAATAATTTACTGCGTTTATAAATTTGTGATTAATGAAATATTTACCAATTTTTGATATAAATCCATCATCTTACGCAATCATTCTATTAAATACTTTTTGTAAGACGAATATAACTGCCTTCGGGGCGATAGATAGATGAAAAGATAAAGTTATCATTATTATAGATTATATACCGATCATTTCCTATGGGAAAATGGTACAGATTTTTCCTTTTTAAAATACTATACGCAGAATATCATACAGAGAATTACCTTTAGAAAATTATGTAAATTTTGCCAATTAGAATGTTATACAGAATTTCCGTTAATATATATATCATATATATATATATATCTATATAATTTCTATTAAAACTTTGTATTGAATTTCTCTTGGAAAGTTTTACAAAATATCCGATAAAATTGTATATTTATTTATTGGACTTTGTTGGTTCGTTGTTTTTAGTTTGATTTAGAAAACAGATTACGGGTAATTATAATCGTATATGGACTCGAAGAAAATTGAAGACTTTATTATATAAGATCTCGTGCGGTGGTTTTAAATGATTTCGATATTCTTTTTAATTGTTTCCATAGGTTTGATCTCATAATTATTTTCTATATATAGTTATAGTTTGTTTGTCTCGTCGTTTGTCACAGCTCTCTATATTTGGTATTGTATCCGCAAAATTTCACCTCAATTTGATCATATAAGACAATATTTATTTTAAAATTATTTCTCATCATCACCTGTTTTTTTTTTTAATAAAAAGAAAATTTTAAAAGTGTATTAATAAAAAAATCATTTCATATCCGTGCTATATAAATATATAGTGAATCAATGCGTATATTATATTTTAATCGTTTATGTGCTCGATCGATTTTTTATTTTTTATTTTCATAATATATAGAAACATTTATTTATTTTAATTTTATAAAAATTTAAATAGAAAAATTTTATTTATATTATAAGTAAATTAATTCTTATATATATATATATATATATAAAAGTATTTCATTCACTCATAATTGCGTTTATTTTAATAAAATATCTATTTTGATAACTAACAAAAAAATAATCTCAAGAAAAGTTCCATACAATCGTAGTCAATATGAAAATTTCAGGTAAATTTAAATTATAAATAATATTGCTTGGAATATATTCAAAGGTTTTTAGTATCAGAAGAATATTTAAAGGTAATTACGTGATTTCAAATAATTGCCCACCCATCGCTTCCACCAACTCCCGTATATAAACCATATCAAAGAATATATTTTTGATAAATTTGACACGTTTCATATTTATCCTATTTAGAAAATATATTTAATTATAATTTCAATTCTACAATATTTGTATATAATAATATAATTGTTATATGAACCTCAAATATAATATACATATAATTATTACAAAAGTGAAAGCAAAGAAAAAGTAAACAAAAAAAAATGATGATGGGAAAAACATGAAAATTAATAAACATATGTTTTTAATCATATTTCTTTGACATACTAATCATATAGATATATATGTACATTTATTTTATATATGTTGTTACATTATACATGAAATGTTTTTTTCTTATATATTTTTTATATATATACATACCTAGACACCAGATACAATTTTATAATATTTATATTACATGTATATGTATAGTAGTAAAAAAGAAAATAAAAACATTACAGGTATTTTGTACAATAAATCATCACTTTTCATAATTGATATAAACATTATAATAAACAGCAGCTGCCAACAAAGATTAAATTATTTTTTATATATATATATGTTATATACCATTATTTTTTATTTGTTTTATAATATATATATTGTTGTTGGTTCATCTATATCACTGTTGATTTTGTTGCGTATAATAAAATATTTTAAAAAAGATGAATATAAAACGTGAATAATTTACGACAAAAATATATTATATTATGTATTTATATCTATACAAGATTTTTCATCCATATATATAAAATGTATATAATTGTATAATAATTAGTTTTATTTAGCTATTTGATCTATATGTCTCACAGATATGTAACATATATATATATATATATATAGAATATTGTCCCTATAAACATTTTATAATGCAATGTAATATAGTATCAAAATCGAATCTTTACTTATAGATATTCCTATCTATATTGTTATCTAAGCCGGTTTATCAAATATTCATTCCATAATCAATTTCAATAATCTTATATTCTTCAAATACTTCTTCAAATTTTCCCAACGCAAGGCAGACTGCAAAATGACAAAAAATCCCAGGCAAAAGGAAATTTTCTGTATAATTTGCTTAAGGAAATATTCTGTATAATTTTTCAGAAGAAAATTCTATGTATTTTAATTTAAGGAAAATCTCTGTACAATTTTCGTAATGAAATTGCCCGTATAGTTTGCTTAATTATACCTACATTGTCTGCGTAATTCATTTTCTGAAGGAAATTCTCTGTATAATTTGCTTAAGAAAGTTCTGTATAATTTACTTAAGGAAAATCTCAGTACAATTTGCTTTTCTGAATATAATTTTCTAAAGAAAATTATTTGTATACTTTATTTGGTTAAGGATAAAGCCTCTGTCAAAAATTTGTTTAAGTAAAATCTCTATGTACAATTTGCGTAAGGAAATTCTCTGTATTTTATGCTTATAATGACATTATCTGCGTAATTTATTTTCTGTAATAAATTCTATATGTATATAATTTATTTAAGTAAGAATCTTCTGTAAAATTTACTTGAGGAAAACCGCTGTACCATTTTTGTAAGGAAATTCCCTGAATACTTTGCTTAATGAAATTCCCTGAGTAATTTATTTTCTGAAGGGAAATTCTCTGTATAATTTACTTAAGGAAAAATCTGTATAATTTTCTTAAGGACATTCTCTGTATAATAAGGAATTCTCTGTATAATGTATTTAAGGCTGTATAATCTACAAATTTACTGAATGAAATTTTCGTAATTTATATTTTCTGAAGGAAATTCTATGAATTTTAATTTATTTAAGCAAATCTTCTGTAAGATTTACTTGAGGAAATCCACTGTATATATATAATTTACCAAAGGAAATTTTCTTAATAAAATTCTCTACAAAATTTATTTTCTGAACGAAAATTTTCTGTATAATTTGCTTAAGAAAGTTCTGTATAATTTACTTAAGGCAAATCCTGTATCTGAGGGAAATTCTTTACATAATTTATTTACATAAGGAAATTCTCTGTATAATTATTTTCTGAAGGCAACTCCTCTGTATAATTTATTCAAAGGAAATTCTATGGATTAAAATTGCTTTAAGGAAATTCTCTGTAAATACTTTCTGTAGAAAATTCTCTGTATAATTTGTTTAAGGAAAATCCCTGTACAATTTTCGTAAGAAAATTCCCTGAATACTTTGCTTAATGAAATTATCTGCGTAATTTATTTTCTGTAATAAATTCTATATGTATATAATTTATTTAAGTAAGAATCTTCTGTAAAATTTACTTGAGGAAAATCTCTGTACCATTTTCGTAAGGAAATTCCCTGAATACTTTGCTTAATGAAATTCCCTGCGTAATATAATTTCTTAGGAAAATTCTCTGTATAATTTACTTGAGGAAAATCTCTGTATAATTTTCTTAAGGACATTCTCTGTATAATAAGGAATTCTCTGTATAATGTATTTAAGGAAATTCCTGTATAATCTACAAATTTATTGAAGGAAATTTTCGTAATTTATATTTTCTAAAGGAAATTCTATGAATATAATTTATTTAAGCAAATCTTCTGTAAGATTTACTTGAGGAATCCTCTGTATATAATTTACCAAAGGAAATTTTCTTAATAAAATTCTTTACGTAATTTATTTTCTGAAGGAAATTCTCTGTATAATTTGTTTAAGGAAAATCTCTGTACAATTTGCGTAAGGAAATTCCTGTATCTGCTCTGTACTCCTCTGTATAATTTATTCAAAGGAAATTCTATGGATTAAAATTGCTTTAAGGAAATTCTCTGTAAATACTTTCTGTAGAAAATTCTCTGTATAATTTGTTTAAGGAAAATCTCTGTACAATTTTCGTAAGGAAATTCCCTGAATACTTTGCTTAATGAAATTCCCTGCGTAATTTATTTTCTGTAATAAATTCTATATGTATATAATTTATTTAAGCCTCATCCTCTGTTTTGGGTTAAATTTGACCCAACATGATATTTTTATTCCAATAATTTTAGCAACTATGCCGAATTTATATTATCTTTTTTAATCGATTTTCTATTAATAAATAAAACGCTAAACATGTTACTTAAATTACATTTTCATTTTATTTATTTTCATTTACATTTTCCTGATTCTAGTTTAACTTTATCTCAAAATCTCTATTGGAAATGTTTTGTTCTAACAGAGGATGAGGGTTAAGGGAATCTTCTGTAAAATTATTTGAGGAAAATCTCTGTACAATTTGCGTAAGGAAATTCCCTGCGTAATTTATTTTCAGAAGGAAAATCTCTATATAATTTACTTAAGGAAAATCTGTATAATTTTCTTCTTCTGACATTCTCTGTATATTAAGGACATTTTCAATATACTTTATTTTCTGAAAGAAATTCTCTGTATAATGTATTTAAGGAAATTCCTGTATAATCTACAAATTTATTGAAGGAAATTCTCTGTATATACTTTCTGAAGAATTTATTTTCTGTATAGACAATTTGTTTAAGAAAATTCTCTGTATAATTTATTTTGCCAATGGACAGGCAAATATTCTTGTATATAATGTCTTTTAATTCGATCAGAAAATAATACTGTGGCAATAAATTTTATATTTTATCGTAATATAATTATACAATATAATAGTATCTTGGGATGAGATGATTCAATATTTCAACTATTTAAATATTTAAAAATTCGTCTTTAAAATAAATAAATAGTAAATGGGGTATATAACATATATATACGCTATATATATATAAAATTTAATTATTTTCGCATAACACACACGCAAAAAAGAAAAAAAACAAAAAAAATGGTTAGATTTGTACTATAATTACACAGCAATATATATTATATTATACAAAATAATATGAATTCTATATATATAATTTGTTTGCTTATACACCATATACATATTCAGTTTTCAGTATATGTATGTTATATATGTTATACATCCTCTATATATGACAAATAAATATGTGTGTTTTTTATATATGTAAATTTATTAAAAATATTTGCTTTTTTTTTTTTTTATATGTACTATTATGGGATTATTGCCAAAATCATTTAATAATCCGAAATATTATTATAAATTAATCAATTTTAATGAGTTATGAAATATTATCTTATAGCGAGTTATTTGAGTAAGATAAATTGTAAGACATGCGACAAATCGGTTATATTTTTATACAATATCTCTATGTATACAATAGTTGATGAATTAACGAACCCCAACATATCTCTTAATTATTTTTTTTGTATATATATATATATCTTTATATGTACCTATATATATAATACCTCGCATATTCATATTTATGCGTGCTTTCGTTATGTATAAAAACGCGCTATATATATATATATATATATAATTTAAATGAATTGTAATTAAAATTGTAATAATTTTTTTTATATAGACCATAAATATTATGTATACATAAATAAAATAAATAAATATTAAAATTATTATACAATATAATAAAAATGACTAAACCACAAACCGCATATAAAAACATTTAATGTTAATTATATATATATACACAAATGATATGTGAACTATAAAACTTATATATATATATATAGATCTATCCACATTTATATCTGCTTATATATATTCTATCTACATATAGTTATGTATAGTTTAAAAAAAAACATATATTATAGATATGAACACGGTGCGTGATGATGATGTTTTACACCTACAAATTATATTTTTCTTTCTATATCAGATACATAAAAATTTGTCATGTTTTATTATATATACAAAGTTTTTACTTTTTAGTTATATATATAATTATTTGTATTTATTTTTAATTTTTTTTTTTTTTGATTTTAAATAAGTCAATCAACGTAAAAGAAATGGAATTGTTTTGTTTTGGTTGTAATTAAAGTTATATTTTTTTTAAATACATACGAATGTTTTAAATTTTAAAAAATGAACACATCTGTGATATTGCTGATTGCGATTATTATATAATATATATAATATAACAAAACATATCACCATGACATAAAATATATATAAATTATCTAAAATGATACAATTTATATATATTGAAATACATTGAACCTCGCCCGTCGACCGATGTAAAACTATGTGATCTATAATTATCAATATTATATTGTATATATATATAGGTAAAATGAATTCAAATGATAATTGAGCTCAATGAAATCAATGGAATTCTAATATCTGGTCATTGAGCTATATAGTTATATAAGGCAATAAATTATATTTCGAATTACTATCTGTCAATTTGTAAGTGCTATAAATTAAGGAAAATATCGGAAACTATATATAAACGTATATTACATTAAAGAAAAACACCTAAACGGTGGACATGGTCATTAAGCTCCGCAGGGAGGAATAATGGACCAAAAATAGTGAGTCTTTTAATGAATGAAAAAACCAACGTCATATTTATAAATCTATATATATACAAAACATATGCATGGAAAATGTATCTAAATAAACTTATGCATAAATCATTTTGACACTTATTGATCTTTTTTTAATATTATATTTTCACTCTAATTTCTATATAATCACGATTTTCACCTCTGTAATATAGAAATACAATTTTTTTTTAAATAGCATCATATGTTTAGGTGTTTTATATTTTTTGTTTTTTTTGTTAGCAAAACATTTTATAACTTAGTTCAAAATATTTAGCAAAAAATAAATCTTGAAAGATATAATTAAAAATCAAAATTACATTTATTTTCAGAATTCTTCAAATATTCAAACAAAATTTTTAAATTGTTCATTGTTATTCGAAATAATCAATCTATTATGTATATATATATATATATAAAATAAAAATAAAATCGCATTTTATTGTGATGTGGGGAAATAATTTCAAAAGACTACAAATAAATAATATGCGATCTTTATAATTTATACATATAAATAAATATCATCATCATATTGTATTTTGTGTATTTTGTGTATTACTGCATTATTATTTCCTTAATAAAATTAATTAAATGTCACACAAACTAAAAACAAAACGAATATATAAAACTATTCAAATTAAAATGAAGAATTAAATTGAAGAAGAAGATTAATTGAATTATATATACGTATAATAATAATAATAATAAAAATAATACGAATTTAAAGAAAAAAAATTCATTGTTATTTAAGCGAGTTTAAATAGAATTAGAAAAACAAAAAAAAAAAAACAAACAATTAAACTCAATATATGTATATAGAATTGAAAATAAATGTTTTAAAAATATTTATATAACATATACACTATCGGTGGTTAGTATAGTTTATAGCTTTGCTTATAGTAAGAAATTGACGTTGTTTATTGAACAAGGAATATAAAACATAGTTCATGAAGATAGTTATGTGTAACACTATAACATCTTTTGCTAGATAAGATAAAATTGTTGCCCCATATACAAAATACATTAAAAATCATTTAGTGATTGGAAAAAATTCTCATTTCTATAATTAAGGCCGCCCAACGAAAACTCCATTCCATCCATGCAATTTCTTTCAGAGATCATTTAGAATTATATAAAAATAGAATGTAGGGTGCTTTTTTCATATAGATTTTTGGTCATTTTCAAATTTCATTTGCAAATTGATTTAGTAAAATGTTTTCCATGGAAAATGTATTAAAAATCGTGAAAATCTATGATCATAATTCTCATTTCTGAACAAGTTCGTCCAAGGAAATCCCATCCAAATATTTTTTTAGAGATCATTTTGACTGTATTTTAAAGACCCGTGTAAAAATTTTTAAACGATTGATCTTCGAATATTACAGAGATTTCTCTTTTCAAATGGATTTGTTAAATGTTTGCCAATAAACAAAAAACGATAAAATTCTTGGAAAATTTTCGGAAAATTCAAACAATTTAAACAAAGTTTGTCCAAAGAAAACTCAACATATAATCTTCTGAAGACATAACTTTTAGAATATATTTTTATATATATTAAAATTTTGTTGTAAAAATTTCCAATCGCGTTTGGTTAAAGAGTGTTTATAAGAAATCGCAGGTTAGGTGTAATTTTCCATATCAAATATATTACAAATCGTGAAAATCTGGGAAAATTCTCAATTCTGAACAAGTTTGTCCAAGGAAACCTCATTCAAATATTTTTTTAGAGATCATTTTGGAAGACATTATGCGAATACCCTTTAAGTTTTTCATATTTTGTTGGTCAATGAAAGAAATCCGCCACCGTAGCCACTATTCTATATTAGAAAATACTCTAAACACAAAAACACTCTATATAAAGTTCAACCTTTGAATAGGGATTTGATTAAATACTTTTGGATGAAGTGTGAATGAGTGAATGAGATTTTCAAATTAGTTTTGTTTTAAATTTTAAACGAACAAACATTTTTTTTATGTAATATATTTTTTATTTTTTTCTATTTATTATTATATTTCAAAGTATGTTTGTTTAGTTTCTATTTTTGTCGCGATATTATCGTTTTTTATATTATCTGTATGTATATATGGATAAATAGATATAGATAGAGCAGATGTAATGCAAAAATGTATATTATTGAAAGATTTAACTTTAGTCTATTTGGATTTGGTTTTTTTTTTTTCTTAAACTTTTATATACCTATAAGAAATTGTATTATTGTCGCGCGCAGTTCGTTTTATATTAGTACATTTTGGCGTATATATAGTTTTATATTTTATATCTATAGTTGAGATGTTTTTTTGCCATCAGTTTAGAAATTTATATTTATATTTATTATTATTATTAGAAATATATAGAGATGTTTTATTTATAACCCTGAAATTAGCTTGCAAAAATTTTCTTTATATATGTGTTATATTCTATTGTTTGTCTTCTTATAATTTTTCTCACTTAAACGCTAAATTTTCAAATTCATGGTTATCTCTTACATCATATTTTTTTTTATTGTAAAGTATTTTATGTAATTATTTGTATATATTACTATATAATATATATATATATCGAATCGAGGCCTATCGCGAGACGAACAAGATGTGATGATGATGTGTTACTGTATATATATATATATAGAATTTGTATAATAATAAAGTGAATCACAATTTATTTCATTTGGTTGCAATTGAAATTATCTATGGATTATAAATATTTTTTTTTTTACATAATATAGGAAGAATCTTAAAAATATTTAAATATACATTCATATAGTTTATGAAATAGAATATAAAAAATAAAAACATATACAAAAACTTATTATAATAATAAATTATAGATGAACCAAAAAAAAAAAAAAGAATACATCAGCTGTTTTGCTTTTCTAGTTTTATTTTTTGATTCGTATATTTTTGATCTATATAAATTGATTTTGATTTGTGACATGGAAAATTAATTGCTAAATTGTGTTTTATAATTTTGCAAAATTTATATTGTTGTTTTATTTTTTTATAATATATTGTATATTCGCGAAATATATGTATATTCACTTGGTGTCTATTTTTAAATTTAATATATGCATTTGATTTATTTTATATATGGTTTTATTTAGAAAAGTTTTTGATATTAAAATGTATATTAACAAATATAATTAAGATGACAGCGATTACAATATAATGTACAATTTAATTTTTTTTTTGTTTTAGAAATAGACCTCAAAAAGATCTATATGTCTAAAAAAAAAACAAAAAATCCACCTTGCAATATTTAATTTATTTAAATATACACCGCAACGCTTAATTTTTTTTTTTCAATTTTAAATCGCGTAATTCGTAATCACAATCACAATTATTTTATATTGATGATTATAACCTTCAATTAAATTTAAACATAAAAATTCAAATTACAAGTTCATCGATATATAAAACAGAATTGTAAAGTACAAAAAAAAACTTTGTCCTCACCCACATATACCGATATCAATGCAAATAAATAAATATGTCAAATACTTTTCTTTTTTTTTGTATTATCACATATTATAACTTTGTTTTTTTTTAATTTCTGTATAATAAACAGCCAACAGTATATTATCGCATATTATCATTTGATGAATCTTAATTTTGTCGTGGAATCGCAATACAATAATAATTTTATATAGATGAATTTTTGCAAAAATATTTTAATCAGATTTTATACTATATATATGCACATTTGGAAATGGCAAATCACATTACTAAAAGATTGCTTAATTTATATATTACAATTTATGATAAATCGGTAGATAAAATAGATAATTTTACACCAATTAAAATGTATCTGAACATTCTTGTTGTGGATATCTTCTGGATCTTTATAGAATGTATGATAATTACTTAAAAAATGCAAAAGTTGCATTATTAAATTTACCATTTCTTTGCCAGTTTAAGAGGAATTTTTAAGTATTTTCATTCATCATTCTTGATGAGGAAAATTGGAATTTTTGAATCATTTTGTAATGATTGGGACCATAAAAAAATTTTGCGCTATTGAATTTGTTTATATATAAAGTTAATATATTCATCTGTTCTCTTTCTGTTATAATCAATAATTTTTATAAAATCAAAGTCAAAACTATCAAAAATATCAAAAAAAACTGATATAAAGATATATTTAAATATAGACTTTCTAAATTTAACATAACACACATCGATAATTGGTATTTAGAATTTTTATAATGTCATATATAGTTGATTGTAATATTTGCGTGTACACTTTTACAAAAATCTAAATAGATCGATCGACGAGCCGCATTCAAGGATTGAGATCAATGTATTTTAAATTTTTCAATTAAACAATTATGTATATATATATATTGATGTATATTTATTTATATTATGCGATTTCATTTGATAATGAAAATAATTTGTATATATAAAAAAGATATTTTAAAAATTAATTGTTATAATATTGAGAAATAAGTATCGAAGGGACGTCGAAATGTGTCCAAACCTCGGATTTGTGAATGCTTTATAATTATCTAATATGTCTATATACAAATAACTAAAATTTCCGTATACATCCGTCTGTTTGTTTTTCGACTAGATAACCGCTTAACCAATCATAAACATTGTTTTTTTTTCTTTCCTGATAGATAATCGGTATATTTAAGGCGGCTATATAGTCTCATTGGATTTTTAAGAAGATGGAAAGAATTTCTCAATTCTGAAAATTTAGCATTAGTTTATAGGTCGTCTTTTATAAGACCACTTCTAATAGAGTACAATTCCTACATATGAGCTGGTGCACCAATTACTACACTGCGCAGTTTGGTGACAGGATCCAAAAAAAACACGCTATTTCGCTGATTAGAAATGAAACAATAACAAATTCCATATTGAATCATTGCAGGTCATAGACGCGATCAGTATAACTTCATTGTGCACATTTTATAGGTATATTATTACCATATGAATGCTCTAATGAAATTTTAAAGCTAATTCCTGAACCAATTATAAATTCTCTTATAATTCGAGATTCATTCACAAAAGGCTCATTCATATTCTGTATATCTATTAGTTTTATTGTATAAGGGGTATAGTAAAAATGCCATAACTTGGAAACCTATTGAGATAGAATGATGGGCAGACCATCAACCGATAGATAATTAAATTCTCTAAAAACACGTTTTACATTTCAAATAGGGTTATAGAACAAATTCTATAGTTAAAATCAATAAATGTGAAAAATTGTCAATTTAAACATACTCTTTGTATGGACACCCCATAATATTATTTTAAATTCGGAAAATTCAGCTTATTTTACTTAAGAATATGTCTTAAAATCAATACCATTTATTGGAAATTTCATCCTTAAAAATTGATTGATTAGTGGTTGATTTTGACCAATTATTGGTAAAAAAATGCATTTTTTTTATTACATAAGGGGTATAGTAAAAATGCCATAACTTGGAAACCCGTTGAGATAGAATGATGGGCAGACCATCAATCGATAGATAATTAAATTCTCGAAAAACTTTCCTTACATATCGAATGGGATTGTAGAACAAATTCTATAGTTAAAATCTATAAACGTGAAAATTTGTCAATTTAAACATACTCTTTGTATAGACACCCCATAATATTATTTTAAATTCGGAAAATTCAGCTTATTTTACTTAACATTCAGTGTTAAAATCAATATAATTTCATGGAAATTTCACCCCTAAAAATTGAATGATTAGTGGTTGATTTTGACCAATTATTGGTAAAAAAATGCATTTTTTTATTACATAAGGGGTATAGTAAAAATGCCATAACTTTGCAACCTGTTGAGATAGAATAACGTTCAGACCATCAATCGAAAGATAATTAAATTCTCTAAAAACGCGTCTTACATTTCAAATGGGGCTATAGAACAAATTCTATAGTTAAAATCAATAAATGTGAAAAATTGTCAATTTAAACATACTCTTTGTATGAACACCCCATAATATTATTTTAAATTCGTAAAATTCAGCCTATTTTACTTAAGAATATGTCTTAAAATCAATACCATTTATTGGAAATTTCATCCTTAAAAATTGATTGATTAGTGGTTGATTTTGACCAATTATTGGTAAAAAAATGCATTTTTTTTATTACATAAGGGGTATAGTAAAAATGCCATAACTTGGAAACCTGTTGAGATAGAATGATGGGCAGACCATCAATCGATAGATAATTAAATTCTCGAAAAACTTTCCTCACATATCGAATGGGATTGTAGAACAAATTCTATAGTTAAAATCTATAAACGTGAAAAATTGTCAATTTAAACATACTCTTTGTATGGACACCCCATAATATTATTTTAAATTCGTAAAATTCAGCCTATTTTACTTAAGAATATGTCTTAAAATCAATACCATTTCATGGAAATTTCATCCTTAAAAATTGATTGATTACTGGTTGATTTTGACCAATTATTGGTAAAAAAATGCATTTTTTTTATTACATAAGGGGTATAGTAAAAATGCCATAACTTGGAAACCTGTTGAGATAGAATGATGGGCAGACCATCAATCGATAGATAATTAAATTCTCGAAAAACTTTCCTTACGTATCGAATAGGGTTATAGAACAAATTCTATAGTTAAAATCTATAAACGTGAAAAATTGTCAATTTAAACATACTCTTTGTATGGACACCCCATAATATTATTTTAAATTCGTAAAATTCAGCCTATTTTACTTAAGAATATGTCTTAAAATCAATACCATTTATTGGAAATTTCATCCTTAAAAATTGATTGATTAGTTGTTGATTTTGACCAATTATTGGTAAAAAAATGCATTTTTTTATTACATAAGGGGTATAGTAAAAATGCCATAACTTGGAAACCTGTTGAGATAGAATGATGGGCAGACCATCAATCGATAGATAATTAAATTCTCGAAAAACTTTCCTCACATATCGAATGGGATTGTAGAACAAATTCTATAGTTAAAATCTATAAACGTGAAAAATTGTCAATTTAAACATACTCTTTGTATGGACACCCCATAATATTATTTTAAATTCGGAAAATTCAGCTTATTTTACTTAACATTCAGTGTTAAAATCAATATAATTTCATGGAAATTTCACCCCTAAAAATTGAATGATTAGTGGTTGATTTTGACCAATTATTGGTAAAAAAATGCATTTTTTTTATTACATAAGGGGTATAGTAAAAATGCCATAACTTGGAAACCTGTTGAGATAGAATGATGGGCAGACCATCAATCGATAGATAATTAAATTCTCGAAAAACTTTCCTTACGTATCGAATAGGGTTATAGAACAAATTCTATAGTTAAAATCTATAAACGTGAAAAATTGTCAATTTAAACATACTCTTTGTATGGACACCCCATAATATTATTTTAAATTCGTAAAATTCAGCCTATTTTACTTAAGAATATGTCTTAAAATCAATACCATTTATTGGAAATTTCATCCTTAAAAATTGATTGATTAGTTGTTGATTTTGACCAATTATTGGTAAAAAAATGCATTTTTTTATTACATAAGGGGTATAGTAAAAATGCCATAACTTGGAAACCTGTTGAGATAGAATAACGTTCAGACCATCAATCGAAAGATAATTAAATTCTCTAAAAACGCGTCTTACATTTCAAATGGGGCTATAGAACAAATTCTATAGTTAAAATCAATAAATGTGAAAAATTGTCAATTTAAACATACTCTTTGTATGGACACCCCATAATATTATTTTAAATTCGGAAAATTCAGCCTATTTTACTTAAGAATATGTCTTAAAATCAATACCATTTATTGGAAATTTCATCCTTAAAAATTGATTGATTAGTGGTTGATTTTGACCAATTATTGGTAAAAAAATGTATTTTTTTTATTACATAAGGGGTATAGTAAAAATGCCATAACTTGGAAACCTGTTGAGATAGAATGATGGGCAGACCATCAATCGATAGATAATTAAATTCTCGAAAAACTTTCCTTACGTATCGAATAGGGTTATAGAACAAATTCTATAGTTAAAATCTATAAACGTGAAAAATTGTCAATTTAAACATACTCTTTGTATGGACACCCCATAATATTATTTTAAATTCGTAAAATTCAGCCTATTTTACTTAAGAATATGTCTTAAAATCAATACCATTTATTGGAAATTTCATCCTTAAAAATTGATTGATTAGTTGTTGATTTTGACCAATTATGGGTAAAAAATTCATTTTTTTATTACATAAGGGGTATAGTAAAAATGCCATAACTTGGAAACCTGTTGAGATAGAATGATGGGCAGACCATCAATCGATAGATAATTAAATTCTCGAAAAACTTTCCTTACATATCGAATGGGATTGTAGAACAAATTCTATAGTTAAAATCAATAAATGTGAAAAATTGTCAATTTAAACATACTCTTTGTATGGACACCCCATAATATTATTTTAAATTCGTAAAATTCAGCCTATTTTACTTAAGAATATGTCTTAAAATTAATACCATTTATTGGAAATTTCATCCTTAAAAATTGATTGATTAGTGGTTGATTTTGACCAATTATTGGTAAAAAAATGTATTTTTTTTATTACATAAGGGGTATAGTAAAAATGCCATAACTTGGAAACCTGTTGAGATAGAATGATGGGCAGACCATCAATCGATAGATAATTAAATTCTCGAAAAACTTTCCTTACATATCGAATAGGGTTATAGAACAAATTCTATAGTTAAAATCAATAAATGTGAAAAATTGTCAATTTAAACATACTCTTTGTATGGACACCCCATAATATTATTTTAAATTCGGAAAATTCAGATAATTTTACTTTAGATTCAGTCTTAAAATCAATATAATTTCGTGCAAATTTCACCCCTAAAAATTGAATGATTAGTGGTTGATTTTGACCAATTATTGGTAAAAAAATGCATTTTTTTATTACATAAGGGGTATAGTAAAAATGCCATAACTTGGAAACCTGTTGAGATAGAATGATGGGCAGACCATCAATCGATAGATAATTAAATTCTCGAAAAACTTTCCTCACATATCGAATGGGATTGTAGAACAAATTCTATAGTTAAAATCTATAAACGTGAAAAATTGTCAATTTAAACATACTCTTTGTATGGACACCCCATAATATTATTTTAAATTCGTAAAATTCAGCCTATTTTACTTAAGAATATGTCTTAAAATCAATACCATTTATTGGAAATTTCATCCTTAAAAATTGATTGATTAGTGGTTGATTTTGACCAATTATTGGTAAAAAAATGTATTTTTTTTATTACATAAGGGGTATAGTAAAAATGCCATAACTTGGAAACCTGTTGAGATAGAATGATGGGCAGACCATCAATCGATAGATAATTAAATTCTCGAAAAACTTTCCTTACATATCGAATAGGGTTATAGAACAAATTCTATAGTTAAAATCTATAAACGTGAAAAATTGTCAATTTAAACATACTCTTTGTATGGACACCCCATAATATTATTTTAAATTCGGAAAATTCAGCTTATTTTACTTAACATTCAGTGTTAAAATCAATATAATTTCATGGAAATTTCACCCCTAAAAATTGAATGATTAGTGGTTGATTTTGACCAATTATTGGTAAAAAAATGCATTTTTTTTATTATAAAAGGGTTATAGTAAAAATGCCATAACTTGGAAACCTGTTGAGATAGAATGATGGGCAGACCATCAATCGATAGATAATTAAATTCTCGAAAAACTTTCCTTACATATCGAATAGGGTTATAGAACAAATTCTATAGTTAAAATCAATAAATGTGAAAAATTGTCAATTTAACCATACTCTTTGTATGGCTACCCCATAATATTATTTTAAATTCGGAAAATTCAGCTTATTTTACTTAAGTTTTAGTCTTAAAATCAATACCATTTCATGGAAATTTCACCCTTAAAAATTGAATGTTAAGAGGTTGATTTTGATCAATTATCGGTAAAAAAAATATCTTTTTATTCTGTAAGGGGTGTAGTAAAAATGCCATAACTTTGCAACCTGTTTAGATAGAATAACGTTCAGACCATCAATCGAAAGATAATTAAATTCTCTAAAAACGCGTCTTACATTTCAAATGGGGTTATAGAACAAATTCTATAGTTAAAATCAATAAATGTGAAAAATTGTCAATTTAAACATACTCTTTGTATGGACACCCCATAATATTATTTTAAATTCGGAAAATTCAGATAATTTTACTTTAGATTCAGTCTTAAAATCAATATAATTTCGTGCAAATTTCACCCCTAAAAATTGAATGATTAGTGGTTGATTTTGACCAATTATTGGTAAAAAAATGCATTTTTTTATTACATAAGGGGTATAGTAAAAATGCCATAACTTGGAAACCTGTTGAGATAGAATGATGGGCAGACCATCAATCGATAGATAATTAAATTCTCGAAAAACTTTCCTCACATATCGAATGGGATTGTAGAACAAATTCTATAGTTAAAATCTATAAACGTGAAAAATTGTCAATTTAAACATACTCTTTGTATGGACACCCCATAATATTATTTTAAATTCGTAAAATTCAGCCTATTTTACTTAAGAATATGTCTTAAAATCAATACCATTTATTGGAAATTTCATCCTTAAAAATTGATTGATTAGTGGTTGATTTTGACCAATTATTGGTAAAAAAATGTATTTTTTTTATTACATAAGGGGTATAGTAAAAATGCCATAACTTGGAAACCTGTTGAGATAGAATGATGGGCAGACCATCAATCGATAGATAATTAAATTCTCGAAAAACTTTCCTTACATATCGAATAGGGTTATAGAACAAATTCTATAGTTAAAATCTATAAACGTGAAAAATTGTCAATTTAAACATACTCTTTGTATGGACACCCCATAATATTATTTTAAATTCGGAAAATTCAGCTTATTTTACTTAACATTCAGTGTTAAAATCAATATAATTTCATGGAAATTTCACCCCTAAAAATTGAATGATTAGTGGTTGATTTTGACCAATTATTGGTAAAAAAATGTATTTTTTTTATTACATAAGGGGTATAGTAAAAATGCCATAACTTGGAAACCTGTTGAGATAGAATGATGGGCAGACCATCAATCGATAGATAATTAAATTCTCGAAAAACTTTCCTTACATATCGAATAGGGTTATAGAACAAATTCTATAGTTAAAATCAATAAATGTGAAAAATTGTCAATTTAACCATACTCTTTGTATGGCTACCCCATAATATTATTTTAAATTCGGAAAATTCAGCCTATTTTACTTAAGAATATGTCTTAAAATCAATACCATTTATTGGAAATTTCATCCTTAAAAATTGATTGATTAGTGGTTGATTTTGACCAATTATTGGTAAAAAAATGTATTTTTTTTATTACATAAGGGGTATAGTAAAAATGCCATAACTTGGAAACCTGTTGAGATAGAATGATGGGCAGACCATCAATCGATAGATAATTAAATTCTCGAAAAACTTTCCTTACATATCGAATAGGGTTATAGAACAAATTCTATAGTTAAAATCAATAAATGTGAAAAATTGTCAATTTAAACATACTCTTTGTATGGACACCCCATAATATTATTTTAAATTCGGAAAATTCAGATAATTTTACTTTAGATTCAGTCTTAAAATCAATATAATTTCGTGCAAATTTCACCCCTAAAAATTGAATGATTAGTGGTTGATTTTGACCAATTATTGGTAAAAAAATGCATTTTTTTATTACATAAGGGGTATAGTAAAAATGCCATAACTTGGAAACCTGTTGAGATAGAATGATGGGCAGACCATCAATCGATAGATAATTAAATTCTCGAAAAACTTTCCTCACATATCGAATGGGATTGTAGAACAAATTCTATAGTTAAAATCTATAAACGTGAAAAATTGTCAATTTAAACATACTCTTTGTATGGACACCCCATAATATTATTTTAAATTCGTAAAATTCAGCCTATTTTACTTAAGAATATGTCTTAAAATTAATACCATTTATTGGAAATTTCATCCTTAAAAATTGATTGATTAGTGGTTGATTTTGACCAATTATTGGTAAAAAAATGTATTTTTTTTATTACATAAGGGGTATAGTAAAAATGCCATAACTTGGAAACCTGTTGAGATAGAATGATGGGCAGACCATCAATCGATAGATAATTAAATTCTCGAAAAACTTTCCTTACATATCGAATGGGATTGTAGAACAAATTCTATAGTTAAAATCAATAAATGTGAAAAATTGTCAATTTAAACATACTCTTTGTATGGACACCCCATAATATTATTTTAAATTCGGAAAATTCAGATAATTTTACTTTAGATTCAGTCTTAAAATCAATATAATTTCGTGCAAATTTCACCCCTAAAAATTGAATGATTAGTGGTTGATTTTGACCAATTATTGGTAAAAAAATGCATTTTTTTATTACATAAGGGGTATAGTAAAAATGCCATAACTTGGAAACCTGTTGAGATAGAATGATGGGCAGACCATCAATCGATAGATAATTAAATTCTCGAAAAACTTTCCTCACATATCGAATGGGATTGTAGAACAAATTCTATAGTTAAAATCTATAAACGTGAAAAATTGTCAATTTAAACATACTCTTTGTATGGACACCCCATAATATTATTTTAAATTCGTAAAATTCAGCCTATTTTACTTAAGAATATGTCTTAAAATCAATACCATTTATTGGAAATTTCATCCTTAAAAATTGATTGATTAGTGGTTGATTTTGACCAATTATTGGTAAAAAAATGTATTTTTTTTATTACATAAGGGGTATAGTAAAAATGCCATAACTTGGAAACCTGTTGAGATAGAATGATGGGCAGACCATCAATCGATAGATAATTAAATTCTCGAAAAACTTTCCTTACATATCGAATAGGGTTATAGAACAAATTCTATAGTTAAAATCTATAAACGTGAAAAATTGTCAATTTAAACATACTCTTTGTATGGACACCCCATAATATTATTTTAAATTCGGAAAATTCAGCTTATTTTACTTAACATTCAGTGTTAAAATCAATATAATTTCATGGAAATTTCACCCCTAAAAATTGAATGATTAGTGGTTGATTTTGACCAATTATTGGTAAAAAAATGCATTTTTTTTATTATAAAAGGGTTATAGTAAAAATGCCATAACTTGGAAACCTGTTGAGATAGAATGATGGGCAGACCATCAATCGATAGATAATTAAATTCTCGAAAAACTTTCCTTACATATCGAATAGGGTTATAGAACAAATTCTATAGTTAAAATCAATAAATGTGAAAAATTGTCAATTTAACCATACTCTTTGTATGGCTACCCCATAATATTATTTTAAATTCGGAAAATTCAGCTTATTTTACTTAAGTTTTAGTCTTAAAATCAATACCATTTCATGGAAATTTCACCCTTAAAAATTGAATGTTAAGAGGTTGATTTTGATCAATTATCGGTAAAAAAAATATCTTTTTATTCTGTAAGGGGTGTAGTAAAAATGCCATAACTTTGCAACCTGTTTAGATAGAATAACGTTCAGACCATCAATCGAAAGATAATTAAATTCTCTAAAAACGCGTCTTACATTTCAAATGGGGTTATAGAACAAATTCTATAGTTAAAATCAATAAATGTGAAAAATTGTCAATTTAAACATACTCTTTGTATGGACACCCCATAATATTATTTTAAATTCGGAAAATTCAGATAATTTTACTTTAGATTCAGTCTTAAAATCAATATAATTTCGTGCAAATTTCACCCCTAAAAATTGAATGATTAGTGGTTGATTTTGACCAATTATTGGTAAAAAAATGCATTTTTTTATTACATAAGGGGTATAGTAAAAATGCCATAACTTGGAAACCTGTTGAGATAGAATGATGGGCAGACCATCAATCGATAGATAATTAAATTCTCGAAAAACTTTCCTCACATATCGAATGGGATTGTAGAACAAATTCTATAGTTAAAATCTATAAACGTGAAAAATTGTCAATTTAAACATACTCTTTGTATGGACACCCCATAATATTATTTTAAATTCGTAAAATTCAGCCTATTTTACTTAAGAATATGTCTTAAAATCAATACCATTTATTGGAAATTTCATCCTTAAAAATTGATTGATTAGTGGTTGATTTTGACCAATTATTGGTAAAAAAATGTATTTTTTTTATTACATAAGGGGTATAGTAAAAATGCCATAACTTGGAAACCTGTTGAGATAGAATGATGGGCAGACCATCAATCGATAGATAATTAAATTCTCGAAAAACTTTCCTTACTTATCGAATGGGATTGTAGAACAAATTCTATAGTTAAAATCTATAAACGTGAAAAATTGTCAATTTAAACATACTCTTTGTATGGCCACCCCATAATATTATTTTAAATTCGTAAAATTCAGCCTATTTTACTTAACATTCAGTGTTAAAATCAATATAATTTCATGGAAATTTCACCCCTAAAAATTGAATGATTAGTGGTTGATTTTGACCAATTATTGGTAAAAAAATGCATTTTTTTATTACATAAGGGGTATAGTAAAAATGCCATAACTTTGCAACCTGTTGAGATAGAATAACGTTCAGACCATCAATCGAAAGATAATTAAATTCTCTAAAAACGCGTCTTACATTTCAAATGGGGCTATAAAACAAATTCTATAGTTAAAATCAATAAATGTGAAAAATTGTCAATTTAAACATACTCTTTGTATGGACACCCCATAATATTATTTTAAATTCGGAAAATTCAGCCTATTTTACTTAGAATATGTCTTAAAATCAATACCATTTATTGGAAATTTCATCCTTAAAAATTGATTGATTAGTGGTTGATTTTGATCAATTATTGGTAAAAAAATGCATTTTTTTTATTACATAAGGGGTATAGTAAAAATGCCATAACTTGGAAACCTGTTGAGATAGAATGATGGGCAGACCATCAATCGTTAGATAATTAAATTCTCGAAAAACTTTCCTTACATATCGAATAGGGTTATAGAACAAATTCTATAGTTAAAATCTATAAACGTGAAAAATTGTCAATTTAAACATACTCTTTGTATGGACACCCCATAATATTATTTTAAATTCGGAAAATTCAGCTTATTTTACTTAAGAATATGTCTTAAAATCAATACCATTTAATGGAAATTTCACCCCTAAAAATTGAATGATTAGTGGTTGATTTTGACCAATTATTGGTAAAAAAATGCATTTTTTTTATTACATAAGGGGTATAGTAAAAATGCCATAACTTGGAAACCTGTTGAGATAGAATAATGGGCAGACCATCAATCGAAAGGTAATTAAATTCTCTAAAAACACGTCTTACATTTCAAATAGGGTTATAGAACAAATTCTATAGTTAAAATCAATAAATGTGAAAAATTGTCAATTTAACCATACTCTTTGTATGGCTACCCCATAATATTATTTTAAATTCGGAAAATTCAGCTTATTTTACTTAAGATTCAGTCTTAAACAAACAGATTTGGAAATTCATTTTTCCTACCAAGAACAGCAAGATTATGGAATAGTCTCCCTATGAACTACTATAGTATTTATACCCCTACTTTTGCGATTATCATAGTTATTTAAATTAAACATTTCATCTTATCTAAAAACTAATAATCCACCCCTAAAGTGCAACAATTAGAAAATTGTTTGAAAACATATGAATGATTTTTTTTGTTATTTTGTTTTAGTAAAAGTTTTTTTTATCTAATATGTTTGCTAATTATTTTCAAAATTTCATAAATTAATCCGCACATATTATAATAGATTAACCACCTAAAATCACTTAAGTGTATTCAATGCATCTAATCGCAGGTTCATCCCCTGATTAAGTGATTTCGTTACGGGATCACGGCGGCAATAGAATTCCGAGGTTTTACGGGCGCTAAACCGATTCTGCCGTAGTAACGAAAAAAAAAAAAAAAATATTTAACTCAAATTGAATGAATGAATAAATGGGCAAAATCGTTAAAGATCATGATAAGAACATTATGAAATTAAAAATTTAATTAACGATCGTTAGACTTTAAACAAACTTTAACTAAATCATTTTGAAATAATATCGCTTTGCTTTGTACAGTTTTCTTCTGATTAATTTAAGATTCGTATTTTCTAAATTTGAATTACCATTGAAATAAACATTTATAGGAAAATATATTAAAAAAAAACTCTTTATTATTTATTTTATTTTATTTATTTAAAATTGTTTTCCATTTCATATATATTATATTTATAATTTATAATCATCATTCGTTTATATAATATTTTTATTATTATCAAATTTATTACAACAATAATACAATAATAATAATAATAATAAATAAATAAATAATAATAATTATTATTATTATTATTATTAAATATTTATAATAAGACGTTTTTTTTTAATTGTTAAAAATGTATACATATATAAATTAATTTATGGAAAGAATAAAATTAAATATAAATGCATTCAAAAAAAAAAACGATTTTTATATAATATTATTATTAATTGATGTAGAAGTTGCAATTTGATTTTCTTTTATTTATTTTTTAGAATTTTATTTTTATTTTTAAAAGAGAGTAGAGTAATAATAATAATAATTAGTAATACATTATACAATAAAAAATGATTAAAATACAATTTAATTTTTTTTTGATTACGTAATAATAATAATAAAAAAAAATGTTTGTATAGTTATATAATTATCGTTTTGAAGCTGAACAATAAATAGTTTATATTTGATATTATATAAGTGTATAAGATTTAATAAAAATTTAAATATCCATTTTTTCATATAATTTTTAAATTTATTTTTTTTGTAAATTTATATATCAACTTTTAATTAATAAGGAATATATATTTTTTATTTTATAATAATAAGATTTATTATATATTTATTAAATATATATATTAATTGTTTAAGAGAAAAAAAAAAGGAATTATATATAGTCAAGATATATAGAATAAATGAATAATTAATTATATTATTGGTTATTAAAACAAGAAAAAAAAAAAAAATTGAGGGTTAAAGTGTTTTATTTTGTGTGTATAAAATTTATTTAACAATATTTTTTAGTGTTTTATTTTTTATATATATATATTTATGATTAAAAATATTTAAATTTTATTAAAAAAAAAACAATTAGAATTTAAAATGATAATCAAAAAACAACAATTTTTTATTTTAATTTATCTCTTTTTTTTTATTATTATTATTATTATTACATAAATATTTCACAAATTTATTATTTTTATAAATTATATCTTTATATAGGATTTATTTATATTAAATTTAAATAAATATTTAATTATATATATTATATACATTTTATTAAATATATATATATATAGTTTGTTATATTTATATTTTTTAACAAATATAATTATTTTATTTAAATTTTAATAATATTTTATTTAGACACGCATTTTTTGAATAAAGAATTTTTTGTTTTTTTTTTTTTAAATATCTTTATATATGTTTATATAAAAGTGAGCATATAATTTTTGTGTTTTATATATATAATTAAAATTATTCATTTATCATGGAAAATAAAAAATATAAATAAATATATAATGAAAAATAAATTAGATAATAAATTAATTTGTTTTTTTTTTTTGTAATGTTTTTATGCAATTTTAAAATTAAATATATGGCTTGTATTTTTTGTAATTTACTGTATATAGTATATAAGTAGAAGATTTAAGTTAATTAATTAAATTATTATACACGCAGTTGGCGAATATTTACATATATTCATATTCTATATATGATTTGTAATTATTTGTTTAGTTTCAAAGTACTTTGAACCTGAAATATCAAATAATCAAGAAAATTATTCATTGAATTTTGGAATATATTAATTACAATAATTATAATATAAAAAATAATAAATAAACATTTTTCCTTTTTTCAAACAAACAGTAAAATAACCCAAATATCGTAATTGATAGAAAAAAGCGACTTATATCGTACAAGGATTTTGTTTGTTTAGAATAAATAAAATGGACACAAAATAAGTAAAATAGTTGATCAATTCAATTCAAGGGGTAAAAAAACAATCCGGGATATTTTAAATTGTTTTAGAAATCCAAAAAAACCATTCACATCAAAAAAAAAATTTAATAAAGAATGGAAAATTGCATTCATATATAACTATTGAGTTTTCAAAGACATTAATATGATGAAAGAAAAATAGAAGAATAATTTTAACGTGACGCGCATTATAAAAAAAACCCCAGTTATTTTTAGTTTATTATTTCAATTTTAACAATTTCAAACATTTTCTTAACATATAAGATACACTCCAACCCGAATTAAAACTGCCTGATATTGTTATAAACAAAAAATATTGATTGAAGAACGCAGATATATATTAAGATTTCTTGTGAATAGACTTGAAAAAAGGCAAAACCCGTCGTCATTTAATATTTTTATTCATATGGGATGCGATGAGACGACAATCAATATGAAAATTAGAATATACTACTCTAACCACTATTGAATCGTTATTGTGGGCATTAATAAAACAAATAAAAAAATATAAAAAATTATTTAGAAATTTACAATTGAAGGATTGAATTCATCACTCTAAGGAAAAATCATTGAAATGAGGAACCATCAAAAACATTGGATGAATGCAAAAACACGAATGAATACCACGTGTAAGAGAATGGAGGCTATTATAAAGGCCAAAGGAGGTGTTACAAGTGCGATTAGTGGCGTATAATATAAGTGTCCGATATGTGATAAATGGTCAAATTTTTTTGTTTTGTTAAATTGAATCATTTTGAATTAAATTCCATATAACTAATTGAATTTAAAAGTTTTTAGTTTACTTCTGTCTTTAGTTTACTTTTAGTTTACTTTTGTCTGCACCGCAATTATTTAACCAAAACCAACATTTTATGAAATAAAATGAGAAAGATTAAAAAATTGTCGTTTAAAGTCCTTTTTTTTTTTTGGCATCTCAAAATCGAGCATACGAATAAAATAGCAGGTGTCCGATATAATGGTGGTTAGAATAGTAGTTCTTATATATTTTTCTTCTATTGTTGTTTATTTTCTTTTAAAACAGTAATTTGTTTTTTATGGACGATTAATTATATTTATAGAATTAAACCAAAAACCAAAAACTATATTATAAAGAAAATTCTGACGGACGGAACAATAAAAGTATACAAAGTTTAACTTTGTTTTTGAATCTATATATTTAAAGTAAAGAGTAGATATGCGAAAAACAGTAAACAAACCATTTTTTTTTTTTTAATTTATAAATTAAAAATAATGTGAACAAATTAAAACAAAAGTTAGGCCATCAATAATTTTTATGATTGATAATTTTCATTCATATAAAAAAGAAGAAAAAAAAAAAATTACTTAATAAAATAAAAATTAAATTTTAATTAAATCATTTTTTTAATTTATTGTTGCTTTGCAGAAACCAAAAAAAATTTAGATTAATTATATATTTAAAATTTTAAATATTATTTACAAGCAAAACTATCGACGATTAGAGTTTCTTTTTTTTAATTTTTTTTTAAATGTATTTATTATAAAAAATCTTTTTTTTTATTATTTTAATTATTCAATTTTCTTTTTTATTAATTAATTAATTATTATTTTTATTATTTTTTTTTGATTATATATATAAAAAGTTACAAAATATTAAATTTTTTTTTTATTAATATATTATTTTATATATATATATATATTTTTAAATAATATATATGTTTTTAAATTAAATTTATTTGTTTGAATTTTTTTTATAAAATCGGAAGATCAATTATTATTATTATTATTATTATTATCATAAATATTATTAGTTTGTTTAGGCAAAATTCTGTGTGTGTGTGTGTGTGTGTGGTATATGCAAATGATAACAAATTTTCTCCCCTTTGTTGTTAATTTTGATGTGCATAATTATTATTGATGTGAAAAATTATTATTGTTAACATAAAAAATTAATTTAAAGTTTTGGGTTTTTCATTAATATATATAGAGAAGATAATTAATCGAAATATAATTCCATATAATTTTAAACTAAATAATTTTCAAAAGATCTTTAATTAGTATATTAGATGTTAATATTAGATGAATTAAAAACGTAATTGAGCGATATACTGCGTAGTATTAATATAATAAAATTTTAATGTGAAAGTTCAAAATGACTATAAATATTGATTGAAAAATTGATGTGAAAATTAGATTAGAAAATTATATTGTATGTATTATATTGATATATAGGAAAAATAATAACCAGAAGAATATTATTATGAATTACTTACTATATATACATATACTTGATCGATAATCATCAACATGTAACTCGAACAGAAATAGCTAAATTTAATAAATAAATTACATTAAAAAAAAAATTACACTCCTGGCGGCCATACACTTCAAATTTAGCTCATAAAACGATTTCTTCTTGTCTTCCAAATCACAAAACAGAGACGTATACTGAAATGAAAATTCACAATCATTAAGAAATTGTTATTTAAAAAAAAAGAAACTCTGAATCCCATTTCAAATGATACTTTTCGATAATCGTATTATCGTTTTACATATGACATGACGTGAAGTGTATTTTGAGGAAAGAAAGAAGTTTCTGAAACTTTTCCATATCTATAATCATAATCTTTAACTAATGTAATTAAAATTATCACTTAAACAACAAAATGTCATTTAACTTCCATTTACCAGGACACAATATAAATTTTTGTTATTTTTTTTTTAAATCGCCAATAAAAAACCCCCAATAACTTATTATAAGAAATAATCGCAAGCAGAATTGTGAGATGATTAAAGATTGAATGATAATTTTAATGATATATCTTTTGAAGATTTATCCTCCAAAAAATGATGATTATATAATTTCCATTTGGAATAAATTGTGAAGAAAAGAAATAAAACCAATAACTAAAGAATTATATATATATATATATATATTTTATTTAAAATATTAAAAATTGGAAGTTTTTTTTTAGAAAATATATCGTGAGAGAATAAAATAGTAATTTTAAATATAAATAAATACACACATAATAATAAATATCAATCGTATACAAAATTAAATTTTAATAAATTTAAAAATGATTATATTATATAGTAACATATTAATTTTAAAATTGAATTAACAATAGAACGTACGCGCGATCGGTATATATATATTATAGGTATATTTAATTAAATATTAACACATTGCAAGAACAAAAAAAAATTAATTAATCGATTATTTTTTCAAAATTTTATCGTTTGACATTCTCATATTTTACTTAGTTGATGAGAATCTTCACAAAATATAATTGACTATTTAAAAACAAAAAATGTGTTTGTGTTATTAATATAATAAATAATTAATTTATTTTATTTTTATTTTTTTAAACAAAAGAAGACGATACGGCGAAATTGACTTAATTTTTATTTGCGATATTTTATTCCCTTTTTTATATAATTTGTTTTTTTTTTTTGTAATAAATAATCGAAGAAGAGGTTGAAAGTTTTAAAAGAATTAATTATTTTCTATATATATATAGATTATATTATATTAAAAAATATTCTTATAAATTATAATATTTATCGTATCGTAACGTATAAGTTTGTTTGTGTGTATGTGTTTTTGATTTATTTTTGCAAGTTTTATTATTTTTAAAAATGAGAGTTCAATCACGTAAAATAATATGTATTATTATTATTATTATTATTATTATTAATTTTGTTTTTTATTTTTATATTTCGTTGATTTTCTTATTAAATTTCACTTACACTTTATTAACTTTTAATAAATTAAAAAATAATAAATAAATTACAAAAAAAATTAAATAATTAATATTTAAATATACATATATAGAGATTATAAATTTAAATTATTATTATTATTATTATTATTATTATTATTATTATTATTAATATTATTATTCATATATTTTAATCCATTTAAATTTCTTTAAATTTATTTCAATTTTTATGTATTTGAAATAATATTTGTTTTATTTATTTATTTATTTATTACAATGAATAAAAATAAATAAAAATTTTTATCTTAAAAAATAACAAAAATAAATATTTTAATGATGGTCAAATAAACACAAAAAATAAAACAAAAAAATTTCGATGCAATTGACGTATTCGCGGAGGCAGTAAATAATCTTTTGTTTATTCTTTTCTTTCGATTTTTCATATTCATATAGTTTTGTATTTTATTATTATTATTTTGTAATATTTTATTTTTTATAATAAAAATTAATTTGTATTATTAATTATATTATTAAAATTATGATTAAAATAAAATATGAGCGATTAAATTACTGAAAAACTAAAAAAAATAACAACAGGAAATGAAAACAAACTGATTTAATTTTGATCTCTACGTATATTTATATATATATAATGGTATGAGTGTCGTCTTTTATCGTGCTTTTTAATACCAAATAAAATTGTGCTTATATTAGTTGAGGTGTTTTTATTTATTGGATTTACAAACAAAAAAAAATGATTAATAAAACAAAAAAAAAAAACTATAATTTATATAAACAATAATAATAATAATATAATTTTACTATACTTAATATAATGGCACATAATTGCAATTGCGGTCAAAATGGGATATATTGTGAAGGATGGATTATAAATATATGATAAATATAAAATAAAGCGTGTCCTGTTTTTCAATATAGTATATAACTATCCAAGTCTTAAAAGAAAATTGCTTAAATTTGGACTTGCATGCGATGCTGAATTCAATATTCAATTACAAGGAGTAGTTTATCTAGATGATTAAATATTTAGATTTTAGTCTATAGAACCTTAGATTTTAGTCTATAGAGGTCATAATATAATATAAATAACTATCCAAGTCTGAAAAGAAAATTGCTTAAATTTGGACTTGCATGCGATGCTGAATTCAATATTCAATTACAAGGAGTAGTTTATCTGGATGATTAAATCTTTAGATTTTAGTCTATAGACGTCACCACACCCGGACAACCGTGCGTGTTCATGAATCGGGATTTTGTTTTAAACAAAACAAAAAGATATATTGATATCTCAAAGAATATTATTATCCATTATTAGTCAATTCACCATACATATTCTGACACAAATCGCCACACTAGGCAAGACTTAAAGGCTTAACGACGTAAAGACTTAAATTAGAAGTAATGCTAAAAAAATTACAAAAAACATTAAAAGTTTATGAATCAATGATAGTTGACAAAACAATTCAATTATTGTATTGTAGCGGTAGCCCTCATTCAAAAACGTATATTTACGTATCAGATATTCAAAAACAATAACTGAACTTTGATAGAAAACAGAATGAAATTTAATAATTTGTTGTACGAAAAATGTTATTTAAAGTTTCGCATTGAAATTATAAAGAATTATCTAGCACAAGAATTTATCGCATACAATTTTATGGAAACAAAACCTTTATCCGAATATCCGAACAGAAAATCTTAATTAATCTTAATTATTCAATAGACAGAAAACATTTAAGAATTTCTCCTATCGAAAACTATTATAATTAAACTTATTCTGAAGAGGAATTTCCCTATACAGAAAATCTTTATGAATTTTATTTTTTATAAAGAAAGCCATTAATAATTTCTTACCGAAAACTTTAATATATGAATTAAAGACGAATTCTGTTTTGGGCTCTGTTTATTTTAACATTTTCCTTTCATTTTTATTCTTTTTATTGAATCAATAATCAATTTTAAAATAAGTAAAATGAAAAACGAATTATAGATAAAAAAAAGATTCAACAATTTGAATGTTATAATTTTCTATTTAAATAAAGTTTTTGGTTATCATAAAAAAAGAAAAATAAAAACAAATTTTTATCAAGTTTAATTTTAAAATTTGTTATCGATTCCATAAGGAATTTTATCATATACATATATCCTATATATAGGTATAAAAAAATAAGCAGAGAGAAAATATAAGCATATAAGGATCGTCGTTTGTGTCGATTTGTATATGATTTATTAAAAAAAATGAAAATGAAAAGAAAATCCCTCGTAATGACAAGAAAAAAAAAAGTTTAAATTAATATTATTCAAAACATAAATTTGTTGTTGTTGTTGTTGTTTGGTTTGAATTTGAATTTGAATATAAACACAAACTTTTTTCATCATAAATAAAATTCGTGTAGGATATAATAAATAAATATTGATTGAATTTTTTACAATATTTCTATATATATATATATATATATAAATATTTCGCAGCCACGAAAGCTTTTTCTATTTTCATTTTGATATTTTGAATCGATTTCTAATCATCTTTCTGTCGTCGTCGTTGTTGTTAAATTTTGAAATTTCAAGATAATTTATTGTAAAATTGAATTCAGAGGTGGAATTATCGCATTCTATCGATTACGATAGACGATTATCGTCAAACATACGATTTTTTTCATTTTTGCAATTATGGCAGACGATAATTTTTTAGGTTTAAGACGATAATTTTTGACGATAGGGCGATAGTAGCTATCGTTACGATCGATTGTCGTTTGTATTTTGCTTTCTTTTGTTTTTGTTCATTTATTCAATATTAATATTCATAAAAAGTACAAAAGCAATTCTCATAAAAAAATAATACTTTCAATCTCATATTCTCTCATAGAAATAATAAACCTTTTTCCGTTTTTCCATATGAAAATCATTTGCCACAACAACGCAATATCCACGGAGACGATATACAAATAATATCGATACCCACAAAATCGACTACCATATAATATCAAAATAATTGAGTATCGTAAATTTGGACGATAGGCGATAGATGATGGTATCGACTCCCATAATGCCACCCCAGTTTATTTTAACATATCTATTAAAATTTCTATTATTATTAAAGTCTTTAACTTTTATTGAATATATATATGGCAAGCAACAATTTAATTTATTTATTTTTAAACCACAATCACAATAAAATAAATAAATTAATTAATTAAAAATACAAAAAAAAAAAATATAATAATAAAATAATAAAGCACCTGATGATGAAAATGATGATGTGTAAAAAAATCATTTATAGTACAATAATTTTAACCAATTATTATTTTTTTTATTGATTTTGGCGAGTTCGAGCAGCACAAAAGCACTATTTTTTGCATTGTTTATTTTATTTTTTTTTGTATTGTTATGCAATTTTATTTTTAATTAATCGAATATGAATTCCATTATTTTTTTAATCAATTCTTTTCTTTAATAAATTATATTTATAACTTAATTTAAAAAAAAAAAAATATAGAATTAATAAATCATTGTTTTGTTTTTTTTTTTTTGTTTTAAAATCGTTGTATTGATAATTTTGGATTTTAAAATAAATTCAATTTTAAAAATAAAATGAATAAATATATATAGAAATAGAAAAGAATTGATATGTGTTTTGTTTGAATAGCAAAACGTTTTGATTTTTTTTTTCATATTTATAATTAAAATAAAATAAAAAAACAAAAAAAATAATATAACAAATAAATAATAATGATTAAATTAATAGAATATATTCTATAATAAAAGATAAAAAAAAAAAAAAAGAAGAAAAAAATAAATTGTATCGTCGTAGAATCGCATTTCAACTTATATATAAATAAAATAGATTATTTTTCTTTTCTTTTTATTTTAAATTTAAAACAAAAAAAAACAATTTAAGTTTTATTTTCACAATTGTACAAAGTTTTTTTAATAATATTAATATTAAATTAATAAACAGAAAAACAAAAATGGTTTTGTCGGTTTATATATATATTTATTATTAATATTTTAATAATTAATTAATTAATTATTTTTATATGTATAATATAATATATATATAGGTTTTTTTTTTTATTATAGTTTTTAATTTAAATTTAATTTAGAGATTATTCACTGCGACTGCGGATCGCATTGCAATAAACGAACAATTGATGGATCACTTTTAGCACCTTCAATAAATTCATCAAGACTCAATTTACCATCTTTATTACGATCCATTTGTCGAAATATTTTATCTGTACGTTTTTCCGGTGTACTTTCATCTTCTGGCATTTTCATAACAGTACCAACCATTTTATAAATTGCCTGTTTTTTTTTAATTTTTTTATTTATTTATTTTTAATAATACATTTTATTAATATGTATTAATTTATTATTATTGAATTTTTTTTTTGTTATTTGTTTATATATGATAATGATTTTGGATTTGTTTTAAACGGATATATAGAAAAAATTAATGTATATGTTTTGTACTTACCGTTACGATTTCTAACATTTCCTGTCTTGATATGTAACCATTACCATCTAAATCGTACATTGAAAATGCCCATTTTAATTTTTGTTCCAATTTTCCTCGGGACGTTACACTTAAAGCACATAGAAATTCTCGAAAATCTATTGTACCATCACCATTCGCATCGAATGTACGAAAAACATGTTCGGCAAACTGAAAAAAAAAAGGAAAAATATTATATAATATGCAATAATTGAAAAATACCAAATTTGAGATACAGAAAATTGGGAATTCTTGACTTTTTTTTTTTTTAAATTAGTTTAAAATTTTATTTAAGATAATTAGTAAAAAAAAAAAAATCATGGTATTGAAAATATTCATCTTTTAACGAGTAGCATTTAACGAATATATGTTGTGTCTCGAACGATTGGCTTGGCAATGTTTTCTGATCTCATCCCATCCACCACTACCCACCCCAAACAAAAATTCAAGTTCTGTTATGAATAAGATCTCGTTTGTGTTTTGTTTTTGAACAAAAAGACTTAAAAATTTGTAGATTTAATGCAAAATGCAAAACTTTTTAATAACCTATATGTATCATAAGTAGCTGGACAAAATTCAAACGCGGCAAAACATGGGAAAAAGTGCTTCAATCTTTACAAATTTATCCTCTCAGTATTCAACAATCATATTCAATCAGTATATTACATTTGAAATCAAAATGAAAGTAGGTGAATAAAATCATTTGCGATCACCCGTATTTTTAAATTGCTTGGACAAGAAGATAAAAAATTAGTTTTGCGACATTTTCTGAATGAAGGATATCGTGGTAGTACAATATATTCGATGATTTCCAGATATAAGAAGAACATTGAACCAAAAAATATAAAAAAATCGTGAAGAAAGCCAATATTGAACACAACAAAATTGAATTTATTAAAAAAGAAAGCTGAAAACACAATCGCGGTGAGTACACACAAATTAGCCAGACAATTCAAGGTTTTAAAAAAGATACCATTAGTCGGAATTTGAAGAAAATGAACTTAAAAAGATACAAAAGGATTGTAAACCCATAGGACAAACACTGACAAACAATTAATAGAAATTCCTGCGGGAAATGTAGATTATTGCGTCAAAATTTTTGCAAGGCGAAGCAGTCATCATTATGAATGATGAAAAATATTTTACGTTTTCAAATAGTACCGATATCGCAAATCAAGAATACTACAGTGCTAATAATAGTATCACTCTCGATAATGTGATATGATCGAATATTTAATATATAATATAGAAACACGACTATATACCCTTCATTCACAAAATGTCGCAAAACGTATTTTTTATCTTCTTGTCCGAGCAATTTAAATCCGCGTGATTGCAAATCATTTTGTTCACATATACTTTCATCTTGATTTCAAATATAATACTGATTGAATATTATGATTGTTGAATACTGAGAGGATTTACAAAAAAAAAAATTGTAAAGATTGAAGTATGTTTGCCCATGTTTTGCCGCGTTTGAATTTTGTCCAGCTACTTATGATACATACGTTAATTAAAAATAAATATTACTTACTTTACTAGCATCACCATAGGGAAAAAAATTTCCATATATTTTTTTAAATTCTTCTACTGATAAATGTCCACTTGGACAGTCTTTTAAAAATCCTTTATACCATTCTTGTATTTCAGCATCTATTAAAAAATTTTAAATGAAAAATTAATTAAATATTTCTTCTTTGCGCCCCGCAATAAACCTTTAAAAATAATCATATTTAATTTACCTGTAAATTCTGTATTTTGTTTAAGATCCTCTAAAACTTCTGGTTTTAATTTACTATTTTGTTTACCCATTTTTTTTTTTTAATATATAATACGAAAAAATAATTAATTTATTTATTATTTAATTATGATATTTAACTAAACCGTAGGCAGGCGAGCGAGCGAATGCTTTATTTACAATACAAATTAAGAAAAAAATTTATATAGAAGATTTAAATGATATTTTTTATAGTGTGATATATAATTTTAATTTTCTAACTATATTTTTGATATAATTTTAACAATAACATATGGACCACCAATAAAAATAAATGATATTTCGCGAATGGATTTGAATTGAATGTAATAATAAATATATATATTATTTTATGTCTTTTTCGTGTTAGTCATCCGAATATTTCCTTTATAAGGACAAAATCAATCATCAATAATCTTGATCAATATTTTGATTATAATTTTCTCATACCTATATTTTTAAAATAAAAAAAAAAATTAAAGTTTTAATAAATTCTTTTGCTATAGTTTTTAAAAATAAATAAATTGTTTTATCATCATCATCATAATGTTTTTGTTGCTTTTTGTTTTCTTTTGATTCGTTTTGTTTTACTTTTTAAATTTTATAAAAGAGAGCACACAATTTAAAATTTTGATTAAAAATTTAACTATAAAACACTTTTGTTTGGGGTTTTTTTTTTTTATTGATTTTATTTGATTTGCATCATTAAAAGAAGAAAATTTTTAAATTTTAAAATTAATTTTTAATGTATATTTTATCATCATAAGTTTATTTTTTATTATATTTTTATTATTATCTTAAAAACTATTTTTTTTGTTTTTTCATTTATATAATATAAATTAAATTTGATTCTGTTTTTAATTAAATTTGATTTCGGGTTGTTTGAAAAATGAAATCATTTTATTTTTTTAATATAATAAAATCAAATTAGCTATTTATTTTTATATTTAAATTTTTGTATATTTACAAAATAGAATTTAATATTAAATAAATAAATTAATATATATATATTTATATTTTTAAATAAAAAATTATAGTTTAAATTAAATACACGGGGGCGTTTTTAAAATACAATTTAACATAAAGTTTTATTATTTTAATATTCATTTTCTGTTTTCAATTGTATTAATAAAATACGCACAAAACACAAAAAAAAAAACAATGTGTGGGGTTTTTAATTTGTTGTTTAAAGGAGATTTATGAATGTTTCAAAACGCAACTTCTTAATTTTAATTTTAAATTAATGTTTTATTGTTTTAAATTAATGTTTATTATTTGTGTTTGTGATTGATTGCGCGGGTATAATGATGATTATTTATTAAAATGTTTGTTATTATGTATATATATATATATATTTAATGATTTATTAGATATTAGAAATTCTATCTGATAAGATTTTCTATAGGACTAACATAAATGAAAATATTGTGATTGTTTTTTTTTTATGCAAATGCAATGCAATTAAGATAATATTGTTTGTAAAATATTTAATAGTTTATCATTTCAATAAGGATTTGCGATGTTTTAACTTATATACGAAGAAGAAATCAATTAAAATCAAAAAGTGTTTTTGATGAATAAAATTTTCATTTCCCTATGCAGAAGAAGAAGAACTTTAATAATTTCTCAATAATTTCCTGTAAGACAATTTCATTTCCCAAATATTTGATTCGATTTTTTTGCTTAGTCTCTTTTATTGACATTTTATTGGTTCTTTCTGAAAAACACAATAACATATCGTTATGAAAAAATGCAATGTAATTATGAAAAAAACAAAAAATCAATAAAATATAAGAAATTATAAGAAAACAAAAATAAATACACAATCGAAATATTAATTGATGTTGTATATACAACAATATGTTTTCCAAGAGGTTTAAGAGAACAATAAAAAAATATATCTATATCGATAATATAATCTAAAATGGTTCAATTACTTTAAAAAAAAATACATAAATAATAAATAATGAATATTTAATGACTTGAATGAATGAGTCCAAAAATGAGAATTTTCCCCATCCCCAAAATATTTATATAAAACAAAAAAAAAATGTTTACCTTTCCATCTTTCCATCTTTATACTTTAACAACAGATCAATACAATTATATTTTTTTTTGTGCGTCCCACTTAAATTATACATATACATAAATAATTAACATTATCCTTATAAATAAATAAACAAAAAAAAAAAAAGTCAAGAAATAAACTTTTCAAAATATTGATTTCAAAATATTATGAGTTTTTCTTTTGTATTTCATATAAAACAATTGTGTCGAGAATGTCGTACGCAGAATATTAAAATTGGATCACCACATCAGATATTATTATATATCTACTAATACCATATACGCGTATATATATGTATATTTACAAATGAATTAATTACATTACATCAATGTCAAAACTTTTTTAGTTTCTTTTTTTTTCCCTACAAATACACCTTTAAAATCCATCGTACTGCCCTCCGTCCTCACAATCATTCAACCATTCTCTCATATAATAAAACAAAAAAAAAAAAAGAAATGGAAAGGAAACAACAAATCGACAATAAAAACAATAAAAAATAAAAATTATATTCAAGGTTTTCAAACAAAAACCAAAAAAATAAAATAAAATAATAAAACATGAAAAAGAAAAATTTTTTATAGTTAATTTTCTTTATAAAATTTTCGGTATATATAGGAGCAGAGAACCGCAAATAACTATACCATATATCCAGTAACTTATCATATATCCAGCGACTGTACTTGTATAGTACAGTGACTTTCATAAGTATTTCTATCATTTCTGTCATTGACAGAAAACCTTTAATTAATTTCCAAAAGAAAACCTTTAATTAATTTTCTAAACAATAAGCCTTTCAGAATTTCCTTGACAAAATCATAAATTACTTTTCTGTACAAAAAAAAAACGGTTAATAATTTCCTTGAGAAAATCTTTAACAATTTGCTAGAGCATTGTTATAAAGAATGTATATGGAATTTCTCACAGAAAATAAAACTGTATTAAATATTCATCAGGTGGTAAATTCGCCAATCGATAACAAATTAAATAATTCTAGATGCAGCAGCAGCAGTTACCCGAATTAAATATTTTTAATTAACCCGAATATGAATTGGAATTTTCACCATAAAGATCTGATCATTCGTTTTAAATGGCATCACTCGAATAACATAAAATATCAAAGAACTTCCGCAGTATTTTTTCGGAGTTTTTAACGAATTTTTCTATGAACATTGATATAATAAAATTGATCCAGATTGTGAAATGCCATCATTCATTATTTTCTATGCTATATATTCTAAACTTTGAGGTTTCTTTCATTTAAAAGTACCGAAAAGGTTTTATTTATTATAAAGTTCACTGTTTTATATGTATAAAACAAAACAAAAACTTTCGATTTTAATTTATTTTTTTTTCTTCTTCGTATTTCTATTTTATTTTCCTGTTGTTAATACTTTGTGTGTGTGTGTGTTTGATTTTCTTTTTCTTTTTTTTTTTAGATATTTACGCTCAACATGATATATATATATGTATAATATAATAAAAATAATAATTTATTTTCTTTAATAATTGTTATTATTATAATTATTATTATTTTAATATACAGAATTTTTTTTTGTTCTATTTATTTGTTTTATAAAATAAATAATAAATTTTTTTTTCTTCTATATTTTCATGTTTATAAGTAAACGCGAGGAAAGCAAAAAAAAAAAAAACAAGAATAATTTGATATTTAAATCCTAATATATATGTATTTTATGGGTATTTTCTTTTAATTTTCTTCTATTTTAGGTAAATTTTTAATTGACGGTTTTTGGTTTTTTTTTTCGTTTTGTTTTGTATATATACAAATAATTTTTTTTCTTACTTATAATTTACTTTTTGTGGTTTTATTGTATATCCTTTGATCCGCAGTTAAAAAAAAAAAAAAAGGATATCAAAACAAAATGGGTGTTTATAGTTTTTTCAGCGAAAGGTTTTTGTAAATGAAAGAACTTTTTTTCTATATATAATCTAAACTCTATAAATTTTAATTTTATAAATCTTAACTATTACAGATATTTAACGTATAAAGAAAACCCTATATATTTTTATGAATTGTATTCGTCGATTCGTTTTGGAAGAAATGCCGATCCTCATAAAATAAACTCTATATAAAATTATATATATTCGTCCGTAAAAATCTATTGATATATATATAGAAGATGACAGGATTATTATCCGCAAATATCAAATCAATCAGATAACAATCAATAATAATCTTATGCGTATATGGTTTATTATTTATTATTGAGATAAATTCCATTAAAAATGAATTTAAAAAAAAAAAAAAACAAATTCTGTTTAAAAATTTCTATTTTTATATATGTATTTTTGTATGAAATACACAAACGCATAGCATCGCGGTTTTTGTTTTTAAGTACAGTCAATTAATTATAAATGAATTTACCATTACAAATAATGTATTTGAATAAAATGAAACAGAAAACAAATCTATTTTTAATTTATGTTTGTTTTTAAATAATCGATTGTGACTGCGGGGAGAATTTCAAAATATTTATATATATCTTTCTATTTAGACGGGCGCAGGTATAAACGCAAGCTTTTATATATAATTTATTTATTTTTTTTATATTTAAATTTGTTTCAATCAAAATTTCAATATATATATATATAACAATAATATCTTTGTGTGTAATATATAGACTTATATATATATGAATAAATAAATCATTATAATTTTCCATGGAAAATATAAATATATATATATATATATCGCGTATATTTTGAAACCCTCATCTGTCGTAAGAGATTACCACGTTTATATTGAAAGCATCATTGAATATTCCTTTTAGATATTTATACCAGAATATAATGTATAAAATAATATATGGATGGATATGATATAACAATGGGTGGTCCACGACGCTTGGATGTTATTCCATAATTATTGTTATAGAGGTGATTTCTCCGTTCATTTCAAGTGACAGTTTACATATAGGGACATTTTATCAATGATTTTTAATAAAATTATGTCGCAAAAATGGGCTAGAAGAGGTGTGTTAAATGTGTTTTTTTTTAATTTGATTTCTAAATTGTCTTAACAAACTTTAAAAAATCATTTGAGATATACGAATTTTCAAGAGACGTGCTTAAATCACCTTTCCTTAAGGAAAGATTTCTTTTATATTTTTCAATGTTAGGAAAATTCCAAATTCACTGTAACAGTAAAAATTCATTTTTTTCAACAACAAAACACCTGCATATATAACTATAACACAGTCAGTGGGTGTTCAAAACAATTCCCGGAGACAATTAGTTTTTAAAATAAAAAAAAGGGATCTCATTGGCTTTAAAAAATAGCAATCGATCAACTATAAAGGATTCACCCTATCTATAGTAAATACGATATTTATCATATTATAAATATTTCATCAAAATTTTCCATATTTTTGTGTTATATACAAAATAAATTACAATATACCATATCGAGGAGAAAAGGGAATAAAATTCATTCATTAATAAAATAAAAAAAACAAAGGAATACCTACGCATAAATAAATAATTTTAAAAAAAAAAAATATATATTTATATTTATTTTGAAAGAGAATTTTTTTTTTTTTTTCATAATGTAAGATTAATTTATTTCAATTAAACTGCAAAAAGGTGTGTGTTTTTTTTATTATTTTTACATCAATTCTAAAATAATCCTGTCAGATAAATTTTGAATGAATTTACCACACAAAAATGTATTATAATCGTATAGCATATCAGCATATATATTTTATTACTAATCTTAAACCATCGCATAACAAAACATAACATAAAAAAAAAAGATAGAAATTCAATTTAAATATAAAATCCACAGGTATGAAAATGTAATGAATGATTTAATTACAAAAAGACAAAAATATCATATTAAATATTTCATATATATATATATATATAAATAGGCTAATTGATAAAACATTTTATTTTATATAATAATAATAATAATTAATTAGAAGTTAATTAAAATTATAATTACAAAATATAATGTTTAAAAAAAAATCTATTGAAACTCTTGAAATACCATACCATACAAGTCTAAAATTGATTTGAATTTCTTCCTTTTTTTTTATATGAATGGTTGAATGGTTTTTTTTTTTGGGAGGGAGGGTTGTTCTTGTTTGTACACTTTGTTCTTCAAAAAAAAACTTAATAAAATGGTATTTTATCGTATATGATTTTGGTGGTGGTGGTGGTGGTGGTCAAATACCATTTACATTTTCAAGAAATTCTAATTCCAAATTAGCAAATTTCCCATGATCGTTTTTTGACGTTGCTATATAAGACCAGACACTGTCGTTCTGTTCTGAAATCACGTTACTATATGTTTCAATTTATCCCATATTATCTTTGAATCTCAGGAGCGCCGTATTACATATTAATAACGTTTCCTTAACTTTGTATTCAAGGAAGTACTAAACAGTTCCTTTTTTTTTTATTCTCATGTATCTCATGTAACCAAAGTTTGTACAAGGACAATTCTCAAACAAACTAATTGAAATAATTGAACAAAAATCATTGATAGATTGTGAAGGATTATATGTATATAGAGAGTTACTTGTTTGATATTCATTTCCATTATTAAATTGGAACGTGTCTTTTATTGTAATATTCCGATAAAAAAAATATCCCATGTTATTTTGCAATAAATTATGCATTTTTTAAGGTTAACTGAAATTTGATCAAATCAAAGTTTTTATCATTAGCATATGGGGGAAGGGATGTGGATCACTAATAAAAGATATAGGTCGGTCATTTTAAAAACTAAAAAAAAAAAAAAAAAAAAACTATGGCATTATTTAATTTTTTTTTTTTTTTATTCTGAATGATTATTAAAATGTGAGGGGTTTTTTTTTCTATTTATATACCTTTTTTATTTTTTAATTTAAAGTTAAAGTTTCTCTTAATCTATTAAGTTTTTTTGTTTTTTATTTTTTATTGTTACAATTCATATTTGATTGAATTTTTTTAATATATTTTAATATCCAAATGGGATTGATTGTATATAAGATGAGGTAAACAAAATAATAAAATGATCTAAATGAATATCCTATAAGGTTTTCTAATATAATTGCATTTTTTTTTTGTAATTTAAGAAGCTGTTTTTTTTTTTTTCTTTTGGTTTTATGGCAATTTTTGATTTTATAATTTATTTAAAATTTATTTAAAAACGTGTTTTACTAAAGATTTAAACCAGAAAAATAAGCCGAAATTCTGAATTCTTTATTTTTCTGTGTAATTTTTTAATTAATACGTCTTAAATAAATAAATAAAATTAATAATTTAATTAATTTGGGTCCCAAATAATATATGTATGATGGAATTTTGTTTTGTTTTTTTTTTTATTAAAATTTGATATGAAAATTAAATATTTTATTATTATTATTTGTTATTATTAAGTGTATTATTAGAATGATTTTTGTTTTGTTAATTATATATATATATATATTTTATATAAAGAAATGTATTTGCAAAATATATTATTATTATTATTATTATTGGTGATGATGATTTAATTAAATATAATATAGAAAGCTCTGTGTGGTTGATAGTTCATAAAATATGTATATGGAGAGAAAAGATAAACTATAATAATAATAATAATAATAATAATAAAAAGATAAAAATTCTATAAAATTTGGTATTTCAATAAGAAAAGTTTTGTTTTCGCGAAGAAATTATTATTTATCATCTTAAGTTTTAATTATATTTTTTTTATTTTTTAATATTTACAATTTTTAAATATTATTATTATATATACATATAACGTGTACTGTCGTCCAAAATCGGAAATGACTGCGATGACTATCTTTGTATTATTATAATATTTAAATTATAATTATATTATTTTTTATTATTCATAAGAATTGTTGAAATTATTTTATTATTTTTATTATTAATATTAATATTGTGTGATTTTTAATTTTATTATGAGTGAATTTATATTTAAAAACTAAAAAAAAAAAAACCATTTTCTTTTAATTATTCTTTAGATTTTTTTAATTTTATTAGTTTATAGTTGGAATGTTAAAAAATTAAATGCAAAAATGTCATATACTTGAATTATATAAATATAGATAAAAACATTTGTGTTTATAACTGGAATTTTTAATATCTATCTATTGCGAGTAAACATTTTTCAAAATTTTAAATGTCATTTGAAGTTGTGATGATGAACATTTAATGAATTTTCAATCATATAACAACTTGACGGGTAATTCGTCTTTGAACAAAAATATTTACGTTTTGTCATATATAGATTTTGAATCACATCACACTGAAATGGCATTTCCACAAAAAAAAAAAAACTATCTTACAGTTTAGAAAACTTCATGAGACCCGCTTGAAATGTTTTGAAGGAAAAGTTCTATTACTTATTTTGAAGGAAAAGTCCTATTGAATGAACATTACCTCCCAATAATTCAATATCAGTTTGTATTTTTGGTTATTCATCGACCTGTCGACGACTTTTTCTATTTTTTTACTAATATAGTTTTTGATTTGCATTAAAAAAATTCCAGTATAGAAAATTGTTTATGATTGAGAGTATTTTAAAATTCAGAGATTTATTTCAATTGCAAAATCTTCTGTCGCTTCATCGTTTTTTAAAGAAGTTTGCTAACAAAAAACAACAAATCGCTTTTATTTATATAATATTATGCTATTTGTGCTATGATTTTTTTTTTAAATAGTATATTAGGTAATGTTTTTATTATAGTGTGCGTTTTGTCTATATATTGATAATAAATAATTGATTCAACAAAAATTATATTTTTCTATATCTGTATATTCTTTCGGTATATATGTTTACATATTAATTTCGTCTTTGATGAGGATTTTAAAAACAACATTATTTAATTGAAATCTTTTCATATATCAATTGAATAATAATAATAGACTAGAATCTATGAGTTGACTCAAAAATATTAGGAATCAGTTTTTCACTTTTATAGAAACTTGTGTGTATGGATATGGACTGTAGAACTAGATTTTTTTTTTTTGTCAGTTTATTAAACTATTATAAACTCTATTGATTTGTGCAGAATTGTCTTTGATTCGTTTCATAATATCTATAACATGTTGTAAGATTAACTCTTTACCTGCTGCCTTCACTTTGTCGAATATGAAAAGATTTCTGTATATATATATAAATAATTTTTTTTTTATTCATTGAATCACAAATGAATCAATATACATATATGCTGCTATTTTTATATCAACTTTTTTTTTTTTTTTTTATTAGTTTTATATACATTTTGTATATTTTTACATCACTTTCAGCAATTTTTTTTCTTAATTTAAAAAAAAAAACATACTTTTTAAAAACTATAAATGATAATAAAAAAAAAAAAACATCATCATAATAATATTAATATATTAATATATTGATAGAGTTAGAATTTTAAATTGGATATTAAATATATATTATATAATCTCTTGTTGATTAATTTTCTATATTAATTTTTAAATATTTATATTATGTATTATAGAATGTAGAATGTGTGTGTATGTGTGTTTTTATTTTTGTGTGTGCGTAATAATTTCCTTTGAAAAAGAAAGAAAATTATTTTGTTTTTTTCACTATATTTTCATGAAATATTTTCCCTTAATTTTAATTATTTTATATATGGCAATGTGCAATTTTTTTATATATAGACACATTCACAAGAGCCAAACACACAGACGACACAGAGAGAGAGAGCCCCCATACTTATTTTATATTATAATATAATTACTAAATTTGTCAAAAAAAAAAAAATTAATTTAATAATAATATCAAAGGTTTTTTTTTGTTTTTTGTTTGTTTGTCTGTTAATTAATCCTAAAAAGTTTATCGCTTAATCGCAAAGATTTATATTTGGAGGATTTTTGGAGTGTGAATATAAAAATAATAAATTGTGATTATATAGATGAATATAGAAGAAATAAAACGGTAGTTATGCGATGAAATACCATCTATATTTATATATATATTTCAAAAAGGATGTATATTATAAAGTAAAAGGATTGTTGTGAGTTTTTTTTTTTTTTGTTCTTCAAGATATACAATATATAGAGAGATAGATAAATTGCATAAAAAAAAAAAATGTATGTATATAGAGTTTATTGGTTGGTTTTGTATATATATAAATGTAATATAAAATGTGGATGTAAATGTAATGTAATGTTTTGTGTGTGTTTGTGTTTTAATGTATATTTTGTGTGGTTTTGCAATGCAATGGATGATACTTGATTTAAAATATTTATGGTGCAAGCATTTTTGAAAGTTCTTCATCTTGTAAACATCCTTTTAAAAATTCATCTTGTGTTAATTGACCATCATTATTTTCATCCATTTTAGCAAATATATTTTTGGCACGTTCTTCGGCTGAATCGGCCGGTCGATTTGATGAACATGCACCCAACATATCATAGATAGCCTGTAATATACACAAGATAAAAATAATAGTTATCTTTATATAGTTATATAAAATTGAAAATGAAATTAAAAAAAAATAACTAAAGCAATTTCTATCTACAATTCAATCTAAACATTTAGCAATCACTATGTTTTGTTATATAGTACATAAAAGAAAAATCTTTCGTTTATTTAATCAAATACCAATTCAAACCGCATATGGAAAAACTGCATATTATATTCACTATATTCGCATTTAATTTTTTTTTTTTTATAAATATATACATCATACATCGTTTAATTTAAATGTTTTAGTTATAGTATAAGTAAATGTCATCAAACAACACAAAGATTGATAATGATAATATAAATATAGAATATAATTTGGGGGAGTGGGTTTTATTTGTATATATTATAATATTGTATATGTATATATAAATATTTCTATTTTATTATTAAAATGTGTTTATCGATTTGTTGATTGAGAGAATATATCAAAAAGAAAATGACTAAATAAATGTGTATTAAAATAAATGGTATATGTATATATAGAAAAAGCTATAACTATATCAAGTTTTGTAATAATGTCATATATATATATGGTTGTTTGGTTGGTTGGTTGGTATACACTGAATGAAATTTATACAATAAAAAGGCAATAACCCAATGACCTGATTTTTGTTTCGTTTTTTTTTTTTTTTTTATTATATTTCAAATACTATAAATATAAAATAATTTTATATAAAAAAAAAAAAAAAACGCAATAATCTGATGTCATTTATACATTATTAACCATATACGATATGGTTATATACGTTAAGTTACTTAATAGTTAAATTTTAGGAATGTATTTTACATTTCCCTATGGTTTTCATGAGTTTTTCTTTTAGGTGCACTTAAAAACCCCAAATCCGTGGTCTTTACTTTACCAATACGGAAAGAATTCAATCGATTTGGCGGACTGAAATTGATTTGAACGCAATAAGCTTTTGTTTCGTTTGTTAGCCAAATTTCAATTTCAATTCAAATTTGAATTTCCCTTTCGTATATAAATCGAACGTATTGTTAGAATATTTCGTTCTATTTTAAAACTAATTTATATTTCGATATTTAAGTTTGATGAGAAAATTTAATATTTTACTGCGATCCTGCCTTCAACCCTTCAAATATATAAACTTTAATAGTTTTTTTTACGAATTAAATTACTTATTTATTATATTATGGTAATATTTTATGAGGTTTATGCTATGAGCTATGATGATGATTGATGACAAAATGAAATTCCTCGTTCTGTTTACGACGCAATATACGTGATTACCTTTCTATATATATATAGATATCGTATATTTACGATTACGATTTTTTTATTTAATGCGCGTACATTATTTTTTTTATTTTTATAGTTGCAAAAATTTTATATATGCAATTTTACTTTTTTTTTTTATAAATTACGTGTATTGTATATGGTAAATAAAATACAAATATTTATTCGATGGAACTTTCATTTTTATACATTACTTAATAATAAAAAAAAAAAAAAATCAAATAAAATTCATTCAGAAATGTATATTAGGTATATAAACAATAATAGGCATTGTTATTCTTCTTTCTTTTATTTTTATTGTATTGATTTTTGTGACAATGAGAGCGAGGAGTTTTTTCTTTTATTTTATTTGCATTTGTTATTTGAAAGAAATCTTTTATTGATCGAAAAATGATCAAGAATATATATTTTGATATATTGATCAAATTTAGTATATTAATACGTCTCTCCTGGAATTGTATTTGAATTAGTCTTTTTTTTTTAATTTTAAGCATCCTTAATACGTTAATTTTGTGACGTCGATGTCCTGATTTGTGGTATCTCTCAGGAGGTCTTCCTAAACGGTGGATTATTGATATTGATTTGCCTATCCAGTGTTATATTCGGCCGTTACGGATATCCTTCCATTCTATTATCATAATCTTTCCAATTATTTTTTCGTCTATTTCAACTCAAATAGACAATATTCTGTATGCTAATCGATATAGTATTAAGGATACTTTTAATTATATTTCTTTATCAGTTTTATTTTCTTAAAATCTCTCTCAAAAACACATGGAAGTCAGATTAGATTAGAACGAAGATTGAATTACTTCTTCTATATATACTCGATGCGATGAGTTGCAAACAAGTATTTTACCTGGCAAATCGAAACTTATATAAACCAATTATACAATCATTTTCATTTAATTATGTTAAGTTTTTTTTTTTTTTATATATATTTATCTTATATGGTTACTAAATTAATTATAAATATTTCGAATTCACGTAATTTCCGGTTCAAACAATTTATATATGATGTATGATAAAAGATTAGAAATCTCTTTACAATGTTTTATTATATTTTTATTTTTTTTTTTAAATAAAAAGACATTTATTTTTATTATTATTATTTCATTAAAGATCTTTCATCGTTAAAGGCATACACTAAAACAAAAAAAAAAAAAACCAAATAAATGAATATATTTTCTGTACTACTGCTGCTAAGTTTATATTAAAATAATATATAGAAATTAAGGTTTTTTTTTTTTTCTCGATATACCTTTATTTTAATACATATAGTCTATATACTATCAATAGTATTTATATATAACAAAAACAAAGAAAGAAAAAGTGATACCAAAGATCGTATCAAGAATTAATATATATATATATTTTTGTATAAGACGACAAAGACAAAATTTCCATCATCTTATATAAACAAATATTTTCTTCGCATTTATGTCATTAATTCTTCCATATATAAATATATATATAAAAAAAATATTAAATAGATATATATAGAACAAGCAAACGTACAAGGTGATTTATTTCAAGGATTAAATTTCATTTAGAATTCAGACATTAAGTATCTTGACTATAAAGCAATATCATTATCGTATTATATTGATATATGCATAATGAAGGGAAAACGATTTACTACAATTTGTTAACATACATCTTTCGACGTTTCGTCGAAATTTCAAAGTACAAACGCAAATTTTCGTCAGTTTGTGCAGTGAATGAAAATGAAAGCTTCAATCGACGTAAAATATTGTGACTTTAGTAAATGAGGTATAGGTGAGGAAAACTCCCATTAATTATACGATTTTCATGTTTTTATTTCTTTTTTAAAGAATACTAAATGTAAGGACTAAGAGTTTGACCGTTGAAATTTGAAATTATTCCAAACAAATCATTCGGTATATAAAATAAAATATATATGTAAAAATTTGTCTATAAAAATATCCCTGTAGATTACATTATCTATATACCATTCTGAGCATATATTATTAATTTAATGTATTTAGATATATTTATATATATATATATATATATGTGTATTTAGATATACCGATAAGAATAAAATAAGTTATGTGAACTGATGTGTTAAAAAAAGGAAAATTCATAGTAAATTTTTCCTTATTTCCTTTATATACAAAAATTATGTTATGTACCATTTATATATGGAAAACATTTATAGCAAAAATAAAATAAAATTAAATTAAATTAAACAAGTAACGACGATTACGAACGATCCAAAAAGGTGTTGTGGTGATGTCAATATAGATATATAATAATGAAGAAAAAATGTTTATTTTATAGCGTATAGTATATAAATTGAATAAATATTTTTTTTAATTTAAAATTTAATTATTAAAATATATCATTTAAGACGGAAAATATAGTTTAATATCCCTGTGTTAAACAAAAAGCATTGAAATTTAAAATGTATTTTAAAGGATTAAATTGTATATAATAATTTTGAGATAATAAAATTTCCTTTATGCATAAGGGTTTCCTACCAATTTTCACCAAAAGATATCTCAAACAATATCTCATTTGGGTTTTACAAATGGGATAATAAATATAGTTATGATGAAATTTTACAAATTAATATTATTGTTTGATGTATCTTTGAGTTGTTCCGCAAAAGGATAGGTTTCCGTTTATAATGTTCGATTTACAGATGAGCTGAATCGTAATGTAAACATTTGATTTTTCATATAAATTTTAATATTTTTTCCCTTACACACATTCGCAGTGGTTTGCGTATTAACATTTACGATAATTTTTTTAACAATTATACAATATCCGATTATTAAAAGAACATCTCAATAACAGACAAATAAATTAACTTGCAAATAGAAAATCCACCTTCTGATATTCAACATAAGTTTTATATTTCGAAAATTGTTGATAAAAATGAAAAATCAATAATTTTATTAATTGAAATTGTAAAATTAACACTATGAACGAAATAAAAAGGTGTAAAACTATAGAACAATACCAAAATAATAACAATAAAATCTATAGAAAATATAGAAAATCTAAATATATAAATAAGGAAACAAATCAATATAAAATTTCTAGCTCTTTGAACGTATGATTTATTTAAAATATTATATCGTATTTTATTTTTATATTTTATCATGTATAATCAAATTTATTAATGAGCATATACTATACATATATATATATAAATATGAAAATTTGCCTGAACCGTAGGTGTGTGAGGTTGAATGTTTTTATATTTGCATTACATAACTTTATGTGTGTACACTGTACATACACCGTACATATATATATATATATAGGTATATATCCATATTAAATATTATTTACATTTCATTATATATTTACATAAATTTATACATGGAATAATTATCCATATGGTTGAATAAATATACATAATCGCAGGTTTATTTATTGTTTTATATTTATATATACTATATGTACTTGTACGTACATATATAGAGATAATTTTACTTGTGAGTTTTATGTTTTGCGTGTGACATTTCCATTTTATTTAGTATATATGTGTGATATGTGTTCAAAAACATTCATATACAACAATATAGAAATCTGATTAAATTAAAATCAACTTTATATTTAGTATATTATTCATTTTTTATTATCGTATAAAATTTTTCGTATTTTATGATTTTACCATTTTTTTTTTTTACCTTTTTCCTATATATTTTTTATATATAGTCATTATTTGAAACAATATATATATAAATAACAGACAGAAAAAAAATAAATACATGTATCAAGTATAGGAATTTCAAACAGATAACTTATATTTACGCAGTACTTAATATATGGATAGATCAGATTTTTTTTTCTTTTGGGTTAATCGCACAGACAATAAACGATATATAATATTGAATATCATAATTAACCTATACAAAACTAATCAACTAAAACATTCCCTCATCCATAAAATAACACCAGACAGTTCAAATGTAACAATATTACATTATTTTAAGTATTTCAATATATGTATACAACATTAACATTTATAAAAATATTTAATTATTTATATACCTGTACAATTTTTGTCATTTCTTGAATATCTATAACACCATTTCCATCTACATCGTACATTCTAAATGCCCATTTTAATTTTTCTTCTGGTGTACCACTTGAAGTCACATCAATAGCCAATAAAAATTCCTATAAATATAAAAACAACTATTAAAATAAATAAATACAACTTAAGTATAAAAAAAAATATATTTATAATTATATATATAGAGTATACATTTTAATCGATATATATATTAAATCTATGCATTAAAAAGGAGTTAATGATTTTTTTAACTTTATGATGTGTGCTTTTTTATTATATACACTTTGTTGTAAAACCAACGCCACTACAGTGGCTAATGGTAAATAATGACATTTTTTTAGAAGTTCTTTATACCAAATGTTGCGAGAACTGCAGAGAATTTCCTTATAAAATATTGGAATTGTTGAACACGTTATTTTAAGTTATCATTATATGAATGTCCTAAAAAACTGGTAATTGTATAAATTATTATAAAATGGAATGTCATTCATTTCAAGTTTCACAAATAATTCTATTATTAATATGGCTAATTTAGCAATGAGTTGATTTTTCAATTGATACTATTGTTGATTGCATTTTATAATATATCTTTTATATGAACATTTTTTTTTTACCAAATCAATTAACAATACAATACAACATAATAATTATAAACTGAATCAAAATTGTTCATTTTCCAAGAATTTCATGATTTTTATTGTATTTTATATGGGCAATTTTGAACCAATTGACAATTTTACCAAAAATTCGTTAATCAATCGTTTTGGAAATGCTACCAGTTATTTTTAATACATTTTATTTGATTTCTATATAAGATATTGGATAAAATAGGACTTATTATACCCATTTTTTAAAAGTTTTTATTATATTAACAGAAAAAATTAACTTAAATATTGATATATACTCAACAAAATTATTCAAATTCTTTTCATTTTACCGCACATTCACCAATAATTTGTGGTCGGTTTTTGACCGCGCGACCAATAATATAATATTAATAAAATAATGTATATACATACGGATATTCCTGTATGATAATGGAATTTAGCAGATAAAAAAATAATAACAAAACATAACATTCAGCAGAAGAGAATTCAAAAATCGTCTATATATATATAATATATATATATATATATAATATAAAAGATAACACATTTTCAAATTCTTTTTAAATGTAAATTATATATATACACTACACATAAAATACATAAAATACATTTATAATAGATACATTTATATAGATAAAATATACGTTTACAATTTAATGAAAATCGTTTTTCTTTTCGTTTCCTTTACATTATTATATTAGAGTAGATCTATATATAGCTATATATTTTTTATTTTGGGGATTTTCCTTTTTTTTTTTTTATTCTTTTTTATTGCAATTAATCATAATAAATAAGACATAATAATAATATTGAGAATGTTCGGTTTTTTTTTTCTTCATTTTTTAGACTAGAGAGGTTGTATTTGAAAATTATTATATATGGATATTTATGGTATATATATATATATAGAAGAAGAGATTCCTGCAATATTCTTTTTGTTATATATCCATAAAAAAAAAAAGAAGAAATTGCGTATATCTATATACATTAATATTTCTCTCTATATATATATATATATATGAAATGAAAAGAAAAGAAAAGGTTTTTTTATATCTATATATATTCTATTCTGTAAAATATATTTGTTCTGATTTAGTGCAGTTTATATAAAAAAAAATAAAAAAAAATTCTATATATGTATAGAAATTTTCCCCAATTGTATACTTAGGCTTTCTTTTTTTTTGGATAAAAAATATGATATAGAAGAAAATTGATTGTTATTACAATAGAAATTATTATGGGTTATTTGATGTTGCGTGTAATTTTTGATGCTACTTTATTTTTTCCTATATTATATACTACTCTAACCACTATTAATAATTGCGCAGACAGAAGTAAAAAAACTTTTAAATTCAATTAGTTTTATGGAATTTAATTCAAAATGATTCAATTTAACAAAAAAAAAAAATTTTTACCATTATAATATCGGACACTTATATTTTATACGCCACTAATCATCTCCTTTGTAACACCTCCTTTGGCCTATATATGACACCATCCATTCTCTTAGACATGGTATTTACTAAGTTTTTTGCATTCATCCGGTGTTTTTTGGTATTCCTCAATTTCAATGATTTTTCCTTGAAATTCTTCACTCCTTCAATTGTAACTTTCATATCATGTTTTTACTTTGTTTTATTAATGCCCACCACGATTTTATTGGACTTAAAACCATCATTTTATGAAATAAAATTGGGAGGATTCAAAAATTATTGTTTAAAGTCCTTTCTCGGCATCTCAAAGTCCAGCATCCGAATAGAATGGAAGGTGTCCGATATAATAGTGGTTAGAGTAGTATATATATATTTATATTTTGATATATATCTATAAAAATTTATAAATCTATATCAATCTAATGAGATAGATCTCTAATAGGAACTATATATTTATCAAATGGATTTAATATATACGTTCAATGAATTTTCCATAATCAGAATCTTTTTATATATTTAATATTTTCTATATATAGTATATAATTAAATCTTTTTAAGAGGAATTTTCTTTTTCTTTTTTTTTTTTTTGAAGCAATCAAGACGGTAAGTCTGTTGTTTTGAAAGTTATATAAAGCATAGAAATTGATCAAACCACAAGAATGTTTTTCCGTGTTTGAAGAAAAACCGAAGTAGTTATAATATCGAAATGAAATTCTACAAAACCCTTTTGAATGAAAAGAACTTTTACGCAGTTTTATTTAAAAATTCACTTGTTAGTTTTTGTATATACTTTAAAATGTGCTTATATGAACCAATTCGTATATCTTTCTTTACTATATATACACATGATATATAGAGTAATCTCAACATATAAAAATTATTATTATTATTATTATATCCGGTAAAAAAAAATGTTGATTATATAAAGAGAAAATATTTTAATGAAAGAAAAATAAAAATAAAAACGCTTAAATATATACCGCACCATTAAACATACATTTTATATTTATATACAATAAAAACATATTAATGTTTTCCCACATATATATATATAGTTGTTTTTTTGCCAAATGTATACCAAATTTCATATTTAGAATATTATCAAAATAAAAATTAAAAATAATAAAAAAAACTACTTATAGCCAAGAGCTACTATTTTATTACGAGTGCACAAATAAAAAAAAAACGACGAAAACTTATTATTAAATATATCTATATATAAATATATATATGAAGTATAATTAAACATTTAAAAATATATCCTTTATATAAAGGAAAATTATATATACTGAATTTTTTTTTTTTTGTGTTTTAAATGTACGTACACACATTTAATATTTAATAATACAAAATTTTGTTCTTGCTTTGCAGAAGAGAAATGTTTTCATTATATTATATTTTTTCCTTTTTATTAATATATATCCATAAATAGACGCATTCAAAACATCCATATACACACATATTCAGAGGCAACAACAAAAAAAACAAAGTACAGAATTCAATAATAAGGAAGGATAGAGAGATACAATAAATAAAAATGATAGAATAAAAAATAAAAAAAAAAACTTTTAAATTGAATTTTTTTTTTTTCTATATAAATTTTCCTATTATTTTCCATATATTAATATTTTTATTTTTATTTTTGCTCTTCTTCATGTGATATTACTAAATATATAATAGTACATATAAATGACAATGAAAATGAATGAATGAATGAATATTGTAAAACATACCATATATATATATATAAAAAAAAAGAAAAATAACAAGAAGAAAATGTTTTGTTTGTTTTCATTTCAAATGTACGTGATAATGTACGTGATATTAGAGACAGTAATAGAAAAGTTTTTTTTTTTATTTTTACACATATTTAAAATTCACGACATGATAAAACCCACACAGTAAAATGTTTCCGTTTTTCTTTTTGAGTTTGTTCGTTTTTTTGAAAATTTAAACATTATAATAAAAATTAAAATGCCTTAAATTTAATAAATATTATTGCATTATTGAGCACGTGTTATAGTTTAGTTTTTATGGTTATAGACTTATTATAGTTTAGTTTTTGAAAAATTCTAATACTTCTCTTAACCCTACGAAATTTTATTAATTAATGGATCGAATGGAATTTTATACAAAGTTTTATTGATCAGGAAAATACCTTTCTATCTGTGGTCTGTCTACTAATCATTCAGATTCATTTCAACTGGTTAGGAAATTATTATGATTTTAATACATATATCGTACATATATACAGTTTTCATTAATTTACCAACACTGTTTATTTGTTTTATTTTTTTTATTTAAAATGGGAAAATCTCGGAAAATTCATATATGAAATCTATAAAAATGATGTAAGGATGTAAGGATACCTTTTGTATAATTGTTTATGATATTTAACAAAAAAAAAAAAACGTAATTAGTTCTCTGGGAAAATACAAATACCATTTTAACCAATTTTTATTAAATTATTGGATTTTCCAATATGTTTTTTTTGGAATCTTGTACAAAAATTTAACTTTTCGAAAACAGTAAACGTTCGGATAAACTTTAAATGAATTCAATTAAAATCGAAAATCATGAAAATACAATATAATATTGCTCCAATTTCTGTGCAACAAAGTGTAATTTATACAAAATATATATCTTTTTATTTACAATATATTTGAAGAAGAAGAAGAAGAAGAAGAAAAAAATAAATACATTTATATTAGTATTAGTATATATATATATACAATATTTTTAAGGATAATGTATTTTTAAAAGTTTCTTTTTCAAGTTTTTTTCATTATTTATTTATTTATTGTTTCCTTTTATATTTTTGTTATGTGTTGTGTGTTTTTTTCTTGTTGTATTTATATCGTTTGTATATTTATTTTGTGTGCCTTAACACACACAGGGGAAAATACAAACAATTTTACATACAAAACAATTTGAATGTAATATTCCAAAAATAAAAAGAAATATATATAATATATTGAAATATTGAATATTTTAGTTGTACTTAAAATTTGCCAATCGATTGTTGTTTGATTATCAAATAAGAAATATATATATTGGTGTGCATAAATATTTTTGGAAAAATATGATCGTTATTTTTTTTATTTTCGTTTTTATAGTAAATACATATCTCGTAATGTACTCTAATAATATAATAAATTGTTTAAAATGCAGTATAATAAAAGCAAAAAATAAAAATAAAACTAAAACTAGATGAGATTAAATGCGATTTTTTTAATATCTAAATACCGCAATAAGCCATTATTAAGATTATTATTTAAATGGCAATGTTTTATTTATTTTTTTCGGTTTTTATGATACTCATCAAAGATTTATTATAATTTTATAAAATATGAATCTATGGTCGTCGTCATCTCATCATTACAATAAAAAAAAATACACAAATGAAATAATAAACATTTTTATTATCAACTATATACACTTTTTTCTATATAAAGTAATGTTTTTTTTATGGATATTTGCGAAATTTTCATTGTACATTTGTACGATTTTAAGATAAGAATAAGAAAATGATCATAAAAACACAAAAAACTACAAACCCACTCAAAAACACACTTATTATTATACAATATATATTATTAATAATAATAATAAATAACAATAAATAAATAATAAAAAAAAACAAAACAAAACAAAAAAACAATCGTATAAAATAAAATAAAAATAAGAAAGAAATCGGATGTGAACCAAAAAAAAAAAAAAAAAAAACATCAAAGAAAATGTGACGTGTATACTCCCGCATAATATATTGTTTATGCTATGGTTTCCTTTTGCATTTTCTTTACTTTTCTTTATTTTCCAATTCATAATAAAATATTTTATATACAATAGTAGTTATAAAGGGTGATTTTTTAAAAGCTATAGGAAAGTTTTTCAAAAAAAAAACACATACAATTCAGAAAAATGCATGAAATCTTTATTTGGAACGATAGTACGACGGTCCATATAATTTAATGTTTGAAGATTATCCAATTTTGGCATACTCTTTCCAACATTTCGGCCGGTATCTCACGACAAAAAAATGCTTCAATGTTGTCTTCAAATGCGTCAATTGAAGCGGGCTTGTCGTCTGTATAGACATGAGTTTTAACATAGCCCAACATAAAAAATAGTCTAAAGGCGTTAAATCGCACGATCTAGGGGCGGCCAATTGACCGGCGGTCCCGAACGTGAAATAAAATGTTCACCGCGAACTCGCCTCTCAATCCATTGTCCATTGTTGCGCGTGCTGTGTGGCATGTGGCACCGTCTTTTTGATGAAACCACATGTCATGCAAGTCAAGCTCTTGCATTTTGGGCAAAAAAATCAGTTGGATATCATCTCACTACCGTGCGCTCACCATTCACAGTTACGTTACGATTCGCATCATCTTTGAAGAAGTACGGTCGCATTATGATGCCACCAGCCCATAAACCGCACCAAACTGTTACTTTTTCTGGATGCATTGGTATAGCTGCGTTGCAATGCTTCTGGCTGATATTCACTCCAAAATCGACAATTCTGTTTATTTACGTACCCATTGAGCCAAAAATGAGCTTCGTCGCTGAATACAATTTCGTCGCGATGAACTTTCTTAACACCGAGCACGCATTTTGATAATAAAATTCAATAATTTGCAAGCGTTGTTCGTTTGTAGGACAAGACGGATTCACATGGTTAAATTATAGACCAAACTGAAGATGTGTTTGACAGTGAAACAAAACACAAAACGTGCTGTTTAAGCTGTTTAAACCATAGTGTTGCCAAAAATATAATAGCTAAAAAATCACCCTTTATTATTGTGAAATAAAATTGCTAATATCTCGTGTATATATTCATTTAAAAATTTCCATATACATACTGATTTTCAATTCATCTGTGGATAATTCTTGGAATAATTATTATAATTGAATTTCCACATCGATTTTCATGTGAATTTAATCATCAAAGAAATTTTTCCGTTTAATGTGCGATTTAAAAAATACCTATATAATTATTTAGCATAAAAATAGCTGAATCATTAAAATAAAAGGAGAAACCAGTCATGGAGCTGGTTAACGACTTGTTTAGGGTCCTTTAACCGCCGTTGTGACTATCTACAAATCAGCTTTTTAATTATGAACAATTTTATTTGCCCACTTTACCTACTATATTTCAATTGCTCTAAATTCAAAACGAAATCAAGTGTGAATTTGTTGGAAATTGAACGAGATATCTCTAGTAAAAATCCATTAAAAATCCATTCGGTATAGACAATTCCTTATAGAGTTGTAGTTAAACAAAACAATAAGAAAACGATAATACTTTTAGTCATCAGGTTTCATACCATACAAAGGATTGTTGTAATATATTATAATGATGATTACATTCATATATAAACGTGGTGGTGGTTATATAAATAAGTTATAGTTCAAAAACAGCCATATTAAAATATATTATTATAAAATTTAATACACTATATATATAAAGAGAAGTGAATATACCACATACATATACCATACAAAATATTATATATATATATATATATTTATGCATTATTCCGTGAATATTTTATATATACTTTTGTTTATCATATCTTTTTTTACCATATAGAAATATCTAATGAATATTTAAACATCATATATATAAAATATACATATTTGTAAAAGATTATATATATAGTATCATAGTGTATATCAAACAAAAATAAAAAACAACATTATTATATTGCATTCAAAAACGTATTTTTAAAATATATATAATATATATATAAATATGAGAGATGTTGTAATTTAAATATAATAATTTTACATGTTTTAAACATCACGTATTTCTATCGTAATACATATACATGAATGAATATATTTTCCTTTACCAAAACAGACAAATAAGAAGAAAAAAAAAACATCTTTAATATGCAGATAGAATACGATATTGTATATTTTTTTATTGTGTTTTTTTTTTATGTAAAAATACACGAGCTTTTGATTGTCTATATATATATATAAAGTAATGAGTACGATACGATACGATAGGTATATATATATACAAAACCACCCTTAATTGTTTTTGCATGTCTTTATAAAAAACAATGTATATGTTGCCGTGAATTATAGCATCTATATAAACTAATGGTATACATATAGATACTATTAATTATCTATATCAAACATAAAAACAAAAATAAAGAATCTTACTAATTTATATAAGAATCTGGTCGGTTGATGTATTCCAATAATATGACCATTAAAAACATGTTAAAATATCAAAAAATATAACAAAATTATAATATTGTTTGTTATTCTAAAAATTAACTAATTTTTATATAATTTTATATGATATAGAAAACTTGTTCCGATTCAGAGAAACATTTTTAGAGTTTTTCCTTTAATTTTCACACAGTTTCCACTCCGATTATTGCTTTACCCTGCATATATAGTGGTTCATTTAAAAGTGATATTTTTCCATGCTATTAAAAAGCCGATAAGAAAAATTATTCATTTTTTTCATCATTTCTACACCTTGCGATTTTCCTAATTAATTTTCTTTCCTTTTTCATTGGTATTAATAATTCCAGTTCCTCTATTTATCATTTAAGGATATACAACGTTAAGGATTTATTTAACTGATGGCAAATTTGACGGTCGACCGCTTAAAAATTCCCTTAAACAATCAAATGACAATTTATTACAAATTTATCTTCTCCAATCCAATCCAATTTTGCCCTTAATCTTATGTTGTCCAATTCTATACTTAATATTTATCAAATAAACTAAATCCTATATACAAGTTTATAATTCTATATTTACAAATATAGTTATGGTTATGAATGAAAAAGAATATACGATATAAATGGATTCCGCTTCTCTATATTACATATAGCTATATATAAACTATAACATAAACTAAACTACATTCATTTTTAACCTCAATAATATGTATACATTACATATATATATTTTTAATTTAAATATAACATTAAAATATAGAATAGATATATATTTATTTTTTTATAAACATAACTTTTACAAATATATTATTTACATATTTTTTATCTATATATACAAATAACATTCATTTGTTCAGCAATGTATAATATTTATATAATATAGGGTAACTATATATTTTGCGCATTGATGGTAGCTCAAGATTATTCCACACATTTTCATATTTATATCTTAAAAATGGATAATTTTATAACTTTGGTTAGTATACTGATGAATGGTAATATTATTTTTTCTAAAATGAAACTTTCCTCCGCGTACATCGTAGATCATTTGCGGAAACATTTCATTATTCTTTGCCTGGTCATAATTTAAAATATACATCTTAATGGATAATATATTGAAGTTATCACTGACAATTTTCTGCCTGACATCAAAAATATCAACCGAATTTATTCAAATATGTTATGTTTAGATTTTTTTTTTTTAGTATAATCTGTATTTTGAAGAGATGAATATGCCAACATCAATTCACTGTAATAATATTCAAACAATATAGTTAACCTAATATACATATATATATATATCATCTAAATAGGTATGTAAAATAGTGAATAGATGGGTGAATTTCAAATGTTATATGATTCTATATATTTCATAAAAAGTTATAAAATAACTACCATCAGTACTTATCTTATATATATACGTATATGTTATATAGCGTAACGACGAAATGAAGGAAATATTTAACTACATATATTGACTATGACTATATATATAAAAAAATAAATATACATCTTAAACTTGTTGTTAGGAAAAATATATATTATTTTTATTATACAGCTAAAATAACTTAGATATATATTTTTATAAAATATACATGAAAGTTGTAAGGATATTTTTGCCTCTAAGGAAGATTTTTTTTTGTAATCTATCTCTATTTATAGAAATACATCGTTGGAAATTAATTTAGAAGCATACATACAATTATTATTATTATTATTATTATTATTGTATATATTGAAAAAATAATTTGTTAATTTGGTTAATAAGAAATGTTTCTGAAGAAAAACTGCAATTTAAAACAGAGAAAATTTTCAATTTGATAAAGTTAACATCTTCAATTTTATATAAAGGAAATCTTCAATTTTCGATTAAGAAAATCTGTAATTTGTTGTTATATATAGAAAAACCCGTAAGGATCGCCTAGGGAAAATCCTTATTTTATTATAGACAATTCTTAATTTTATCTAACATAAAGAAAATCTTTAATTTCATATAAAGAAAATCCTTAATTTCGTATTTCTTATCTATAATTTGAGATAGAAATTTTTTATATAGACAAAATTTCGTATTGCGACCTATCAACCGTCGAAAACCGTATAATATTTCTAGTATATTTAGTAGCACATTTTACAATATTTTAAATATACTATCATGAATTGAATAGCATTGGACAGAACAAAATAAATACCATTTGAAAACCACATACACGGAATCCCCTTGTCATTGTCTATTGATGGGAATATAATTTTTGATATGGAATAGAAAATCGAATATGGAATAGAATCGAATATGGAATAGAAAATCGAGCATTTGAACCGCACCCTCAATTGAAAGTAAACAAAAGAACTTCCATTTTTAATTTGTCTATATACGTCAAATGGCTAGTAAAACCTGTAAAATTTTGTTTTATAAAAAAATAAAATATATATCTAAAGAAATGAAAACAAATTCCATTTTATGTCCAACATATATAACATATATCTATATTTTCCCTAGAGTCAATATTTTTTTTATTTCATTTTTGTTTCGTTTCATTAAACCTACATATATATAATCTATAAGAGTTGTATATGTGAATGAATGATACAGGATAATATAAAACATACTGGATAATCAATAAAATAATAATAATAGTATTACGAAAATGGTTAAACTAATCATTATAGTTTTTAAATACAAATTTTTTTCACGCAAAATACCAAAAGAATTATTATTAGTATTCTATATAGAGGTGTATATTTACCCCCATTAACTATTTCATCCTTTTGTTTATGCATAACAATTTACAAAACATTTCAAAAGATATCTCGCAGTCTTTATTATATACCTATAATATATATAAAGAATTTTTTTTTTTTTACAATTTAAAACTATATTATTGTATCTATCGTATACGTATATTAATATTTATATATAAACATTTAGATATATATTTAGATACCAACAATATTAACAATGATATATGAGAAGAAAAATATCTTCAGATATATATAAATGGTTATACGCGAGCACATTTATGGGAGATGAAAGGAATTATTAGCATCGTTTTATTTGTTATGGGATATTTATCTTTATAACAATACGTCTGTCTATCTATATGTATAAAAAGAATATAATAAATGTATCCTTTAAGACACAATTTTTTTTTTTTTTTATATCTTTATATAATAAATGTGTTAGGGTTTTCAACTATATATATATAATATTTATATTTAAATTATATTCAAATTTATGTATAATATACAATATATATACAACATTTTTTGAATTTAGTCATGTATGAGTTAAATTTGTTGGGTTTTTTTTTCGGGAAGGTGTATGAAGGTGGGTGATAGGGTCCCATCAAATTGTGTTCTATATACCAACTAACACCTCTCTATTATAACTAATATACGATATTTTCCAATTATTGAAATGTCTTCATAAATTAAATTGAATTTTTAGTAACAAAAAAGCACATTTTCTGTACATTTGCATCACAGAAATACACATTTAATTTGTTTAATTCTTTTGGTTCGCATTTGCGAAATATGATGTATTTTATCATATAACAAAAGACAAAATATATGTTACATACAAACATTTTTTTTACGATATTTGCATTTTAAGGTAAAAAAAAAAAGTGGGCTGATGACCCACATAAAATTTCAATATAAAGGTTAAAAAAGGCTTTTGAACGCAGTGTCATATAATATTTTACTATATTTGATCCTATATAAATAGCAACACATCCATTTGTCAATACAAAACAAAAAATTTTATGACCCGACAAAGATTTCCCAAAGTTTGGAAAGGGTACCCCCTTATGAAAAAATGGATTTTTCACTGAATACTTTAAGTTTGAGATATCGAGCTGAAAAATTGCATACTTATGCTTTAAGGGATGCTAAATCCGAATAATAAGGATTCAGAACGTTTTAGCTCTTAGTTTTTGAGTTATGGCCCGGCTAAGATTTCCCAAAGTTTTGCAACGCTACCCCCTTATGAAAAAATGGATTTTTCACCGAAACCTTTAAGTTTCAGACAATAAAAAATATTCTTTATTTTATATTTAATTTATTTAATTATATATTATTTAAAATATTTGATACATTTTTCCCCAGTCATTATATATTATGATGGATTAACAAATAAATAAAATTATACGAAAATCCTTTGAATATATAATATATATATATATATATATATAACAAAAACTATATATACCTACATCACATATATAAAATTTCACATTTCACATTCAATTCAATTAAAGAATTAACATAAATATTGATAAATTTACATTTGATTATGTTTAAATTAAAATAAATTTATGCATATAGAGATAATTCATCATGAATTTGAATATATATACATATATATATAATCAGTGAAATGCATTTCAATCAAATTGTATTTTAATCACACCCACTCTCTAACACACACACACACACACAACAAAAAATGTATATTCGCTGACAAAATAATTTATAAATTGCAATGTCAATTTCAATTTCAAATAATAATAATAATAATAATGTTCAAATGTGTGTTGTGTTATATATAAAAATAATAATAATAATAATATGCGTATCTGAGCCGATATAATGCTAAAATTTAAATGTGGAAAAAGGAAAATCTATATGAATATAAAATAGCCAATAGGATATTTTTATATTAAAAACATTTATCATATTGTTATAACTATACATGAATTTCTATAATATATGTAAAAGTTGAATTGTATATTCAATTTGAATACAGATTTCATATGGTCTCTCAGCTAGTCACATTTCCTAGCCTATTTTGTTTCATAACACACCACAACATATTTCGTGGTCCTTTGAACATAGATCAAACTCAATGGTTTATAAAAAATAGATCAAACTCAATGGGTTATTATTGGAACTATTAGTTTCGGGAAGGCGCGACTGACAAAGTAAATATCCCATTTCATATATTTTTGTCAAGAGAATCTAGAACAAAAAAAAAATCGGTATGCAATCGGAAATTCTATAGATTGGTTTGTAAATAATTGAATAAACACCAAACTTATACAACGTAACGGATAGAACATTGATTTGTGTGTGAGTATACCTAGTCTAAAAAAGAACTAAAAAAAATATATATATATACTTATAGAAATATCATTGTCCGTTTGTGATCGATTTTATTTTTAATTAAAAATAACAATTTTCCTGTTTATATGTTAGATAATATGATATTTTATAAATAAGTAAAATATCATCGCAAAACAATATTATCTGCTGAACACTGAATTTGAAATACGATGTCATATATAAAGTATATAATTAACTGATGATTTTATTTATTAGGGAGCGAAAATATACTTTTGAAATTACCCTCGCATACATCGTATCAATATACATCGTAATTTTTTTAATTGTTAAGAAGGATATATACCTCCTTGAAGAGAGTATGTATGTATAAAAATGTATATTTATACATTGATTAAATGATGAACACATTTTTATTGATATAATATCATTAACCTTTTTGAATATACCAATAAATTCTATTTATATATATATAAATTTAACTTACTTACATGCGACATATTTTTATCATCTATTATTGATATATGATAGAATATCGATATATATACAAATATAGTTATATACATATATAATACTAAAGGAAAATTCTTCAATAGTCATAATAGATATAAAAAAAATTTGAAGACACAAAAGAACACACATATACTAAAGAAAGAAAAGAAGCGAGAATCGAATTCTAGTGAAAATAGAAATGAAAGGTATATATACAAAATAATAAGTAAAAATGTTTTTTATTATATATATATATATATATATTTCATAGATAAAAGTGCAGTCATCAAAAAAGGACTCGTGTTTTCTTAATGTATTTTCTATATAGATTTAATAATATTATTATTATTATTATTATTGTTATAAAAAAAAGTTATATAACAGAATTCTATATATATATAATTTATGCGATAAAAGGAAAATTTTTATATATTCACAATAAAGCGACTGGCACGAAATCGTATTGTACATATATAGATTATAAATGAATTATAAAGTATATATAAGCGTATAAGTAAGCAGATATAAATAAAGGGTGTTTTAGTTTTGTTTTGTAATGTTCAGATTTGAATAATAATTTCGAAATATGTAATTTATATAGTATAAAATCGAAAAATCCCGGAAAATCTCGGAAAATTCATTTGAAAACCATATTAAAATGATGTTTGGAGATCTTTAGCAATTATTTATGATATTTCTTTAATATATGAAATCAAGAATTAATTGGTACTTTTAGAAAATGTTGTATAAGAGTTTTGAAAATTTTTATCAAATGATTGCAGATTTCACTATGAAATTTTATACAAAGTAATTTTTATTCTTATCTAAAGATGGAAAATACCTTTCTATCAGTCGTGTACTCATTCAGATCATAGTTTACAGAAATTAAAATAATTTAAATACTTTATTAAATTATTCACATTAATTTTTCATTTACCAATTGGAAAATCTCGGAAAATTCATATTAAAACCACCATTAATTAATAATTTTTCATGCATCCTTTTTGATGCAAAAAAAAAATAAATATAATTGGTGCTATTGGAAAACAAAATTTTTATTAGGTATTAGGATTGATTAGTGATAAATCTGCGTGTTCTATCTGTTATTATATATATGGCAGTCGAATTTTTATCGAATTTCTTTTATTCAGTATATTATTTATTTTTTTTTTGTTTGCTTCCACAATTTTCTTTTATTTATAAATAGAATGCTCGCTTTATAAAAGCCATATAGATATAATAAAACCAAGTCAATTTATAGCAACATTTTATTTATATAGGTATATACGCGGAAATGATAAGTATATAAGAATAACACAATGTCAAATATAAATATAAAAAAAAAAAAAAAGGAGCCACTCCTTTCATTTTAAGGCATATTCTTCTTCTTTTATTATTATTATATTATTATTATTATTAGTATTCCTATAAATATATACGCATATACGAAATACAATCTCATAATAAAGTATTATCTTTTTTTACATTATACATGTACAGTAGTCGTTTATAGATTTATATTCATTTTCCATATATAATTTATTTATATAATATGAAATCGCGTAAAATGTCAACGATGTAATAATTTGACTGCTTTTTTTCTTTTTTTTTTTGGTTTTTAATGTATAAAATAAATGAGAAAAAGAAAATGCTTTTCATTATACCTATCCTTATATAAATTTTATGTCCTTTTTTTCTATATCTATTCTTTTATTTTAATATATTTTTTTTTGTTTTGGTTAATAAACGAAATCGCACTGACAATATGCGATCAAAAAAAAAAAAAAACAATGTTTAGTTATATATACGACCGCATAAATTATTCACATATTCGTAAAATACACATTAAATAATTGGATATTATTTATCCATATTTATTTATAAATAAATTATATCATTTCGTACAATATTGAAAATGTTTGTGTTAATGGTATATTATTTTGTTGTATCATACAATATATAGAATTAATTCAATTCCATTATTATTATGATTATTTATATAATAAAATACGTGAAATCATCTATATATTAAAATAATACATATTTTAAATACCTTTCCCTATATAATCATAAACATATAAATATCTGAATGAATGCCTTTCTCTCTAAACATTTTCCGGCCTAATTACAGATAAGTTATAGATTTGTTTATAGAATAAACGTCATATTGAATAGTATTTATTTATAGTACATAAACTATATAGTATAAATACAAAAAACATATTTATATATACAAAATATATACAATCGTATAGTGTATTTCAATCGGGAATTATGTATATATTCAGCTGAACACACGACAATTATATATTTATTTATATACCATAACTATATATATATATATATTGATTTTTTTTATATTTTCCTTTAAAAATCTATATTAACTATATATACATAACAAAAATATATGTATATGCGGTATATTTACATTTCTATATATATATGAAATGAACTATAACATATATATAATTTAAGAGAAAATTTATTAAAAAAAAAAAAATATATTGCAAAAGAAATACTAATAATAAGAAAAAAAAACTATATACAAAGTTTTCAACGAAAAAAACATAAAATAAATGCGAAAAGAAAATGTTTAAAATGTTATAATATGCAAAAATATTATGCGCTTGACATCAAACGACAAATATATATAATAAATAAATAAATAAGCTGAAATATTTAACATAAATATACAAATGTATATATATATATAGTTAAGATTAAGATTATATATGCTCTTATATCGTTCGAAAATATGTATATATATAAGTATAATATATCGAAATGAATTTAATTTCATAAATTAGCTCTATATATATATGTATAAACATATATATAATAACTTTATTTGTATTCTAAAAAGTAAAACAAAAAAATGAATGGGAAAAAATCAGGTTATATTTAAAATTTATATACAGCGTCACGTGTATCTGCGTATATACAACTTTAAAGGAAATGTTTTTCTTTTATAATTTTTTTCGTTTAATGAAAGATGTTTTTTTTATATATACATAAATATATATATATATATAGATGGAAGGAATATACAGATTATTTCAATACTATTATATAAACAATTTTCATGACAAAATGATTATCCTTTGTATCTTCCTATATGTTAATTCTTAAATATATATATCTCATGACTGAATGACTGACTGACTGACTGACCCTTTTTATATTGACTTCTACAAAAAACACAATTTATATATACATATATATAATATACCATTTCATCATGATGTTTAAATATAAGAAACAAATATTTGAATATGCGTAAGGCTTTAAACATAATGAATAATAAAAACAAAATTTTTATTACCAAAAGATTAAATTACTATATAAGTAACCAACCCATGAAATGAGTATTTTAAATATGTAAAACTAAAATAATAAATTTAATATAAATAAATTCATTTATAGAATTTTACTGTATTTCTATCAAATTTTTATTTAGTATAGAAAATATTCTATTATTGGCATAAAGAGAAATTCAATTAAAAAATCCTTTCTTCAGTATAAAATTTTCTCTATATTAATATAATATCGCATCCTTATATCTTTCCTTTTGTCTGTCTCAACCCGTTTCAAAGAATGTTCTTTTGAAGATTTTCTTTTAATTTATAGACGTTCATTCATCACTATCCCGTTTCTGAAGCAATTTCCTTTATTTGAATACGATTTTTTAATAAACTACTTCATTCACAATCCCTTAATACAAGCGTATTTATTTATATATATTTATTTTCTATTAATGAAAATTAATTCAAAATCCATTGCCATTTACGAGTTTACGTTAGTAGAAACCTTTTATTCACAAATATTCATTTATAATTTCGTGTATTTTCCTTATATAGGTAGAAAACTTTTCCAATAATAGAATATCTAAACAAAATTTGTCGTTAGAAAGTGTTTACCTTTTTACAGAAATGCATTCACGCGGAATTGGAAAACGAGAGAAGATTTAAAATCCCTTTCTGAACGAATATTCTGTTAATAGAAAATTTTCCATGAATAGAAATTCATTTTCAATCTTTTTCGCAAAAGAATATCCTTAAGTAGCCAATTCTTTATTGATATAGAAAATCATTCAAAATTTCATGGGCAGGTTTTCCAAAAATAGAACATTTTCTTTGAATATACAAAATCATTATAACAATAGGTTTATGATTAAAATTACCTTAGTAGAAAATTTTCTATTTAATTAAAATTTCTATTCACAATTCCTTTCGTAACAAATTTAATTCAGTAAAAAATATTCTTTGATACAAAATCATTCATAACTTTACGAATTTTCTTCAATAGAAAATATTTGATTGGCTGCAGAATATCATTCAAAATCCATTTTTGAACAATTTTTTCTGACTTTAAATACATTTCTAATTAAAATAAATTCATTCAATACTATTTTTTAATTCGTTTTTCTAATAATTCACACAAATCCCTTATAATCACTTTATAGTAAAAACATTTTCGTCTCTTAATGATTATTATATACAAAATCGCAGTTTCTAATCAAATTTTCTTCAATTGCAACTTTTTAATTCATTCAAGTAAACGATTTTCCATGTTTAAAATGAAGATTTCCCATTAAAAATATGAAAAAACAATCAAGACCTCGGACAATGATTATAATTTAGTAAAAAATAATCAATAAAAATATCTATCACTTATGAAACAAAAAACAGGACAGATCTCTTTTTTTTACTTGTATATATTTATCATTTTTTCCTAATATTTTAAAAACTGCGTATTTTTATGATATATATATATATATATAATAAATAAATCATATAAATAATGTATATATAAATTTCATATTCACACACGCGTTTATATATACAGACAGATATACACATCATTTATCAGTGTCTCTATCAATTTTTTTTTTTACATACAAGTATTATAAAACACATATTTAAATATTAAAATGTATAAAAAACGTATACATATTTCTATATAAGGAAGGACTAATGGAAAAGGTCATATACATATTTATATGAATATAAAATTGAAAAGGTATATATATATCCATAACATCGATATATTTATTTACACATTTATATATGAATTACTAATGTATATACTATACTCAAATATACGATGTGTAAATTCTCTTTTTGATATATTATTTATATATTTTATATATATACATATATAAATTAAATTAACCCTTTTTTCCCGGTGACTGCTTGATTTATACTATATATATATATATATATATTGATATGTATAATACATTTACAATAATATCCAAAACATTGAACAAGTATAAAAAGTATAGAAAAAATATATTTGATTGATATTTTCTGTATAATAAAACAAAAACAAAATAAATTTTAAAAGGATATATATATACTCATCACTCATACCTCTCTGTTAATATAATCATAAAAAATAAAAGGAGATTTTTCATGCAATTCAAACCTATATATATATTATATTATATTGATCTTTTCGCATAAACAATTTTTTGCATTCATTCATTCAAGTAGTTTTTTTTTTTTTTTACTTCAATCAATTCGTACATCATAAAAAAATTATAGGTTTAATTTACAATTGATGTTGTATAAAATTTATTTGATATATATAAATGATTGTAAAAAAAAAAATAACCTCACCGAAATGAAACAATACGGATGATACAAATAAATACAGTAAATATTTTTGTTAAATTACCTGAAAAGAAAAGAAAAATAAATTAAAATTAAAATATGTCTATGCGGATATTATTTAAAAAGATCGTATATAAATAATTATAAATATGAATAAAAGCAAATATAATGAATTTTTTCCATTAATTATAAATAGGGTTTTTTTTTTTTTGCCATTCCTATTTGAATGAATACTTTTTTTTTTTATTTTAATTTTGTAATAATCATATCATAATTATATATATTGCTGTATATATACACAAATTCATTACTGGAATAAACAAATATCTATATTTATATACACATCACATAGATATACTAATTAGATCTCTTTGTATATATATATACAATAATAACATCAAATTTATTAATGTTTATATATATATATATATATATAATATACGTTCATTACATTATTTATTATATATATGTGTATATATAAACCATAAATGAGAAGATATATATCAAATTAGCATAAATGTATATAAGGATATATATATCCTTATTATATATATGCAGTCCCAGAAAACCCAGAATTTATATTCAGAATGTATTTCATAAGCACTTAATCGAGGAGCTTATAGATAGCATCATTAAGAATTGCTTCCGAACGCCTATATATGTATATTTTTGCATGTGGGGTTATGTACTGTTAGGTCTGTTTAGAATGAATTCTAAAGGAGCATATCAAATAACATATATATAAATACATATAAATTAAATATTGAATTAATATATAATATATTGAATAAAGATAAAATAACACAAACAAATTGTCCTGTGATGTCCTTTTAGTCTTTTAAGAAAACAAATATTTGTCAGGTGAGAGACAGGACAATGGTCGACAGGACAAAAGGATACTTATAAACTTATAAATTATATAATTGAATGCTTCTGCTTTTTTAATTAAAAACAATTCAACATTTCGTAAATGATAAAAAAACGAATTGATTTCGATTAGTTTATGATTTATGGTGAGCTGCTTTTAAATATATTCTTGCGTAAGTATATATGCATTTTTTAATGTACCTTCTTTGTAAGCGAGATATAAAAAGGATATGGTTTAGAGTGATTTTTTCGTACACTCTTCTTTTAAACACATTTTTTTTTCTAAAGTACATATACTTCAATTTTCACGGATTGGGTTTATTTATATACCTAAATAGACTATTTATATACCGAAATAAACTAGAGGGAATACTCAATTTTCATATAAACATATAAAATAAAAATAATGTATATATATAATTATAATTTGCATATATATATATATAGCGAATATTATTTTGAATATATCCATAAACATCATATTGCAAACATTTCCATCATATAATAAATATAATTATATTTCCTCTATAGATATATACCTGATTATATAATACAGATGTCTATAAATAAATATATCACAATATTTATATCATATAACCCATCTGGTATAAGATATATATGATATGAAAGAGGTTAATTCAATGAGTTTTTAATTATGTATATCTCAGTATATATATATATATAGATAGATGTTAGATATATATATAGGTATATTTATGCATAGATAAATAATGATGTATTTATTTTGTATATATAAAGCTTTTAATTCTATATTTATATCTGCGCTGCTGCTACAGAAGAAATAAAATACAATAAATAATAAATTAGATCTCATTTTACTAAATATATATACATTTACTTATTTATACATAAATGGTATATATGTTTAAAACGTTGATAATTCAAAGGTGTATATATATACTTATTCATTATTATGATAAAAGAGGAAATATAATATTGTATAATTCCGCAATCATACAAACAAAAAAAAAAATAAGCTTACGCATTTACTTATTTGACTTAATGTTGACTTGTTGTTAATGGTAAAAAATATATTTTTAATATAAATATTATTATTTTTTTTGCTTCATTTATATATAATTAACTTTTATTATCATCATTTTTTATATTTATTACATATTCAATATTTTTTTGGGTCTGATATGATGTGTGATGTTGTAATAAATATATATATATATATATAGTTTATTAAATACCCATCAATAATATACATATAATAATAAAATATATTTATATTTCAAGGAATATATTTTCAGTTTATTTATAATATATGATTGAGTTTTTCTATATTAATAATAATTTTGATAATAGCTGTTATATCATATCAGTAGTTGTTTTTTTTTTCTTTTTGGTATTTATTGTACGTTAATAATGGTTTTATTTTTCTTTTTATGGTAAACTATAAAATAATTTTATGTGAATTGAATTTCGTTTATGTATATATAGTATATAGAAAGAAATATATATATAGATATTTATATAAAAACGTTTTTATTATATAGGGTGCGATTGATTAATTATCTAATTTTATATTTTATATATATGCAGTATATATATAGGTAAAAATTCGTTAGGAATATTAAAATAAAATTTTTTAACAAATATAAAAATACATTTTCTCTATGTAGTAATCGCTTTCTGAACAATTTTTCCTTTAGTATCCAATTTTCTGTTAATATAAAAACATTTAAAATCTCGTTCTGATTCAATTCCTTTCAATAGAAAATTTTCTTTTAATAGAATTTCATTCTAAATAGATTTATTAACATATTTCATTCAATATCTAAATGTATGTTGATAGACATTCGTTCACAATCCCTTTCTAAACGAGTTTTCTGTAAGTATAGAAAATTTTCTATTAATAGAAATTCATTCACACAATCCTTTTGTGAATAAAAGTCCTTAAATAGAAAATAACTTTATTAATATAGAAAATCATTTCCAATCCCTTTCCGAACGATTTTTCATTCAGTATTTAAATGTTCTGTTGATAAAAAAAGATTCATAATCTCTTTCTGAGTCAATTCCTTTCAGTAGAAAATTTTCTTTTAATATAGAAATTCATACAAAATTCATTTCTGAACCGTAATTTGATTCAATAAACAAATTTCTAATGATAAAAATTCTGTTTCTGAACGATTTTTCATTCAGTAGAAAATCATTTACAATCCTTTTCGGTATATCTTCAGTGAATAATTATATATAGAAAATTTTCTTTGAACATATACACAATGCGACAATTAATATTCCGGACTGGTCCTAGGAAATACATTAAAAACATGATATTTGAATTTTTGTTTTTTTATTTTGTTCAAAATATTCTCCTACTGATTCATGATACAACTGTTATATCGAATTAATGATGATTCAAATGCGCGTTCCAGCTCATTTTGTGGTATTGCCTCTAATGCGCGTGTAGATGCTGTTTGAATGGTTTCAAATCATGAAAAAAACATCATTTCAATTTCATTATAAGTTTTGGAAACCAGGAGAAGTCACATAGTTCTAAATCAGGTGAATACGGTGGATGATTTAACACACACAGAGTTGATTTCGAGCCAAAAACTGACGAACAATATAAGTGAAGTGTGATTCGGTGCATTATCGTGTAACAAGCACCAACTATCTGATTCACGATATTCGCAGGTCTAATACGACGAATCCTGCCCATCAAACGCTTCATAACTTCGATATAATATGCGCCACTGACTGTTTGACCATAGTTGGAACGAATTCTTTATGGATAATTCCCTTGCTACCGGTAAGAATGTTACGAGCATTGTCTTGATTTTCTTGATGGAACTTTTCTTGTTTTTTAGCTTGCGTTTTAGCCATCCACGAAACGTTCTTATACCACTCAAAAACTTGTGTTCTATACCCATACAATTATCACCGCATTAACTTGCTGAATCGATTTGAACATTTCTATTGCAGATTTACCAATGTTTTGCGTTGAATTTAATGACTGCTATTTGTTCCATGTTAAAATTTCTACTTCAACTCAAAAATATTGTTTCACAAGAAATGTCATAACTTTTTATTTGTCCAACTGCAAATGCAATGATTATTTTCGAGAAAACAGACGATAGAGAAAATATCAAGCTTCAAAGCGCTTGTTCGATCACATAGATCGTCCCACTGGTTATTGAGATATGGTTTGAGTCCGGAATATTAATTGTCGCACTGTGTATATATACAAAAAAATCATTAATAATCTAATTTTGAACAGTTTTCCATGGGTATAGAAAATTTTCTATTAATAGTTAAATCATTCACAATCCTTTTTATTCACTTTGGATTTTATGTGGTTTAAATTAAATTTTATAACAATTACCGGCCGAAATACTATTAATTTTTACAATACACCTGTGTGTGGTTATGTTATAAAATTGAAAATTCTCAGAAAATTCAAATGAATCATTGGAAAAATCTGTTTTTTTTTTTTTTTTTTTCAATTAACAAAATAATCATAAAAATAATCAATATTAATACAGTATATATATACATTTTATTCAATGTATATAAGGTATATATATACAAAACGTAAAAAGGAAATGATGTCCTTGTAGAAAAACCAAAAAAATCATTTATAAACAATTCTTCTTATATATATATATATATATATATATATATATATATATATTACATGCAAAAAGAAAAATTATAACAATAATTTATATTATTAATTCATCCTATATATTGTATATATAATAAATAAAATGTCCGGTTATTGTTTTTATTTTTATAAAATATTATATTCGTAATAGTTATTTTATTTTTTTTTTTGTATAACAATAATTATATGAAATTACCCCGAAAAAGAAACCCCAAAATATGTATATATATATACAACAAAAAATAAAGTGTGAATTAGAAAATTATATAAATACACGAATTGTTAACATATATATGCAACGTTTTCTTTTATACCTAATTTTTCTCTTTAATGTATATATAACTAACTATATATTGTAGATATAAATATAAAATAAAGCCCATATAATAATATGGGCATAATGGAAACGTTCACGCAATGTATGGTATATAGTATTTTCTTTTAGTTTATTTTATTATATCAGCTATATATAGCTATATATACCAAAAAAAGAAAAATCTATTTTATTTTTTTTTATCTTTTTATTCACATTTTCCACATCATGATGATTATTATTATTATTATTATTATTAGTATTATTATTATATAAATATAAATTAATTCCATATATTATCTATACATATAAATGTATATACATTTTAAGAAAGATAAATAAATGGAGTCATCAATTTTCTTTCCTTTTATGACTGCAGAATAAATCACTTGAATTGTATAGTATAGTATAGTTGATATAATGGTCATAATAAAATAATTCTTTCATTATTTTCTATAAAATTGCTTTAAATTTCTATTTGATTTACATTACAAATTTATAGTTTGAAGTTTTTTTTTTTTTTTGTATTGCTTGATGAATTTTATTGCTTGAATATAATTTGATTCAATTTATTGGTACATTACTGTATATATGTTTGTATAAAATATACAATTTAGAACTCTTTTTATATATGCCATATAATAACCATATCACATAAAATATAAATACTCTATACTATATAAATATATGTTTATAATAGATATGGAGATATAAAGATAAATATAATGATGTATGCGTATATATATATATATATATACAGAGATAAAAAGAAAATGTTGCGAATTAGTTGAAGTACTCCATCATCAACTATATAACTATATATATATATATATATTTATTATAAAATACATTTTTTTTTTTTAACAAACTTATATATAATCAAAAGTACAGGGTAATATTTTATATTAGCTAACCTGATATATAGTTAAATATTTCGATTGATTGTTTTTTGGAGATAAAGAAATAATAAATATCCATTGAAAAAACATACATTAATGTATTGAAAATCGTATTAAAAATACTTAAGTGCAATAAAATCCATCCTAACTGTACGCAATTCGCATTTCTGATTCGCATTTCCCTTAAGTAAAAAATTTGTCTATTAATAGAAATTTGCATTCACAATCACTTCAAATTTCCTTGCATATATAGAAAATCTTTTATTAATAGAAATCCATTATTCTATTCTATTAATATAGAAATTCATTCACGCTATATACCTTTCTGAACGAAATGTAACCATTAGAACAGTTTCTCTAATGATAGAAAAGCATTCACGACGACCGGATTCTGAACAATTTTAACCGAATATCCATCAGTGGAAAATTGTGCCTTAATTCGAAATTATTTACAGTCCCTTGCTGACCTAAATCCTTCGGGTATTCGGGTAAAACCTAAATCCTTTCGGGTATTCGGGGCTTTCGGCGGGTAAAATATTCAATATAAATAGAAAATCATTTACGAAATTCTTTTTTTTAACCGTTTTTTTTTTTTTTTGTGGGTAGAAAAACACATTTGATTCGTTATATCATTTGCACTGTTTGGCAGGTTAACAATAAAATCACCCTGCTTAAATATATACGGATATATAATCGCTGCTATATATATATATATATATATATATATATTCAAGAGAGATCTAAAAATGAAGATATCTAGATGAAAAATTATAGTCATTATATGTGTATTCATATAAATTATATATATAACATACATATACAAAATGCATATATATATGAATATCAACAACAAACGTATCTGTATATATATATATATTTTTAATTTTCAATTTAAAAAAAATAAAAATATAATGTACATATATGTTTTTTTTTCAAACTTTATGAGGAAAAAAATATCCTTTAATATAATTTAAATTATATATATATGTTATATATCTTTTTCAAAGGAAAAAACAAAATAATCATATTTTTCATATACATATATATATGTGTATATTTGAAAGTTTGTTCAAAAAGTAATCAAATTATTTGTTAAATATAAATTTTTTTTTTAATCGTACATGTTAGGATTCTTAATGATTAATGTTCATAATATAGAATTTAGATCTTTTTGTTTGTGATTAATGATATTGCGCCCGATTATTGTTACTATTCAACAAAATTCCAAATTACTTATTCTTTTTTCATTTACAAATAATTTATATGAATAATTTTCATGTAATACATGAAACAAAAAAACAACAATACGTTCAAAACATTATTAAACTGCAAAACGTGTAATGAATTATTATTGAAAACGTTTATTATTTATTTATATATAACCTTATATATATATATATACTAATATATTAAAATAAATAATGATAATAAATAAATTTCTGTTTCTGAATATATATCCTATATATATATATATATATGCAAATACAGCAAAGATCGTATATATAAATTACGTATATGTAAATATATATGAAAAAAATATGAATTATATATTTCTTTTGTAATAAATTTAACAATAATTTAATTAAAAATTTCATTTAAACAGAAATTGATTGGGAAATATTAATCAATGCATTTATATAATAATAAAACATAAATATAATTATTGATTTTTCTTTATATACAATATATTTATTTATACATAATGATGAAAAATTCAATTAAAATAATTGATATATTTGCCCATTTTGAATATATACATATAATGATAATATTTATTATATACGAGCGAGAAGATAAAGTATAGTATATAAATGGATTTCAATATATGTATAAGGATATTTATGAGATGATTTTTGTATATCAAAAAAAAAACCCAACGTTTATAAACGGAAATCTTAATTAATCTATAAAACAGAGAGAGTTCTAAATGTATATACACAAAAAAAAGTAAATGTATATATAAATTGGATATACGATTTTGTTACAGAATAATATATTTCTTTTGAGTTGAACATATATATATATGTATATATAATTTGATTTATACTATGTATAATAGTATATGCAAATTCAAAGGAATGCCATTAAATATAGATAATTATCTTTTAACATATGAATTATGATGAATAAAATTTCAGTGAAATTGTCTATACGTTGTTTTTTTTTTTTTGTTAACATTCTTTATCTATATACCTATATAAATAAATTTGTATACAGTATATTGTATATTTTTTCATATATATATATAATATTACCTTTGGGTGATGACAGGGAAAATCACGTTTTCACATAGTACACATAATTATTTAGGTGAGAAAGGAAAAAAAGAAAAAAATATAGTTTTGGTTTGGCTAACATCTGAAACGTTGAAGTAGATTCTGACAAAAGTTTAAATTCAATCTCAATCAACTCGTTATAAAACTTCACTATATATAATAAAATAACAATCCACAATAAAATAATTTAACTTAATTCCGAAAAACAAACTGGAATTTCTATTTGATCCTGTTTCACTTCCACCTATTCACTACACCGTGTTATGGTTATACATATATACAAATCGTTATCTATTACACGCACACTTCATATATTTATTAGAATATATTACAGAAAAAAAATTAAAAATATAAGGTGTCATATATACATTTTCAAAAATGTAATTGAAAATCATTTTACCTTTTGATAATCCTTAATTCATTCAATGATGTCTATATATATTTACCATACATAGATTAACTTCATATATATGAATGAATAAACTCATATATTCATATCACATACACAATATATAAACTCATCCATTTTTTTTTTTTAAGGATCCTTCAAGTTAATCTTATATATATATATATATAGACGTTACAATATATAGTAGATATATAGAGATGTAAATATAGGTGTGATATGATGATAATATTTTATATTGTAGATAGATATACATAACACATTTTATTAATAATCAAAAAAATGTATTCATATATATGAAGTAATTATAATAGATATGTGGATGGATATATAGAGACGATTTTCAAGACGATGAAAATTAATTTTGATTATAAAAAATATAAAATATATCTGAAAATGTAAGTGGGAAATTTTCTAGCTTATATACAGATTAATAATATCAAGAAAAATCAGTAAAAATACAATTTATTTATACATATACATTCGTATCACGAATAAATTTGTTGCACACTGATCGATATTTTATCTAAAATTTGTTCAATTTTTGTTAGATTCTAATAACCTTTTGTGGAACAAAGGACAAATAGGTCATAAAATAAAAAAAATGTTATGAATTGTATTAAAAACGTATTGTATTAAAATTGAACATTTTTCCCCCATTATCCATAATATCTTTCTAAATATATAAGTTAATATTCGATCAAAATGAATATACTATATATATGTATATGAAAAATAAATAGATAAATCAATTTATCTGCGATGCGATGATGTGTTTATTTAATATTATTATATAGCTTTTTATTCATGTACCTATATGTTATATATATATATATATATATGATATAGTAGAAAAATGATCAACTTTTAAATTATTCCTTTTTTTTTTTTTTTCCATTTATAAATTTTCTTTTATATAAGTTTTTTTTTTTAACTATAATAAATATAAAAGCTATATTGTTTTGATGTATATATATATACCATAAATAAAACAATACCTCGATAAATATTCAATATATCATATCGAACGTTCGCTTATTTGTATTATATATATACTCTAACAATATAATACATTTCAATATTATATATAAAAAAAAAAGGATCATCAATGAAGTATACATAAAAGTTTACTTGCCAAATGGTTTTGCTAAAGATACAATCAGTGCCCTAAATAGAAATAATAGTCATATAGATAAGTGAAAGAGTATAAAGACCAGAATTACAGCAAAATGGAAATTATTGACAATTATGTTACTAGGATGTTGATAAAATTGCCAAAATCACAGTGTTGTAATTCAATGACATTGATAATGAAAGTTGTAAAAGGAAAATCGTGAAATTGACCGCGAAAAACATTTAAGGGAAAATCCTGTATATCCTGTCTTCATTTGGTTGAGTCTGTTTTTTTACAAAGCTCAATAAAAAAAAATATATCTCCCTAATATTTCTAATATATACATACGATATTTTAAATCACTTTTTTGTACATTTATCTTCTATATATAATTTATAAATAACTAAAATGGAAAAATCCATACCCCGTTCGTATCATCAGCATCATAATCTTAATAAAAATAATAATAATAATAATAATACTGAGATAACTATGGAAAAATAAACACATAAAAACTACCCACTTTTAAGAAAATATTAATCGGATATTGAGCTTATAAGACATCTATATATTTAGATACGTATAGATTTTATAAGTTTTGTTGAATTCTTATATATAAAGGGTTCTCCGTCAAAAGAACAACAGCGATGTAAATGCTATAAATTGATTAATTGTTTTTTTTTAAAGATGTTAAAACAAGTTTATTAACTTCATGGAATCGTCTAAAATACGACCGAATAACACAAAAATAAATGATACACCATTTTGTACTACAACAAATTATGCATTCAATTGAATCAAAAACTATGATTTTCATATCAATTGTTTGCTGCGAAGACCAAAGTTCATCTATCATATAATGTTGATTGTGATTTTGTTTCACAAGTATATCATGTCAATTTTGTTTAATCTACAAAATATTGTGATGTTAGGAGGTCTATTTTAACAACCAAAGTCTCAGTCGCTTTAAGTCACTGTTTTGGCTGACCCTATATGTATTTATCATATATCATATGTTATATATTGTTTGTTCGTATATCTATATATATATATAGATTTCTGTATTATATATAGGTATATAAAGTAAAATGTTCGTAAACATTTTATAGAATACATAATAAAAATACATGAAAATATGAATATTGAAATTGCAGAATATTGAACTTTGATTTTCCATTCAAATTTCAATCAAAAAAGAACATGGGTTTTCTATTTTTTCTTTTTAATATACCGAAAATATTCCAAAAAATTTATGATTTTTTTTCTTTCTTTTTTTTTGAATGTTTATCATCATTTTTATCGGCATATTTATTATTATTATTATTATTATATTAATATTTTTATTTTTTATATTCAATAATATTTCTGATAATATATATTTCATTTTATATATACAAGCGATTGTGATGATGCTGATGATGATTTTATATTGTAATATAATTCAATATTTTTATATGTTTTATATATATACTATAAACACACGCGTATACATATGTACGTTAAGAAATCAATAAACACATCATATGTGAATAAATAAAAAAAAAAAAAAATTATAAAGGATATCAAAGAAAATATGTCTTGAATTTTATGACATTTTTCCCAATATACCATCATAAAATTCTCTCATCTCATCTATTGTATATATAGCAGAACATTTCACAATAAAAATTGCGACTATATATATATAAATAGAATAATAAAATGTTTGCTTCTTTCTCAAATTTTATACGATTGTTATAGTTTAAGTGCGATGTTTTTTTTTTATTTAAAGATGAATATATTTAACATTTAAAAGTCATAAGTTAGATTAATTTTTTAAGAATCAGAAAAAGGTTAAGAAACTGTTTTTCAAAGAAATGGCAAACATTTCAAATGAAAAAAAAAAAACACTTGCCTATCGATGAACAATTTGAAGTTGATCAGAAAATGAACATCATCATTTGGTCTATGGTTCATAATGTTCAGAATTACGGGGTGTATTCTGCAATCTATATAAAAAATATTATCTAAAAGTGCTCAAAAAATTACAATCAAAACTCATTTATGTACACACACACGATATTCTCTATATATGAAACAGGTAAAATATATATAAATAAAATACCTTGTATATACATGGAAATATAATTTTTTTTTTTTACATATATTAGTTTAGTTATTACCTGTAAGCTAAATATTGTTAATTAAACGTATTTATATATATATAGGACAAGTATTTATGTGTGTTTTATCACATTTGATTATTATACGTAATATAAAGAAATATATATAAAGAAACACACAAAACAAAACGGATGATAAAAGTAGGTGTTTGTCCTTTCAAGTATACATATATGATGATATGATATACCTATCCTATATATATTTCTATGTAAAAAAAAATTAAATAAATATATCCTGTGATGATTGTTTTGTTATGTTATGAAAAACAAATAGTTGACAGAGATACAATTATGCATATATATGCGATGATACATGATCCTATATATATTTTTTAAATATACTATATATAATCACAAATATATAGTACAATAAAGGAAATGTGTAAAGTGTATTTATATATATAATGTTCATATATTAGTAGTTATAAAGTAAATTGAAAGAGGTTAAAATAAACAATTGACCTGTCAACTTGTCATAAACAGAAGAGTATTTTTTTTCTTCACAATATATTGTACAGTTCATATATAGATAGGTAAATAAGGTATATTCACTTAATTGTATAAATACAAAACAATAGAATTGTTTAAAGAGAAAATAAATATTGTAAAAAAGCAAGAAAAAAGATTTTGATGATGATATAGGAATTATTTTATGTCCTTTAAATTGATATTTTTTAAATGTATGTAAAATTTAACAGTTTTTTGCCCTTTATAATATTAAACAAATAGATCATTGATATGCTTTCAATTGAAATGGAATTTTCCATTGTGTTTTTCTTTCTTAAGACCTATTCCGATGTTATTTTTTTCTTATATAGAGCATGGAAATACCGTCTATTTGTATAGATTCGTCAACAAGGTTAGGAAATTAAAATGATTTTAATAGGTCATATGCTTTCAATTATTTATCATTAAAAAATGTATTGTATTTTCGATTTAAAAATTGGAAAATCTCGGAAAATTCATATGAAAGCAACTAAAGTGATGTAAGGAGACCCTTAATAATTTGTTATGATCTTTTTAAATTTGTAATAAAATGCATAGGTTGACTTGGAAAATGTCTGAGTATTGGCAATTTTTATCAATTAATTGCATTTTTATATGCTATTTTATGTTGAAAACTATTCAATTTTATTTTATTCTTAAAGAGCAGGGAAATACCTTTCTATTGATGGTACATTTGTTCAGATTGGTTGAATGGATCGGAAGTTACAATATTTTTAATATAGGTGATAATTTTCTATAATTTATCAGGCATTATTTCGATTTAAAAGTGAAAAATCTCGGAAAATTCATATGAAAGCAACTAAAGTGATGTAAGGTGGCTCTCAATAATTTGTTATGATCTGTTTTAAATTTGTAATAAAATTCATTGATTCACTTGGAAAATGTAAGAGTTCTCATCATTTTTTATATACCATAATTGCCATTTTCAATACGATTTTCTTTGAAATCTGCCACAAAGGTATTTTATTCTTAAATATAGAGCGGAATAATACCTATCAATTCATTCATTTATATTCATAAAATATTTATTATTTACGTATATAAGAAATTAAAATCCATCTGTTATACTTTATTTCGTGCCGTGAGTGTATATTAAAATATTATTTATAATCAAAAAATAAAAAAAAAATCCAGAATAAATTTTAAACAAAAATGATGTAATTTTTCTATTTAAAAATATATTGTATATATAGAAATATATAATCAATATATGTTATTATATATATTATATGCAATATGTTAATAAAATATAATATTTATGACATTAAAAAAAAAAAAGAAAAATTTGTATTTAATTTAAAAATAATATATTCATTTAATAATAATAAACAAATACTTCCCATATTTTAATATATTTTTTTTTTATAATATATTGAGTAATAAATAATTAATATATTTTATTTTTTATATTTATATATATATATATTATTAGTAATTTTAATATTTTAATATATACGCATCATCTATGACAAATTAATAATCAAAAGTGACAAATTAACAAAAATATTACTTCTTTGATTTATACATTTAATTTTGAAATCGATGTATTTGAAAATTGTCAATAAATACATCATTTTCAGATATATGGGCAATAATTATATACAAAAACACGCAGGTGAATTGAATTGATTTTAATTGATAGTTGATGTTATATGCGATAACACAAATCTTTCAAATAAGTGCGTTGTCAACCTTAAAATTGTCGTCTTTAAGTTTTCATCGCAGTATTTTGAGAAATATTATATATAATATATAAAACACATTTAAACAATTTCATTAAATTAAAGGATGTTTTATGTTATAAAAACATATTTATGTTAAAGTCTATGGCTTAAAGTTTAACGATAGATATTTGAGGTTTAAGCAATAAAGAATCTGTGTTTTCTTAAAGATGTATACATCAAAGTTATTATTTATGCTGATAAAATTCAAACAAAACAGTCATATACAGCTTAATTATACGATAAATTCTATTCATGAGAGTTAAAAATTCAAAAACATCCCGTATTTATATAAAATTTTAATATATTTATATATGAAAATATATATACATTTAATAATATAACTATCATCCTTTATTGTATTATATATATATATATATATATTTATATGTTCAGAGACTTACAAATAAATTTAATAATAAAATAAATACCTTTCATAATTCGCATTTATATTATTTTGGGTTGTTGGGAAATCAAAGAAATCAATTATCTATTTATAGATGCGTGTTTTTGTATGATATCTTGTAATGTATTTGGTAATATTTTATACTAAATTGAAAATGGAAATTCATGTATACTATACTATACTATACAAGCAATTCGTTTGTCATTTATTGTGATTAATCAATTCGGTGTTTAGTGAGTTATAACAAGTTGGAATAGCTTTAGTTTTTTGAGGTGTAACAAGTTGGAAGAAATCATAGTGAAAATAGTGAAAATAGATTTCTTTTTCCCCCAAATTTACATACAATTTTACAATTGATATTTTTAAGGTAAATGTTGATGAGAAAACTTTTTGTATGAAGAAAATTTGACTGATTTTATAATTATAAACTATATACAATATGCTATATATAAAGTATATACTCGCGTACAATAATAACACGGCGAAATATATTTAATTTAAAATTTACATATTATATCAGTATTAATATATCTATATATACGGAATAGTGAAAGAAAATGGAAGTTTTGGAAATTTATTTTCAGTATACCTATACGCGAATCAGAGACAACTATAATGTTTATCTTGTGTGTTCTATATATTATTAAGAAAAACTATAACATTTATATTATATACATATAAAATAACTATATATATATATGAAAATCGATAAAACTCTGTTTTGTTAATAAACACACCATAATAAAATTACCTAAATGCAATTATAATTTGTTGATTCAAAATTCTTAATGCTTAACGACATGAAAAAATATATCAAAATAAATAAATATAACACATACCTTAAAATCAATATATCCATTTTTATCCATGTCAAATGTTCTAAAGACGTGATCACAAAATTCTTCAGCATTACCAGATGGGAAAAACATTTTATACATATCAACGAATTTGGCTGGTGTTAGACGACCATTAGGACAATCTTGCTATAAATAAACAAAAAAAAAAACAGATACAAATTAAAGATTAATATAAATTTTAAATTTTCTCATCGCATATACAATACAAAAAAATTTATTAATGAATTTTCCGCATTTATTTGTTAAAAATATAATAATGCAATTTTATGTTTTTAAAAATCATATAACTATATGGATATAAAACACTGCATTATTATATTATTTGTTTTATGTTTATTTCATCTTTTTATAACCAAAAATAAAATGCATATATTTTACATTTTTTATTTGATTGTTTTTATCGCTACCGATTGTCTGCCAGTCTGTAATATTTTTATATAAATAAACTTATCGCAAAATAACATTTTATTTATAAATGTATTTTTTTTGTTAGTAAATATTGGCAATATTTTATCGGTTAGTTAAACAACAAAAAATGTATATAGACTAAGGAAGGCAATTAAAATAAAATCCTGCATTTTTTAAACACTACACAACATTTGATTAAATGATAAACAACTTGGTTTTTTTTATTCCCACATATAAGAAAATGGAACCAAAATACAGACATTTGCTGAAATTATTATTTTATTTTCACAAATCAAATATTTGAAAAATGTATATAAATGAGAAAAAAATCATTCGAAATTGAGAAAATTCTTGAGAAATTATTAAAATTCCTCGACTTGCGGCGAACGTGATTGATGAATGAATATCCATCAATCCATTATATACCAAGTATTTATTTTTTTTTTTTTGCCATAAAAACGAGTATTTTCCGTGTGTTGAATATTTTGATTAAGAAAATGCTATACCAATAAGTAATTTTCATTATTATTATATATATATATATATATACAATAAAGGTATTTACATACCTTTATTCAAAAAATAAAATGTAATAATTTGAACATTAGTAATCCTATATATAGTAATCCTATATATAACTTTCGTTTGTTCGTCGCGCTGATGAAAATAAAAACCAAAAAAAAAAAATTCCATCCAAAAGAAATTATACCGGGGTAGGGTGATTTTCAGTGTATTTCCCTACCCCACAAACTCCTCTCTCAAACCACCATATACTTATATTGTATATTGAATAAAATAAAAAGGACATAAAATTAGAATAATAACCACCAATACATTCACCGCATCTATATACATACAATATATTTTTGTATATTGTACATGTGTAGATATAACATAATAATATTAAAATATATATACTTATAAGTATATATTATCATTTGAATTGTTTGATTGTCTCTATATATATATATATATATATTATTATACGTGCTTAAGTATTCAGTATGTAAAAGGTCATCAAATCATTTCATTTGATTATTTATGAAATCAATTGGGAGCTTATAAAAGTAAATGTACTATTTAAGAAGCAAAACAGTTTTTTCTTAAACAAAATCCAAATCAAATCATTTTTAAATTAAAAACTGCAATGAATCAATCTTTAAAATAAAACGTAAATTAATATCTTATATTAAAACAAAAAAACGTCTATTCTATGGCACAATTTAAAAACATTCAAATATCGTCCTTATTTGATGATCCTTTAAATACAAAAAAAATCTATATATAAACATACCAAAAACGTAATAATATATATACTAAAAATAAAACTTAATTTTGACGTCAGAATTTTATTATTATATGGAAAAAGTAAAAAAAAAAAAAAAAATCAATTGATGACTTTCGTTGTTTTCCTATCCATTTTCCTCTTTTACCATTTAATAATATAATATAAAACATAAAAATGGTGTTTTAGTTTTTCCATTTTCCATTATTTTATATAAATACCTACTCCATAACACAAGGCATTATTTGATTATATATGCGTTTATATATATGGGCGTTTAATTTATGTGGATAGACATTTTTAAGAATAAATGGTTTATTTTATATATATATATATATATATATGGATGTTATAAAGAATGATATTTTTGTATTGTAATTGAAATGATACAACTGCGATCAATGATGATAATTTTATCGTCATATATATTTTTCAATTTAAAAGATTAAAAACCAATTAATATAAAGTAAATAGTACAAATTTAAAGGTTTCTTGAAAACGAAAGGAGATAAGGTGTTTTTTTAGTGGCGTTCAATTATAGAATAGAGAATTACAATAACAGTTAGTAAACCATCCAAAAAGAATAAGGATCTAAGGATAAGGATATCATTATAGAATCTATTTAGCAAAAATTTGATTATATTTATTTCACAGAAAATTTAATCATAATGTTAGAATGTTCAAATCTTAAAAATCAAATTTGTGAACTAATTTTCGATTTGAAGATATATATTTTACGAATATCTTCAGTATATTCTATAACATTAAATATATATTGCAGTAAAGATTATAAAAGTACAAGAAAAAAAAATACATTCCATTTTAATTTTTTCGAGATCGTGTAAGTCCACTAAAAATGTTGATTCATCGCATTCAAAATATCATTCAATATTTCGTATAGTACACTACAAACATGAAAATAAAAAAAAATTCAATGTTGAGTGAATATTAAAAATAATAATTGCTGCAATAGCAATCAAATATATATATATATATATAGTTTTATTATTTGATATTTGTATACAAACCAAACCAAATATCGCGTATAAGTATATAAGTTTAAATAGATTTATTTATATGACGAGAATTTGTTGTATAAACAAAACAAAAAAAAAAGAAAAATTATTATCAAAAGAATTTATATGCGCCGCGAGTATCGATATTTTTTAACTTTCGTTAAACGTTAAACGAAATATATATTAAAAATACACATGTAATTTTCCATCAGGAACATTTTATTTTGTTGATTTCAAATTTATGAAATTGTTGATATAGTAAAAAAATATTACAAGTAATTAATTATTATTTGTATATATTAATATTTAATTTTTATATATGTATACCATATATATTCTATATACATCACACTCTTATATCGTAAATAACCATATATATTTTGTTGTGGTTTTTTTTTTAATTTTTTTTTTAGTTCAAGTGTTAAAATATATAATTATATTAATTTTAAATGCAGAACCGATTATTGCTTCAGATTATTAGTCATTAAAGAAAGTCATTGAAAAACTAAATTAAATTTTATTTTATATATAGTAAAAGAGGCGACCAATTCTGTTATACAGCTATATACTAAATTTTCCGGATATAACTTTATTATATTTTCAATTTTCGTCGTTTTGCGGTTAATTAAAAAAAAAAACTTTGGGTTCTGTCTGACCATCGATCTTTTCTATCTTCATTCCTTCAGCAAATGCAAAACAAACCAAAAAAAAAAAACAAAACTTCAATTTGTTCAATCCACATTGGACATATACACCCCCAAAAATAACAATTATTATATAATGTTCAAATATACCAACTCCATATATCCATTAAAAGATTTAACAATAATATTTACATTGCATGTTCTCTTTATATTAATATATTCCTAAAATAAATCCTATACTAAAAAAAGTATATGTTGCTGATGCTGCTGTCGCTTATACCAATAATGCAAGTTTAACATTCCCAGATAAATGACATAATTAAAAATTTAAATAAATAAATGAATATAATATAATTTATAAATGAATTTGAACATATATAATATAATATAATAAACGTAAATTTACGATACGATGAGTTATACATTTAAAATGGAAAATGGAAAACTCTCTGTTTATTTAATTATGCTATTATATATATAAAACACACACACACGTACACCCATTTGTTAATTATGGGAAATTTATGCATTAAAACATATGTAAAAAAATAACAAATATTCGGCCTATACTATAGCTATATATATAATATAATAAATCTTTACAATTAGCATTTGGATTAAAAGGTTTTTAGTTTTTTTTTTTTGCCATTATATAATGTATAATATAAATAAATTTAAATTACATATATATGTATGTATTGAAATGTTCATAAAGGCAGAGCCGTGCCTAGCGGTTAGTGTGGTTTTTTGGTCAAAATTTTGTTTTTGTTCGTTTGTTTTTGTTTACGTTTGTTTTTGTTTACAAAATCACCACAAACAAATGTTATTATTGATTGCAATCTTATATAATTGGTCATCTTATATAATTGGTCACTTAAACACATTTCATAATACAAATCGTTTAAATTTCTATTAAATGTAATAAGCCATCACCAGCTTTTTACTATATAACATTTCTCTATATCTATATATATATATATATATAGGCATATAATGTGTATTGTATATTTATATAATATAATTAATTATTTAATTCATTATATGTAGGTAGGTGCTGGCTGATTGTATGTATATGTATTATGGTAATTTCCATTCTTAAATAAATTATTGTAAATTTTATAGCTATAAATGCTAATGCCTCTATATTATATATATATATATATATAATGTTTTTTTATATATAAATATACAAAATTTACCATTTAGATTATAGATATATATATACATATGTATATAGAAGTGATTTTGGTGATTATATATAGTCATTTTATTTATAAATTTACAAAACAGAGATGAAATAACATATAATAATATAATATATCAAAATCTATATTCATCTATATATAATTCAAGCCATATCGCATATGAATAAAATAAACCTTTTATTTATATATATTATTATTATTATTATTAACTAATAATCCCCATATATATTCATAATATTTTCAATATATATATATATATATATCTATATATAATTATTGAAAAGATTTTGCTAAATATTCCAATATCTTTTTATCCTTTATATCCTTTTCTTATATATACTTATATATCCTTTACTTTGTTAGTATATATATCTTTTTCTATATATATATAACTAAGATATTCGATATGATTAATCGTTTTATATATATAGTATATGCTAAACAAATAATTCATTTAATTATTTAGTCATTATATAAAATTGGTATATATATACATACATACAATATAAACAAAAGAAGAAGGAAGAAACAAAAAAAAAGGAAAAGAAAAGAACGCCATCAATTAATAACTTTTATAAAAACAACATTGTTTATATTAAAATTGAATATTGAATATTGAAACCAATTGATGTAAGCAAAATTCAAAATCAATTTGTCATGACATGAAAATTTTCTTTATACAAATTATGTTTAAAAAAATGTTTGATTATTTATTTATTATTCATCAAATAAAACTTCGTTTTACTTTTTGGCAAATGGAAACTTTTTTATTCATTAACAATACATATTTTTAGATTTTTCAAAGTATATGGTCAATTGAAAACTATCACCAGTTATCCCATTTATTATCTAAAAAGAATTTTCCATTTTTTGATGCGATTTTTTGGAAAATGTCTGACTGAGTATTATTTTATTCTTAAAGAGCAGGGAAATACCTTTCTATTGATGGTATATTTGTTCAGATTGGTTGAATGGATCGGAAGTTACAATATTTTCAATATAGGTGTTAATTTTCTATAATTTATCAGGCATTATTTCGATTTAAAAGTGAAAAATCTCGGAAAATTCATATGAAAGCAACTAAAGTGATGTAAGGAGACCCTTAATAATTTGTTATGATCTTTTTAAATTTGTAATAAAATGCATAGGTTGACTTGGAAAATGTCTGAGTATTGGCAATTTTCATCAAATAATTGAGGTTTTATATGCTATTTTATGTTGAAAACTATTCAATTTTATTTTATTCTTAAAGAGCAGGGAAATACCTTTCTATTGATGGTATATTTGTTCAGATTGGTTGAATGGACCGGAAGTTACAATATTTTTAATATAGGTGATAATTTTCAATAATTTAACAGGCATTATTTCGATTTAAAAGTGAAAAATCTCGGAAAATTCATATGACAGTAACTAAAGTGATGTAAGGAGACCCTTAATAATTTATTATGATCTTTTTAAATTTGTAATAAAATACATAGGTTAACTTGGAAAATGTCTCAGTATTACACCAATAAGAATTGATACTGCAACTGTTTTAGTTTGTATATTGACCACCAGCTTCATTCGGTATATTTTCATATTTTTAACAAAAGAATAAATGAATTTTTTGTGTGTTTCATACCAAATATTTATATATAGAAAATTACCTATCGCCCCGTATATATTTTTAGATTGTATGATAAATTTTACTATACTTATAATATTAGAAAGATTTTCAACAGATTTCCTGCTCGTATTTCATCAATATATAGAAAATAGAAATTAATTATTATCATATAATTTACGATACGAGTTTATACGTACGCGTACGTAAGTCGGGGTAAAATATTTTCATTATTTTCTTCTTATTTTATCTATATTTATGTTATGTTAAAAATAAATTATATGAAACGAAATATAATATTTAGCCATTTAAGTTTACAAATTAATTGTATATACCAAAAAAAAAAACAAAAAATCATATATCTAGGTATAGTAAAATAAATGAACATCTACGATGATATTAACAAATAACAAGCATAAGTCTGTTCTGTATATAAAAAGTATAAAAAGTAATTCATTTTTTTGTTTTGTATAATAATATAAATGACTATAGTAATTTTATTTTTCCCCCTCCTTATATACTATTAAAAATATATATAATTGGAAAAGTTTAATTTAGCGTAATTTTTTATATTTTATGAAAATTAAAAGAAAAATAGTTTATATATATATATAAAATAAATTAATTATATTGAATGAAATTAAGAAAAATTTTACGTCTACACAATATCTATATATATATATAATTATAGATAGAAAAATATGCTGTTTTTACAAGAAAAACAAAAACTATTTATACACATTTTCCCACAGGTAAATTAATGATTATTTTCATTTTCCATTGGTCTTAATACTATATATATATATATACAATATTCCATTGTTTTTTATAATATTGAAATTAAGTGTTATTTGATAAATTTATCCATCGTGAAGATAAAAATCCCAATATAATATAGTGGCGATTAATATCTGTAGGTCAAGACAATCCTGTATAAATGAATTTGATATATATGCAATGCACATATGTTAACAATATACAATAAAAATGCTTGTTCCTTTTGTAATAGTAAATTTAGCTTAATATCGTGGAATCACCAAAGAACAAAAGATGAATGAATAATGAAAACTACGTTTATTATATATATATATAGCAAAAAAATACAAATTGAATATTCTTAAAATAAAGAATCCGAAATTATTCTTATTCTATACAGAGAATATTACAGGCATATTTATTTGTTTATAAATTGTAATTTTATATAATAATAATATACGTTCTATTATTTAATATAATTGATTAGAAAACAAAAAACGCAATTCCTCCTCCAAACAGAAGTACCACCGATAAAATAATAAGTAAACAAATTATTTATAAATATTATAATATTCAAAATGTTATATATTATAAGCATTTACAGAGAGGGAACCGTAAAGTGAATTATTAGATTAGTTTTTAACTTGGCAAATTGATTTTTTCATACATTTTTTCTAATACGTTTTCTTTCATCCCTTTCCATACAAAACAAATGGATTATTAGATATATTTCCTATATGGTTTCTAATTGAAATTTTGAATTTAACGCTTTAATGAAAAATCAAATGGGAGAAATTGTTTCTATTCGACAACTTTTTACGTAAATTCGCCGGCGATCGTTGGGAATTAATAAATTCAACTCCTCAATAACGTGACGTTTTCAACATCGTTCGTAAAGTGTTTCACCTTTTAGTTGTTGAATTATTGAAGGGTTGTTTTTTTTTTTTTTTGATCATTTGATATATTAAAATAAATTATTCACTCTCTTTTGCATAGTCGTCGTCATCATCATCATATATATTTAAATTTTATTTATATAGGGACATATACAATTTTACTTTAAATTATATGCATGCTGTGTATTGCTCCTTTTATATTATTTTATCATATTTTCTTTTTGTAATTCTATACCGCATTCTTATTATCATATTATTAAATAAAAAAAAAAAATATGTATATATATAAATATATTCTCATTATTTATGAATATATATGGAGAAGAAGACGATGAAGAAAAACAATCAAATTATTTCATATTTCTTTTAGACTAATACAAATTTAATTAATCAATTAATTTTATATATTATAAATAAAGAGATAGTGTCTCCACACATTCGATGAAGTTAACAAATTAAGTATATGCTAAAAAAATTGGTCTTTATCACAATTGATAGCCAAAAGTGATCAAAGTGGAAAACTGTTTTGATTACAGTATTATTATTAAGTAATATTTAAATCCACAGATCTCTGGAAAATATACAGAAATAAAGTTTTACATTTATTGTTGGTCCTTAAATTTTGTCAGAAATTCAAAGTTCCAATTTTTATCAACAACGATTTTTTATTTACAAATTGGAAAATCTCGGAAAATTCATATGAAAGCCTTTAAAATCATGTAATTACTTATCCTTAGTAATTTTCTTTTTAAATATGTAATAAATTGAATGGGTACACTCTACAGATTCAAACTGGCAACAAAAACAATCAGTTTCGCAGAGAGTTTAAGTTTAATTGTCACTTTCATTAAACTTAACAATTTACAAATGATGCGAGTTAGACAAAATTTTGTTTTCAAGTATCCTTAATTCGATTTGAAATGAATTGTTTATATAGCATTGATAAAAGTCATTATTTTATCAGGGTTAGTTTAAATTTTGCTGGGAGGACACCGTATACAAATTGTATTTTTCCATAAAAAATTAAACATATTATACAAAATCAAAATCAAAGACATACTACTTTATTATATAGTTAATGAAGAAGAAAACAAAAAATATCGGGGGGGCCCGCGCTTAAATAATATCATTAATCATTTTATTTATATACAATTATACATATACATATTTTATATATATTTAAGCAAATCGGTACAGTTCTAAATTTCTATAAATAAAGGATCAACAAATAAGGAATGTATAATTTTTAATGTAATTGGGCAAAAAAAAAAATAACAAAAACACCCCATCAAAAGGGTATAAGAGATTTTGTTGATTCATATTGGATTTTTATTTAAAAGTAAATTCCATTCTGGAACATAATTTTTGGTTTATAAATGTACGTTTTCTGTTTCTATTTAAAAATCAATTTAAACATAATTTATCGACCTAATTTGATTATCCTTTAGAAAAATTAAAGGAATGTGTATAAAAAGATCTATATACATATATAATAAATAAAATATCCCTATATAATAAACAGGTCAACAAGTAAAACGACGATATATCGCACCCCTTGAAGTATAACAATCTCATTCCGATAATTTGTTTTATATATATACAATATACATATATATAAAATGTTACTAGTACTACGAGTATATACCATACATTGATTATAGATGCGTTTTCCACTTCCTCAACTTATATATAATAATGAAAATTGTTTTTTGTTTTACATGGTTTTTTAGTTTTTTTTGTTTGGTATCGGTAAAATGACTGTGTTAAGTATAAAGTATAAAATGGCATGACAACCATGCCAACAAGAAAAAAGGATATATAAAAATTGTTTTTCTATCGTTGTACACTTATGTATATCCGTATGTAATGTAATTCTTTATATATTTTTTTTTGTTTTGCCATTACTCTTTATTGTCTAATATACGAAGGAATATATATCATATATTTATATAGTAAAGTATACATAAGCAACACGTAAAACTTGGCAGTATATATCATAAGTTGATTTTATATAATAGTTAATATATATAGTAATAATACCTTTATAGATTGCGTTTTTTTGTTTTGTATTACTATATACATTCTATAATATATTGATAAACATTTTAGAATCTCACTCGAAATTGATCGCACATGCAATATTTATTTTTATACTATAATTAGCAACAAATAAAATTTATTTTTTGTGAAAAATATTATAAAAAGAAAAAAACATACCTTAAATCCTTTATACCATTCTTTTATGGTCGCTTCATCGTATCGTGTATGTGTTTTTAAAAATTCCATATCCTCTTTTGTGAGGCGATCTTTGCTGCCGAAACATCCCATTGTCTGTAAAAAAAAAAACATAAATAATATATTAACAATAACTGTATGAATAGCGGGAAGGAGTCTAAAGGAGTTGTATGGCTGATGAATAGTCAAAATTGTCGGATAGAACTTCATATACAGTTTTGCCATTATATAAATAGTTTTTAAATACATTTGCGGTATAAGATCATGTTGTAAAAAATTAACTTTATAAATATAGTTTTAACAATTTGCAAAATTAAACAATGCACTTGTCTATGCAAAAAGTACGGTTAAATTGATGATTTTTCACATTTTTAGATTTTTACTATAGAATTTGTTCTACAACCCTATTGGCCACGTAAGGGAAACTTTTAGAGAATTTAATTATCTTTCGAACGCATCCCTAAACTTTATTCTAACTCACCGGGTCCCCAAGTTACAGTGTTTTTCCTTCAACCCTTGCAGATTAAACAAAAAAATTTTAAGTCTAATTAGGAAAAATCAACCTTTTATCATTTCAATTTTTAAGGATAAAATTTCCATTAAATCGTATTGATTTTCAGACATATTCTTAAGTAAAATAAGCTGAATTTTACGAATTTAAAATAATATTATGGGGTGTCCATACAAAAAGTATGTTTAAATTGACAATTTTTCACATTTTTAGATTTTTACTATAGAATTTGTTCTACAATCCCATTTGATATATAAAGAAAGTTTTTAGAGAATTTAATTATCTATCGATTGATGGTCTGCCCATTATTCTATCTCAACAGGTTTCCAAGTTATAGCATTTTTACTATACCCCTTTTATAATAAAAAAATGCATTTTTTCACTTATAATTGGTCAAAAGCAACCACTAATCAATCAATTTTTAAGGGTGAAATTTCCATTAAATCGTATTGATTTTCAGACATATTCTTAAGTAAAATAAGCTGAATTTTACGAATTTAAAATAATATTATGGGGTGTCCATACAAAAAGTATGTTTAAATTGACAATTTTTCACATTTTTAGATTTTTACTATAGAATTTGTTCTACAATCCCATTTGATATTTAAAGAAAGTTTTTAGAGAATTTAATTATCTATCGATTGATGGTCTGCCCATTATTCTATCTCAACAGGTTTCCAAGTTATAGCATTTTTACTATACCCCTTTTATAATAAAAAAATGCATTTTTTCACTTATAATTGGTCAAAATCAACCACTAATCAATCAATTTTTAAGGGTGAAATTTCCATTAAATCGTATTGATTTTCAGACATATTCTTAAGTAAAATAAGCTGAATTTTACGAATTTAAAATAATATTATGGGGTGTCCATACAAAAAGTATGTTTAAATTGACAATTTTTCACATTTTTAGATTTTTACTATAGAATTTGTTCTACAATCCCATTTGCTATGTAAGGAAAGTTTTTAGAGAATTTAATTATCTATCGATTGATGGTCTGCCCATTATTCTATCTCAACAGGTTTCCAAGTTATGGCATTTTTACTATACCCCTTTTATAATAAAAAAATGCATTTTTTCACTTATAATTGGTCAAAATCAACCACTAATCAATCAATTTTTAAGGGTGAAAGTTTCATTAAATGGTATTGATTTTAAGACATATTCTTAAGTAAAATAAGCTGAATTTTACGAATTTAAAATAATATTATGGGGTGTCCATACAAAGAGTATGTTTAAATTGACAATTCTTCACGTTTATAGATTTTAACTATAGAATTTGTTCTACAATCCCATTTGCTATGTAAGGAAAGTTTTTAGAGAATTTAATTATCTATCGATTGATGGTCTGCCCATTATTCTATCTCAACAGGTTTCCAAGTTATGGCATTTTTACTATACCCCTTTTATAATAAAAAAATGCATTTTTTTACCTATAATTGGTCAAAATCAACCACTAATCAATCAATTTTTAAGGATGAAATTTTCATTAAATGGTATTGATTTTAAGACATATTCTTAAGTAAAATAGGCTGAATTTTACGAATTTAAAATAATATTATGGGGTGTCCATACAAAAAGTATGTTTAAATTGACAATTTTTCACGTTTATAGATTTTAACCATAGAATTTGTTCTACAATCCCATTTGATATGTAAGGAAAGTTTTTAGAGAATTTAATTATCTATCGATTGATGGTCTGCCCATTATTCTATCTCAACAGGTTTCCAAGTTATGGCATTTTTACTATACCCCTTTTATAATAAAAAAATGCATTTTTTTACCTATAATTGGTCAAAATCAACCACTAATCAATCAATTTTTAAGGGTGAAATTTTCATAAAATGGTATTGATTTTAAGGGTGAATCTTAACAGTATAATGACCAAAATAGGATTTATTGATGAAAACATTGAAAAAATGTGTTTGGAATTATTATTTGAATCCAATACGGACGGCTTCGATTTCTTTTGAAGAGAAATTCAACAAAATATTTCTATTAAATAGAAAAACAGTTTAATTTTTCCCAAGCCGATGTTTATCTTTTACATTATCCATATATATAAAATATGATCAATATAAGGTATCGAATTATTTTGTATTTTTATGTGAAAAATTTAATTCAATCGCACAATATCATAATAAAGGTGTTTCGTTTTATAAAAATTAAATTGCAACCCTTCAAAATTAAGGATTCTAAAATTATTTACACATATAAATATATATATATATATATATATATATATGGTATATATGTGTTAGTTATTTGCGTGTAAAACAAAAGGTGATGGATAAATTATTTAATGAATTGTCAGTGAGTGTATTATCATTATATATATATATATATATATATAGTATATTTAACACAACACATGTGCGGATATATAAATAATATAATGAAAATGTTGCAAAGAATATAAAATTCAATTAAAATTTATGTAATATTTTAAATTAAATTAAATTAGGTATATATATAAAATATTTTGTATACAATATATCGCATATACAATATATCGCACGTAATTTTGTATATATTCATTCCCATATAAAATAAAATAGAAAAGTCAAATTATAAAATTAAATGTATTTACATAGGATAAATAAATACACGCACGGGAACATTTTCACATATATATATATATATATATATTTATTTAATATTTTATCATCATATTATTAATTTTATAAAATATTACCATATATATATTATTATGGAAATGGTACTAAAATATAATATACAATTAAATATTTCTCAAATTATTATGCACATTTCACATATATACTATATATATTAATTATTTAAAATTATTATACATATTGGATATGAATATGTAATTTGTATATATAGATATATATGAGTAAAATATAATTTTGGGTTCTTGTATATTGTATATATATATATATTTTTTAAAGTATTTTATATATGGAATATGTAGTTTATAAAATAATAATATCACCATAAACTATGTTATTACAATTATATATTAAAATCACATTTATAAACCTATAATGGTGGCAATTGTGCGTATGTTCAGAGAAATATAAAATCTACCTAAAAATTCCTGATTTTATTTAAAAATATCGAATACTTATTATATAGACTTTTTTTGCCGGGTGGAATAGAAATTCCTAAAACTCTGTTGAAAATTTGGCATTATCGCATGTGTTGGAAAACGAAATTTTTCGTATTTATTCTTCTATTCTGTTCATTTGTCTATCCAACGCGCATTAATTGTCATTGGTAGACATTTTTACCATTATTGTAAAGATTTTAACAATTTGCAGAAAATAAAAACAATAACTTTTTGATTCCAAGCTACTAAAAATTGATTCTCGATTTAGTATGTATAAAAAAAGGTAATTTAAATTTCATTAACCTCGATTAACTATATACAATTCAAGTTATGATCAGCCAAAGAATGATTAAAAATTTACCAGTAAAAATTGAATTTCTCAAAAAAAATTTGTTATATTTTAACAATAATCCAGCCGCCTATCGATAGGGAATACTGTCGATAGGGACAAAAAAATTGATAATAAAAAGAGAGATATTCAATAAAATAAAAGGACATTATTATACAGGGTGTCCCAGTACAGGGTGCCAACCCGAAACAGGCAGGTTCTACACCTCATTTCCAATCAAAAATTGTATGGCGACCCCATGTCTATCTCACTTGGTTCTCGAGCTAGCCCGAAAAAACGATTTCGTTGAAGTTCAAGGTAGTACGTAGATGTTATTTACCATATCTCAGCAACCACTTATCGGAATCCAATAATTATAACGTTGTTGGAAAGGTATTTCAATTATCTTTAACTCCTTCTAACAACATAAACCTCGGCGACAACAGGTTTTTATGCTATAGCTGGTCAAACACAAGAAATTTCAACGGCCTCAAATATTTTTGTTATTTTGCAAGCCTAGAACTATAGAACTTTTGTGTTTATCAGCTGTCGGTTTTTAGAACAACTTCTTTGATGTTTTAGCTTTAATTTGATGTACAAACTTTTAAAATATGTCAACGCATTCTAGAGATATAACGAAAAAAATATTTGAAATATGACGAAAATAATGCAAATTTTTCAAAAATTTAAAACATATTTATTAAATTAAATTTAAATTTTTACTACAAAAATTGTTCAAAATGGGGTCCATTATGTGATCGACATATTCGACACCGTTTTAATATTACCCTAGTAGCCGATCGAATTTGATTCGGATTATTTTTAAAACTTCAAACGCATTAGTAATGCCATTCATTAAATCTTCCCTGGTATGAACTGGTGTTTTATTAACCATGTCTTTACAAACCCCCCATAGATAAAAATCTAATGGTGTGAGGTTTGGCGACCGTGGTGGCAATTTAATGGGCCATTTCTTCCATTCCATCTTTGACCGAATGTGTCATTTAAGTGTTCTCTTACACTTCGTGCAAAATGTGGGGGTGCACCGTCATGTTGAAAATGAATGAATCGCAAATCAGTTAAATTAACATCATCGAGTAAATCGAATAACCTATTTCGCAAAAAAACTAAATATGAATCTGAATCCAGTCGCCCAGGTAGAAAGTATGGACCAATTAATTGATTTCCAATCTTTCCTGCCCATACATGACTGCTATTTGTTCCTAAAATGCGTGCTGCCGAACTGAATGCCGGTTTCCTTTAACCAATGATGATTATTTTTAGTATTAAATATCCCTTCACGTGTGAACATTGCTTCATCCGTATATAAAATTTGATTTAATATCCTGGGATCTTGTTCATAACAACGAATCACCCAATCACAAAAAGTTATTCGGGGGACGTAGTTTATTTCTTTAAGTGCTTGAATTGATTGCAAATGATAAGGATGTAAACCAGCGCAGCCTTCATTGCACGCCAAGCATAGTTTTTACTTACACCAATTTGGATGGCTGCTTTTGAAATTTATGTTTTACTGTTTTTTACCGTTTCAAATTTCCGAATTATTCTTTATAAAACAAACTTAATTTTCTAATGAATATTAAACGTAAAACAATGTAACATACAAATGCCGAGAGATGTAGCACAAAAAGCAAAAAATTGAATGAATTTATGACGGTAATAGATTTAACTGTTTTTATTTCTAAGTAACCATTAAATTAATTGCAATCCCTTGAAGTTATGTTACCTAGATAACGCGATAACAACAGAACATTGAACTTTGCAATGTAATAAATGTGTTTTAAATTTTTGAAAAATTTGCATTATTTTCGTCATATATCAATATTATTTTCGTCATATCTCTAAGACGAGTTAACATATTTTAAAAGTTTGTACATCAAATTAAAGCTAAAACATCAAAGAAGTTTTTCTAAAAACCGACAGCTGATAAACACAAAAGTTCTATAGTTCTCGTCTTGCAAACTAACAAAAATATTTGAGGCCGTTGAAATTTCTTGTGTTTGACCAGCTATAGCATGAAAACGGTTTGTCGCCGATGTTTGTGTTATTAGAAACAGTTATAGATAGTTAAAATACCTTTCCAACAAGGTTATAATTATTGGATTTCGATAAGTGGTTGCTGAGATATGGTAAATAACATCTACGTACTACCTTGAACTTCAACGAAATCGTTTTTTCGGGCTAGCTCGAAAACCAAGGCAGATAGACATGGGGTCGCCATACATTTTTTGATTGGAAATGAGGTGTAGAACCTGCCTGTTTCGGGTTGGCACCCTGTACTGGGACACCCTGTATAGTAATGTATATACGTTACTTTATAAATATTTAATTGAACATTTTGCTATATTTATAAATCTACTCGTAAAAATAAATACATTTATTTTGTTTATTTAATTAAATATTATATTCAATATTTATACCTTCTCTATGTGATTAAAACAACCAAACAAATATAATCTATACATTTTCTAATAATTATAGAGTTAATTTTAATTTTTTATTTTTTATACGAACGGATAGAGGAGATAATAAACAGAAAGATTTTATTATTTTAAAATAAAACATAAGAATTTAAAAAAAAAAAAAATCTATTATTTATATGTTTTAAAAAACAAAATTAAAATATATAATTAACGAAAAACAAACCAATAGAAATTATATTTAATATCTATAAAAGCATATTTTTATTTATAGTGCACGATAATTTTCCAAAAAAATCCATTCGTGACCGTATATATTTAAACACTTGACGTCTCAATTATATGTTTTAGCTCAAAATATATGGGATTTTAATAATTTATTTGCCATAGTTCGGGGACAATTTCATTATGTCCAGATTTAGTTGTCCAAAATGTAACTGAGATTAAAAAATAGCAAACGGGGAGATGTTATTTCTTGCATGGTAACGTGTGGTTAAGGCAATGAAATATGAATATACAAAATAGGAAATATCTAAGCGTAAAAACTCTTTTGACAAATCTTGTCAAAAAATTCCATGAATATATTCAACGATTAAACAAAATATTCGCAAATTTTTTTAATTTAAATTGTTTTACTACACTCAATGTCTTTCTTACTACTGTAAAACATTTTTTTAATCATTATGGATTAAGAAAAACTATATAATAATATGTTCCTTTTGCAGTATAGTTTTTTTTTCTGTATATATCTGAATAAATAAATAAAATTAAAATTAAAAATAATTATATATATGGTATATAGAATATAGTTATAGTTATATATACTATCGCATGCTAAATATATAATATGTCTAAAAATACACCTGCTTTTATTACTTACTATACCACATATCTTTATATTTATTTATATACATGTACAATATTTATTTTTTACATATATTAATGGCTAATTAAAAATAAAATATCACATAATATATATATATTGTCGATGTTTATATACCTGTCTTTATATATATATAGTATATATGGCCTTAATAAAAAAAAAACCAAAAAAAAAAAAAACAATCACAACAGGTATGAAAATTTTATAAATGTATTTTTCTATATATACGAGCCAAGGTATATATACAAAATAAAGAAAATTGTGCAATGTTGGAAAGTTAGATCTATTATATATATATATATATATAAACTTTTAATATAAATTCATATATGTAAATATTATTAATATATGCGAGCGCGCGGTGACAAAAAATGTTTTATTATTATAAATTATTATAACTTATTATTATTATTATTATTATTATTGTTGTTTGGACAAATGGGTGCGAATCACTTAACACCTCTTTATACCTTCATTTCTTGTTGTATGTATCCATTCATTACATTATCCATTAATATCATTATCCATTTATATACACGTTTATATATACAGTCAACAAATTTCCATTTGAAACAATTTATTTCGTTTATTTATATATATATATAGGTATTTTTTACTATCTTTACTTTGCACAAAAGAAAATTCAATGAAAATTCAGGCAAAAAAAAAAAATGTATGATTGAGCGCGAGAGTTATTTTAAAACAAATCTTTTCACTTTAAACTTCGGATGATTTTTAAAAATTTTCTTTTGATAATTCAGTGGATTATAGGAGAAATTTTAAGGAAAACACTTTACAGACAATTAAGATTACAGAATTTCCATATATCATATATAGAAAATAAGGAAGAATTTCCTTAAGCAAATAAAGTATACTAATATTAAATAGAAAATTAAACAGAATTTCCAAAAACAGAGAAGTAGACAGACAGGATATTGTCATATTGAAAATTATATTTCTTTAAGAATTACCTAATGCAAATTAGATAAATTGTACTTATAGAAGATTTTTCATAATTTCCTATACTATAAGAGCATTTTTAAGAAAACTTAACGCTGGATTTTCTTCCGCATAAACTGTAAAGAATTCCGCTTAAAAAAATTATCTACAGAGAGGGTTGCGGTTTTATGTGAATGAAATGAAAACAGTTTTATTTTGTTGAATTTTTCTAAATCCCACCATTTCCATCCATTTCAATATAAGATTCCCGGCGATTTTTGGCGCAGTTCTTGGAATTAAATTATTAATATATACGCATTAGTATAATGACACAAAGATTTTATGCGAAATTGTTAAGTTTGAATAAATAATCACCCTTGTTCCTCTTGCTCAACATTACATTACGTTTTTCGTCCTTTCAACAAAAAATTTCTATTTTATATATACCTTATAATAATAATAATAATAACATAGCACATTGCTATTAAAGGACAATAATAATATAATACAGTAATATATATATAAAAATGTACATATGAATGAAATGAATGACGCACATATAATTTTTATGCACATATTTACATGCATAGATATATATAATACAATATGTTCTTATATATTCACATATATTCATTAATTTTATTACATTTCCCATTAAATGTGTTATATATCATTTATTTTATATACATACATAAAACATATAAAGTTATAAAGGCGTCACATATCATCAACTATATATATATATATATATATAACGTAAAATTTCCCAGAGTATATATACAATAAAATACCCCGTTTCGACAAAGATACAGATTTTTTTTTGTTTCCATATACATAAAAACCTTTGTTATATATTATATTATATATATATATATATATTAATAAATGTTTGTGTTTATTTAAAAAATTTAATTTTCATCCCAGCAATGCAAAACAAAACAAAAATCTTTAGTGCGTGTGGAAGTGGAGAACAAAAAAAAAACAAAATGAATAAAATAAAATCATAAAAATTAAAATATGGTTAAATAAAATAATGAAAATTATATATTAAAAATATATGTTTTTCCGTATATACTAATGCAACTTAATTAGGATAATTTATTCAAATTATATACTAAACTAACTTTTTAAAAATCCACATTCATAAAAGTATTTTTTTTTATTAATTGCGTGTATGTGTGTGTATTGTATATATGTTTAATATAATTACCCTATATATTTTGTATATATAATATGTTTTCGCAGATGATTATAAAATTAAGGGTGTTTTATATTTTTTCCTATATACCATATATAACTTTTATGTGAAAAGACTTTTCGATACCGATAAGATTTATAACATATTTATCTAAATTAATTACAACTCATAGACCTAAATCATCTACGCATATATCTAACAATATTAATAATATTTTAACTATAAAACTTGAATAAAAGACATCAAATTTTTTAAATTATATTATCTCGTGCATAGTAAGGCGTCCTTTGCCCTGTAAATTAAGACATTTTAAGTATATACAATAAAATAATACATCATCAAAAGTATAAAACAAAACATATATACAATTAAAATATGTTTTATTTTGTATTTTTAAATGTAATAAAGAATATATTTTAAAGATCATAACATAAATTTCATGGTTTTTAAATGTGGCAATTTATAAAATAAAAATTAGTGCTTTAATATAATTACTTTATATAAAATGTGACTTAAAAAAAACGGGCTATTTTTAAAATCGTAATTCCGTAACTTCCACGACGAAAAATTGAGGCAACCAATAGCGAGTTACCAAACAAGCATTTTTAGTTTAAAAAACAAAACTCGTGTGGATATAAATTGTATAAAAATAAAATCAACAAAACTAAAAATTGCAATAAGAAATAAAAATGCTCTTATAATATACACAAACGTCCAATCTTTATACAGTTTTTAAATGGTATAATTAAAGTTTGTTTAACAATACAAATAAAAATTAATATATTAATATATATTAATATATAAATTTTCCATAAAATAACAATGATGACGACGACGACAACAACATCTTTAAAATTATCCTTATATAATACAGATATAGTAATCATTTAATCTCTTTTTATATATTTTGTATTTTAAACAAAAAAACCATAAATTGCAGTAAAAATTGTCAAAATAAAATTTGATTATTGAGAAAATTATAATATAATAGAGCTCTGTATATTGGAACTTAAACACCCATACTGCAGTAAATGTGTTTATTTCAAAAATCACTTAATCAAAATATGAATAAGGAAAAGAAAGGGTTCTGCTGCATAAAAGAATTTCCATATTTAGAGGTATATTTATAGGAAAATTTAGTAACTTGGGGAATTAACCACGCGATCAATTATTGTCTTCAATTTTTTTATTAAACTATAAGATTTTGTTGATTTAGCTTCTTACAGATCAATTTTGCTGAAATTTTTAACATAGAGATTTGGTTTGTTAGCTCATGGATATGATTTCATTTCACCCTTTCCCAATTTAATTTTTGTTCAAAACGAATTCGAATCGCGTTTATTACTTATATATCCATGAAACGTAATAAAAAAAAAAAAGCAGCAATTTTAAACGAAATCTAATAAACGATTCCTTTATAAGCTTATAAATAAATTAGTCTCAACCTAATAATAATCCGCATAAAACTCAATAAATAATAACATGTTTTTTTTTTTAAATATAATAACAAATATAACAACATAATACAATTGTTTACTATAAATATACACATATAATTTAACTTAAAAGTATATAAAAGTATATCCCTTTTATAAAAATTATGTCATAATTATATTTAGTATATACACCGTTCGATATATATATATATATGTATATATAAGGATATATTATGATTATCATGTTTACACTTTACATGTTTATTTATCATGCAGCATTCAACGATTTATTATATTCATTATATTATTATAATAATAATAATAATATTCATATTTATATATATTAATGTCACCGCACAATTAAAAAGAAAAACTACAAAAAACATATATATACAATATAATAATATTCATTTCACACAAAATTACTATATTTATATATATATATATATGTATTAACAATTCATTCATTTAGCAGGGGTGCGACATTATTATATATTATAATATACAGATTTTCCATTATTTTTACACTTTATATGACCATATATAGATTTGACTTTTCCACAATTTCATATTCGTGGAAAAAAGTAGAAAGAAAATCAGATCAACGCAGCTATATCAACAGGTAGATTTCTATATTGAAGGAAAAATGTTTATTATATAGATTATTTATCACCTGAAAACTATCTATGGTATATGAAATGAAGGGTAAAATAAGAGGTTTTTGGATGGTTATTTCTATTAACATAGAAAAATCCCTTTTATGTGTATATTAAAAATAGATTTTCCGAGATAATTTTTTATGACCTTAAAACCGAACCGAATCAATTCTAAATGAATTAAAGATTTAGGACCACCACCACCACCAATAATGTTTAAAAAAAAACTTTTGGATAAATTATTTTGGTTATTCTCTATTGTTTTTTAATGAATGAATACATGTGACGTTGTTTCTGTTTTGTTTTTTTTTCTATATAGGGATAAAACATTTTTTTTCTTCGCGTTAGTATACACACTTCAAAGTTTAACCAAACAAAAAAAGTAAAATCTAGGTTATTTTTTTTTCTATATACATATAACATATTCCATATTATTATTTTTTTTCTTCATATTTTATATATATTATAAATAATATCATTTCATTTTTAATTAATCATGAACGATGTATATAAATTTTTTTTTTTTTTTTTACATATCCCTCTATATTACACCTCGCTATATATTGTATTTATGGCAAAATTTGAATGAATAAAGACATGAGTAGCAGTATAGCACCTATATATATACACTTTTATATTAGTATATAGAGATGGTTTTTAATTGAACGAACACACGCAAACGATAATATATTATATTTTATACATTCTTACCATATTTTTTGTGAATATCCTTTTTTTTTTTTTTATTTATTCTTATTATATATATATAGAGTCGGTATAACATATATCATCCATAATATTAAATGATATATAAATATTTAAAATGTCTTACAAATACAAAAAAACGAAAAAAACCAGATGATTTTTTTTTTAGTTCAGACTCATTCCTTAAACATTACTTTTCTTTTCTTTTACTATACAGTTTTTACTATATACATATATACATAACCATCACCGCAACCAACACCACCCATCAAACAACACAATCATTCATTCAGAATATTCTCATCATATATAAATTCATTTCATTTTATATATATTCATCACATAAAAAATTTTTAAGGTTAAATATATAAGAAAAAACTTTTTTTTATTTATATTGTATATATATATTGTAGTAATAATTTTCCGAATTTATTCGCATATTATATAGGTATGTACAATGTCTATGTAATATGAGGGGATTTTCGCGTATATAACTTTTGAAATTTTATTTTATATATATATATATATATATACTTAATATTTATTCATAACGATATATGTACAAAGTAAAGATAAACATAAAATAAAAAAAATGTGTATTTTCGCGTAATTTAGAAAAATACAAAAAAAAAACATAAATGATATGCATTTTCTTTCATTATATATACATATATAGTATATACAGTACAAGAAGGAAAAATAAATACATCATTTTCTTTATAATTATTTTTGAAAACGTTAAATATTCATAAAATAATAATTATTATTAATACTATTCAGAATATATTTATTTTGTTTTTTCAGTCGTTTATAAAACGCGCAGATATATCTAGGATTATATTTTTACAAATATATAAATAGATGAAGAACTTAAAATTGTATTTCCCGCAGATGAATAAGTTATAAATAATCTATAATAATTGATTTATAAATTTACATATGGAAAGTTAAACGGGAAAGCTGCCATGTGAAAAAGGGTTTTAATTCAACCACTATCTAATTCTTACCACTATCTTACCGTAAGAATTCTGTTTAAATGTTAAACAAATCACTAAATTATCTTAAATTGCAAGAAATAATTCGAACTATGCAATGCAATGCAATGATGTCTTTATTTGCATTTATTATTATTATTATTATACTGAATATATAAATTTATTCATTGAATAAAAATCATATACAATAGTGAATATATACCGAATTTATATAAGCAGTTAACAAAAAAATATTTAATATTCATTTAAAATAAATATTTAAAATTTCATTCCATATACTCGTGTCTATACACATTAGTATAGTATTTATATGAAAAATATTTCAACATATATATAATTACAATATATGAATTTGTCTGTCTGGGGCTTAAACACAACTTTACCTCATCATATTTATAATATAATAAAGCTCTATTGCATATAATTACGAATAAATTGTAAATATGTAATCGTATATTGTATGTAATCGTCTGTTGTACGATCTATGAATATTAAATTTAATTTTAATAAATTGTCATTGTTTTATTATAATTATTTTTTAAATATTAAAAAAAAAGTTGATGATTTTATTAAATTAAATTATTGAATTCAGATATATATTTTATTTATTTTTTTTTTTTAATTGCGTTTATTGCGTTTGTATATCTATCGTCTGTATATATATATATGTAATATGTATGTTGTTACCATGACACAATTGAAAATATAAAATTGTTATTGCAATTTATTGTGATGAAAATAATAATAATAATAAATTATTTATTATAATTAAATTATATATTTTTAAGAGCAATGTGTATTCATATACCATATATATACCTTCTTCGTATATTAGATATATATATACGAATAGAAATAATTGGAATAGAATTTTAAGATTAAAAATAATTAAATGTAAATATTTATTTTACTATATATATATATATGGATATATTTGAATTATATTGAAAATGTTTATGTAAATCTTTATTTTGTATATGCAAAAATGTATATATATATATAATATGTAATATGTATAAGAAAAGGAGTTGATATAGTTTTAAAATTTATTTAAATTTCATCATTAAATTTATATATATACAGTAGATGTCTCAGAAGCAGAATAACTTTATTACATAGTCGAACATCATCATTACTTCTTCTCATACAGTGAAACCTAATAACCATTTATCCTTATTCTTCTCTTTAACGGTTTTGTCTAACAAAAATTGTTTCAAAACACAGTTTCACAGATGATTAGAGATTAGGTTATTATAAAGGTTATGATGAACATTAAAAAAAACCAATGAAGCTGATTCAATCATTTTTCGTTGTCCATATTTGTGTTTCAAATGGATTCCTTGTTATAAACTTTATTGAAGCGAGTACGCTGATAATAACAGACACCTGATTGATCCATAGAATTGATGGATAAATCATTTTGAGAAAATTTTACCACATTTTTGATCATAACCGTAAAGGATGATATATACAAAAAAACATTGAAATAGATTCCATTGGACGAATTGAATAAGAGTTGATGGATTTTTTAGGATTTGCTATAGGAGTTTTCCGGGGAAAACAGGAGACAACCGAGTTTAGTTTCATCGCATATCTCAAAAAATTTATTTGATATTATACCATTTAAATATTTATTTTAATCTAACACCCGACGACAATTTAATAGAAAAATTTTACTGTATTATATACAAATTTTCAATTTATTCATCCATATATATTTGAAAATATTTGTCCCAAATTTATATATACATATTCATCATTTTTATATACTGCTCATTATTGGTACACACAAACACATTTCATATGCTGTGATAGTTGAAAGAAAAAAAAAAAAACAGTTCGCACAAAACACTTGTATTTATAATAATAATTTAATTATTTTTTTTAATTAAATATTTTCTTATTCTTTTATTTTTCTATCCGCATCTATATCTATTATATAGTATTATGACATCACGCAGTTTATATTTAATTATATTTAATTATAAAAAAAAAAATGAAATTCTATCACAAGAGAATTTATAATTTATGCGTTTCGCATATACTATATATATATAGAGTATATTTAGATTACATTTTTTATATATATATACATTACCACGCATCATCATCTTCTTCTACTTCTTCTTTTTCTTATAATAGTTTAAGAAATTTATCATAAAATATTTCCATCGTTCGATGGATGAGCATATAAATTGGAAAACAAATAATCGAATCTATTTAAAATATGCACAGATAAATCTATATATATATAATCTATTTGAAGAACTTTAAAACGACAAATCAAAACACGCATGCATACCGACCGAGTATATGCTGCAAACGCATAATAAAAAAATTAATATATTTAATAATTTATATATGTTATATGCGTGTTGATAATTAAGAAAATGATAATTAAATTAATTAGAGGTCGTATATGATAAAAAAATATAAATATGAATTAAATTATATTTGTAAATTGTTGCCATTTTAATCAAAATACTAGGAGAAAAAAATCTGATAATTTTATTAACATTAATTAATTTTACGTCTGTTATATGCTGGCATTCAAATTTTAAATAGAATAAATGTTAGTAAACGCCTTCATAAAATAAAAATTAAGTTTATTTATCATATATTGAATTGAGTGTATTGCATTTTATATAAATATATTTAAAAAAAAAAACAACATTTTTAATTTAATTTCTTTTATATGACCGCATATAGAATGTTAATTTAAACCACACACCGATATTTATATATTTATAATAAATATTCAGGCACGTTTCTTATTTTATTTATTAATTCTGTTGTAATAAAAATTGAAAGAAGTAGAAACCAAAAAAAAAAAAAACCGAAATAATAATAATAATAATAAATATAATTGTTTACGTAAGAATACACTTGGTGCTCATCGCGTAATAATATTTATATAGATTATATATTCAACACAAGGTGATTATTATACGAATTCAGGTTTGTAAATCAATAAAAAAAAAAAAAAGGTTTATTTTAAATCAATAAAATTGTTGGTATAGAAAATTTGGTATTTGGCCTTGTTTTTGATTGTCCAAAATTCATCAAATTTTCGATGACAATGGGCCAATGAATGGATATATGAATAGATATGAATGAATCATGGAATACACAACATTGGGTACATCCTGTTTATGCGTACATATATATATATATATATAAAACATTTTTATAAAATATATGTATTTATTTGCCATACAGTGTTTTTTTTTTTTTTTTTTTTTTATATTGGTTTTTAATATATAAAATAATGAAACAAATATGCCATAAGCACATGTAAAAAAAAACAAAAAATACTCTATTATTTTTATTTCAATTTAAAAAATATATATTAAAATGAAGAAGAAATAAATGAAAATAACAAATTTTGCTTTCCCATAAAACAACAAACAATTTGGCGGGTATGTAAAAAAATTAAAAGAAAAGTCTGTGCATAGCACAAAAGCGTAATCATGAAAAATTAAGATATTTTTTTCTTCTCAATATAAACCAAAAATATGATCAAAAGCCAAACAGAACAGTTTTTTTTTTTCATTTTAAATAAATATCATTTCAACTGCTGATACAACAAATAAAAAAATGTGTAATTAATGATTTTGAAAAAGAAGTATATATATAAAGAATTAAGAAAAGAAATATATTTAATTATATGAAATAAATTATTCAGTATTTTGTTTTGTTTATATATATTCATATATATAGTATTCGAAAATACCTCTGTTATATAGGAATCAGTCGCTCGAAAGTTACATTCTTTAGTTAGTTGTTACATTCTGAACAGAGGATATAGATAACTTAATATTACAATACTGGATCTGTGACAAAATTTAAACTGTACAACTTATCCAATATGGGAAATGGACAGCAGTTTTCATTCTTCAATTTCTATGAAAATTTGTTTATAATATTTGAAATAGTAATAACTTATTTACCATATCCATTTATTATTAAAAAATAATTTACTTAATTGAAATCCTTTTTTAATTTTTATTATTACTATATATATGCCGTCGTCGTCGTCGTCGTCGTCGCCATTATATACTATATAATAATTTTTACTAGTTGCCCTTTTATTTTAAAATGTATACATTTTTTTTTTATTACCATCCAAACGTATATTATTATAATTATTCTTATAAATATATTAATACACTTCACGACATTACATATTACATATACATTTATATATATAGAGATTTAACAACTTATATATGCGATATTATACAAAAAAAAATAAAAAATAAATATAGTGATGTGTGAGTAAACACGAAAAAGGTATTATATGAATAAAACACAAAACACACACACACATCCACAAAAAAAAAGGATATTTTTGCATGCGACGATGAATTGTTTTAATGTATTCAACAACAAAGAAAAAAACAAATGTTTTCTGTTTTTTTGTTTAGTTCAGTTAATATACTACTACTCTAACCACTATTATATCGGACACCTGCTATGTTATGTGGTCGAATGGTCGATTTAGAGATGCCAAAAAAGGACTTTAAACAACAGATTTTTAATCCTTCTAATTTTATTTCATAAAATGATTGTTTTAGTTAAATAATTGTGGTGCAGACAGAAGTAAAAAAAGCTTTTAAATTCAATTAGTTATTTAGAATTTAATTCAAACTTGATTCAATTTCACAAAAAAAAAATTTGACCATTATAATATCGGACACTTATATTTTATACGCCATTAATCTCCTTTGTTAACACCTCCTTTGACCTTTATAATAGCATTTAATATTTTCTTAGACGTGGTATTTACTAAATTTTTACATTCATCCGGTGTTTTCCATTCCTTATTTCAATAATTTTTCCTTGGAATTCTTCACTACCTCGATTGTAACTTCGTCATATCATGTATTTACTTTGTTTTATTAATGCCCACAATGATTCTATTGGACTCAAGCATTCGAATAAAATAGAGCAGGTGTACGATATAATAGTGGTTAGAGTAGTATATACACAATAAAAGAATTGTAATATACATACACTATTCTATATGTACTATATAGTTTATTAAATTAATAATATACATTTATTGTTGAATTGTTATATATATATATATATATATATAGGAGGAATGAGGTCATATTGCGTTTGAAAAAAAAATTAATATTGCATAAATGTAAAATATATTTTTGCATGATATAAAATAATATAATTTTACATTTTTTTTTTTGATATATTACAAATTCTTATTAATATATACACTTGTACACCCGCTACGATAGATGATGCGAGATCCTTAACGATGTAAAATTGAAAATGGAAAAGTTTTTAATCTATTCCTTTTTTGGAATTTTACTGGGCATATTTTAAAAAAAAATTGAGTGGGGAAAATTAATTTTTCAATTCAGCGTTTTGTTGGTAATTTTTTTTTAACTTTAAAATCCGTGTTGGAAAAATGAGCCACAAGATCGCGTGGAAAATGGGTGGATAAGTGTATTTATATATACAATACGCTTTTATACACTAAAATATATTGTTATATACTATATAATGTTTTATAAACTAAAATCTAAAATGGAAGTAATAAAAAAAAACAGTACCTATACTCTATTATTATTATTATTATTATATTATATTTGGTATATATGTTAAAAAATTTTTGCATATAAATTATATAAATATACATAAAATAAACTTCCTTTAAACTTCTATATATTTATTAAAATTTATTTTAATATGTTATTGAAAATTTTGCACACTTTTACAAATTATTTTATATGATGATTTATGAAAGCACACCTACAAAATATATACATGCTCCTTATATATATATACATTCATTTTATACGGATATTGATGTATATTATTATAAAATATATATACAGTATATAGACAGTGCGGGTATTGCATATATGTATGTAATATTATTTAAAAGTTTTTTGTATTATATTATGAATTATGAATATGTATATACATATAAAAGTTATATTGTTTAAATTGAAAATCGGTAAACTTTGTCTATGTCAATCTATCTATATACAGTCTATACTATGCAATACAATATATGATTTATATGTTATAATAAATTTTATTCAAATAATTATTAATCCTTTCAAATTAGATATATCCCTATATACATATATATATGATATAATGAAGATATATACGAGTTTCCTTATAAAAGTTTCTCATATCATAAACCTCTATATATAATATTACAATATATAATAAAATGTTTAATCCTAAAAATGTTTAACTCTCTATACCAGATATAAAATTGTTAATCCCAACATTTTTATTATATGAATTTTCCAATTATATATATAATTTATTTCTATGTCTAAACCAAAAAAAAAAATATAAATACATTTATATAGAAAAAGAATTGTTTTTTTATTATGTGTACGTAAAAGATATTACAAAACGTTTCGCTAAGCTTATATATAATTGTTATATCTATCTATATATTATATGTGACTATATATTTATATAAAAAGGATTACATAAGAAAACATATCAATAAAATAAAAAAACTTAGTTAATGTCACGCAGTAAAAAAAGGATTAAAATAGAAGAAATTACATTCTTCAAAGTGACAACTATATAATTTTATATATGTACTATATATACATGTTATGGTGTTTAAAGATTCATTTTCATATACTATATATATATATATAACAAAGCGTTTATATATAGTATATCCATGGATGTCCTATATATAAACGATTTATTTTTATATATCCCCGCAGAAACAACGATTTTCTCTTGTTTGAATATACACAGAAAAAGTTTTGTCATTTATAGTTTGAATGTAAAATTCTAACTCTATATGTATATTTAATGATCTGTCTATACAAAAAACACAATTGTATATATTGTCTATATAGGTAAGGATATATTCAATATATTTAGTTTATAAGATAAAATAACGTGTAACGAAAATACAATACATATATAATTCGGGTGAAATCCAATTTAAAACTTTCTGAGGTGGGAACCGCGGCGTATAAATACCCTTTTGGAATGTAAAGAATTCTGAAAAATCGGGTCAAACACTTTTTTTGTCCGATAATTACCTGCTTCGAAGTTATATAGGGAATCAAAATATCAAACTGAGAATATATATGTAAAAGTTATGATATTCTGAAAAGTACATCCCAATTCAACTTTCCGCAATTTGAATTTTCAAGTTTTTTCAGTCAAAGTTTTTCATTTTCTTTTTGCAATTTTTTTAAAATTTAATCAATACCTGAATTCTCATATACGAAAGAACAATTTGAAATGGCACATCATAATTTTTTCCAAAGATACATAAACACAAACAAAACAAACTCATTCTCATTGTTGAAAAATGAAATACTGCAAAATTATTCTTAATATAAACTTTCAAAAAAATAGGTTTATGCACGATTTTCTTCGTCCATTTATTTAAATTGATTTATATGTGCGATTTCAGATATATGTAAATATAATTTTAAAACTTTAAAACACTCAAGCTCCCATATAATATAAACTAGCATATCGTATAAAGGACATATATACTTTTTTATTATATTAAGGAATGCAAAAAAAAAGGACATTTTTTAGAAATATTAAATTTTTATATTTTACAATTATATCGTTAAAGAGCAAAAATACACGTGCGAAAAATTGTTTTTTATATAAAAAATAAAAAAAAATTGCGTGAATTAATAAAAAGCTTTTTATTTTATTTTTTTTTTCTATAAATGGGGTAAATTTTTGTTGTTGTTTTTTTTTTTTTTTTTTTTTTGTTATCTAAATCCTAAATGTCACATACAACAAATTAAAAGGACTTGTATATATATATAAATAAATATTCGCATTTAATACATAATCTATATAGAGAAAAAAAAAATGTCTATTTATATAGCGATTATATTTTATATATATATATATATATATAAGGATTATTAATAAGCCGCTACCGACGACGACAAGGTATATAGTAAATTTATAAATTATTTATACATGAGGAAAACGAATTAGAAGGTTTTTAAAAATAACTCATATATATTTATATATACAAATAATTTAAATGTGGACATTTAATGTGGTAACGATTGCGATAACGATTTGAAAAAATTGAAATTGTAGAAATTACAATTAAAAAATTGATTATATAAATAAAAATTTCAACCATTTGGAAAGACTTTGCTATATATATACATCAGTGGCGGATCTGGACCTCCAAGGGTACTTGTTCACTTTAAAAACTGGTAAAGAACAAAAAAAACTACTAAACACCTTGGGGGTGGGGGGGGGGGACAACCACCTGGAATAATATGTAACTCTGTAATACAGAGTTAGCAATAAATCACATATTTTGGATTTATTAATTTTGCAATGGATTCAATTAAATCATTTTGAATGATTGGTGAGGTTCCACGAAACTGACCAGCATTATTTAAATGTTGCGACAGAATTGAATCATATTTGGCTAAAACATTCATCATTTCTATGAAATTTCCTCTATTCACCGAATCAGCAGTCTCATCATGCCCCCTAAAAGACAATTCTTGCATACCAAGGAAGCATGTCATATCAATTAATCTTCTCAATACCAAGCGATTTTTTGTAACATTTTCATTATGAGTAGTTACGGAATGTTTGAGTTGTGAATCCAACATTAAATCAATCCGAACATCACCAAAAGTTTTCATATCTAGTACAGCAGTTAAATGACTCATGGTTTTTTCATGATTAAAAACTGCTGCACTTAAATGATTTAAATCTGAATAACCAGGATTCAACCAAATGGTGTCACGATTTGGCAAAAAAAATAAACATGGCCAACAAAAAATTTTATTCAACTTATTGCAACCAGTTATCCATTCATGTTTTTGATAAATCGACACAGGAAATCGACGAGTGACTTCTCTGCCTTGAGTTTTGCATTGTTTCGTTAAATTTTGCAAATCCGGTTGTGGCCTTTCGAGTTTAACCAATATATTTTTTATTTCAACAGTTTGCCTTGAAAAAGGCGTTTTTAAAAACTGTTCAATAATGCATCCATCATTTGAATTACATTCATAAAAATTCATATTACAATTAAATGTGAAAAAAAAACAGGAAACTATATTAAAGAATATGGAATCAAACAATTATCAAATTATAAAGTTGCGGAATTTATTTAAATGTGTATTGAAATTGAAATTGAAATTATTTAATTGAACAATGTTTGGAAAAATAATGAAGTACGCATAACAAGCATTTGCGAAAGAATGAAAAAATATCGCATATAATTTTATATAGTAAATAATATCTATTTTTTATTCATGCCATATATAGAAATGAGAAAAATAAAAAAAAAACACAAAAAAAATATTTATATATTTCCAATGATTATATACACCGCAGCAGGCAGTATATGAGTATGCGAGATTTGAATGATAAAAAATAAAGCATACAAACAACCATACAGCATATATAAGAAAAAAGAAACAAGCATTTGTATTATATTGTGCACAATTTATAGTGAACGAAAATTAAAATAGTATTTGTATTATTTGTATATTCGTATCCCCACAAACATTTCTTATCGCTGGTAGTACTGCAGACGATTCGCCTAGGCGATAAATTTATCGCCAAAGATATCGCATTTTTATCGCGTACGTTACTCCCTACGTATAGAGAATGGGATTCTTCCGCGATACATCTGAAAGATAAATTGACGATATCGCTAGGAAGATAAATTGGCGATACAAATGCGATATCGCCAGGAAGATAAATTGGGGATACTAATGCGATATATAGATTAGAATATTCTAAGGGAATATCAATGGAAGTTCAATGCTGTGAAATCCTGTGACAGCTCAATCCTGAAAATTATAAAAATTAAAAATTGTTAATATTTCTTCTTTATTCATTCGCTGTTCCATTTAAACTGTTATAATTTAATTTTATACTTAATTATTTACATACTTATCGCGAGGAAGACAAAAAGGCGATATATTTATCGCGGATTTATCATCAAGAAGATAGGCAAGCAATAAATAATAATATATTATCGTCATTTTATGGGCTGGAAGAGAAATAGAAGATAAATGTGGCTCTGTATTTTCTTTTTATCGTCAAAGCGTATCGCCATCGTATCGCATTTTTATCTTCCGTACAATATCGCTCAACTGTTAAAACAACGATAAATTGGCGATATAAATAACTTTTTTTTTATCTTCCCCGCGATATCGCCGCGATATCGTATCGCCGATTTATCTTCCAAATGTTTGCTGGGTATATGCCAATATGCCATATATAGAAATGAGAAAAATAAAAAAAAAACACAAAAAAAAATATTTATATATTTTCTATGATTATATACACCGCAGCAGGCAGTATATGAGTATGCGAGATTTGAATGATAAAAAATAAAGCATACAAACAACCATACAGCATATATAAGAAAAAAGAAACAAGCATTTGTATTATATTGTGCACAATTTATAGTGAACGAAAATTAAAATAGTATTTGTATTATTTGTATATTCGTATACCTCGCATTTTCGGAAAATATAAATGTATTTGCCATATACAATTAAACAACTATGTATAACAACAATATTTTTTGGTTCATTTAAAATTGTGCACACTATGGGAGTGCGATTAAAAAAATGCACAAAAGAAAGAGTATATATAGATTAAAGGTGTATGTATTTTTTCGTTTTCGTTTTTCTTTTATGCGACGTTTCTTTATATATATGATTTCTTTATATATATGATATAAAGAATATTATCTCTTATATTTTTTACTGATATAATGATATAAATAATCAGCGCTGCAAATTTTTTGGGACACTTAATATTATTTTATTCATCAAAAATTAAGAAAAATATTAAAATCTGTATTTTCTTAATTATTTATCAATATTTTTAGCAGGTGGTTCACTGAACAGAGTGAACAAAACCAAGAAACGCGTATGATATACATATATGTAAAGTTTTTATAGACATATTTAAATTATAGAAAATTAAAATTAAAAAAAATATATCAAACACTTTGGGATTGATCATAAGAATTTATTTATTCTATTAAAATCAACGTTTATACAATTGACGATTCAGTTTACCGTCTGACATACAGTCTTTTGTTTTGTTTACAATTATATCGTTTCCAACCACAATTTAAATTCATTGACCACCAAATTGTATAGAACAACGTGATTTAAACAATTTTAATATCTAATAAGATATTAGATATTAGATTTTTTTTGTAATGTATACACATTAAATTGAATAAGAAGAAAATTTAGATTAGAAGGAAAAAAATTAACGATTATTTTTGTGTATTATTATATTAATATATATTGATTTTACTTATAAGAGAAAAAAACTTGTTGAAAATTTATTTTCAACATATTTCAAGTGGATTTTTAATATAATATATAAGATATATATTTATTTTTTATTTTTTTTTCATCTTCTAACAAGGTTTTTTTCCACATTATTATTTTTATATAATTTCCATATATACATTATTTTTTTTTTATATTTTAAATCAGAAATTATCAATGCCGATGATGATTTATATGTTGACGAACCTTTCTCAATATATTATATATTATATATAACCAATTTAAAAAAAAAAAAACGTTTATATATGCAAAATTCTTATACCATATAGAGATAGATCATCATCAAAAGATGATGTCCTATAATAAATATAATTATATTAAAATCTCTTTCATAAAAATTTTATATATATATATATATTCTATGCAGATATTTTTTTTTATATATATATATGAAGTTATATCATTTAACCACTCCAAAAAAAAAATGTACATATTAATAAAATATATTTAGATAATATATATACACTAAAAAAAAATCCCAATGTTATTACATAAATTTAAAAATAAAAACAAAATATTTTTAAATTCATGAAAAAACAAAAAAAAAAATTCACTTAATTTATATACTCTCTGTCTTTAGAAGAAAAAAAAAATCGAATTTGTTTATCGAAAAAAAAATATAAAATAAATTATTTATATTACATATGGAAAATTGGAAAAAAAAATAGAAAATATATATGAAAAATAAAGAAAAAAATTCAATTTGCCCGCACCACCCACCGACCGTCGAAATAAATTATTTCGTATAACAACAACAACGTATTAAAAAACAACGAATAATATTTCGGCAATGGTATATATACTATAACGAAAGAAAAAAGGTATTTAATAAATATATAGTATATATAGTATAATACAAACAAAAATCAACAAAAACGCAAAAAATTTCAAGTAAAAGAGGAAGTTTTTATTATCTATATAGCAAATATTTTTATAATAATCTGCATATAAACACAAAGAGTTCAAAGAAATTTTACTATACAATAACGCAATAATAATAATAATAATACATAATATTTATAGACATAATTTTGAATTTTTTTTGGATATTATAACCTAAATTATAGTTAAAAAAAAAGAAAAAAGATAATGGATTTATGCAAAACAAAAAAAAAACATTGATATTTAATACAACCAAATAAATATCTCATATTTTTCATTGTTTTTAATGGTTATTTTATTCGTTTTTTGCTTTTTTCTGATATTCAATTTCAAATTTTTATTAAAGAACATTCTAAAAAGAATATATATATAGAAATATCATTGTTCATATTCATCAATTTTGGTCATTCAGAAAGGCATTATAGAGATTTCAATTTCTGTACATCGGAGAAAATTTACCCAGAATGAAAAAAAAACATCATTCAGAAAGTCATTACATTTTCTAATATATAATTTCATAGCGAATACATTTTTTATTTCTTGGAATAACCCTATTCAATTTTGTAATTTTTCATTTTTAATATACTTTACTTTACTACAAAAACATTACACATACAATTTAAATAAATAATTTAATTAATTCACAATGAATGAAATAATAAATAATTCTAATTCATACAAAATTACTATATGTTATAATACAATTTCAAATTTCGTATATATGCTATGCATATATTATAAAAATAGAATAAAATTATAATAAAATAAATTAAATTTTCAATGACAATGACTGATATATATATATATAGTATATAATCATCAAAAGAGATAAATTTTTAATATATATATATATATATATATATATATATATATATATGGAACATCGAAACAAAACAAGACGCAGGGTCAAGAAGAATAAAAATATATTTCAATATATCGTAACAAAAAAGAAAAGAAAAGCAAAAACCACATCAATAAAGCCAATACCATATGTATAATGTATACGTATATGATTGTTATTTATTAAGTTTTGAAGTTGACGACCGAAACGAGAGAAGAAATCCATACATTGAAGATCAACGGATGAGATGAAAAAAAAAAAAATATAAAACAATTGAACAAATTTAAAGTGACTTTTTACATTTGCCATTTGTTTGTGCGATAACCAAAGTTCTATTTTATATATATATATATAGGATTTTATATTTATGTCTTATGCGACAATAAAATATCCCAAATAAATATATATTTATACAACCAAAAAAAAAACAATCGAATATGTATATATAGCCAAATAGACAATCCCTTAAATAAAAAAAAAAAAAAAAAAAACCATATATTGACTATTTTTATTTATTGAAACAAACTTTATTTCTTTACACTTTGTTTCAAAACTAAAAATCCACCGCATAAGAAAAGAAAAACCAGGGAAATCATAAAAAAAAAACATTTAAAAATCGTGATATTCTTGGAAAATTCTGAGGTGGCATTATGGGAGTCGATACCATCGTCTAAATTTACGATACTCAATTATTTTGATATTATGGTAGTCGATTTTGTGGGTATCGATATTATTTGTATATCGTCTCCGTGTATATTGTTGTGGCAAATGATTTTCATATAGGAAAACAAAAAGTTTATTATTTCTATGAGAATGAGATTGAAAGTATTATTTTTATGACAATTGCTTTTGTACTTTTTATCAATATTAAAATTGAATAAATGAACAAAAACAAAAGAAAGCAATACAAACGACAATCGTAACGATAGCTACTACCCTATCGTCAAAAATTATCGTCTTAAACCGACGATATCATCTGCCATAATTGCAAAAATGAAAAAATCGTATGTTTGACGACAATCGTCTATCGTAATCGAATGGGATAATTCCACCTCTGAATTATAACCATAGTTTTTTTATTGAAATTCACTCTAATATTTTGCAGAGACCATTTATAATGTATTTTAAATAACGTGAACATTTTTCGGAAATGAATGGTTAACAAATTTTTAAGAAATCTATCACAGAAATTGATTTTATTAAAATTTTCCCCATATAAAATACGTTAAAAACTGGAAAATTCTGAATGACTCCATCCAAGGAAACCTTATCCAATATTTTAAACCGATCATCTACGCAATGCATTATAAATACATAGTAAAAATATGGATTGGTTCATGAATTTTCAAATAATCGCACTCAGAAATGTATTTGATAACATTTTCCATATATAAAATGCATTAAAAAATGTGATATTCTTGGAAAATTCTATTAAATTCTGAACAAGTCCATCCAAAAGCGAATCTCAACCAATATTTTGCAGACATTATATGATTTATAATGTATTATAAATACTCTGTAAAATTTTCAAAACGATAGATCAACAAATTTTCAAGAAATCAAACAAAGAAATTGAAATATTTTCCATATAAAATACATTGTGATTTTCCTGGAAAATTGTGAATTCTATAACCAAATCCGGCAAAAAACAGAATCCCCATTCAATATTTTGTACAGATCATCTCGAATGGAGTTTTATAAACACTTTGTGTCCCATTTTCACAAAACGATTTGTTAAGGAATTTTTAAGAAGTTGCCTCGCGGTATTTGCGTATTTGGTAAAATGTTTTGAAATAAAATATTCTAAAAATCGGAAAATTCATGGAAAATTCTCTATTCTAAATCAAAAATGGATTATGGATTTCTTAATGTTGCAACAAAGTGTCAATTATATAAAATAAACAGATAGATAGATATATATTCAATTCAAAAATTCTATTTTATTTTTCATTTATTATTTTTATATTTATATATCCTATATTGTTTTTCCACAATATATTTCCACATTCAAGTTTTTTATATACGTCATTCTTTTACAATTACATACGTGCCCGCACAATAATGTGACTGCTGACTATATATGATGAAAAAAAAAGAATAAATACGGGATATAAACATAATCAATATATATACAATATATAGATTGACATATAATTTATCGATTGATATTTTAAAATTAAAATGATTTATGCATATATATTTTATAGATCCTTTTATAAACAAAACAAAAAAAGAAAAAAAGAAGACGTGCGTGTGAGTTTTATAGGTTGTATATATACAAAGTCAAAAACATTTACTTTTTATATACTTTATATAATTGATAATATAAACGTATGCGTTTTCCTATATTCAAATCTCAATCATCACAATAATCAATAAGATGGAAAATTTCAAATATTATACAGAATTTACCTGTATGATAATTCAAATAATTTCAATTATATATTTTTTACTATTATAAAGAAATTATGAGAAATTTAAAGATGTAAAACTAAAGATAACTTTTTAATATATAACAAAGTAAATTAATTTTCTTAAAATAATATACGTGTGAAAAACTCATTTTTGTTTTCCTTTAATAGTTAGTACAAAATACTCTACGCGAAACATGTAATATAAAATATATATTTATATTTAATGTTTGAAAAACGTTCACCATTTTATAAAAGCAAAAAATAAACCATAAAATATATACATATATGCATACATTTTCATAATTTTTTTTAAACACCTTATGTGCATTTACCATACAACACCTGTGTTCAAAATAACCCCATTTATTACTATATATACAGTACTAAGAATCCTGTATGCGATGTAACAAATAGTATATATATATAGAACTTGTTTTTTTTTTTTTTTAATGAATCCTTTTTAGATATTCTCTTATATAATGGAAAAATTCTACTACTAAAAATGCATTGGTTTTTGTCATTATGTGTTTTTTTTTACGTTGGTTTTTGTTATTATTTCTATATATTATATTATGGAATGAGCACGTTTCGCAAACAGATTCCAATTGGGAGGTTTTTTTTTTTTTTTTTTTTTGCTTATTACTTCTTTTATACTTTTTCTTTTTTTTTTTTTTTATTAACACATTATTGGCAAATTTTAAAGCATATATGCGGAAGTTATTTTATAAATTAACAATCAGAAATGATGTGTTTTTTTTTTGTGTGTTATAGTTAAAAAAAATGACAATTTTTTTAAATATGATTTTAAAACAGCTGCTATTTTCTTTTATACACAGATCAAATAGTATCCGCAAATATCCTGTTAAAGGATTAAAAATTTGTTTTTAACAAAATAAAAAAACTATGAATATTATATAGTTTTCTCAATGATAATTAATACCTTTCTATATTTTAAAAATAAAATCAATAGAGATATACAATTTCATTGAAAATTTTAACACCAATTTTCGTATTATTGTTATCCTTCTTACAACCTTTAATTCTCTGATAAATCGTTCAAATAAATTGTTAAAAGAAAACTTATTTATATAATTTACCGAAATCATACTTTAATATATATAATAAAAAAAAAAAGAAAAGAATTTTCAAAACCCTTTCATCACAAAATTCATTAATTTCCTTCAAAAATCATAACCAAAAAAAGTTTTCATTAATTTCTTTAAAACATTTATATATTATTTTCGTGTTTGCCATCAAATGTTATTATAATAAAAATCCATCTTTAAGTGTTCTATACGACTCAACGTTCAGTTAAATCAGTTAAATTGAATAATAACTAAGCAGAGGTTTCTAAGATATTGATTTCCTATATTTTTATTGTATATAGGAAAAAGGATCTTATCAATAATTTCTATGCAAAATCCACATAGTAATTCAATATATAGCTTTAAAATAATATTCATATGTCTTCTTCTTCAAAGTGTTGGCATAGATGTAATAATTTCCATATAGGTGAATCTTTATTTTTATCCAATAAATACCGATAACATTTGATAAATAATGAACTAAAATTTCATTATATATAGAAACATTTTACAGATTGAATTTCTTCCACTTCAATTTAACTATATAAAATCAAATTTCCTGTTATATGGTTAACCTCTATACAGACATTATTTTGAACGCATTTTAGAATAATTTTCCTATCCGAAATATTTAACTTGAACCATAATATATTGAATGAATTATAAAATAGGATTCAAGCAGATGCGGGACCATTGTACGTATATATATTGTAATCAATTGTATATATGTATAATATTTATAGAGTATGAATGGAAAATGGGAAAAATCACACATCATTTATTTATTTATTTATTAATATATGTGTGAGAAATAAAGAAAAGTATTTTTTTTATTATCAATAAAAAAAAATATTTATATATTTTTTACAATTTATCATATTTTCAATGCCGTATTTATTCATTCATTTGTGTTTATAGTTACTTTTATCATAAAATACGTATTCATTTTTGTGGATGTTGCATTTTTATATATAAATAATGGTAATGTGTTCATTCATTTTATTTTATATGACTTGCTTGATTTTAATCGATATATATAAATACCTGTATTATTATATATATATATATACAAAATATATTTTATAGAATTTCCATATATTTATTTATTTATATATGATGATGGCATCCTTATTCTATTTACTGATATCGCGTATATAATATTATATTTATATACAGAATAACACAGGTATATATTTATAAAATAATATTCTAAAGATAAATTTATTATTATAGTATATATATATATACACAATACAAATAAAGTTGAAAATAAATTGGTATAATAATACCTATATATATTGTAACATATATGTTTATTTATAGTCATTTTGTACACTCGGTCGTCGTCGGTATATATATATATTTATGGAATGTGGGTTTTTATATTTGATTACTTTTATTTCCTATATATAATCGAATTCTATTTTGTGGATTTATATATCATATATATATATTATAAACATATAGAGATGGATATAGTCAGGAATTGTTTATGTATTATTATGAAAAATACAAAATAAATTACTAAATACTGATAGAGAACATAGAAAAAAAAAAAAGAAAAAAGGATTTATTTGATTTCCTGTGATATGCAGCAATATATTGTACATACCTATATATTTATTTATAAACATAGAAAATTTATATATTGTATATATATACATAGGATTGTTTAATTTGTGTCGTTTTTATATATCACACGCAACTATACATAAAAAAAAAAAAAGAATAGACAATGAAATCGATATAATAAACAGAAACGTTTTTGTTATATATATACGGTTTTATTATAGAGAAAATGTTATATGGAGGACTCTAAAAAACCCATAATAACTTATAACTTAAAAACTTAAAATTCTGACAAAATTTAAAGGTCATTCGAGAATTCTGTATAGAAAATATTAAACCATTTTTCAGTGTTTTTCTTTTTTTGAGTCATTGCGAAAGATAAAACCAATAATCGCGGTTCAACAAAAGCATCGCATTTTTTTTCTTTTTCCTTTAATATAAATATATAGAAAATGTTAATTCTGAAATGATGTCTATTTAAGGTTTAAACTTTATTTTAACTATAGAAACACACCTTTTTTTAAAAAAAAAAAAAACGAATAATAAAATAGAAAATTTTTTTTACATATATACAAATACGCATATATAATTATATTATTTAGAAAATTTGTGAGAAGATGTAAAATCTGTGTTTTATTATTATTACTATTATTATTATAGTTTTTCTTTTTCTTTTTTTGTACATCATATTATGATGATAGCCCAGGGAATGCATTTATTATATATGCAGAATATATATGGATAAGGATTTGTATTATATATTATGAACCATCTCAATTGTATAAAGGATAAATATTATATATTATAAAATACAGAGTGAGTCTGTGATAAATAACAAAAAAAAAAAAAAAACAAGCAAACGTTGGTTCTATAAAATATATCATAATCATTTATTGAGAAAAACTAAAGTAAAGTCTTGATACAGCAGATATATATAAATCCTTTGAATACATTGGAGCTATTATAGAGTGACATGTCAAGATATATTTTATATAATCTTAACATTAAATATTATCCTTTAATGGAAAATAAATCAGACAATTGAGGGAAATTATGTTTAAATCGGATGATTTAAGAAGAAAATTAGATTTTCATCGAGTAAATTTTTTTCCCTTCATAATAATTTGAAAACGGATCGATGTTTTTCCAACAGGATTGCTCAACAACTTCACTTCACCCGGTTTATATTGCAATATAAACATTTTTGTGTGGTATTTTATTTTATATAACAAATTAGATTTAACCTTATTTACCGTATATATATATACAATAAAATAAAACAAATATATATTTATAATTAAACCATATATAGAGTAATAGTAATAAAAAAACATCATATATATATAATTAAATTTCCCTCAATTACATATATATATATATAATTGGGAAAAAACACAATTACATTTTCCATTTAAAAACCCAACCAACCAGCTAAAAACAAATCTATTTAGAATACAATAATCGTACTTATCGGAATGATGCTGTCTGTATAAGAATGGAATGATTCAGAACTGTTGCTAAATGCCTTTAAAAGTAGATATAAATCCTATTTCTTCTAAAAAAAAAAAAAAACCCCGATGCGTCGGTTTTCTTTCCAATTACTTAATTCTATTATTAAATTTTTATCAATATATAGAAATTATTTCTATATCATGTTATTAAAACAAATTTTGAATTACCTTTTAATTATTATATTTATATGTATATAAAGTACTATAGATGGTAAAACGTCGTTGACTGACGTTTACTGAACTGTATATATATATACTGAATTAAAACACTCTATCACAATCAAATTTTTTAATACCAAATACCTAATTTTCCTCTAATTTTGGCGGCTTCCAATTTTCTTTTTAAAATACTTTTTTGTTTTTTAAACAAAAATTTTTGTATAATTTAAAAATACCACGAGGAAAATCCAAAAAAAACCAAATGAACCGCAACGCAATGACAAAATAAAATAATCAAACAAATTTGAACTAATTTGAACACACAACAATAATTTTTGATATATATATCAAATGTGTGAAAATTGGTTTTTCACCTGTAATAAAAATTATTTTTTTTTCTTAACTTTTAATATTATTATACGATATTATTGTAATTTGAAAATTTTGAATTTTATTATATATAGCAAAATCTATTATTCTAGAGCCAACACAACACCAAACAAACACACACTATATATTTATATATATATATTATTTATCCGAAACAATTTGGACTTGAAGATTCCAAAAAAGCACACACACACCACAAAAGAAAATCTATAATCTCTTTTTATAATATATCGTCGTAGCTGCGATGATGATATTGCTGATGCTGCTATATTTTTTTTTATGTTTGTATATTTCTGCTGTTGCTGATGAGTTGTTGCAGTATCACGTTGTTATCGAAATATCGATATATATATTATTTTGTTTATAGGTATTTTTTTTTTTTGAGATTCGTTACAATATATCCAATATATAAATATAACAATGAAAAACAAATTTACAATCACCAAGGAGAAGGAAATTCACCAAAAAAAAAAAAAAAAAAAATATTACAGATAAATTTCCACTTTTTATCAATTATTATTGGGGGGGGGTTGTTGCGTTTCCTTCTTTTTTTTTTTCAAACTACTTTAACTATATATTAATTGATGTCGCAGTTTCTATATTTTCCAAAATATTTTGATTAATTTAATTCAAAATAAAAAAAAAGGAAAAATTCACATAAAGGATATATTTTTCGTTTTGTATTTTAAAATTAAAATAAAAAGGATTTACAACAATAAAAACTATAACTATCGGGCTTCGGATCAATACATTTTTTATGTAAAATATAGTTAACAATTATAAAATTTTTTTTTTCTTCTTCTTCTTCTTCTTCTTCTTCAATTACTATATATATATACTTTTATGTATAATTGAAACGCAAAAAAAAAAAAAAAAATGTGTGTGCGATATAAATATAAAAGTCAGACACAAACGTTTCTTCTGAATGAAACAAACTCGATGACTGAATAATGAAGAGCAAATATATACAGACGGTTGTCGATGAATTAATATTAATATATATATATATATATATATATATATAAGAAAAAGCTCACATGTACGAATGTTTTCATCAGAAAAAAGCAACACCACAATCACTACCACCACCACCACCACCCACCCACCCATCCACATCCACCCACTTGACTCCAATTTTTATATTATATATTTATATATATACATTTTAGTTTTTCAACCATCCTCATCACAATCATTATCATCATCATCCATCATCATGATGACAATCATTAAATAACCAAAATATATACACGCACAGACAACAATTTATTATTGAAATAATCAACAACACCTCCATAAACATACCACACACAGTGTTGTTTCATTCAAATTTATATACTCGACATAAATATACAAAGTATATCATTATAATATATGGCTGTTATTGTACGTACATATTTGTGGCAATGTATACGCTTATTATTATCATATATATAGATGAGAATTTATTCATTATTCTCTAATGTATAAAAAACAAAAAAACATATCGGAAAATTCTTATAAGAGGAAAAATCATTGAAAAAAAAAAAAAGAAAAGAAAATTCATATATATATATTTTTTTTACAAGTATTTTGGTTTCATATATATCTGGGATAGACAAACGAAACGAAATTCGAATAAGGGGAATAAATTTGCTTTTATTTTATTGAACAAAAAAAAAAATGTATATATACATCAGGTATAAAAATGCATTTGAAAATGCACATATATATATTTATTATGTATATAAAAAAAATGAACAAAGCTAAAGCCGATGATATAGCTCGATGAATTTTTCTTATCTTTCTTTTATAGACCTTTCTTATATAGATATAGAAAAAATAAACAAAAAAGAACTATATTCATTCCCCTGTTGATGAAAAACACACGTAAACTTTCAAAGTTTCTTTATAGATGTTTATTGTATGCGTCTTCTCATCGATGAACCCAATCAATCAATCAAACGAAATATTATATAAATTAGCATCATATGAAAGAATTTTCTATAATAAAAGTCTTAATCGTTTTATAGTTGATCCGCACAATTTTACTGTGTGTTTTTATAGATGCAGTTAATCATGATTATCATGATTCAAAGGCAATATCTGCGCTGACCTATATATTATTGATCGATATTCTGAACGTTTTTCATTGAACAATTTCATTTAAATCGATTATTTGTCAAGTTTTGGCAATTTTCTGCTAGTCCCACATACAAATACATAACATTATCTTTAGTTAATATAGAGATTTCGAGCCGGGTCATGTCTAAATTAAATTTACTTGTTGAGTTGTTAACTCGAGTATTATAGTAAAACAAAGGAAATAATTAATTTGACTAAATAACTTAATAGAGTTTTTCTGTTTTTAAATTACACTCTATATTGTAAATAAATTTTATTGAATTTTCCTCTTTTCCGATAATATACCCCATTTAAAAAAACTTATTACTTTTTTTGTTTTTTTTTTCACCCCGTCGCTGAATTTCTGTTATTTTCCATTTGTTTAGACTAGGAAAGAATCCAACCTCCGAAATAACTAATCAATCAATCAATCAATTATAAACGTATATCAATCGTTTATAAAAGGACATTGAATCGAATATAAAGTAACCACCGGGGGGACAAAAAGCAATCAAAATAATTAATAAAATTGTTTAATATCTTAAAAACTATTATATTCCCGTTCACTTTCACCACAAAATTAATGGATTTTGGTTAAAATCATCGTATAGGAAATTTCCTTACACAATTGAAAATCAATAAAAGAAAAGAAAACCCCATTAACAAATTAATTTAAGGGAAAATACGTTTTTTTAACTCAAAAAAGCATGAATGAATAAACTAATAATAATAGATTTTAGTTTTTGATCAAATGAAGTCATTTATAACTTTATATACGTTTAAAAATATTATATTCTGAAATGAATCTGATCAAACACTCAAAGGTCAAAGGATATTTGTCTATATAGTATAATAAACAGATCCTTTGGTTTTGTATTCACAAAGTGACAAGTTTACGGTTGACTTTGATTCGTTTATATACTGCGTTAAGTATTGTTAAATTTCCGATTTCAAATTTATAATACACCTTGATTTATATGAAAACAAGAGGAACATTTTGTGGAAAACAAGAGTGGATTTATATACATATAAAACACGAATGGTTGTATTTGATGGGGATGAAAATTTTCCTAATCATATAAAGTAATATATAGTGAATTTTATATATGAAAATGTTAAAAAACGTATATATATATATATATATATACAAATAAGTTGCTGTGAGCTTTTCTTTAAAACATTTATATATTATATACAATTGTTGATGATGATGATCATCATCATTCATCATCATTGCATTTATTCGGAAAATTTTCCAATATAAATTTTCATATAAATTTATTATATAGTATTAGTATTTTAAATGGTTTTTGTATATGATAAATGTTTTTCCAAACTTTTCACGAAATTGTTCAAAAAATATATAAGAAAATCTTATAATGAAAATCTTATTATACTATATCGGCCGTGCCGGATTATATATATCCATAAATATGATTTTTTTTTAAATATTAAAAATTATAAAACAAATCTTACCTTGTGGTAATACGCTGAATAGAACACACACGTCTTTGATCATTTGCATTTGAATAATCAATTGAAGTGTTGAATGCATTTTGAATGTATACGAAATGTTGTGGAAATGGATGCAATTAATATTCATCAATTATAAACGACAACCTACAACCTGAAAATTTTTTAATATAAACAAATTTTAATTAATTGTTACCTATAATATTTATATAAATAATTTTTAAAAAGTATAAAAGAAAAACTGCGGTAATGGGAAAATGGGTGTGTGTGATGATGTGGAAAATTGTGGATATTTAAGATAGAAATTTGGTTTTTTTTATATATATATTCAAACAAATATAAAACTTTTGATTGAAAAGAAAATTGAATAAAAGTATAATAAACGGCGATAAATAAAACTTTATATTTTTATCAATTACAAATCAATTTATGTTTATTTATTTATTGTTTAATTCGTTTTTTTTTTTTTACATTGCCGTCAATAAAATCAACTATTGAACAAGATTGGATATAGTTCTATGAGAAACAGTATATTTGAAGAAAAAAACACTTGCACTTTTATAGGTAAAGAGACGGAATTATGAATAAATTACTTTATAAAGGGATTAATCAGCTCGAATATATTATTACAAACACGCAAGATTTTCCAACAGATTTTTCAATAATTTTCTTTTTATTTTTCTACAATTTTAAATTGCTTGGATGTTCAAAGTCTAAATTACTTAAATATAGTGATATTTTAAACGATTTCTTATCTTAATTCTCTAAAATATCTTATAAAGATTTACCCTACAAAATTTAAAACCTGTAGATATAGACAAAACGATATTTTTCAGAAAAAAAAAAACTATATTTATTTATTATAAAACAAATAAATTTAAATAACATATTACATCTTTCAATTCCGATAATAATTTCCGTGCATATATATTTACTATATTTATATTATACTAAATAATATATATAAGTACTCATTTTAATGTATAAGTATATAGAATAATATTACAATTAAAATATTCTCGTTATAATTTACCGGATGCGAAGATTTAAAAAAAAAAACCGCACACAAATAATCTTTCCTATATATATATACATATATTTATAAGATAAATTATTACAATTAATATTTTCTTCTTATAAATATATAGAATTTTGTATTAATCTTTTTGTTATTTTTGTTCTCGTTTTCCATATATATTTAAATATACAATTTACAGGGTGAAAATGTATATTAAAAAACTATATTAATTAATGATCTGTGTTTTGTGTACTGGGATTCATTTAATCAAGTTGCAGAATTGTAGAATTGCCAATACATGAGAAAATCAAAAATATATTCAAGAAATTCTATACAGGGAACAAATTGGTTTAAATGGAAGAATTTTAGAGTTAAAATTTCTAATAAAAAACCAACAGAGAGTTTTGAGCATTAAAATCGGATACGAAAGATATCTTTATAAGGGGATTTCTCAAATCTACGATAAATTATCATATTTGAAAGATAAACTGATGCAGTTTTTTTAACGTTTTTTTTTTCAATATATAATCCTGTATTTTAAAACAAATTTCTTCAATACAAAAGCTATATATTAATAAAAAGTTAAAGTTTTCTGCGTATATGACTGACTTGAGGAATAAAACTATATTCTATGTATATGAAAATGACAATTAATCGAATTTCCTCCTCCACAAATCAAAGTCTATATACATTCACCAAAGAGCAAATAGATCGTTTCTCAAAAAAATATTATGATTTCTGATCAGTTTTCATATTATAAAATAAAATCCTTAGACTTATTTAAAACTATGGAGTGGGATTCGATGTCTGACAATGAGACAATGAATTTCAAATTGTATATATAGTTAATGAAAAACATTAAACTTTACAAACCCTGCGAATACTAACACATATTAAATATTAAAGTATTATATATGTGCATTTAAATTAATAAATTTTCTTGTATATTTTTTTTTTTTTTATTTATGTTGTTTAATTTTCCTTATAAATACATAAAATAAAAAATAATCGATAGCGAAAAAACAATAATAATAATAATAATAAAATCAACAACAACAACAATAATAATAATATTAAAAAAAAAACTATATAAAATGTTACTGTTAATAAACGTAATATATCTTTTGGTTTGGATATAGTTGGAAAATTATCACAGTCTTTATTATTTTGTTTTTTTTTTTCTTCTTCATTTTTGTTTTGTTTTATTATATTCAATTTTTCAACAGGTGAGATAGGTGAGTATATATGTATAAAGAAAAATCGTATATATTTTTACTATATAAAAAAAAGGATAATAATAATAATAATAATAATAAGTTTTATAAATACCGAGGGACAATTGAATCAATTTTGATTGATTATAAAAATATTAACGTTTATATATTTATTTATGATTATACAAAACTGCGTTTGTGACTGTTTAGTGCGGCGGGTCAACTTAAAAAAAAATGGTCAACTTAAAACTTAAAATTAAATTGTTAAGTCGTCAGTTTGAATCGTATATACTGTTAAGAATCAGAGGTGGAATTATCGCATTCGATTACGATAGACGATTGTCGTCAAACATAAGATTTTTTCATTTTTGCAATTATGGCAGACGATTTCGTCGGTTTAAGACGATAATTTTTGACGATAGGGTAGTAGCTATCGTTACGATTGTCGTTTGTATTGCTTTCTTTTGTTTTTGTTCATTTATTCCATTTTAATATTCATAAAAAACACAAAACCAATTCTCATAAAAATAATACTTTCAATCTCATTCTCATAGAAATAATAAACTTTTTGTTTTTCTATATAAAAATCATTTGCCACAACAATATCCACGGAGACGATATACAAATAATATCGATACCCACAAAATCGACTACCATAATATCAAAATAATTGAGTATCGTAATTTTAGACGATAGGCGATAGACGATGGTATCGACTCTCATAATGCCACCCCTGTTTCTTTCGTTGAATCAGCATATACTTTTTTCGGACTCTAAAACCAATCGTCGGTTATAGAAGCGGTAACATTTTAAACAATTTAATGATTAATAGAATTCATAATAATAAAAATTGTATATTTTACAAAAATTTTCCAACAACCCACATATCATATTTAAAAAAAATAAAATAAAATTCCCCCTTCTAAAAGTCTAAACGCGATGAATGAATGAATGAATGAATGAGTTTTGATATATTGAATTTTTATTTAATTTTCCAATATCGTTGGTTTTATTTGATTTATTTTTTTCATTCTCATTTTATTTATACCGAATCTGTATTATAATTTTTTTGTTATAAACAGACCATATAATAATTATTATATTTTCTAAATAATATAAGTAAGCAGCATCATATGATATAAGTATAAGATTTTCTTTTATTATAAAATACGGTACGCGGGCATATATATATCTATATATTCATAAATATTTAATTATGTTTATTGTAAGCCAACAAAAAAAAAAAAAAATAAAGAATAAATAAATTATATAGAATAAAAAAAAAAAAAAGATTACATTTTCATTACCAAAAAAAAAAAAAATTCTATAAATAAATGTGGCACAGATAAAATACAAACAGAAACAGACGCACATATACCAAAAATCATTTTCTTTTGTAATGTTCCACCGCCGCCGCCCAACACCCAATCCACCCATTCATATGCCGCGTCAAATACAACATATATATATTAATTCATATAAGAACATTAAAAACACAATACATCAATTTTATATTTATCAAATGATTCAGATATAGGATAAAAAAAAGACAGAGGGAAAAGATAAAGTTATCAATTTTAGATATATTATATATTTAATTGATTTTCTTTTCTTTTTTTTTGTTTTTTTTTTGGTATTCAGGGGTTTTTTTGGGGGGGATTTAGTGTATTTTGATTGACTATGATTATTATGGTTTATAATATTATTATGCATGCATGATGTATTCATGTGATGACAATTAAGACGCCCAAAAGTTTATAAGATATAAAAATTTCATATAAAAAAAATATATAATTAAATTATATAAAAATATATTTTTTCAATACGTTGGTTGTTATGTTTGAAACGAAATGTGATTTTTCTTTTTTTTTTAATGCTATTGCTTATAAATTATTGAGCAAATTCAATTTTTTATATATTATATTTCTATAAAGAAAAAACTTTCAATATTGATTTATTTTAATGGACATATCACAGGGTGGAACAGTTATAAATAGACTTAATGCCTAACCTTATATGTTCATTTGAACAATTGTGAGTTCCTATACACATTTTGATCGATTAGCTTTCGTTATATACAAAGAATTTCTATTAATAAATCAATTGTTTCATCAAATTTTATCAAATAAAATGATGTTTATTGTGAGATGGTTAATAATTCTTTCATTGGATTTTTTAAGTTATGACAAATCAAAAATTTATCGAAGTAAAAATTGAATTTCCCAAAAATCACCGATCTAGCTGATAATTGGCAAAGATCCTCAAGATTCATGATACAAAAACAGTTTATGACCAGACAAAGACAATGATTAAAAATTTACCAGAAAAAATGAAGAAATTCTGAAAAATTATCATATTTTAGCCAATCATACTTAAAATTGTCACAGTTACTTTCGATTTAGGATACAAAAAAGGTACTTAAATTTTAATACCATCCATTACCTGGATTTCATTAAGTTATGACCAGTCAAAAAATGATTAAAAATTGACCACAGTAAAAATATTCGATCCTTTTCTGCAAAAAATTATCATATAAAAACCATTCTATATCTGAAAATTGTCAGAAATATACTCTCTACTATACAAATCACCAAATGAACGAAACGAAGATGTGAATAACTATATGGATAACCATCATACGATACATCCCGTATTTCTATATAATAAATAATAATAAAGGTTGAAATTTTATCTAAATAAATTTTGCCCAAATTATAACAAAATTATATTATATCAGTATAGTGTGTGTTGTGTAGTGTATATATAAAAGTATGATAAAGAAAAGTACATTTAGTAATTATTGACCTTAAATAATCGCGCGTATATACATATATATCTGTATATCTGTATATCGATAAAGGTGTGGTGTTATTGCCAACAAATTTTAACAACAATATTCCTCACACGTATAATTATATCACAAAGATTTTTAATTAAGGTTTATTCATTAAGGTATATAACTTTGAAATATAAAAAAAAAAAAAAATTAAAAGAAAATTTTCTCTGTATATCTACCTTTATTTTATTTTTATTTTTTTTTTGATATATGAAAATAATGTAATTTACACCTTCATAAATAAATTATATTTTATACAAGATATATATATTTTTTCACTACACACAACACATTTCGTTTTATTCGTATAAGATGGCAAAAAAATTTATAAGAAAACTGTGTCGGTTCGACGTTGTTGGAGGTTCGTGTGTTTGTTTTTTTTTTTTTTTTTTTGTACAAAAAAGCATTAATTTTACTAATTACAAAATAAAAAGTTATTTATAATCAAAAGAATTATGACGTTCCTTTTTTTTAAATTATACCTTAATTAAGTTTTATTTGTAAAATGTAAAAATGGGTGAAAGAAATAAAAGGAAAAAAATATGAATATTTTAAATACAGAATTTTCCATACGCGTATATATATTGAAATATTGAAATAAAAGATTTTAAATCAAATATAACGAATGTAATGCAATGCAATGCAATTTATATTAAATGTATATATATGCTCGATCGATATAGAAATCGGACAATTAATGTCCGAAATAATAAAACTATAATCAAATAATCAAACGTAAAATAATAAAGGTATATATGTATAAAAATTGTTTAAAACAAAATTTTCCGGGAAAATTGAATTTAGTAATAGTTTTGTTTTGTTTAATTTTCATTATCTTATATAATATCATTATAGAAAAACAATATTCACATCTCTCCGCACACTATAATAAAAATGCATACTTTTAAATTCCCATCGAAACAAAACAGTTATTAATTGAATCACGTAATTTTTTTTTTGATAGGATTAGATGATCAATATAATTACAATGCGAAACACGTATCTGAATAATAAAATATATAACGTGTAGGAGTAAATTTTTTTTATAAAATAATGTATTCCATATATAAATAAAATAAATATTCAAATTAAATCAATTGCAAAAAAAAAAAAAAAAAAACCAAAAGAAAACTCAAACTTTTCATCAAAATTATAATTTTTGACTATTTTTAATATATTGTATATAAAAATTGATGATTCAAAAGAAAATTATTGTTATATGTGTGATGAATCAATATGAAGGAAAAAAATCAAAACTTTTCTATATATATAGATATATGATTTTCTTCCATTTGTTATTTAACTAACTGTCTCATATATATATATATAATATATATAGTATATGCATTTATTTTACAGATATAGATAAATAGATATATATTGACGTTGTTATTTGTCTTGTCTTATTGTCTTGTCTGTCTATCTATATCTATCTATCTATCTGTAAGAAAATATTGTATTTATGGCACGTATATTTATATATATAAATAAATACACACGGCGGCGGCGGCGGCGGCGGACACGATTCTGAAATGAAAAGTGTGAAAAACAAATAGTTGAGATTGCAAAAAAAAAAAAAAACTTTAATACATTTTCTTTTATGTTATATGTGTATATATATATATACAAAAGACATTTTAGATTAACTATATACACTTTATTTATACATTGATACATAAATAAAATGCATAGATACATTATTTTATATATCCACTGCATTTTTGTGCACATCAAATTTTGTGTTTAAATTAAAAAAAAACAATGAAAATACCATTGTGTGTATACATACGCCAAACATCATTATTGATTAAAAATAGCATTTTTTTTTTTTATACGAAAAGTCTTAAAAAAATATTTATATATATAAATACGAAGGCATTTTTCTATTCACAACCACCACCACCAAACCACCACCAAACCACCACCACCACCATATAACATACATTTGATTTAAAAAGGAGCTAAAAAGGAAAAACGAAAATGGCACAGGGTCGTTGCATTAATCTAAATAATGTTTTTTTTTTTTATTTTTATAGTTTTATAATTATATTGTGTATACATTTTTCATTTTTTAAAAAAAAATTCGTATAAATGTAAATATAATTATTATTATATTATAACCTTTATAATTTTCAAGAAATACTAAAAATAAAAATAAAAATTGCTTTATAATATATAGATGCGATTTTTTATATATTCAAATTAAGAATAATGTAATTTGCATATATATATATGGTATATGCGACGAATATGCAATGAAAAATTAATATCTTTTTGTTTTTTTTTTTCCATCAAAAATATTTTTGGTAACATAAACAAATATTTTTGATGTATGATAAATTAATAAAATAATATTATTGTCCTCCCTAAGGATCTGTCTATTATTATATTATTATTATTATTATGTCTGTAAATATATAGAATTTATTTGGATAATATCATTAATAAACCCCCGTAATTTTGATTTATATATACACTGATGTATAAATGTTTTCCGCATAAATAATTTGGTTAAGAAAATGAATGAATAATTGGTTAAGAAAAATTCAAAAATTGCTTGAAAATCATATGAGGAAAATTCTCAATTCTGAAACAGTTCGCGTCCAAGGAAACCCCATTTAATATTTTACAAAATTAATCTAAAATCCATTATTAATATCTGGTAAAAGTTTTAAAAAACAATCCGGTGAGGAATTTTCAAGAAATCATTTCATAAAAAGGTGATTCGGTATAATTTTTCAATACATTGGAAAATCCACAAAAATCGTTTGCGGAAAATTCTCAATTCTGCGAAACCGTTCGTCCAAGGAAACACCTACCCATATTTTACAGAGATTATCTTTAATACATTATTCATATCTAGCATAAATATCAAAATATTGTGATGAGGAATTTTCAAGAAATCACTAAAACGTTTTTGGTTTGTATAATTTTCCATAAATAAAATAGACAAAAATCATCTGACGAAAATTCTCAATTCTGAAACAGTTCGTGTCCAAGGAAAGGCCATTTAATATTTTACAAATCTATATGGTCTTTAATGCATTATAAATATAAATATGGTAATCATTTCAAAATCGATCCGATCAAAGGGATTTTAAAGAAAAATCACGACATCAAAAAACTAAATATACAATGAAAAAAATCCAAGATCCAATCCTTTGTGCGGAAAACTCTAAATTATAATGTCTTAACAAGGATTGATTTTCAATAGTATTAAGTTTATTTTTGATGAGTTTTTTTTTATTAATATATGTCTTTAGGGGAGTATATAATAGGTGGATGGGATGGTAGAGGCTTAAGCAATCTTCAGAAAATTTTATACAAAATTTCCTTCTACATATATAAAAATGTATATACAGAATTTTCTTTATCATATTATAATCATATTATATATATTTTCTGAATTTTCTGAACAAAAATTTAATATATAAAGAATTTTCTTTACACAATTAGAAATGATTTAATAAAAAAAAATATACATAGAATTATCTATTAAACAAAAATTTCATTTTAGCTAAATTAAACAGAAATTTTCCTTAGAATATTATAAAGAATTTCCTAAAAAAAAAAAAAATTAGAATCCTTAGATCCTTAGCAAAATTGTAAAGAACCTTCTTCACCAAAAAATTATCCAAAAATTTCACAATATAAAAAATTAAATTGAATTTCTCATATATAGAAAATAATAACAGAATTTCCTTTACAAAATTAAATAGAATTTTCTGCGTAAACAAAATTAATATATAAAGAAATTTTCTTTTCAAAATTATTATTACACCGCATAGATAGAAAATTTTCTATAAAAAATTATGTATAGAATTTTTCTTAATAAAATTAGAAATGATTTATGTATAAATACAGTATACATCATAAAAAAAATGTTTCCAATTATAGAAAAACTCGGCGGTTGTGCCATTACACACTTCAATTACACATCAAAAACGTGACAGAATGATTCAATTTTTCTATCATATATAGTAAATAAAATTCATATAGAACTTAATTAATTAAGTATATTTATAAATCAAAGTAATTTATAAATTTTCTTTAATTATATAATAATAATTATTATTATTTAAATGCGTATGATGCGGGAAAAGTTTTAATTAAACATATTTTTTAACATTATATAAATTTAAAAGTTTATATAATATACAAATATATGAAAAATATGAATGATGAATGATGATGAATGCATATATGAATATTTTTTATATATGTTTTCTTTTTTTTATAAATAAAAAATTACTGGAATGATGTCAATTTATATATTAAAAAAATAAAATTTAAACGTAAATTGTATTATTATTTAATTTTTGAATAAATTCAAAGTATTTGCGTATATACTTTATTATAAATATATTGAAGCTCATAAATATAATATAATATAATAAAAAATGTTATAAGTGAATGTTGTTAATATATAGAAAAATATGATTTTAATATATACTACTCTAACCACTCTATTATATCGCGGACACCTGCTATTTTATTCGTATGCTCGACTTTTTAGATGCCGCGAAAGGACTTTAAACAATAATTTTTTAATCCTTCTAATTTTTTACTTCATAAAATGATGGTTTTAGTTAAATAATTGCGGGGCAGACAGAAGTAAAAGTAACTTTTAATTTCAATTAGTTATTGAATTTATTTCAAAATGATTTAAATTTTACCATTATAATATCGTACACTTATATTTTATACGCCACTAATCTCCTTTGTAACGCCACCTTTGGCCTTTATCATACCATCCATTCTCTTAGACGTTGTATTTACTAAATTTTTGCATTCATCCGGTGTTTTTCTATTCCTCATTTCAATGATTTTTCCTTGGAATGCTCCTTTCAAAATCGACCATACGAATAAAATAGCAGGTGTTCGATATAATAGTGCTTAGAGTAGTATATATATATATATATATATATATATAGAAAAAACAAAAAACCACATTATATTTATACTATAAATAAATATTATGTGAATATTATATAAAAAAAAAAAAATAATAAAACTAACATAGAAAATACGTGCTTTTTACAGACTCTTTATTTAATAAATATATATTTTTTATACGTATTATTATCGCATATATATATGGTATAGAGATATTATATGTTTATGATGAAACCATATACATTACCATTAAATTTATATAAACGTATATATGATATAGAAGAACGTATATATTGGTGGTATAATATCATGTAATGTTTTCCATATTCCAGAATTTTATGTATATAATATACATGATCTCTATATATAGGTAAACATTCTATTATAGACATTAAGTATATATTTATATATATAAAATTCCCAAATGAATAAGCATATATGAAATAACTATATATATATACGATCATCATCATATATATATAATAAGTTTTGTTTATTTGTTTACGAATGTCTATTTATTATTATATATATATATAAATATTCTTCTCTAATGTATATCCTATATATATATTTTTCTGTGCGCCCCGAAATATATTTGAAGCAAATTGAATATGTATCTATATATATATATAAAACGTGTATGTGAAGTTAACAACCCAAAAAAAAAAACTCCCCAAACTTATCGAAAATGATTTAGTTACATACAAATATTAGGATTATTTTAATGTGTATATGTATGTATAAAGAAAAAGAGCTTTACACATTAAAAACTTTACTGATATGTATATATATATATATATATATATATACAGATATATATATATATATAATTTTGAACGAATATCGTAATGAAGGTTTTCAAATGTGAAATTCAATAAATTAATTAATACTATATATATATATTTAAATAGGAAAATGGGATACACATATCAATGAGAGATACTATATATATATATATATCTGGATGGGTAATTTAGTGTATCTATCTATTTAGTATCCCAATTAACCCTTCAAATTTTGTATTGGTATATAAAAAAATATCCAAGGTATAATTTATAAGGAAAAATATCTATACACTATTACAACTGTTGTCTGAATTCCATTGTAAATTTAACAAAAATTTGTTGTGGAACGTTTTCATTCATTTTCCATTAAGTTTCACCATCCATTTTGCACATAGAGATTTATTATCAAATTGCAAAATAAATACGACAATTTTCATGATAAATTACAATGCCAAATTGATTTTGTATATAATTTTTCATATACGAAAATCCTTTGGGGGGAAAATTTTGAATTTTTTAAACCAATCGCCCAACGACTGGGCTTATCCATATAGTTGAACATAGATTACTTCTATCATACTCCATTATCACATTTACCGCGTGGACAATCCGATAAGGTATATTTTAAAAAAAAACTCGCTATATCAGAAATTGATTTTGTAATTTGTTCAAAATAATTATATTCAATTATTAATACATTGAAAAATACAATGTAAAATCTTTGAAAATCCTTGCGAGGAAAATTCTTAAATATGACGAAACCATATCGTTCGGCCAAAGAAATCTTATTCCAGACATATTCAAAAGGAAATTCATTTATCCCAAGAACAGTAAGATTATGGAATTAGGTCTCCCTGTACTTATTAGTATTTCCCCCTACTTTTGCGATTATCAGTTATTTGAATTAAATATTTCATCTTATCTAAAAACTAATAATCCACCTAAAGTGCAACAATTGGACAATTGTTTGAAAACATATGAGTGATTTTATCTTATTTTGATTTAGTAAAAGTTTTTTTTATCTCATATGGTTGCTTTATTTTCAAAATTTCATTAATTAATCCACATATTATAATAGATTTACCACCCAAAATCAGTTTATTCAATGCATCTAAAAGGTTCATCACCTGATTAAGTGATTTCGTTATGGGCTCACGGAATTCCGGGCGGTTTTACGGGCGCTAAACCGATTCTGCCGTAGTAACGAACAAAAGAAAATCAAACAGAATTTCCTCCCTTATAGAAAATTAAACAGAATTTCCTATAATAGAAAATTCTTTATAGAATATTCTGAATTAGATAGAGTTTACTAATAAAAAATGATATATATAGAATGTCCTTTTAATCTTGTATACAAAATGTACTTTAGAACTATTATACGGCATTTTCTAATAGAAAATCCATTAGAATTTTCTTTAAAAAAGTTGTTACAAGAATTTCCTTAAAATAATTAAACAGAATTTCCAAAATTATTGCCCAAAAGTACAGACATTTTTCCACGTATACCGCGGATGCAATGATTAATTTCCTTCCTTTTTTTTTAGGTGGAAAATCCAATTTAGACTTTGGTTTTTTGAATTTTGCAAAAGCTTTTTTTTTTTTTTTGTCAATAGGGATATAGGGATATATGGATAAATTATAATATATATACAATTATACGTACAAATATTTATTTATATATAGATTAAATTAGGCGCATCCTTATATCATACATATATGTATAGTAGATATATACGAATTTTTCATATATTATTACGGAATCCATATATACACGCGTGTATATCAACCTTTATGTTTTCTGTTTGTTTGTATATATTTTGTAAACTAATTATATTTCTATATATAGAATATATATAGAGAAAGATTCAAATGTTTATATTTAAATATTATAAGGATATGTTGAATTTGAATATAAATTTCAATTGTCGCTATATATATATATATATATATATATATCTATATAGCCTATGATGAGTTGACAAAACGATTTTAATCAGAACCAAAAACACTAAACAAAAACTATAAAAGAATGATATTCCAAGGATCCAACTGGGGCAATCCCAATCCTTATTAAACATATATATTTTTGTATAATCGCCTTTTTTTTTTTTAATTTAATATTGAATTTGATTTTAATATCTTTATTTATATGTCTATCAAGAACTATAGAGAACTATACATAATTTGAAAGGAAACTTCGGAAACTTAAAAATTACATTGTTTATAATAACATCTAAATGCAAGGATAATGCAAGGATAATGAAGAGAGTGCAGGTAATTTTCAATATTATGCTAAAAAAAATTGATTGATTTTTCCATTTTCATCCTTTAAAATCTCACGAAAACCCCCTTTAAAACATTCATATGATACAGAAAATGATAATTCTATTGTATATACATATATAATTGTATAGTATATATAGGAAAAAAACTATAATGTATATATATATATTGACCGCTTTGCACACTTTATATTTTAATATACGTATATTGTTCATTTTTATATATAGAGAAATAAAAACTATGCAGATAACATGACAAAAATCTATATATTATCTATATATAAATAAAAATAGTATACCATAGATAGAATCAAAATGAAATATTTTTGGAAATATTCCAAAATCTTTATATCAATTATATAGTGTATATATATATACATTAATACCATACAATAGTGAATAGAGGAACAACAAATTGTCTGCGAATTTCTGGATAGCTAACAACTAATACATACAATATATATTCAACAAAAAAAAAAATAATAAAAAGGAAATGTTCGTTATTCCATATATATATATACAGAATATTTGTCTGCGGGAATATATTTATAAAATATAATAATTGCAGAATGTAGATGTACAGTTTTTATATAGAAATCGCGTTGAAACCAAATTCGTTCGAAATATATCGAAATATTTTATTATGGATTATCTTTTTTTTTCCCATATATATATATATATCCTGAATTTACATATTATTTATATTTATATACATAAATCTTATCGATGTACTTAAATTTAGCATTTTCATTTGTGTGTTTTTTGACAATTTATTTGAATGGAAAAAAATTATATAATATTGTGTATATATAAAATATACATATATGCATATAGGAAAATTCTCAAATATATGAATCAGTTCGCTTGAAGGAAACCGCAAACACACAAATATTTTATACAGAGATCGTTTCAAATGCATTCTTATAATATTTCTTAAAAAAAAAAAAAACAATTCAAAACAATAATCCTATAATAAATTTTCAAGAAAATCATTTTTGTATAATTTTTCATATTACATTGGAAAATACATGCATGAAAATCCTTTTGCGGGAAATTCTCAAATATGAATAAGCTGGTTCAGGGATATCTCATTCAATATTATATGAAGATCATCTCTAATACATTATACATATTATTGCATAAATATCAAAAAAAAAAACCGATGAGGAATTGATTAAAAAACATTGGGGGGTGTCCTCCTTGCAAAAAGTATAGGGTTAATAAATTGACAATTTTTAAAAATGTACTCTGAATTTTTTACTATAGAATTTGTTCTACGATCCCATTTGGTCGATATACGGATAGTTTTTAGAGAATTAAATTATCTATCGATTGCGCCCGTGAACGTCAAAAAAAAAAAAACTCAAAGGGTTCCCAAGTTATGATGTTTTTAAAGTCACCCTAATATAAAAAAAACAATTTTTTCTTAAAATTTTCAAATTAGCACTCTACAAATTTCATTAGAGAAACATAAAAACAGCGGTAGGGGAAACATTTTAAGGGGGAATCTTAAGTAAAATGAGCTGAATTTTTCGAATGTCAAAAAATATTGGGGGGTGTCCTCCTTGCAAAAAGTATTGGGTTAAATTGACAATTTTTATACTCTAAATTTATTGTTTTTTACTATAGAACTTGTTCTACGACCCTATTTGGTCAATACGGGTAGTTTTTAGAGAATTAAATTATCTATCGATTGCGCCCTTGAACGTCAAAAAAAAAAAAAACTCAAAGGGTTCCCAAGTTATGGATTTTGTATATATAGAACTTTTTTTATATATAAAATTCGTTGGCAAAAAACATATGGAAATTTTCAATTCTGGACCAGTTCGTCGTCCAAGGAAACCTCATCGTAAAATTTTATCGAGATCAATTTCTAATCTATTGTTAATTGTCCAAGGAAACTACATTCAATATTATAGAAATTTAATCTCAAATGTATATTATGAACGTCTAGCAAAGCTTTCAAAACAATCGGACAAAAGAATTTTCAATAAAACCCCTGTATAAAAATTGATTTTTTATATAATTTTTCATACATAATGAAAAATAACTCTTGACAAATATGCGTACATAAAGATCATTTGCGGAAAATTGTCATTTGTCAGAACTAGTTGACGCAAGGAAACCTTATGCAGTATTTTGTATTTATCATCTCTCCAACATTATACATATATACCTGGTGTTAATTTCAAACCAATATTCTATAAGGAGTTTGTTTTCAAGAAATCGCTATATCAGAAGTTGATTTTGTCTAATAAGAGGAAAATTCTCCAATTTGGAGCAATTCATCCAAGGAAATCTCATACAAATTTTTTTACAGAAACCATTTCTAATACATTATTATTATTTGCCAAAAATTTCAAAACAATTTGACAAGGATTTTTCAATATAAAAAATCCCTATAAATATCAAACCATATCAAACAAATTTCAATTTTCATATACCAATAAAATACAGTGAAAAATCCACAAAAATCATAACAGAAAACTTTCCAATATATACTAAAACAGTTCGTCCAAGGAAAACCCCATTCAATGTTTTACAAATTTAATCTCAAATCTCGAATATCTATAGCATGAATTAACCAATCTTGCGTATATAATTTTCCCTATATATGTATATAAAATGCATTTAAAAAAAAATTTCCTTTTTTATTCAACGAAACATTCAACGTAAATTCATCGTATTCACGTAAATACTTTCTAATATAATTAAACTACTATTATACACTTAATTTATTTTAAATCAATTGTATTTAAAAAAAAAATACAGAACAACAATGCATAAATATTAAATTAAATGAAGAAAGAAATCAATATATAAATAAATTGACCATATATATCATATAAAAAAAAAACAGTTCATAATACATATATATCGATAAAGCGATTAAAATTAAATTGCATATCATCATTGTTTTGTGTGTCTTTGCGGGGTTATACTATTTTTTATTTTTTTTAATATTATAATACCTGCGTACATATGTATATTATGGTTTCCTTATGCGGATGATATTATATTTATAGATAATAGATATAGATATAGATACAGGTAAATGGTATATATATTTTAAATAATAATACAAAAACACCTTGAAAAATTCATTATCTAATTCATATTTTTTCATTATATGTATATAACATACATACATATAAAAAAAATTGTTTTTCTCTATACATAAAATATATATACAATTTTCCTATTCTTTTAAAACAGGGCAATGCAATATGTGGAAGGTATATATACATAAAGCTTATATATATATATATATATATAAATGGAAAGACAATGTGATTTTCTTTATGTCTACGCGTGCTGTAAAGAAAATTATTTCAGTTTATGCATAAATGGCGATAATAATTTTTAAAGAAAATTTACTTATGGTATGTAATTAACCCATTAAGGTTATACAATACCTTGTTACAAAGGTCAGATATTTTATTAAAAACAAACAAAAATGAAGAAATTCATGAAGGATTCATAAATTCAATTTCACACATTCAAATGTAAAGAAAAGATAGTCAGAATATTCTATATCGTTTGGGTTATCACAACAAATATCACATTCTAGCCTAAAAAATTTCAACTTTTTATAAACCTTTTCCGTCATTTTTCAGTTCGCTATGTCGTTCTTAATGGGCTTTTTTGTTAAAGAATTGTTTGTATAATTGTGTTTTGCTTTGTTTGTATTATATTTTTACAAAGTAAATCAGGAAGTAAATTAAATATATATAGTATATATAATAGGAAAAATATGTATGTTTATATGCAAAACAGAAATATATAACCTTGATTCATTATATTATTTATTTATATACAAAATGATATCGATTGGTATATAAAATTATATTAGTTTAATTGCGGGAGAATTTCAGAATAGAATAAACACAGATTAAACAATATAAAGATAAGATAAGATTCGATAAAAGTTTTGTCTTTTGATAACGTAAATCGTACATCGAAATTCCGTAAATGATCGAAAGGCGATGGGAAATCTATATTATCAATATACTATACTCTAACCATTATTATATCGCGGACACCTTCCATTTTATTCGAATGCTCGACTTTGATATGCCAAAAAAAAGGACTTTAAACAACAATTTTTTTATCCTTCTAATTTTATTTCATAAAATGATGGTTTTAGTTAAATAATTGCGGTGCAGACAGAAGTAAAATAAACTTTTAAATTCAATTAGTTGTGGAATTTATTTCAAACTTGATTCAATTTAACAAAAAAAAAAAAATTGACCATTATAATATCGGACACTTATATTTTATACGCCACTAATGTCCTTTGTAACATCTTATTTGGCCTATATGACACCATCCATTCTCTTACACGTGGTATTTATACTAAGTTTTTGCATTCATCCGGTGTTTTTTGGTATTCCTCATTTCAATGATTTTTCCCTGGAATTCTTCACTCCTTCAATTGTAACTCTCGGATAATTTTTAACTTTGTTTTTTATAGACTGTATGCGGTTCTTTTTAATCTTATTCGTAATTAGAATAATACGAAATATTCCTAAAGAACTTAATGTAACTAATTGTAAGTCTACCTTATAAGATATTCAAATAAAATGTGGTTTAACCGCTTCATTTGATTCACAGAAAGTGGTGTAAAATCAAATGTTACTGATCGTGATAAACGCAACTGTGAAAAAATAATATAACTGCTGTGAGTGATATAACTCTAAAATGGTCAACAGCAATCCAAAAAGTGTTCCCACGAAAGTGGACAACGCAATGAATTCATAACCCGAACTATATATGAATATAAGATAAAAATACAGGCATATTTTATTAAACATTATTAGGTTTTTCCCTAATAATAATCCCTAATAATTTTTCAGCACAAATCAAAGCCCCTTTTAATTGTTTTGCAAAAAAAAACAAAACAATAAACAATTTTGAATTCTGTGGCAATGGTAAATAAATGTGTTATTGTTATAGTGATTCCGATAATCGTCGAGTAATTCACACAAAAAATGAAGCATTCCATCGTGATTGTTTAAAACGCGCACTGTGAAATTTTCAACCCATTTATTATAATTAACATTTCAAAAGGATTCGTTTCTTTTTCGTTTTAATTTACTTACTTGAATTTTATTAATTTACATTTCATTTAGTGTATACGGTTAACTCCCAAAAAAACACATTCATATATTAAATGACTATAACTTTTGCAATCGACTATTAAATTTAAAATTCAAACGGCGAATATACATTTCAATATAAGATGTTGATCTACCCCCAAAACCGCTAAAGCAAATAAGAACTGGTTGGAAGCTATAAAAAAATGTGTTTAGAAATGGGCATCTTCACGACCTGATCAAGTCCAATAGAATCGATGTGGGTATTAATAAAACAAAGTTAAAATATGATACGAAAGTTACAATTGAAGGAGTGAAGAATTCCAAGGAAATATCATTGAAATGAGGTATACAAAAACACCGAATGAATGCAAATGAATTTAGTAAATAAAACGTCTAAGAGAATGGATGCTGTCATATAGGCCAAAGGAGATTAGTCCTTTTTTGGCATCTCAAAATCGAGCATCGGAATAAAATAACAGGTGTCCGATATAATAGTGGTTAGAGTAGTACATAGATCGGGATAAAACATAGAATTTCCACCCCGAAAGAACATTCAAAACAATATAGATATATAATTATATAAATTTAATTATATTAGGCAAATGATGAACACAATATATAGATTAAATAAATATAGACTTATTTGTTCATTGAAATAATATATAATATACAATTATAATTTTTATGCGTGCGTATAACGTTGCTAAACGAACAACAACAACAACAACAACAACTGAATCCATTGAAAATGTTAATTAATTGTAAAGTATAATTAAATTTTTGTGTGTTATATTAACATAAATTTTGTGTTATGATGATATACATTTTATTAAAATATATAAAGAACATTTTCTACAATAATATAGGTGTATGTGTTTTTCATTTTCTTTTCTTTTCTTTTTTCGTATATGCGATATTATTATTATTATTATTATTATTATAGATTAACACGACGCGATATACGATGACGGTAAAAAATGGTGAGTACGACGCAAAAATATATAAATTTAATGTACTTGGTCGTATAATAATAATAATAATAATGCTATATATATTGTTAATAATAGAAAATTAAAGAATAAAAAAAAAAAAAAAACGTATATATACCATTATTTTTATTATTATTATTAGTATGCTTACACATTTTCATTTTCCGATTTTGTATACTAAATATGTCCGATCACACATGCAATATCGTCGTAAAGTAAATATATACATCAACCACATATATAGAAAGAAAAAATCGTAAAGAATGGAAGCAAAACATACACTGCACACGGTCGGTCGGATGGTATAAAATAGTTTAAGTTTCAATTGAAATATCAATTTAAATTATATTATTACAGTCAACGTATATATATACAGATTATAGTCATAAGTTTTTTTTATAAACTATAAACAATTTTCTATCTTACTAACTAAACAAACATTATCGTGGAAAATACTATAACTAGCTAAAAAAACAACATCGTGGAAAATGAAATTAAAAGTGAGAATAAGAAAATTAAATTCTGTTGTTTAATCTGGACACGTTCAAATAATAGCCTCGATCGATAGTGTGGTAATTAAACACTATAAACAGAAAATTAAAAAGAATTTCCTAAGTCAAATTATAAAGAATTTTCTTTAGAAACCTTTTCCTTTCTTTTAGGATATAGTTTCTTATGCGGAAAGCTTTATTGAATTTCTTACAATGAATTATGAAAAAGTATATACAAAATTTCCTATACAGAAAATTAATTTAAAAATTATAACTGATTTCTAAATTAACGTAAAGATGATTCAAATTTCCTTCAGAGTTATTCAGAGTTTCGTTCAGAATTATACATAAAACAGAAAATTATACACAATTTCCTTCAGAAAATTGGAAGAAAATAATCTTAAAATGAAATAAAACTTCCAGCAATGAATTATGAAAAGTATACAGAAGTTTTGTATAATATTCTCTGTACCTATAGAATTATACCGGATATTAAATAGAAATTATTATGAAGAATTCCTTTTTACCCAAAACTTCCTTCAGATAACAATACAGCAAATCATACCAAATTTTCTACAGAAAATTATACCGAATTTCGTTCAGAAAATTAGAAAATCAGTCCTCAAAACAAAAAACTCATAAAGAATTTCTTTTTAGACAATTTCCATTTAAAATTTTACAGAATTTTCAAATCACAAATTTATATAAAATTTCCTTTATAACATTTGACATATGAAATATAAATACAAAATTTTCTTCAGAAAGCTATATATAGTTATATTCCTTTTGATTAAATTAAACAGGAAAATGTTATAGAACTTCCTATACAGAGCGAATTATGATAATTATACGCAGAATTTCCAACAGAAAAATATATTGAATTTCTTTCAGTAAATTTTATACAGTCTTACTGCAAAAAATTATACAGAAATTATTAATAAAAATATTTCTTTTACCCAATTTCCCTTTAGAATTTTTACTTCAGAATTTCGGATCACAAATGCTATATAGATAATTTCCTTAACAACATTCAACAGAATTATTTCCTACGCAGAAAAATTAGATATTACTTGTTATATATATATCTAACAACAACAATATACAGAAGATTAAATAGAAAATTATTATCAAAATTTTTCATTTATATATATACAGAGAATTTCCTTCAAAAAGTTATAAAGGATTTTCTTTGGTAAAATTAGGCAGAAAATGATATAGAACTTGATACAGAGCGAATTATGATTATGATAATTATATACAGAATGATAATTATATACAGAATTTCCTATACAGATAATTATACGGGGAAATCATAAAGGATGATGTCTCCTACAATGTCCTCCTTTAGGATTATACAAAAAAAAAAAAATTGTACAGAATTGCATCAAATTATATGAAATTTCCTTTCGGAAAATTGTACAAAATTTCATAGACATCAACAGAATAAAGAAAATTATTATAAGAACTTTTCATTTATATACAGAGAATTTCCTTCAAAACAGTTATAAAGGATTTTCTTCGGCAAAATTAGGCAGAAGAATGATATAGAACTTGATACAGAGCGGATTATGATAATTATATACAGAATTTCCTATACAGATAATTATACGAAAAATCATAAAGGATGTCTATATGCAAAATTTCCTTCAGGATTATACAAAAAAAAATTGTACAGGATTGCATTAAATTGTATGAAATTTCCTTCAGAAAGTTATACAAAATTTGCTTGGCATCAAACTATACAGAAAATTATTATAAGAATTTTTCATTTATATACAGAGAATTTCCTTCAAAAAAGTTATAAAGGATTTTCTTCGGCAAAATTAGGCAGAAAATGATATAGATCTTGCTACAGACCGAATTATGATAATTATATACAGAATTTCCTATACAGATAATTATACGGGAAATTATAGAGGATGTTTCCTACAAAATTTCCTTTAGGATTATACAAAAAAAATTGTACAGAATTGCATTAAATTATATGAAATTTCCTTTCGGAAAATTGTACAAAATTTCCTAGACATTAACAGAATATACATCATCAACGGAATACAGAAAATGATTATAAGAATTTTTCATTTATATACAGAGAATTTCCTTCAGAAAGTTATACAGAATTTAGTAAATTATATAGAGTTTTCTACGGAAAGTTATATACAATGTTTTCTATACAGCAAATCATATATACGAAATTTCCATAATCAAATCATTCAGAATTTCTTGCAGAAAACTATACGCAGAGAATTTCCTATACAGGAAATCATAGGAGTATTTTCATCAAAAAAAAATGTAACCTATATATAGTTAATTAATTTCAGCAAATAATAAAGAAAATTTTCTTAAGAGATATTATACAGAGAATTTCCTCTAGTATCAAATTATAAACAGAATTTCATACAACAAATTATATATAGAATGAATTTTCTTCTTCAAATTTGCAATACCCTCCAACTCTCTAATAAGAAATCTATTAAGAATATTAGATATTAGATATCAGATCTAATAAGATCAAATAATGAAAAAAACAATAGTGTATATATACCTCAGAATGGAATCCTGGAATAAACCCCATATATATCGAAATATATCCACGATGACAAAACCCAGGAGATCTAATATTTATTTGTTTGTTTTTTTTTTTTTGGAGTGTATACAATATATAGTTTCGATTAAACTATATACATTTTGAATTTATTATATACTCACGTGAGACTTTGCCATATATAAAACCAAAAAAAAAAAATAACAAAATCGTAAATATAAATTGTGAAATTACTTCTAAAAACGCGCGTATAACAAAAACGACACGAGCTATATATATATAAATAAATCCTATATATCCTATATATATATACGATTTCAATAGTGCTCAATTATCGATCTGCGCGGATATAAAAACCATACCTTTGTAAATATAAATAATAAATAATTGTAAATTTATTCCATATCATACACTATTATTTTATTTTCATTATACAATAATACAATAATAGTAATAACATAATAATAATAATAATAATAATGAATGCGTGCAGCAACATTTGTACACTTGACTGCGATATACAATTTTTTAATTATATACAGTGCAACAAATTAAATTCCGGACTCAAACCATATCTCAATAACCAGTGGGACAATCTATGTGATCGAACAAGCGTTTTGAAGCTTGATATTTTCTCCATCGTCTGTAAAAATCATTCATTGCATTTGGTTGACAAATATAAAAGTTATAACATTTCTTGTGAAACAATATTTTTGAGTTGAAGTAGAAATTTTAACATGGAACAAAGAGCAGTCATTAAATTCAACGAACAGCTTGGTAAATCTGCAACAGACACGTTCAAAATCGATGCAGCAAGTTAATGCGGCGATAATTGTATATGGGTAGAACACAAGTTTTTGAGTGGTATAAGAACGTTTCGTGGATGGCTAAAACGCAAGCTAAAAAACAAGAAAAGTTCCATCAAGAAAATCAAGACAATGCTCGTAACATTCTTACCGGTAGCAAGGGAATTATCCATAAAGAATTCGTTCCAACTATATGGTCAAACAGTCAGTGGCGCATATTATCGTATCGAAGTTATGAAGCGTTTGATGGGCAGGATTCGTCGTATTAGACCTGCGAATATCGTGAAACAGATAGTTGGTGTTTATTACACGATAATGCACCGAATCACACACTTCACTTATTGTTTGTCAGTTTTTGGCTCGAAATCAAGTCTGTGTGTGTGTTAAATCATCCACCGTATATTCACCTGATTTAGAACCTGATGTGACTTCTCCTTGTTCCCATAAAACTTAAAATGAAATTGGATTTTGTCAATAAAACATCTTTTAAAAAATCAAAAAAAAAAAATACCATTTCAAAATCTCACCATACAATAAATAAAATTTAATTAAATTATATGAAAAAGAATTATTTTCATCAAAATGATTTCATTGTTTATGTTATTCTGCAAATGCCGATATATGTTATATATTTAAAATTAAATTTAATTACTTTTTTTTAAGTGTATTTTTTTTTATGTTATTTATACTTTTTATCTTCAGATGCTTCTGAAGTATATTTATTTTGCTTTATTTTTCAAAGCATGTCGTATATTTTTTTAAGGATTTTTTTTTTTTTTTTTTTGTATTAAAATAAAGAAAATAAACATATATTTTTATAATATAACCGCATTTCAATGTGCATGTTCTATATAAAAAAAAAAAAAAAAAGGTAATTGTTGGTATTATATTTTTAATTACCATATTGGGGTTAATTTTATGCATATATAAATATTAATTATATAGCAAAAGGTGCGCTGCTTTAAATATCATTTTCATATTAAGTTTTTTTTTAAGTTTAAATATTGTGCGGTTTATCAAGAATATTTTCAGTATTTTATCAGTAATAATTTTGAAATAACCTTTCCAATTAAATGCCAACAAACAAATTATAAATTATTGATTCATCAATTCACAATATTACGTTTTATGGATTTTTGGTTTTTGTTATTGGCAAAATTTATAAAATTGTTTTAAACTAATACTTGAACCACTATTATATCGGACACCTGCTATTTTATTCGTATGCTCGACTTTGAGATGCCGCGCAAGGACTTTAAACAATAATTTTTTAATCCTTTCAATTTTATTTCATAAAATGATGGTTTTAGTTAAATAATTGCGGCGCAGACAGAAGTAAAAAAACTTTTAAATTCAATTAGTTTTATGGAATTTAAAGCAAAATGATTCAATTTAACAAAAAAAAAATTATTTGACCATTATAATATCGGACACTTATATTATACGCCACTTGTGTCCTTTGTAACACCTCCTTGGGCCTATATGACGCCATCCATTCTCTTAGTAGACGTTCTCTGGGACTTAGACCAAATTTTTACATTCATCCAGTGTTTTTGTATTCCTCATTTCAATGATATTTCCTTGAAATTCTTCACTCCTTCAATTGTAACTTTCATATCATGTATTTACTTTGTTTTATTAATGCCCTCAAAGATTCTATTGAACTTAAATCAGGACTTGAAGATGTCCATGCGAATAAAATAGCAGCTGTCCGATATAACAGTGATTAGAATAGTATATATAAAAATAAGAAATATCGAATAAAGAACATATCGAATCAGGAATACTAATTTTCAAATTATAATACGGATATACGACATTGAAACAATCATAAATAATCCCGGTAGATCCTTTAACCATTTAACCCTATAATAAAATATTAAAACCATAGCAGATATCACCATCCGAAAGTGATTGAAAATGCGGCTATAGAATCCGCATTCATTTTGAAAAAAAAAAAAAATTATACTAAAAACAAGAGATATAAAATAAATTGTAATTTTTATTCCTATCAATCAGACCCTTTACCCATCATCAACCAGATACCCATGTAAATACTATTTGTGCTGTCTAATTTTATAAATTATAGTGTTTTGATGCAGTTTTTGCGTCCTATTTTTTGGTAAATGTTCCACGAAAATTCTGTTTATGTTTCTGATGGAGTGTCTGATGGTGGAGTTTCTGATGGCATGAAAAAGTTCTCATAGATTTTCACAAGACAATTTCCATTGACAGCAATGATCTATATATGTTCTGCGGTCTTTGATTATCAACGTATAAATCCTCATGACCATTTTTGAAACATACAAAAACCAATCAGAAATTTGTCATCATTGTGATTGGTCCAACAAACAAACAAACAAACTCCTTCACTGATAAGTATTTATGATATGGTGATGCCGACCCAAGACATTGGTCCGTAAAGGACATTCTATAGACCAGAACCTCATACACATCAACCAAATTTGCGGTTATAGGATAATGAAAACCGTATTAATAAATGACAAAATATTTAAAAAAATAATTTAAGAACATTCCAAGTATAAACCATAGTTCAAAGGAACAAAAATATATCTAATATAAGCCATTATTTTTTGTCTATATGATGATAAATAACCAAACAAATTAGTCTATTCTATATACCTATAATTAAATCGAAACACAATAATAGATATGATTTTGATCCTGTATTCTGTATAGTATTTTCCCAAAAAAAAAATACATCAATCCAAATATATTATTCATATTTTTATTTTATTATTATTATATTATTGTTATGTAATGCGGCGCGCGGTGATAAACCAAACCTTATTATTATTTTTGTAGATTGTCATTTTTTTTTTTTTTTCATTATATTTTATCAACAAATTATATTTTATACATGTATATTGTATATATATGATGAAATGAAATATTATAATAATACTACACCTGTTGAAAATCCAAAAATTATTCATAAGAATGAAGAGAATAAAAACCGCGTGAAATAGAAAGCATATACTTTTTTGGGTAGGTTTAATTAAATGTTGGTTTAAATTTATCATATAGAATCAATTTTCTTATAAAATTTTGATATATATATATATAAATTGGAATGATGGTTCGAGATCCAAAACTTCACAAATAAATTTTTAGTTAGAAATTGAATGAGATATCTATTACAATTAATGGATCGCTTTATCGGGGGAATGGTGCGGATTTGCGGATGAGATTAGAAAACAATTACGGAAATAGTAATGTAAGGAATAGACGGGATATTCTGACAGAGAATAAAAGGGATATTCTGACAAACCCCGGTAGATCTCGACGAGGGCTTAAAAATGTTTAAATGATTTCAGTCTAATCGGGTCGGTGGCTGTAGTTTCCGATAGGGAAAGTGGATGAGCGAACAACCGAGCGAATAGCATAAAATGTATTTGTTTTTTTTTTTTTTTTGGTCATAACGAAACTTATAAGTTACCCGAGTGAAAGTAAGTATATGCGGTTAAAAATATAAATTATTATAAACAGAGTATATAACATAGTAATAGAAAGGAAAATGTAAATGTAACAAACACAATAATGTTTATTTATTAGTATGATATATACTACTATTATATGAAATACGACAAAATATGATGACATTTTTTGTTTTTGTTGATGTTTCAAAAAATATATTACAATTCAATATATATATAAATAGGCATAGTCCCCATCAAAAGGGTGATTTTTAAGCTGTTATCTTTTTTTGCAACACTGGTTTAAACAGTTGACGCACGTTTCGTGTTTTGTTTCACTGTAAAACATCTTCAGTTTAGTCTAGTATAATTTAACCATGAATCGTCACCATGAACAAACGAACAACGATTGCAAATTATTGAATTTTATTATCAAAATGCGTTGGCTCTGCGTTAAGAAAGTTCATAGCAACGAAAAATTGTGTTCATCGACGAAGCTCATTTTTGGCTCAATTTTGGGTACGTATAAATAAGCAGAATTGATTGTCGATTTTGGAGTGAATATCAGCCAGAAGCATTGCAACGCAGCTATACCAATGCATCCAGAAAAAGTCACAGTTTGGTGTGGTTTATGGGCTGGTGGCATCATAATGCGACCGTACCGTATTTCTTCAAAGATGATGCGAATTGTAACGTAACTGTGAATATGGTGAGCGCACGGTAGTGAGATGATATCCAACTTTTTTTTTTGCCCAAAATGCAAGAGCTTGACTTGCATGACATGACATGTGGTTTCATCAACAAGACGGTGCCTTCGCAATGCCACACAGCACACGCAACAATGGACAATGGATTGAGAGGCGAGTTCGCGGTGAACATTTTATTTCACGTTCGGGACCGCCGGTCAATTGGCCGACCCTAGATCGTTCGATTTAACGCCTTTAGACTATTCGTTTTTGTGTTGGGCTATGTTAAAGCTAATGTATATACAGACGACAAGCCCGCTTCAATTGCGACGCATTGGAAGACAACATTGAAGCATTTTTTTGTCGTGAGATACCGCGGCCGAAATGTTGGAAAGAGTATGCCAAAATTGGACTAAGCGGACCATTGGACCATTTATTGAGGCGCAGTTAAGGTCAACATTTGCATGAAATGAAATCTTCAAACATTAAATTATATATGGACCGTCGTACTATATCGATTATCAAATAAAGATTTCATGCATTTTTTTGAATTTTATTTGTTTTTTTTTTTTTTGTTGAAAAACTTTCCTATATAGCTCTTAAAAAATCACCTTTTACAAACATATTATAATTTATATATACTCGCGTATGTGTCGAGTCGGTAAACAATTCAATAGATATATAAATATTTAATGTATATATATTCATATTCAAAAAATTGAATGTAGTAAAGTAAAACAGAGATTGAAATGGAACGAACTCGAGAAACCAAACCGATAGTTTTTCTTTGATTAATCCCCAAATATTCTTTTCGTTTCTTTTTCAGGGATTTAATCGCCTTGCTTGCTGCCACGGCGTTGGATAACGGAAAACTATGAAATATCTATGAAATTTATTCCAATTTAAAATCCTATGGAATATCGGTCGCACATAATTAAGGGAAATTTCCCATAATTTTTCAATTGGGCTTTGCCAGGCCGTATTTCTGTATTTGTATATCTATTTAAAATCCTATTTTAAGAATTTCGGAGTGGAAAAAGTAAGAAAAATTTCCTGATGTTGTTTTCCATTAGGCTTTATCAAGAAAATGTTTGCATTTATTGCAACCTAAATGACCGTTAGGAAATATTTCTATAAGAAAAAGGAGGCCCCATTTCATAGGCATTTTTATTTGAATATCTGATAGAAAATTCCGACAATGAACACTCCAGACCGAATATATCCTTAAAGAATACCTTACAATATCATACAAAATTCCACAATAATTTGGTCAATAGGGTAATAAACAATATATATATTATGTATATAGAGATTTCAATATGTATGTGTATGGTTAATTAATTTTAAAAAAAATATATATATATATATATACTATAAAATATGTTTACTTACCAATTGTTAATAATACAATATCAGGCTGATGCGATGATAATAATATATGATATTGAAGACCGCGATTTATCGATGATCGATTTTTTTTTGTTTTTGTGTTGTTGTTGATTCTAAATTGCTATTGTTATTTTATTATTGTTGAATTGAATTGCAAAAATGCTTATGCTTATGTTGATGGTATACAACCAAAATATATTTTTATATTTGCGATTATAATATGACATATTAAATATACGCATTGTGTGTGTGTGTGTGTTATGATGATGATTGAGATGATGCGATCGCACCATATAAGATTTATATATGGTACACATTTTATGGTTTTTGATTTAAATGAATGTGAAAAGTGTGTGTGTGTGTGTGCATTCGAATATAAATATATAAATATATGTGTGTGAAAGTGAATGTGAAAGTGTATAGGAAAATATAAGGAAAATTTTTTTTTTTTTTTATAGGATTTTCCCCCGGGAAAAATGTTGTTTTTGTTTTTTTTTTTTCTATATAGATTGTTGTTTTGTCGTCGTTACGTTATTTTATATACGTGTGTCTGCATATATATATATATATATAAAAATAAAACAGAATAAAAAACTAGGTGTGCATAAAGTCAATTATTATTATTATTATTATTATTATATCGCGTAATGTTCATCAGAAATCAAATATACAGAACTGAAACGCAAACGAAACAATAGAACACCACAAACAGGCTGCCAGACGGCATCACCTGTGAAACAGAAAGTATATACGTATGGCGTATGGCGTTCATGTGGGCGAAAATTGTTGGTGGTGGGTTTTTAATTTATCAAATTCCTATTCAAATTTTAATGACTCACTAATAAACAACTCCTTTGAAAATTTCAAGGAATATAACAAGATATATTTATAATAATAATTCATTAGATTTATTATATCACTTCCATAGATAGATTTTTTTATAAAGAAGAAGTTGCGGATATAGAAGCATTAGAAAACATGCTTTAATACAAAACCTGTTTCATTATTCATAAATTCATTCCTTCCCCAAATCCAAAATTCCAGGTTAGTAACTTAGGCAAATATAACGCGAAATGGTTAATTTCTTGGATTTCTATTCGAGAGTGGGTGGATCTGATGATTATTTGTTACAAAAAAGGTTCTGTTTAGAACTCGACTTTATTCAAATCAGGTATAGTGAGTAGTTTTGCAAGAAACAACGTCCAGGTGAAATCTAACCTGATCTTTATTCGTGGAGAAAAGTTAAAAAAAAAAAACCCCCATCTTCTTAAAACAATCAAGTCACCTACAGTTGAATGTACTTAAAAAAAATTTTGGCACACAAGGATATTATAGAAGGACAGTTATAACACGAGTCAAATATCAAGGGATTTATCTATTATTTTTCTATATAGTTATATAATATTAAATCGAATCGAACATATGCAGAATCTATAAATCTCTATATCCATTCATTATCCAAAAGTGTTTCTGTTTGTTTGTGTTTTGGTACATATTTTAATATATTTTCAAATTTAATTACAATTTTTTCGTTTTCGTTTCTGTTTGTTTCTTCTCTAAATTATATATTGTATTTATATGAAAATCCCACAAAATTGTGCGTAAGCATACCTTTTTTTTTTTTTATTTGATATTTTTGGTACATTTATTACATTATTATTTTTATTTTACTTTCAAATAAAATTATCAATACATGTATGAATGCGGCTACGATTTTGTATGAATGGGTGTGTGTTGTGTGTGTAAATTGGGCTATCAAACAAGACAAAATATGGAAATAATCAAATATAGAACATTATATTACAAATATAATTAACATAAATAAATAAATAATAATAATAATATATATAAAAAAAAAATCCGCGTAATCTAATCGTTTGTTTGTTTTTGTTTTTTTTTCCTTCTTAAATCTATAATCTAATCTACTTTCTGGTTAACATATTTTTTTTTTGTGGCTTAAATGATTTGCGTATTTATTATTTTGGGTATTTTAAATAATAACACGCGTATATATATATAAAAAAAAAAAACAAACATAAAAATGATAACAAAAAGAAATTTGCCACCAACGTGTGTTGTTTTTTTTTTTCAATGCGATTGGAATTACAATTGATAATAGAATATTAGAATTTATAATTCTTATGATTATTAAAAACAAAAATTTAGTTGGGGTGGGGTGGTAACAAAATAATAAAGATAATAACTGTTATGACAATAACAACAACAATAAACATTAAATAATAACTGTAAATCAATATAAAATTAAAACCCATTATATTTAATTAAATTATCTGTGACCATCTAACGAAAATGGCTTTTTTTTATTGTTTTTGATTTTGAATTTTTACCATTACATTAATTAATTATAGATTTTACCATAATTATCCAATTTAAACTATTATTACTTGATATAATTTAAAATACACTAATAAAAAAAAAATATCTGGGAATAATCCAAAAAAAAAAAAAAAAAACAAAGTTATCGAATTATTTCTTTCAGATTTAAATAAAAAAAAAACAAAATCACAATTATTATTTGTGCTCTCAGCGATATAATATTATAAATTAACCACATTAATTAATTAATTAATTTTATCATTGATATTAAAATACTTTAAATATGACTTTTTAAAAAATATTATTAATTTTACGAATTCACAAAAAAAAAGAAAAAGAAAACAAAAAAACATTTCATGTTATGATTTGATTTGATTTGTTTTTTTTTTTTGCTTTTTAATATTATTATATAATAAAACTTAAATTACATATTTTTTTGTTTTTTCTTTTTGCTAAAATGTATCCAAAACAAAACACTTTTTTAAATTGGTTTTTCTTCTTTACTTATTTCACTTATTTTAATTATTATTCTTAGTTTTTTTTTATAATGATATTTAAATTATATGCTAATTTAATTTATTTTTTATTTAATTTTTAATATTTATTATTTGGATGTGTGTACAACAAAAATTAAAAAAAAAAAAAAAACATCCAACAAAACACGCAAACAAAAACAGAGCCAACCCCAAATACAAAATACAAATACAATAATGAACAAATAAAAAAAAAAAAAAAAAAACAAAACGTAAATGAATAAAATGAATATAAAATGTCAAAAAAAAAATGGGGGCCCCCCCAAATTCATTGAAATAAGAGATTTTTCGCGAAGATGATGCGAACAAAAAAAAAAGCCGTACGAATACTTGACGAAAAAAATATTATGTCCATGGAGGGAGCTCTTGCGTTGAATAAAATAAAATAAAAGAAATATGGCGGCTTTCGTTTTTTTTTTTTTTTTTATTATATTATTTAATTGCATTGCATTTCATTGAGTTACTTATTAGTTTTGTTCTTGCGATAAATGTTTTTTATTTCATTTTTGATGGATTTTTTCTTCATTATCCACATCCTATATAATTGAAATTGTATTTATTCATTCATTAATGTTTTATTGTATTGTACCATAATTTTTATTAATAAATAAATTTAAATAGATTTTACACATTTACACTTACAATTTAACCATAACTTGTTACATTTACGTGCTTTTAATTTTAGGTATTGTTTTGCTGGTTATTTTTATTTTTTTCTTTTTGCAAAACATTTCGGTAAATAATTTTTTTATTTTAGTGGTTAATTTATTTTTTTTGTGTTTTGGTAAACAACAGAATATAAAGAACAATAAATAAATAATTATAGTTTTAAAATAAATTAGAAAATAAAAAAAAAATAAACAAATTAATAGTTAAAAATGAAATTGGTCAGGTATGATATTGAAAAATTAAAATATTTTTTTTATAATCGATTATAACCATAGAGAGTAGTGCATGTAGGGTTTTTTTTGTGTAAAAAAAAGGCCGACGCTTTAAAAAAAAAAAAAACCAAGCATAACCTTAAATATTATTAATATTTTAATTTTATTTCTATTTGTTTATTCTCTAATGTTTCCATTTATCCACTCCCAAATAGATTTTTAATGAAACTTAGCCATGAACCGGTAACCATTGAATTGAAAAATGGTACACAAGTACATGGTACAATAACCGGTGTTGATGTTGCCATGAATACCCATTTAAAATCGGTACGAATGACAATAAAAAATCGAGAACCCATTCAATTGGAATCGCTAAGTATTCGAGGTAATAATATACGGTATTTTATATTACCGGATAGTTTACCATTGGAAACGCTATTGATTGACGATACACCAAAATCAAAAGCAAAAAAAAAAGAAACAGCTCGTGGTGGACCACAACGCGGTGGACGTGGTCGTGGTCAACGTGGACGCGGTGGTCCTCGTGGACGTGGTGGAAGAGGTGGTGGTGGTGGTGGTGGTGGCGGCGGAGGAGGCGGTGGAATGGGTCGCGGTGGTGGCGGTGGAGGACGACGTTAAGAAAACAACAACTATTTTTTTTTTTTATTATTATTATTATTCCTCCTTTTCTCATCAATTAATTTTTCTATTTAATTTTACATGAAATGTATAAAAATACAAAAAAAATAAAATATAAATATATTATATATAAAAACAAAAAAAAAACGTATCAAAAAATGTGTTTTATAGTTAATATTCATTATAAATTAATGTATAAATACCAAATAATAGAAAACATAAGAATACAAGACATGCAGCCACAATAAAACTTTTTGAATTGCCATCATGTAAAGTGTCGAGTAGAATTTTATTTTTCTTTAGCAATTTACGAATTTCATTTATTTCCGATTCAATTTCAATAATTTTCGATTCATCAATGCCGGGCACATCCAGTCGATGTTCCAAACGTTCCAATTTCAATGTAAGATCTTCTAATGTTTGATTAACTAATTTTATCTAAAAAAAAAATATAGATGATAATTGATTGCGACGAATTATTTAATAATAATTTTATAGCAAAAAAACAATAAAAACTTACTTGTATTTGAATGGGACATTTATTATTATTATTATTGTTTAAAGACATAATTTATTTATTTATTTATTTGTTTTTTTTTGATTAATATTAATTTAATATAATGTTTTGTTTTTATTTAAAATTAAATTGTTTCTCAAAAAACACCAAAAAAATATAAATAAATATCAAAATTAAACGAAAACGAAAAAAAAAACCAAAAAAAAATGGCGCTTCTTTTGATATGCGGAGGATTTATGAATGACGAATAGATGATTATTATAACGTTGTGGGGTTTTAGTAAAAATCCCGATAAATGTTATTTCTTTTTTTTATCTTTTTTTTTTTTGGTAACCTGTAAAATGTTGAGATATTTTTTTTATTTAAAATAATTCAAATATTACGATAAAAATGATTTTTATTTGATTTTCTGACCTTTCCGTTTTTGATTAAATAAGATTTTTGCTGCATTTAAATCTGCATTAAAATCATTTAAAATTATCCTTTTTATATCTTTCCCACACAATATCAAATAAATTCATATGTATTTTAATTTATTCCGTATTTTTTTTTTTTTTTAAAAATCTTTCCTACACACAAAAACCTCCAAATTCTTATTTATTTTATAATTAAAAAATAATTAATTTATTGACTGTGTAGATTACCTCCATTCCATTGCACATAATGATTAAATAATAAAATGATATTTTACGATTTAAATTTAAATTATTTTATTGATTTATTTATTTAATATTTAAATAACTATATTTTAATTATGTATTTGACTTTTTGAATTATTATTTTTTCTGAAGTAACACTTAAGAAGAAGAAGAAAATGATTATTAATAAATTTTCTTTAAAAAAAAAAAAAAAAACCGAATTCAAAAACAAATTAAATATTTTTTTGGGAAATTAATTGATTGATTGATTTCTTTCAAGAGAGAAAGAATAAGAAAAGTCTAATCTTTACATTACAATAAAAAAAAAAAATAAACAATAAAAAATAAAAATATTAATTGCTTATGGATTAAAAATTAATATTAATATTAATATTAATAATAATAATAATAATATTATTATTTGTATATGAATTCATAATGAAATTGTTTCCATTTGATTTTTGATTTGTTTCCTTTTTTAAAACGGTTAGATGACAAAAAGGCGAGGGCGTTTTGGTCAAAGATCCCGCCCCCAGCCAACATTCTTATCATCTTATCTTTCTCTATCTCATTTTTTAATTTACATGTACGTAAAATTGAATCTAAAAATTGACAAAAAAAAAATGAATAAATTAAATTAATTTTAACAAATAAAAAACAAAATAAATATATTTACCTGCAAAGTGCTTGTGGTAATGATGAAATTATTGGTCCATATCCTTGTGAATTATCATATAATTCAAATAATGGTGCTGCCACTAGCTTATAATTCCGTGGTACCGCAAATAAAGCTGAATATATATATATTTATATATATATAGAGAGAGAGAGAAATAATAACAATAAAAAAAAAATTAAATAAAATCAATATTATTCTCAAACAAATTTAAATCTTAAAATTATGGATTAAAAAATAATTCTCTATAATTATAATAAATTTAAATGAAATTGGTTTTTTTTTTTTTTTATCCTTAATTATATTATTATGATTTTTGTTTGTTTATTATTATATTTAATTATTATTATTTTATTATAAATAAATAATTATAAATATTTTCTTCTTGTTTCTTCTTTTTTTATAAATTATTTTTAAAAAAATATAAAAAGTTTTACATATTTTTTTTTTCTATTATTTTATAAATTTGTTACATTTACCCCCCTCCCACCCTCCCTTCTTGCTTTTTTTTTATAATTAGTTTTTTTAAAAAATAAAATTTACAATCTCTGTAAAAAAAAAAAAATTAAAAAAATATATCACATAATAATAATAATAATAATAATAATTTTTATACATTTATAAAAGTTTATTTTGTTTTGTTTTGTTTTGAGAGTGAATGAGAGAGTGTTTCCATTTTAATTTTTAAATTTAAATTAACATCAACAAAACAAACTAATAGAAAATTAATAGAATTAAAAATTCAAAATAATAATAAAAAAAAAAGGGTATTTTTTATTTTTGATTTTTTATTTTGGTGATTCTACGTTTTTTTATCATTTGTATTATTATATATTTTAAATTAATTATTCTTTAATAATTAACAAATTAATTAAATTGATTTATCCAAAAAAAAAAAAAAGATCATAACAATTTCGTAAAAGTCGTAAAAGAATCGTTAACGGAAATGTCAACTTATTGAATGAAATCTGATCTGATCTCAGCAAAAAAAACCCAATAATTAATTGAATTAGAAATTAAGATTATTAATTAGAATGGGGTGAAGACGAGCAATTTGTGTGTATTTGTTTGTTTTTTTTCACAATAATAAAATACTTTAAAAAAAAAAAAAAAAAACATAAACTGAAGTGATATAAATTAATTTTTTTATATAAAATAATGACAAAAAATCAATTAATATTTGAAAAATAAAAAATTTGAATAACTTCAGTCTTTTATTTTATTTATTGATTTTTTTTTTTTTTTTTTTTTATTCTATGCTCTGTGTTGGTTGAGACAATTTTTTTTTAAATTAAAACAATTAAATAGACAATAACTAATTATTTTATTATTAATTCAGATTAAAAAAAAAAAAACAAACAATAAAACCCCTCCAATTCCTATAATTTCTCTTAATCTCAACGCGTCAAACCAATCACAAAAAAAAAAAAATCAATAAATAAATACAATAAAAATATAACATTTCTTAAAACTATTTTAATTTTTTTGTTTGTAATAATTTTACTTATTTTTGTGTAAGGATTTAAAAAAAAAAAAAAAAAAAAAATAACAACATAAAATAAAAAATTACAATTTTCGTATTTTCATTATATTTTTTTTTTTTTTGCATACCCTTTTCATGTAGTTGTACCAAAAACATTCGTTTATGTTCCTTGGGTTTTGTAATATGCGGTGGTATATACGGATATTGTGGTGGTTCAAAATTTGGTCGCCACCAATTTCCAATTGTATCTTCAACAATCCAATCCTGTTTAACACCATCCTGTCTACCTAAAGTCTAATGTTTTAACAAATAATAATATTGGTTGCGGATGTGGTAATATATATTTTAATAATAATAACAGTAATAATAATAATAATAATAATAATAAAAATAATATTAAACTTTATCGCCCCCCGTAACAACTTACAGGTTTTTTTTTTTTTTTTTTAATTTACACAACAATCTCATCAAAAGAAAAAAAAAAAAAAAAAAAAAAACGTTTCTATAATAATAAATTATTATCAGAGATAAATAAAAATTGTTTTTTGGTAGAGATTTATCTTCTTAAGTAGTAGTAGTAGTAGTAGTGGTGTGTATTTTACGTTCATTTGATCGAATGAATGGATTTTCTAGTCTAAATTTTCCTTTTAAATGTGTTCCTTCCTTGTGTACTTTAAAGTTTCTCTAAAGGAACATTCCCTGTTTAAAGTTCTTTCTATAAGGAAATTCTATCTATCATTTTCTATATAAGAAAATTCCTTGGTTTAAATTTTCTATAAGCAGATGCTCTTTAAATTTTCTATAAGGAAATTCCCTTCCGTTTTTTTTGGTATAAGGAAATTCTCTATCATTTTCTATCTAAGGACATTCCTTTGTTTAAATTTTCTATAAGTAAAAGCCCTTTACATTTTCTATAAGAAAATTCCCTTCCGTTTTTTTTTGCTATAACGAAATTTCTTAGTTTAAATTTTCTATAAGGAAATTTTGTTTATAGTTTTCTATAAGCAAATTCCTTGGTCTAAATTTTCTATAAGCAAATACCCGCGTTACATTTTCTATAAGGAAATTCTCTCTCATTTTCTATAACCATTATTCCTTTGGCTAAATTTTCTATAAGAAAATTTCCTTATCATTTTGTGTAAGGAAATTTCGTAGTTTAAATTTTCTACAAGGAAATTTTGTTTATAGTTTTCTATAAGCAAATTCCGTGGTCTAAATTTTCTATAAGCAGATGCTCTTTAAATTTTCTATAAGGAAATTCCCTTCCGTTTTTTTCGCTATAACGAAATTTCTTAGTACAAGGAAATTGTTTATGGTTTATAGTATTCAATAAGGACATTACTTCGTCTACTATTTCTATACGCAAATACCCTTTAAATTTTCTATAAGGAAATTTCATAATTTAAAATGTTCTATTCGGAAATTCTATCTATCATTTTCTATATAAGGACATTCCTTTGTTTAAATTTTCTATAAGTAAATTGCCCTTTACATTTTCTATAAGAAAATTCCTTAGTTTAAATTTTCTACAAGGAAATTTTGTTTATAGTTTTCTAGTTTTCAGATGCTCTTTAAATTTTCTATACGGAAATTCCCTTCCGTTTTTTTTTTGCTATAACGAAATTTCGTAGTTTAAATTTTCTATAAGGAAATTTTGTTTATAGTTTTCTATAAGCAAATTCCTTGGTCTAAATTTTCTATAAGCAGATGCTCTTTAAATTTTCTATAAGGAAATTCTCTATCATTTTCTATATAAGAAAATTCCTTGGTTTATATTTTCTATGAGAATATTTCCTTATCATTTTGTGTAAGGAAATTTCATAGTTTAAATTTTCTATAAGGAAATTTTGTTTATAGTTGTCTATAAGGAACATTCCTTTGTCTAAATTTTCTATAAGCAAATTCCTTGGTTTAAATTTTCTATAAGGAAATTCCCTTACGTTTTTCGCTATAACGAAATTTCTTAGTACAAGGAAATTGTTTATAGTTTATAGTATTCAATAAGAACATTTTTTCGTCTACTATTTCTATAAGCAAATACCCTTTAAATTTTCTATCAGGAAATTTCATAGTTTAAAATGTTCTATTCGGAAATTCTCAATCATTTTCTATATAAGGACCTTCGTTTAAATTTTCTATAAGAAAATTGCCTTTACATTTTCTATAAGGAAATTCCCTTCCGTTTTTTTTTTGGTATAAGGAAATTCTCTATTATTTTCTATATAAGAAAATTCCTTGGTTTAAATTTTCTATGAGAAAATTTCCTTATCATTTTGTGTAAGGAAATTTGGTAGTTTAAATTTTCTACAAGGAAATTTTGTTTATAGTTTTCTATAAGCAAATTCCTTGGTTTACATTTTCTATAAACAAATACCCTTTAAATTTTCTATAAGGAAATTTCATAATTTAAAATGTTCTATTCGGAAATTCTCTATCATTTTCTATATAAGAAAATTCCTTGGTTTACATTTTCTATAAGAAAATTTCCTTATCATTTTCTATAAGCAAAATTCCTTGGTCTAAATTTTCTATAAGGAAATTTTGTTTATAGTTTTCTATAAACAAATTCCTTGATTTACATTTTCTTTAATGAAATTCTATCTATCATTGTCTATCTATCTATAGGCAAAATTCCTTTGGTTAAATTTTCGGAAATAAGAAAAAAGTTTCTGATTCTTTTTTATTTTTGTTGAATTGGTAATTCTTTAAAACTTGGAGGTAATTTTTACTTACTGATCAACCACATAGGACACGCGTACGGACGGCGACGGCAGCCGTTCAACCGTGGACGCAAATATTACAAACAGCACAATGAGCCGCCGCCACCACGTATTTATTTATTCATAAGTTGATGAAACTGTTTTTTTTTAATCTATTTTTCCCTTTTGTTCCCAACGATCCGCGTATAATTTAGAAAATAGAAATCATATACAGCGGCCGGCAAGCCACGTTTGAAATGGGTGAATATATATATTGATTTTAATGTTTTCTAAAATAAAGATATGAGAGCCGTCGTCCGTCGTACGCGTCCTATGTGGTTGATCAGTTAGAGATAATTTCAATCAGAACTAAAAACTAGCTTATAAAAAATTTAAAATTACATATACACTACACTACTTTTGTAACGAATTTCTTTTTTCTATTTAATCTCTACCAATATATATATAAATAAATATGTATTTATCTCTGATATTACAATACTTTTTTTGGTATGTATTTTTTTGGGGAAATTTAGTGAATTTTATACAAACAAAAATAAAGAAAAAATCCTTGAGATTATATTTATCAATATAATTTGAGATTAAAATTTAGGAAATTATTTTATGAAATCTAAAGGATGTACAAAATTAATTAACATAACATTTTTCATTTTTCATTTTTAATTTTTAATTCACTAAATTTCCATTTCCGTTTTTCAAAAAACTTTTCTTGTTTCTTTTCTTTTTCAACAAAACACAATAATAACAATAATAATAATAATAAATTAATAAATTAATAATAATCATTACGATTATACATGATACATAAATAATTGAATTGATTTTCAATTATTATATTTATTGATCGATATATATATACATTTATATATATATATAGAATTATAGATAAGAAAAGAGAGATTCACATTTTAATTTGTTATTTTATCACAGATAATATACGAAAAATTTCACAAAATTGAAATTCTAATCAATTTTAAATAGAACGTTTTTTTTTTGGTTTTTTACAAATTACAAATCAAAATATCAATCTTATAGCATAAAAATATTAAGATCATTAATATTTTTTAAACAAAAATAAAAAAAATATTATAACAACAACATTATAACAATATATTAAATTAATTACATTATGTAACTTATTAATAATATAATAGAAAAAACAATGTGTACAACCAGTAGAACAACAACAAGGATGATAATTGTTGTTTTTCTAATCAATTGAATTATCTTATTATTTTATTTTTTTTTGCTTCTTTGGGATATGGTCATTTTCTGTATTATTATTTTCACATTCTCTCACAATATAACATAATTTTATATAATATATAATATAATACAGAAAATTAACCGCAAAAAAAAAACACATTACAGTATAAATATATAGTACATAATAATCGTATATATATATATACATATATAGTATTTAGAATTTAGATCAATCATAAATCAATCAATAGAGAGAGATATAAAATCTATAATGTTTGTAATTGTAATATTGGATAACAAATTGGTAATTTATTTTGATCTTACCTCAGTCAATAGACGTTTTAATCCTTCAACTTCATCTTCACCAGCATTTAATTCACCACCGGGTAATTTAAAAAATGTTGTTCCTAATTGTAATAGGAATACATGTGGTAAACCATGTTCATGTACCAATAAAACACCTTCAACGGAACGTCGCATACCAATACGATCAAATTCATCTCGCATACGTTGAAATCTTGCCGGTACCGATGGATCTTTTTCAAATAATGGTTCCTTATTACTGAATGTATAATTTAATAATGGATATCTATCGGAAGCGGCAATTGTTCGGCCAAAAACACAACACAAATTAAATTATATTAAACATTATAGTTGTTTATTATATAAATTTTATCAATGGCAAAAAAACAAAATTAAATAATAGACCCCTTGCTGAGGCCATAGAAAAGGCGTCCTACATCCCGAAAAACAATTACTTACACATTTATTTTCCGATTAATGGTAATGGCTTGTGAATTTCCTTTTTGTATAATTTGTAAACTGTTATTATCCATTGTTGAATTACCGATGCTATTACGACGCGGCCATCCACTTCCACTTTTATTATTTTGTTGGTGTTGTAATTGTTGTTGTTGTTGTTGTGGCTGCTGCTGTTGTTGAGTTGACGCCATTTTTGATTATTGTAAAAAAAAAAAAAAAATGCCAGCTAAATTTAGCGTGTGTTTTTCTTTTTTTTTTATGTGCTATTTTTTTTTTCCAATTAATTCAATTATTTTAAAATATTTCTTTTATCAATTTCAATTAATCGAACTTTATATAGTATAAATTGAAATAGTTTTTAATTATCACTTTTTTTTTTAACAGAAAGTTAATTAAAAGAATAAATTGATTTTTTTTTTTTTTTTTTCAATTAAATTTTTTTTTGCCGCTGCGCCGGTGATGATCGGTGTGAAGTGTCAAGTGAGTGAAGAGTGAACTATAAAAAAAAACACGAATGAAATAAAGACGAAGAAGAAGCGAACCGAAGCGAAGAAAATAATAATGAATAAAAATTTCGTGTTCGTTGGTTGGTATTCATTTTAGTAGCGCGTTATGATAAAGCGTACAAAATAAAAGCTCAATCGGAATACAATTAAAAAAAAAACGACATTTTTTTTTTTCTTGATATTATAACAGACTCTCTGTATTGATTGAATTCTGACGAACAAACAATTTTTCAAATTTATTCTTTACAAAATATAGAAGCAAAATAGTAAAAAAAATATGAATTATAATCAAAAATATTGAGAAAATTTACATTAAAATGCAAATTAAATCGAAAATGATGAAAAAAATATAATTTTTGTATAGTAGCGGCTAGGAAAATTAAAAATCTGAACTGCAATAAAATGTGTGGGAATCTGTTGTTTTGGGGAGTGACTTAAATTATTGTCCATAATCGCCTTGCCATTATAATTACGATAAAAAAATCCCGAATTTGGAAAATCCTATTTGAATTTATCGCATATATATATACGCACTAAAATTTGAAAATCTATGATCCGAATCGATTTTTAAGTAAATTTTTAGGTTTGTAATACAAAAATATACGAATTTCCTGTACAATTTCCGGCGATTTGACGAAATATCGATACAAAAAAGGTACAAAATTTCAACAATACCACTGCAAATCTTACAATTTTTATGTTTTTTACGTTAAAATCTAAACATTTAAGATTTTATTGCTACCCTGAGACTATATACCATACGGGTTTACAGGTTCGAAAACAGAATTTATTGGATATATATACGCACAAATTTGAAAGTCTATGATCCGAATCGATTATATTTTAGTTGAATTTTTGTGTTTTTAATAAAAAAAAACGTAGAAATTTCCTGAATTATTTCCAAATTTGATGAAATATCGATAAAAAACAATACAAAATTTCAACAAGATCGCTGCAAATTTTACAATTTTTATGTATTTTACATTAAAATCTAAACAAAATTTCTAATATTTGGAGATTTTATTGCTACGCTGAGACTACCATACACGGGTTTACAGGTCCGAAAACAGAATTTATCGCATATATACGCACTAATTTGAAAGTCTATATGATCTGAATCGATTATATTTTACGTAAATTTTTGTGTTTGTAATACAAAAATATACGAATTTGCTGTAAAATTTCCGGATTTGACAAAATATCGATACAAAAAGAAGTAAAAATTTCAACAAGACCGCTGCAAATCTTACAATTTTTATGTATTTTACATTAAAATTTAACCAAAATTTCTCATATTTGGAGATTTTATTGCTACGCTGAGACTACCATACACGGGTTTACAGGTCCGAAAACAGAATTTATCGCATATATACGCACAAATTTCAAAGTCTATGATCTGAATCGATTATATTTTACGTAAATTTTTGTGTTTGTAATACAAAAACATACGTATTTGCTGTACAATTTCCGAATTTGACAAAATATTGATACAAAAAGAAGTAAAAATTTCAACAAGATCGCTGCAAATTTTACAATTTTTATTTATTTTACATTAAAATTTAACCAAAATTTCTCATATTTGGAGATTTTATTGCTACGCTGAGACTACCATACACGGGTTTACAGGTCCGAAAATAGAAAAAACCAACTCTATCAGGTGAAATTTCATTTACTATATTGGTTTAAAAACTCATATGATAATTTATATATTATATGTTCGATTTGTTATTTATATATGATTATAATAATAATTATGGTATTATCATCTTCGCAATTGTATATAATATTCATTTTAATCCTTATATATGTGAATAAAATAATAAAATTAAATGAAATCCGCTATATCAAGTGTAATAAAAAAATATTCGTATAATAAAATTTTTATATGAAAAATCGCGCGTGTAACGTTACCTTAAAATATATGTATTTATTTTCGTTTTATTTTTAGAATCATATCATATATATAAATAGTACACAGGCGCCAGACCACCTGCCAGACACTAACCAGACGCCATCATTAATTATAATTCAACGACGAATATGCATATATACGACGAATACGACAAAGGAAACGAACAATGATGAATGAATAATGGCCGACCATTCTCATTCAAGTGTATAATGTACATGTGTGTTAATGTGTGAAGAAAAAAAATGTCGCGTCCAATAATTTTTTTTTTTTTTTTTATTAAATTATAATTATTAATTAATTAAATAATGTGTATTATAGTTATTGTTTGTCATTATAAACATAAATATATGGATGATTTTCAACTAATAATATATCTTTTTCCAATTGCTTTAAATCATTTTCCAATTTGGTTTTACGTAATGCTTTTGGTATGGTATCCGTTAGCACCGGTAATCCTTGGTAAGTTTGTTGTAATTTTTCCCAATTATGTTTTAATCCCTATATTTTAATAAAATATAACCAATTAATTATTATTATTTTACAATTTTTAGGCTATGGAATTGAAAAATAATCATTAAAACATAAAAAATGATATGGTGGTTATCATCGCATACGGTAAAAATCACCGTCGAATGTAAATGGCGCTGTTCAAAAAAAAAAAAAAAAAATACATTGAAACAAAAACAAAATGTAACGAAATTAAATTGGGATGATTTTATCAACATCATTATCATATTATAATGTTGATTTAATGATATTGCAGGTGTTTAATTAAAAGGTAAATGATTTTCATTATTATCTATATGTTGAATTAAATGCTTTTGTACACTGGCATTGTAAAAAAAAAAAAAATGTTACCCATTGATAATGTCCCAAACATTTATTCACTTTTGCTAACTGTTGCTATTTTGTTTTTGTTTTTGGAACTATCTGTACATTTTATAAATATATTATTATTATTATTAATATATACGTACCGCAATCAATTCAATTCTTTCCTCTTGTGTAACATAACGACAAAGTGGTTGTTTTCGTGCCTCTTCATCACGAAACAATTGTTCTTGTACGGCAACATCATGGATACGTTTTATTAAATATTTTGGTAATTTTCCAAATTTCGGTTGATAAATAAATACGGGCATTAGACCGGATCTACGTAAATTATGAAAATCACCGGTGCGTGTATCAACAAAACGTGGTACTGCCGATTCAGTGGCAACCGTCCTACCACGTTTTGGTTCTGCCGATTTTATTGATTTAATATTTATTAATTTAAAATTTTTCTTCTTTTTTTCTACAGAATTGTTTTGTTGATGTTGGATTGTTAGTTGTTGTTGTTGTTGTTTTCCTGGTTGTTGTTGTTCTGTACGTTTCGGTATTGGTGGCATATTACCTTTTATACATTGATGATCTTTTGTACAACGTTCTGCATGGATACCACCACCAATTTTTAAGAATTGGTGCGGTGATGCCAGCGGATATTCAGCATAACCCATTGTACGATGTTTTGCCGATCCCGTAAGTTGTTTATATTCATTTTTTATTTGTTTTTTATATATTGAATGATATCTAAATAAATGATTATTATTATTATTATTGATTGTCGATGATGACGACAACGATTTATTTTACATTTATATATTGCGACAATTGACAATCGATTATTATTATAATTATTATTATTTTTAATGTGCATATATTTAATATATAGTATATACAAACCTTGGTGGTTTTTTTAATTTTTCACTTTCTTTTTCTTCTAAACTATAAATATTTTCATTGTGTGAAATGATATAAGGCATAGACATTATTATATTTAATTAATTTTTAAATTGTTTTGTAAAATTGTTTATTGTTTACTGCGTTATGTGTTATATGATGACTATAGAAATACTAAATGTAACTGTAATTAGTTTTCCTTATAAGTTTTCCTTAGTAACATATATATATATATATAATATAATGGAGTGTATATTGTTTGATATCGATCAAACTTACAGCGTTTTTGGTATATATTAGAAATTCTATTATATATAGTGTGGTATTTATTTTTATTTTATTTTATTATAAGTGTTTAGGGTGATCAAATATTTCCCTTCCCCAAAAAAATCAATCTAAAGTTTCGTTCTAGTATTACATTCTGTGTGTAATTTGTTCATCAGTACCTGATGTCTTTCATCGTCCGTAAGTTTCATGGTTAAAAGGTATAGCAGGCATTCTCGTTTAGGTAGTGGCCTCCCACAGACAACATTCTGAAGTCTTTAGTAGATCAAACAATCGCAGATGTCCTCTCTCATAGCTGTGCGATCTTATTTGGAAAAGGTTTATGTAACAAATTCATTGTCTCACCTACAATATATGATCCGTAGCACCGTCCATCTACAACCAAGTGAGATAATATGCTCTCATTGTCTGTTCGTATACGAGTCGAATTCATTTCCCTTGAATCACTGTTCTGTATAATAGAATCCGGCAACATTTAAGAAGAAATATGATTCATAAATCTTGTTATGCCAATACCAAATCTGAATTGGGCTTGAAGAAGGTTGCTAAACATTTTCGAAATTATAAATGCTCTATAAAAATGATTTAATATTCATGAATTTAAATATATTACAAGATAAACCATCTTGTAATATAAATATGATGAAAACTTTGCTATATAACACGATAATAATGCAATTTTTTTATAAATTACAAAATCGCATATACCTAAATACCCTTTCAAATATAACTTAAATATATATATATATATATACAATTAACAATGAATGTTAAATTATTAATGGTGAAAGCTTATATTTTTTAATATATATTTTTGGTATATTTATATATCACCGTTTGTTGACCGCGTATGTCGAATATAAAATGTATATCAATCGTCTATATAACAATGATAATATACCATATATATGTATAGATAGATGGAAAATTTTGTATGGTATATTTACTCAATAATTATTTATTTTTTAATTAACATCAAGTAATTACATTATATGTGTGTGATTATATAATATATATATTAATCACTTATTAGACGATGCATATATACAGTAAAGCAATTTATTAGTTGCGGGTTTAGGAATATTCCATATACACAATATTTATTTATTGAATTGTAGATGATCTGTGTAAAATATTGGATAATATTTGCTTGGACAGACTTTCTCATAATTTAGAATGCTCCAAAATAAGATAAAATTGTTTTGAGATATATAAAACAATGAATTAATTTATAACTAAAGAGTTGTAATGATTGGTCCATCATAAATTCAATCTTGCAACGTAACGTAAGCTCACAAATAGGTGTATAGATGTCTTCTTCTCTATGGAATTGTTTAACAATAGCAGCTTATAGTTTGTTTTTACTTTTCTATTCATCTCATATTTACTACTATTGTATTATGTAAATGAATATAAATTATTATTTAGGACGTATTATAATATATTACAGACAGCGATGAAGTCACTTTAATGCGTTAAATATTTCGCAAAGATGTGATCTATATTTTATCTAAACAAAATTATCAACTCTGAGTGATAAAACTATGATCTCTCTTTATCCATATTCATGCTTTTATCCATATTTTATCCATTTATCCAATATAGTTCATAATATCCGCCGCAATTTATTAAATATATCCCAAACTGTTCTGTATATATAGAAGATAAAGAAAGACAGGGGATTTGGATTTTATTTAAATGATAAAACTGATAAAAAATATGATTTTAAAATTGTTTTATTTTATATTTATTTACAAATTATATGAAAATAATGTAGATGTAATGTGAAAAATGTGAAAAACAAAAAATGTTATACTTTAACATAAAATTAAATTAAATTATTTCATGGGTGTTTTTTTTTTATCTGATTGTTGGTATAACTTCCTAATGTTTCAATTGTCTTGCTTTGATATAATCTATTGAACGTTGAATTGCCCGTGGAATTGGTGGTGGTGTTGGTAAATGAGATCCCTATAATATAAAAGTATAAAAAACATTTATTAAATAGTATCAAAATAAAAAAACAAAATCTATTGTAATCGCTTACAATTGGTTGAAAACCATTTTCATTTGCTATATACCGTACAGAAATTACTTCACCATTTGGTGCCGTATATGAATATGATCCTTTTTCTTCCAACACCTTTTTCGGTGGATTATCCTTTTGTTCACCTTGTACTTCAACATTAATACCATTATCGGTATTGAAAAAATATTGATAAAAACCATTTCCATAGACATCATTACGATATAATAATGTTTTAGCCGCATATTCGGAGCTAAGCGCCCCAAATGATGATGGATTATTATTTATCGATTGAAAACGTGCATTTTCAGTATTCGTTGATTTCGTATACGACGACGGTGCAATTGTGGTTAATGCAATAAATGGTTTAGATTGAATTTGACCATTTGGCTTTACATTTGGCGAAAATGGACTGTTAAATGGACTTTTTGTCGTAGCGAATGCATTATTACTTTTTTTAATTGTTGTAAATGCATTTGATGATGATGATGATGATGGTGATGATAGTGCTGATATTGATGATGATGATGATCGGGGTTGTACATCAATTGGAAATGGTGCTAATAAATCTATTGGTGGCCTTTCAATTGCTTGTACATTGAATTGTGTAATTGCAATGAAACATAATACCTATATGTATATAGAAAAGAAATTTAAACAAAAAAAAACAATTCAATGTCAATTATAGTATTTATTTATGTGGGAAATTTAGTTCAACCACAAATGTTATTTTAATTTATATTTTAATAAATTAAAGATGATCTCCTCTATATGCACGCACAGAATACAATAATAATAGATAAAATCTTAAACGTTAAATCACACACACAAAATAAAAAAAAAAAACAATTAACTTTTAATAAAAAAACAAATAATATTTTGTTTTTATGAATACTAACTGAATGTTGGTATTTAGAGATATATAAGAGTGTATATATATACAGAATTACTTATATAAAATATAGCAAACTTGAACTTGATAAAAGTGCGGTGGACATTCACCATAAAAGTTCAATAAAATGTTTGCGGCCGATATACTTTAAATTGTATATTTAATTATATTTTTTTTTTTATTATAAATGAATAACCACAATAATTATTATCAAATTATTATCATATATGGTCCTTGACACGGATCATTAAACATTTATGCATAATTAGAATTATATAATTATATGCATAATGCATATTTGGAATATGGTTTTGTTGTTATCGATTGACAGGTTTTATTTATTTGATATGTGAATGAATATGTTTGGTATAAATGCATTTATTATTGATTTTAAATATTCAGTATTATTTAAATAATAACTTTGGATGATGTGTATATCTTCTATCATAAATAACTTCTTTTTTTATCTGTGTTATATATAATCTTTTCTTTTTATATGGATTTTCTATATTAATTGTCAATAAAAACTGTTTCTGAGTGAATTTTGTTCAGTTGAAATGACGTTAACATTAATAGAACATCATTCAGACTACTTTTTTAAACAAAATTCTTTAAGTAGACAATTTTTTTATTAATATAAAATCATTCAAAATCCCATTCCATGATAGAAAATCATTCATAATCCATTTGTGATTTACTTTTTTCTGATTAGAGAATATTCTATTAATATAGATAATCAATCAGATTCTTTTTCTATAAACAAATGTTCTTGTTCTTCCCCGAAAAAATTTCTATATTAATAGAATATCATTCATAATGACATACTGAATAATTTTCCTTTAGTGAACATTTTTCTAGCAATAGTAAATCAATCACAATCCGTTTCTGTGTAAATTTCCCTGGGTAGAAAACTTCCTATTAATAGAAAATCATTCAAAATTCATTTCGGAACGATTTTTCTTTAGTAGAAAACTTCCTATTAATAGAAAATCAATCACAATCCATTTCTGAATGATTTTCCTTTAGTATAGAAAACTTTTTATTAATAGAAAACCATTCACAATTCATTTCTCAACCAATTTCCTTTAGTAGAAAACTTTTTATTAATAGAAAATCAATCATAATCCATTTCTGAACAAATTTCCTTAAGTAAAAAACTTCCTATTATAAGAGAAAATCAATCACAATCCATTTCTGAACGATTTTCCTTTAGTTGAAAACTTCCCATCAATAGAGAACCATTCACAATTCATTTCTCAACCAATTTCCTTTAGTAGAAAACTTTTTATTAATCAAAAATCGATCGCAATCCATTTCTGAACGATTTTCCTTTAGTAGAAAACTTCCTATCAATAGAAAACCATTCACAATTCATTTCTCAACCAATTTCCTTTAGTAGAAAACTTCCTATCAATAGTAAATCAATCACAATTCATTTCTGAACGACTTTGGTTTAGTAGAAAACTTCCTATTAATAGAAAACCATTCACAATTCATTTCTCAACCAATTTCCTTTAGTAGAAAACTTTTTATTAATAAAAAATCAATCACAATCCATTTCTGAACGATTTTCCTTTAGTAGAAAACTTTCTATCAATAGTAAATCAATCGCAATCCATTTCTGAACGATTTTCCTTTAGTATAGAAAACTTTTAATTAATAGAAAACCATTCACAATTCATTTCTCAACTAATTTCCTTTAGTAGAAAACTTTTTATTAATAGAAAATCAATCACAATCCATTTCTGAACAAATTTCCTTAAGTAAAAAACTTCCTATTAAGAGAAAATCAATCACAATCCATTTCTGAACGATTTTCCTTTAGTAGAAAACTTTTTATTAACAGAAAATCAATCACAATCCATTTCTGAACGATTTGCCTTTACTAGAAAACTTCCTATTAATAAAAAATCTATCCCAATTCATTTCTGAACGATTTTAGTTTAGTAGAAAACTTCCTATTAATAGAAAACCATTCACAATTCATTTCTGAACGATTTGCCTTTAGTAGAAAACTTCCTATCAATAGTAAATCAATCACAATCCCTTTCTGAACAAATTTCCTTTAGTAAAAAACTTCCTATTAAGAGAAAATCAACCGCAATTCATTTCTGAACGATTTTCCTTTAGTAGAAAACTTTTTATTAATAGAATATCATTCAAATTCCTTTCTGAATAATTTTTCCTTAAGTGGCAAATATTCTATCAATTGAAAATCAATCACAATCCGTTTCTGCGTGAATTTCCCCGGGCAGAAAATTTTCTATCAATTGAAAATCAATCACAATCCGTTTCTGCGTGAATTTCCCCGGGCAGAAAATTTTCTATCAATAGAAAATCAATCACAATTCATTTCTGAACGATTTTTCCTTTAGTAGAAAACTTCCTATCAATAGTAAATCAATCACAATTCATTTCTGAACGATTTTTCTTTAGTAGAAAACTTTTTATTAATAGAAAATCAATCACAATCCCTTTCTGATTGAGAATTTCCCTTAAAATTGTAACTCCCCGCAGCCCCTTATCCCAGCTTCACCATACTTAAATGCTTATTATATGTTCTATCTATAGAGATTACCCTATATAGCAGAATTTTTTTAAACCAAAAAATCATTTGCAATCATCAACACTATATATAACAATATATATGTATATGTGATGTCGCGACGGCGTTATATATCAAATTTAACATTTATATATATATTTAATTGAAATTGCATAATAATAATAATAATATAAAAGTTCAACGTTTTTTTTTGGTTTTGACAAAAATTATAAATACATTTTCATATATATGACATTTTTTTTTTAACACCATAGAGCCGAAACAACAAATGTACAATCAGATGATGAATTTTATATTTTTCAGTAAAAGTTTAAGCAAAAAAGTTAATATAATGACAAATGATATCAAATAATTGCGAATTGTATTTTAAATATTATATATATATTATGAAGAAATACAATTAAAATTTAATATATACCGATCGTCATTTGATCGTTTTCCCGGTACGATTATTGTTAAAACCTCTATATATATAGATATATTTAATAGTTGGTCTTTGAATACTTTAAATTAATATATATTGTGATGGTATATACTTTTACCGCATATACATTTTTGTTTGTCTATACTATATAAAAAATCTCTTTCCAATTTTTTTTTTTTTTTTTTTTTTGCGATGTATATGCAATCGCAAAATTTTATTTATAATTTTTTTTTGTTATTTACTTGTTGATTTATTTACTTTATATAATATTATACTATTCGCATTATAATTTTACACACAAATAAATTTAAAAAAAAAATTAACATAAACATATTAAAAAAAATTGAATATTGATTTTTAAAATACCAAAAATTACAAATATGTAAAGACTTTGAAAAAATATGGTATTGTTATACTATAATAATTCCATATATCTGATGTAATTTAATTTTGTGCGGTAATTTATGAATTTTAAATTAAGTATATTTCATTAAAATAAAAAAAATATAACATAATCTGGGTCATTTTTAAAAATATTTTTATTTTTATTTTTATTGTATTTCTTTGGTCAATATCATTAAATGTCAATATCTTAATTAATCACTTGCTATATATAATTATATTAAATTTTGATATTTGATATTAAATTTTTTATTATTTTTCTATAAATTATACCATATTGTATATGGTGGTGATACAATTTTGGTCGTTATATTATTTATTGTAAGGTCATCAATTTGTGTGTGTATATATAGAGTTATTTGACAACAGGCGTGTGTTTTCAAAAGTGTTTTCAAACCATTAAATGCTGTAATAATTATTATTTTATTCATTTTTTTTTTTTAAATATATTAATTTATGCGGATATACAAATTTAAAATATTAATGTCTCAAAACAATATATACTCAATGATGACAAAAATATAGAAACATATACTTTTACGGAGTATTTAAATGGGGACAATTTTAAGATCATGATCTAATTCTATAATCCAAAATATAGATGTAACACCTATTTTCAATTAACATTTTAGTATATAACAAATGCGATAATTGTATGAGAATAGAACTCGCCTATATAGCAATGTCATCATTGTGGATCGCTGTCTTTAATAATCTGATGAGTTTATTTTGTTCATCAATGTCTTTTATAGGAAGAAAACTATATAGCATTCTGATTAGTATTCATATTCATTCTGTTTTCTTGATCTTTAACGTATTGATTTTCCGGGTAATATTCCTTAAATAGAACAAATTTTTCTATATCAATTTGGCATCAATATAGATATGGAATTATCCTGACAAAAATAATACTATAATCGTTTGACATTCACTCAAAATGCTTATGTTTCAAAATCTATATACTATCATTTCAAATATATATATAGCGAACTTATATATATTTTTAAAGTATACACACACAATTTTCTGATTAATTTTCTGTCATAACAATAAATATCATGACATATATATATCTAATTTTTATATTTATCATTCCCGGTCATATACACGTAGTGCGACAATTAATATTCTGGACTCAAACAATATCTCAATAACCCATGTGGACGATCTATATGTGATGGAACCACATGCATTTTGAAGCTTGATGTTTTCTCTATTGTCTATGTAAAAATTCATCATTGCATTTGATTGACAAATAAAAAAAAAGTTATGACATTTCCTGGTGAAACAATATTTTAGTTGAAGTTGAAGTAGAAATTTTAACATGGAACAAAGAGTAATGTCATGAAATTCAACGCAAAGTTTATTGGTAAATCTGCAACGGAAACGTTCAAAATCGATGTGCAGCAAGTTAATGCGGCGATAATTGTATATGGGTAGAACACAAATTTTTGAGTAGTATAAATGATTCGTATGGATGGCTAAAAAAACAAGAAAAGTTCCATCAAGAAAATCAAGACAATGCTCGTAACATTCTTACCGGTAGCAAGGGAATTATCCATAAAGAATTCGTTCCAATTGGTTAAACAGTCGGTGGCTCATAATATATCGAAGTTTTGAAACGTTTGATGGGCAGGATTCATGGTATTGGACCTGAATATCGTGAATCAGATTTGTTAGTATTTGTTACACGATAATGGACCATGGAATCACACTTCACTTAGCGTTCGTCATTTTTTGGCTCGAAATCAAGTCTGTGTGTGTGTGTTAAATCATCCACCGTATTCACCTGTGATTTAGCACCGCATGTGACTTCTCCTTGTTCCCAAAAACTTATAATGAAATTGAAAGGATGTTTTTTTTTTTGAAGATACTGAAACGATTCATCTACAGCATCTACACGCGCACTAGAGTCAATACCACATAATGAGCTGGAACATGAATTTGAATCATTATTAAATGTAATAGTTGTACATTGAATCAGTAGGAGAATATTTTGAACAAAATAAAAACAGAAAAAATTTCAAAAATCGTGTTTTTTTAATGTATTTCCTATAGGACCAGTCCGCAATATTAATTGTCGCACTGTGGGTATACTTTTATTCGTATCTATATATGGTATAAGAAAGGTGCGAATTGATTTTAGTACAAAAGAAATTCTTTTGTCCCTTATTGTGATTAATTTAATAAAGTGAGAGTTATCGGGGCGTTAAAGATCAAGAGATCAAAAAGGGAAAACATTTCGATAAATTTTCTTTTTACAATTATAGGCTTTGATAAAGCCGAAAATCAATGAATGATATTGATAATGTCGAACAGTCACAATTTGGTAATTTCTGCGGTTATGAAAGACAAACCTTGTAAAATTCCATAAAATACTTTTCCACTGATGGTTGGTTTTTTTATTTTTAATATACCATATATAGAAATATAACAATTTGAATTATAAAATCATTAACGTCTTATAATATATATATATAATTGTTAAAATCTTTTAATAGTTATTCAAGTTATTATATTTAAGTATATAAAATCCTCAAATAAATGAATTTTATTTAAGAAGAGATTATAAGAACACAACAACAAAAGCCATCCATCCATCCATATTTAAACTACGCGTATATAAAATTCATCATACTATCTCGAATATTTATCATATATAAATAATTTTTAATTTCATATATAAATGTTAAATCACTTGACACACACTCAGATCAGCATCTTTATATATTAATATTTTATCTCCACTTTTATATATCATATACAAATTACAGATTATTTATTACACAATATAATTTAAAAATCAATTATAAATTTAAAAAAAAACACACTATCAAAATATTAATTATTATATAAAAATAGTCACAATCGTAAAAAAATACAATAATTTCATTACCAATTTCGTTTTCATTTTACTATACATATATATATATATTAAATTTATTAATTTTTTCTCTATTAATTATATATTCGTTTAAAAATCGTTTTATTTTATTTGGTTTTAAAAAAAAATTTACGATGCGAATGGTATTAATTTTTTAGAAAAACTATTTGTTTATTCTTAAAAACATTTTATATTTATATGGAAATTATGGAAACGAATGATCGCGCGCGATGCATTATATGGAGATGTTCATTAATTTTTTTTTCTTTAACAATTTTATTAACATATTATATACATATATAATATACTATATATATAATAATATTCATGATTTAAAATTGATGATCTCTTATATGTGATGTGTGATTATTTATTATTATTTATGTATATATATTTAATGTACCGAAAACAAACACGTTCAAATAATAGCTGTTTTTCATTCATTTATTTATAAAAATCTATTATAATACATATTTAATATATGGCGGTGGCGTTCGATAACAATAATAATAATAATAATGATATTAATAAAAAAGAAGATTTCTGTCATATTGTAAAAAAAAAAAAAAGAAGAAAAAGCAACGATAGACCAACACCTATAATAGAAACACACTTAAGACAAGACAAACTTTAAGTCTATATTTGACAATCATACACATAAAATTCAAAATTATAACATTGAATATTATTCTGTGAAACATTCACTCACTCAAGTCTTAAACAAAAATTTCCAACAAAGTTAAAAATAGCTTTTATAGAATTATTAATGGAAAATTTATTTTGATTATTACCGTTAAAAAATCGAGAAAACTCGAATTCCTCCAAGATTTAATGAGAAAATATCTATATAGACTCAATATATCGTAAACAATCCCACGGATTTTTATGGGTGGGATAGAAACAAAGAATGTTAGTGGGTGAGCTTGATTGAAATCAATTCAGGTCAAAAACAGAACTATAGATATATCTTTAATAATCAATGAGATCACAATCGAAAAACAACTAGTCGCATTGGATTTTTAAGAAGATCGAAAGAATTTCTCAATTCTGAAAATTTAACATTAGTTTATAGGTCTTTTATAAGACCACTTCTAATAGAGTACAATTCCTACATATGGGCTGTTGCACCAATTACTACCCTGCAGTTTAGTGACAGGCTCCAAAAACACGCTCATTCATATTCTGTATCTATTAGTTTTTTGTGAACAAACAGATTTGGAAATTCATTTTTCCACCAATACCATCAAAATTATGGAATAGTCTCCCTGAACTAGTATTTCCCCCTACTTTTGATTATCAGTTATTTAAATTAAACATTTCATCTTATCTAAAAACTAATCCACCTAAAGTGCAACTTGGACAATTGTTTGAAAACATATGAGTGATTTTTTCTTATTTTGTTTTAGTAAAAGTTTTTTTTTTATCTCATATGTTTGCTTTATTTTCAAAATTTCATAAATTAATCCACATATTATAATAGATTTACCACCCAAAATCACTTAAGTGTATTCAATGCATCTAAGGTTCATCGCATGATTAAGTGATTTTGTTACGGGCTCACGATGGCAATAGAATTCCGAGGTTTTATGGGCGCTAAACCGATTGTGCCGTAGTAACGAACAAAAATAAAAAAAAAAAAATTGGGTATTAAAATACCTGAAAATCTGCGGATTTAAGTAAAAGAAACACTCATAACATGTGAAAATTAGGAAAAATGAGAATAAATTATTTAAAACCCATTCTGATATGTCACTTTATTAATTGTGAATATATAAACTATATTAAAATTTTTGATTTGATTTGACATAGAGAGAAGGCAAAACGCATCTATTATTTATTTATTTATTATTATTATTTTTAATAAATATTCATCTTCTTCATCTTCATCTTCATCTTCTACTACTACTCTACTATACATAAAATAAAACATGTATTTTTTTTTTTTTTAAATGTTAATAGTTGTTAATTATAATAATTTACGTTTATGAATTAAATATTATTATTTAGTAAATATTTATTTATATATATATATATATGATTGATAAATATCTATATATATATATAAAGACACTTATTTGGTTATAGTATTTACTTACACCATAAATCGATATTTAAAAAAGTACATATATTACATATAGACATTTATTATTTATCATTTTTTTATTTACATAATAACCAGCGTATATATAGAGAGACACGTTATTTTTGTTTACTTTACTAGTGATGATCTAAATTATTCAAAATATATATTATGTTGATTGTTTTGTTATTATTAATTATTTATTACTGCATATCGCATTGCACATAACACCTATATTTATTATACGTATATTTATCTATTTATTTTTTTTTGTAGTATCGTTGAAATTGCAAATATATATTATTGATTATTCACAGAGTGTGTCAGTTAGTCAGTCAGTCAGTCAGTTAGTGTACCGCGCACACCCATCCATAATAAATCAATATATAGACTTTTGAGTTTTATTCTAAGGTTGAATAGTTTTTTTTTTTGTAACCTTAACTTAATAAATGGTCATGATTAACTATATATAAAAATGGCTTAACTTTTTGAACACCATTTAAATGATTTTAAAATGTTCGTTTATGCAAATCGGAAAAATCTTTTGAATTCTTTGATTTTTGTTTCTTATAAGTTATGCAAAGAAAATAAATGATATTTGACGGAAAAAAAACTATCGCTGTAATGCCAAAAAAACAAAAAAAAAAAAAACAAGTAAATAAATCCTTTTTTTTTGTTAACAGTTTTTGTTAAAGAAGGATTTGTGTATCCCTCAAGCTGTTTTCAAATTTGTGTATCCCTCAATTGAGTAAATAAAAAGCAATCAAGCGGCAAATTAAGTCAAAAAAGAAAAAAACAACCAAAATGATTTGTTAAGCCATTCTTTGTATGAAATCTTTTTTGTATCTCATATTATAATTAAAATTTATATATATATATAAAATATGCAGATTATTTGCGAAATTGACCGATTTGCAAAGGAAAAATGAATAATATAGTATTAAAAATACGGTCTTTATACGAAGGAAATTGTTAATGAATATCTAAAGGGAATTCTGTAATGATTTTCTGAAGAAATTTTTGTATCATTTGATGATGAAAATTTGAACCATTTTCTAGAGGGAATTCTGGATAATTTTCTATTGGAAATTCTGTATATTTTTCTGAGGAAATTCGGCATAATTTACTGAAGGAAATTTTGTATAATTTTCTATTGAAAAGGCTGTATAATTTTATAAAACAAATTCTATATATTTTTCTGAAGGAAATTCGGCATGATTTTCTGAGGAAATTCTCCATAACTTTTTGAGGAAAATTCCGTGTAATTTACAGAAGGAAATTCTGTTGTATACCTTTGTGAGGAAATTGGGCATAATTTTCCGTGGAAATACCGTATAATTTTCTATTGAAAAGGCTGTATAATTTTATAAAATAAATTCTATATATTTTTCTGTGGAAATTCCACATAATTTTCCGAGGAAATTCTCCATAACTTTCTGAGGAAAATTCCGTATAATTTACTAAAGGAAATTTTGTGTAATTTTTTGTAGGAAATTCTGTATACACTTCTGATGAAATTCGGCATAATTTACTGAAGGAAACTTTGTATAATTTTCTATAAGAAAATGTTAATATTTTTTTGATGACATTCGGCATTATTTTCTGAGGAAATTTTGTATAGTTTTCTGAGGAAATTCTCCATAACTTTTTAAGGAAAATTCTGAATAATTTACTAAAGGAGATTTTGTGTAATTTTTTTGTAGGAAATTTTGTATACTTTTCTGATGAAATTCGGCATAACTTACTGAAGGAAATTTTGTATAATTTTCTCTAGGAAAATGTTTATATCTTTTTGATGAAATTTGGTATAATTTTTTTGGGGAAATTTCTCTATATAAATGTTATGTTCTCTGTAGAAGTTCAGTTTTCCAGAAAATGGATTAAGCAATACGAAATGCATTTTACACAAATTCTTTTCATAATATATAATTTGATGGTGACTTTTACAGAGTTATGTTTTTTTTTTTTATTAGAATTAAATCCAATTCCTTATCGACCCCGTTAGATTTCAATCTCTGCTATATATTACGATTAATACATAACTGTGCGATATAAATTAAAATATTTTCTTAATAAGAAATAAAATTGCATGTATATATATTTATAAGGAAGAGAATTAAATATAAGGTGTGTTTATATATAAAATTATATTTTGTTTGTAAACTGTTCATGTTAAAAACAACGAGTTTTACCCAGAAATTGGTTTTTTTTTTTAATTAAAATGGCCATTTTTTTGTTAGTTTATTGTAAAAGATTATTATTTTTTATATATATAAAGTTTCTGCGTGAGTGCCCCACGATTTATATTCACTTTCCGCATTCATTATTAGTTTTTGATATACTATTATTATATAATTTATAAATGAATCAAATTATGTAAATTTGAATTTTTATATATATAGATCAATATATTTCCTTAAATACAATTTTAAAACTATATAAACTCTATATATGATGTATAAACTATATTCAATTTATACACTTCATTTTATTTATTCTTTTTATCATAGATTTTGATCTGTGATAAAATTATAATCGTATTATTTTGAATTTTGCTTATTGATGCGAAATCACATATATTTTTTATTAATTGTATATAATATATAACATTTAAAATGTTTTTTTTTTGAGAAAAATCCTATATTTATTCCAACGAAACAAACGAAACAAAAGAAAAGTTAAAAGCTTTATATAAAAGAAGTGATTCGAATTTATTTAAATATAAATATATAAAGTTATTAACAACAAGAAAAATCCACCCCGCCCCATTAAATTTTCAAAAAAAATTATTGTTTCGTGTTTTAGTTAAATTGATCAAAATGGAATGAAGTACATCAGAAGTTCTTATAGAATTATCAAATATCTCTCATCATAGAATATAACCAACTCGTTATAGATTGAAAAATCTTATTAAAATATTATCTGATTTGAGTAATCTTTTTTGGAAGTTTGGTTGTATTTATTTATTATTTTTTTTGTTTAATCCCTGCAAACATATATTCATTTTATTATATGTATATAAATATAAAAATGTATATAGTTTAAGAGCCAAAATTTTAACATTAAATATATTTAATATCATATAAAAATATTTTAAATTTTATAATAATAATAATAATAAAATTAAATTTAAATTCAAATATAATATAGAATGAAATCTATCTAATAGAAAAAAAAAATAATATGCATATTAATTACCTTATTAAATGTTAAAGCCGGTATTTATATATTATATTATATATTGTATACAATGGTGGTGAATGACTATTATTATATTATAATAAAATGTGGACCACATAATCAAATATATAATATATGTATATATGGTATATAAATTATTATACATATCCTTGATAAATAAAACAATAAATAGTATTTTACGATGATCACGTATGTGGTTTATTGAATTAATTTAATAGTTATATATATACAAATACACGGTGTCCTTTATAAGTACAGACGTCGATCGATACGTTATCTGTATATATATATATATATACTTTTAAAAGAAACGATCCGGTTCTGAATTTTTCATTTCCTCATCTTTAAGAATCATCGTTAAATAATATATGGTTTTCCAAAAGAAAGAATTCTGAATTTTCGGTTCTGAATTTTTCATTTCCTCACCTTTAAGAATCATCGTTAAATAATATATGCTTTTCCATAAGAATGAATAATAAGTTTAAGTTACGTGGTATCATTGGGAGTTGAGTTACCGTTTTATGATAATCATTCCACTATATATATGGTCTATGATTTGGTTTTTTTCTGATTGCTACACAGTTTTCATAATATAGATTAGACATCTAAGAACAAATTTTCCAAATCAATTAATTGATTATCATAATAATAATTTTTCAGAAATTCAATATTTACTGGTAAATTTTGAATCATTCTATGGTTCATTATAGAACTTGAAATCTATATAGTTAATGGATTTTATTTAAATATCCCTTTTTTATATCCTAAATCGAAATTATTGCATATTCAGTTCGATTGATTAAACTATAATCGATTTTTTGTATCAAATACTCATCTGATTTATAAATGTTTCTATATATCGAATGCCAATTTCCTCCTCTTCATTTTTCTTCATGGATCTTTTATAGAAGTTTTTTCCCATCCGCAACGTTAAGCTCAAATATAGTTAACCTTATATATATTCTTAATGGATCTATAGGTGTTGGTAAAATATGCTTTTGATCATTGAATTCGTTTAAACATTAACATTTTATGAAAAAAAAGGGACACAAAAAAAAAATAATCCAAATATATATATATTACAGTTTGTTTTTTATTTGGTTTTATTTTTATTATTAAATTTATATCTATTTATATTTATATATTAAAATTAAATTATAATTGTCCTTGACTTTTCAACCAATCTAATGAACGTTGAATTGCCGGTGGTATAGTTGGAATATGATCGCCAATGGGTACAAAACCATTTTCATCGGCAATATAATCAACACGATATTTTTTACCATTATCACCGATATACTCATAAAATCCGGTTGCTTGTTGACTTTCACGATCCGTATCGGCATTCAATAGTTTACCATTTTCTTCGGCTAAAATCTTATTTTCAGTTTCGTATAGATAATGATATAATTCATTATTTGGTTCTTGATTTTTCTCAAATTGAATGATACGCCATCCACCTTCATTGTGATACTTAACGGACGGTACATATTTTTCAATTTTTGGGGCGGCTGGACGATATACTTTTTGTTCTACATCTGGTTTATATTTACCATCATCACTGCCCTGATGTACATACGGAACATCTTGATGAATGTAACGGCCATCATCACTGCCCTGATGTACATACGGATTATCTTGATGAATGTAACGACCATCATCACTACCTTGATGTACATACGGACTATCTTGATGAATGTAACGACCATCATCACTTCCCTGATGTACATACGGATTCTTTTCATGTACATAACGTCCATCATTTACATTTCCAATCGGTTGACTTTTTGGGAAAAAATTTAATTGAGGAAATTTCTGTCCTGTAGTCAGTTTTTGAAAACGGAACGGTGAATTAATACCAAATGATTTGCAAATCATTATGGCAAATATTATCTGATATTGAAAAAGAAAAAACAATTCAAATTAAAATTAAAATATATTTATATTTTCTATTTTGCGAATTTACAAAAATGCGAATTTCATATCAAACTTACATTGAATAGAAACAATTTCATTTTGAAACGAAAAATTACAACACTATAGTAAAACAACTGAACTGAAAAACGATTCTATAACCACCGCAGTATATAACTTGCGATCGATCCAACTAATAATGATAAATATTCTATGAATTTCTATCGTATTTATACCAAAAAACCTATTTATTATATTTACATATAGTAGAATACACACATCCTAAAGTGTAGATACTTTAATTTAGATTTGTTTTTTTTTTTATTTGATAATAAAAAATTCTTAATATTTATATATATATAATAAAAATAAAAAGAAATAAAAATGTTTAAAGAAGATTTATACAACAAAAATATATCTGTTTGCATAAATTGATAATTAAAATTTTATATAATATAGAAAAGAAGTTGTTGATTGAAGTTGTTGGTTTTCATCAAAAATAATCAGGGAAATATATTTTTATTATATTGTTTTTTTTTGTTTTTTTGTTTTTATAGAGCCGCAATTATAGCCAAAAATCTGCTATAGACAAAATAGACCTATAAGAGAAATCATTTTATATATTATATTATTATTGAATATAATAATCAACTCATAACTATAAAATGATGTGTCTTATTATTGATATATTTGAATTAATTTTGAATAATCTCTTTGGATTTAAATGAAAAGTGGTGATGGTGAAAAGGATGGGTTCAGAATAAATTCCCCCTGAAATGTAAAACATTTTCATAAAAACTCCATAATTAAAATGTTAAGGGAATCGATCGATTGACTTTGACGGATTGACTTTTTTATTCGAATTGCGAAATCTTGACTTGGTAGGTTTTTGAGTTGATGTGTTTTGTTTGTTAACGAATAATAGATTATTTGTGGCAGATAAATAGTTTTACTCAGAACATTTTACCGCCCATCGCCCAACATTTTTAGGTTTTTTTTATATAAATATAAACAATTTTCTTTTTAGAAATGTTAAAAAAAATCCCCCACTCAAAACTAAAACTAATAAGTCACAATTACATGATGATTAATTGTTTGAAAAAAATTTATTGATATGATATATTTAATATATATATATATATTGTAGTAAAACCCGTATCAAGTGAATTGATTATATATTATATATAAGTTAAGCAATTTAAAACTTTGCGATATGAATCAATTCTTTTTTCAGGATTTTCTTTTGTTTTATTTAAAAATTTATCGTGTTTTGTTTATAGACAAATGCATAGAGTTTTTTTTTCTAATAAACACGGCTAATAAGTGAATAGTTTTTTGGTGAAATATCCGTTTAAAAAATCGGTTTTTTTCCATTACTTTCCATTCCTTGTTATATACAAATTCAAAGGATTATTAAAGAGATTCCCATTTTGTTTCTAATCAATTTCCTTGAAATTTTATGTTTGGAAGTGTGTGATGGAAAATCGAAGCCCAGAGGAATTACGAATCTCAGCCATCAAAATTCAAAATAATTCAAAATGTCTTGTACAAAAATCGTTTGTTTTCAGAAATATATATTTACATATTTTTTCTTACAATAAATAAATAAATAAATAAATAATTTAAATTTTGTATATTATATTTTGTAGATTGATTAATTTCTTATTTATAATTTTCCACTTTTTCGTAAAAATTCCAATGTACGTAATACTGATGCAGGTGTTTTTGGTATATGATCACCAACTGGCGCAAAACCATTTTCATTTGCAACATAATCAACACGATATGTTTTACCATTATCACCCGTATATTCATAGAATCCAATTGCTTCTTGATTTTCCTGATCTTTAACACCTTCATTTTTCAATTTACCACTTTCTTCAGCTAAAATTTTATTTTCCGTTTCATATAAATAATGATATGCATTATTACCTTCATCTTTTTCAAAACGTAAAATACTCCAATCGCCTTCATTATTATAACGTATTGATTTTGGTTTTACTGTAATATAATCTGGTCGATATTTTCCAAGATCGGCTGCATCACTTATTGATACGGCGTAAAATATTGTCACCAATAATGTAATCTATAACAATAATTTAAAGAAAAATTAATAAGAATAAGTTTTTAATAATATAAATAATAATTTTAAATATATGTGAATGAATATAAAACTTACAAAAATCGACTTCATTGTAAATAAATAAATATTATTATTTTATTTGTTAAAGAGAATTGAAAGTATATATTTGCAGTGTTAACTAAACATATACAAACCACCAAGTAATAATGTGTATTTAATTTAATTTGATTTGTCTTTTTATACAAAATTTTTTAATCAAATATCTATCTATCTGTCTATATCTATATATATTACGCGATATTACTTAATTATAAGATTTGAATTATATGCATATAAATAATATAGTTAAAATTGCACAAAATCACCATCAATATTATAGATATCGCAAATTCTCAATAGTCCTTGATTTAAAAATTAATTAATTGTGAAAAGCAAAAAAAAAAAAAAAATTTACCACCACGATATTTCAATATATATATATATATAACATAAATCTATATAAGTTATATTCAATCCATCCATTTACCATTTTTACCATTTATTAACATGATGAACAAAATTATGATGGTGCTGATGGTGTTGGTTAATGTTGAATAGCAAAAAGAAAAGAAAAAAAATTTAAATGCAATATTGAATGCATTTAAATTTTATTATTATTTTTATAGATATATATATATTTTGTAATAAGATCGTAAATTAAATTTTTAATTATCGCATTTGAATACAAAAAAAAAAATTAATATATATGGACTATATATTTTGAAAATAAATTATTGAAAATAAACCAAAACAATTAAAAACCATAACGATCGGTGTCTCATTTTCATAACCACGTATATTCATTATTTGATGCCGGTAAATCCCTTCACTTATAATGCAATAATCATCCATTAGCTGGTTAAATGTTAGTTTACTTGAATACAATGTCTTTTAAAAAAGAAAAAATATATGTTTATTCATAAATAAATCATCTTTAATCTTGTAAATGGTTTGTCCAATACGTACATAATTACAATAATTAACATTTATAGGTGATTTCAAATTAAATTAAAATTCTGACACAATTTTATGGTCGTCGCGGCGGTGTTCGTACTGTCCTATACTGAAGACATAAAGAATTTTTTCAAGCCGGTAGTTATATTTAAACACCGTAGTTGTGACGATTGTTTCCTTCAAATTGAATCCAATTGTTTCATGTCGGGAAAACGTTATTGTTGTGACGATTAAAGCAATACGCATTAATGATTCGTATAATTTCGATCTTGGTTAATAAACAATATATTATACATATAATTTATAACCATATAGTAGATGAAGTTCAGTATAGCAATTCATAGAATATATAGTCGTATATTATTTTTTTACTCAATTCTTTTTTGATTTATCTGATAGCACAAGATTATAATGTATTTTATATAGATTCATATTAATTTTATATGTAATTTGTCAAAAAATTTCATATGCAAAATATCAAAAGAGTTTATTAGACGACGAACCCATTTTTTATATATAGAGAAAAATAGTTTTTTTTTCCGATCCGATCCATTAATAAAAATCATTCAATTATATAATTATTATTAAATTAAATATATTTATAATTGCTATATTATATTGATCGTTAAATATTATTAATAATATGTAGTAGTATATCGTCGGGGCTTTTTATAGTCATTATACTAAAATATTATATCAAAAAACCATAATTAAATCAAATACGGAATATTTCTATATTCTTAAGTCATATAAATATGCTGCATCATATTATTGAATATCCTTATTGCTTTATTTATTTTGTTTTTTGAGTATTTTGTTGATTTATTGTTTTCGTTGTTTGAATTCTTTGTTTTTTTATTGTTTTTATGCAGAAATAAATATCAAAAAGAAAAGATTTTATCTTTTCAAAAATAACCAAAACAAATGAAATTATCTTTAAATTTATCAGATAATAGATTAAAGATTTTTATCATGTTAACATATAGGTGATGTGACGAATGTTGTATATAATTATTTATTTATATTAAACATTTTTTTTTTTATCAAACAATCAAACAATCAAACAAATAAACACCAACCAAACCAAAAAAAAAAAAAAAACTTGTTAAAATATAATAAATTAGAGGAATTCGTTGTTTTTTATTTTGTATTTGTATTTTATCGGGTTTATTTTCTGATGAAATTTGCATATATATTAATAAAATTAAATTAAATTAAAATCAAATAATAATAAAACATAATGATGATGATAATAATAATAATAATAATATTTTAAATATATATATTTATGAAAAAAAAAATAAAACTGAAATACTTCGTAAAATGACATATCATTTTTTTTTTTTATATTTTGTTGATTTTTTAAATCACAAAAATGTATATTATATATATATTATTTTATAGTCATTTTTTAAAAGGAAATACAATAAATTATATTGTATAATACAGTGACGTTCAAAATAGTATGTATGTATGTATGTATGAAGTACAGATTGGAAAATTCTATAGTTTTATAGATATTGTTAATGATTTAAATGATAGCAAATTTTACGAATTGAATTTGTCATGTGATAGAAAATCAATCTTTTTCCAATTTGAAAACCAATTTAAAAAATTAATTATTTACAAACCTTTTACGATTCCTTTCCACTATGCCGCAATGTCAGCAAAATTCTAGTTTTTCAGATTCACTGTCCACCCAAATTCGAATGAATTCACAAATTTACGCATAAACATTATATACAAAATATCATGAACTTTTAGTTAAATCAATTATCGCAGCATTTCTTTTTCAATCAAATGAAAATCTAGGTATTTTTTTTTGCTCATTTATAGGCATGAAATAAAAAACAAATAGACATTTTTTAAGGAACCAAAAAACAATGTGGAACAAATCAAATGATTGCGTATATCTGAAATCAGAAATTCTGTCTCATATTCTATATATTGCTTTATATTTTCCTATATTCTGTTTCATTTTCTATATTTGTAGAAAATTCTGTTAAATTTTCTATACATACAGGAATAGGAAATTCTGTATAGATTTCTAAACGAAAGTTAGATCATCGTTTCAATCGACAGCCAACTGACCATTTAAAATATCAATTCTATTTAATTTTCTATAGAAGGAACTTCTGTTTAATTTTCTTTATAGGTATAGAAAATTCTGTTTAATTTTCCAAAGGAAATTTCAAAGATAATTGGTTTTCATTCAACCACCAATTGCCCATTTCATTTCACAAATGAATATTGAATGAGGCTCCGATTCCAATTTCCACAATTATTATTATTATAAAAAAAGATTATAGATTTGTTTGTGTCTTTGTTTTTAATAATTATTCAAATAAATTTGTTTTTTTTTTTTTTTTAAATAGTTTATTTTTATTTTATAACATATTCAATATAATATTTTATTACCTAATTAATTAATGGATGTATGCGTACGAGTTAAAATATATTTAGATATATGTATATGAATGTTTTGAATTGATGATGCGATTTATCACAATAAAATTTTGGATTTGGATATGTATTTCCTATATATACATATATAGTGACATCATACCCTTTTCAATAATCAACAAAAATGATTTAAATAATTTAAATTAAAACAAATACAATTTCCTAAAATACAAATCTGTTTAAATTTCTCAACGTTTTTTTTAATCCATTTGAATTCCATTTGACAATATTTTCCATTAATTTATTGTTCTTTTTTGTTGTAAAACTCCAAAGTTCTTTTTTTTTTTGAATCTACGAAATACTGATAATGATAAATGATTTTTTTGTTGTTGTTGTTATGACATTTATAATTTATTTAGTTAAATTTAACTTGATTATATGATTATCTATATAAATTAATATTGTATTATATTTCTATTTATAAATGCTATAAGGTATTCGGTTGTTTCTGGAACAAATGAAGCTACAAAATGTTTTGTAAAAATTAAAAAGGATACAAAAAAAAATGGATAGAAATTAAATTAATAAATAAAACTGTTTAAACAAACCATAAAATAAAAAATTTCCCAACTTACCTTTGGTATAAAACCTTGTTCTCCAACTGTATATTCAACGCGATAAAGTTTACCATCATCACCAGTATATTGATAGAAACCTTTGCTATGCGTACCTTCTTCATTGTCATTATGTTTTGTGATTACACCTTGTTCTTCCGCATAAATACCATTTTCAGTTTCATATCTTCATATATATGGTATATAGATGTATAAAGATATATATATATATATATATGCATAATATTTAGATAGAAAATTAATTTGAATCATTAAAATATATTAAGAATGGTTTTGTATATGGATGGAGTATTGTAAACTATATGCGATTATTGTATTATGAAATGATTTATTATAGTATTGCAATTCTTACAAATAATCATATTTTTTCTCTTGTTTCTTTTCTTCTTGTCGTATAATTCTCCAACCTCCTTCATCATAATATGTACGTTTTGGTCGTTTTGTTGTTGGATTCTGTGAATGTAATAATATTAAAGTAATGATGTCCCTAATCTTTTGTTATATATATATAATGATTACCGTTTGTATATGTACATATATATGGGATCAATATGTTTAGTTTATATATATATTAATTAAAGGGTTTTGGGTCGGACTCGGAAGAAGGTGTAATGATGTACTTCCTTATTGTACGAAACATATATTTTATTTTTAAAAGGGAACATTTTAAAGGCGACACTTTTGTTTTTATTAAAATATGATAGAATAAAAGGATAATAACATTTAAAGGATTGTATTATTTTTTTGACACTTTTATTTTTGATTTTTTTTTCAATTGTTAAATAATATCATTTATCTTTACTATATATGCTTAATATAATTTTTAAAAAATTTCTTAAATATTTTTTTTTATTTTTCTTTTCATCTTTATATAATTATTTTATCATATATAAATTATATAAATTATTTTGTGTGGTGATTTGTTTGTTGTGTTTTTATGATCAAATCACCGCAACACATATAAATTTCATTTCATTTCATTTTTTTTTGTTTGTGCGTAAATAATTTAATTTATTTTTTATTTTTTTTTGTTTTTTTCTGTTTTTATTATTATTATTATTAAATTTAACTGGAGGAATGATGTTGAGGAAATCCATATGTTTGTGGTACATCGGGTTTTAGATCATTGAATACATTGGTTTTAAATGGATTGGCATCGTAATTGGATGGGCTACTTACATAGTCTCCTTCACTGTAAATAAATTGAATAATAAAATTTCGGTTTAATTAGATTTAAATTTGTTTTTTAACATCTCAAATAAATAAATAATAAAGCAAAAAAATACGTCAATTATGAAATGAATTTGGTGATAATTTTTGATCATAAAGACATCATAAATACAAAGCAACATTGACATTACAAATATTAGACAGTTTCACCTATATATTTTTTAGCTTAAAAGTAAACAGTCAAAATGATTTTACTAACAATTACTATTATTTTCTATTTTTTTCGCACAGGATCTTCAAAAAAATTCGTTGCATAAATGCGGAAACAACCATCGGTAATGATGTAAATTGGATAATCATTTAACCGTGAGTAAATAAACTATATTATATATTATAATAGTGATTTTCATTAACTCATTGACCATACATATAACATATATTTTGGCGGATTTTTTTATATTTTGCATTAACAATAATCGAAATTATATTGATTACGATCTCATGGTATATGATTTTAATAAAAAAAAAAAATGTGTATAGTTTATTCATTGAACGACGTAAACAAACGATGATACCATTAATTTGATATCATAATAAATTATAATAATGATAATAATAATAATAAAAAAATATTCCGGTTGATGTTAAAATATGTAAATTTTTTGAATAATCAAATTATATATGAATATAATATTATTAATAATTATTTAACCAAAAACAAAACAGTAAAAATCAATTCACTGTATTTGATCCACGGAGTCCTAATATTTGTATATATAAGTTTTTGATTATATATGCGGGCGATGGATCAAAGTGTTTCTGTATGTTTGGGTTTTTGAATACCGAGGTTTATTTTCTTATACGCGACAATTGGAATTTCATAAGGAAATGTCATCATTAATCAAATAAAAAATCTCTCAATTAAATGTGAATGAATTTTTTTCTAACTTTTGTACAATAATATTTGACTTCTTGAATCTATTTTTTTAAAGAATTTTATAATGAATAAATGCAAATTCGTTGTGCAAAAACAACGGATACAAATTTATAGAAAATTTCTGTTTGTACGTTCACTTTGGTCAGAATTGCGAATTTTCCTCCAAGAAGATCATTTATTTTTCATGTTTTTTTTTTTTTAAAGTTTTTCCTAACGCTCTGGACATTAGAGATTTGTTTATGTAAATATAAATATAAATATAAAAAGTAAAAATAATTAAATGAATTTTTGGTCAACTATGAGATGAGAAAGAAGAATAAGAAGACATATTTTTGTATAGGTGTCACATTTTAATTTTAAATGATGTCCAAATCCAAATATAACAATGTAAATTTTTATATTAAAATTTTTACTTTGATTTTATATATAATATATACAAATATGTGACCTTTAACTTTATTTTATTTTTGATCATTACGCGTGCATACAAGCGATGATGTATTTTATTTTATTTTATTTTTTTTTAATATCCTCCTCCAATCCAATTTTACATTACAAAATAACATAAATTAAAATTGAAAAACATTAATATATATATATGGATTTGATTATAAAGAGATTAGATAGTTTTTTTTATTTTTTAAATATATTTTTATGTAATTTTTAATGATTATTTGATGGTTTTGCTCAACATTTAAAGATACTTTTTTTTTTTTTTGGTGGTTTGTCAAAGAAACATTTTAATTATATATATATATATGAATGATGTCAATTTGGGAATGTGCGATATGAATGCGTTTGTATAATGCAATTTTAATGTTTATGTGCTTATAAGCATATATGATAATAAAAAAAATATATTTACTAATATGAGCCAGAACCATCATGAATATATGGGATATTTGTTCCATCATAAGGACCATATCCTCCATCATATGGATATGGTATATGTACATATTTTCCTAATTCTCTCATATCGTCAACATGATGGTATTGGCCATCATTGGTCGGGAAATATTGACCTGTAAACAAAAAAAAACAATAAATACGTATTAATATATTTATATATAATTTTTCTTTTGACTATAATATATATATGATAATAATAATTGGTTATATTATGGTTATAAATATTAATTTTGTATATTATTTTTATACACAACAAAAAAAAAACAATGTGTTAATCTATATATATATATATATATATTATGTATATTTATATAGTAAATTTATTAACATCAAACCTAAAAAGAAGAAGAATTTTAAAGACAAAAATAAAAACTAATAAAAAATCGTTTAATTTGTTGTGTGCATTAATTTTTGAATAAATTAAAATCCGTAAAAAAAAAAAAAAATTACAAACAAAATATCAATTTATTGACCTCCACACACACACAATATAAATATACCATATAAAAATATATAAATTATTGCATAAATTTCCGAAAGTGTATCTCAAGTTATATTAGATATTATTATTATTGGTATTTGATCGTTTATTTATTGTTTGCTACACTCTTGATCGTCATCGTCATCATATCATATCACGTCGTCTGAACTACATTAATTTGTTTATTATTTTTCGTTTTTTTTTATTTTTATTGTTCTTTCATAATGATTATTTATTTGTTTATTAATTTTTTTTTTTTTTTTGGTTTTTGGTTGAATATGAATAAAATTGATGATACAATTCGAAAGGAATTTGAATTGATTTTTGGTTTAATGTTGTTTTTTTGTATTTTAACTACTTAAAAATTTATATCTGAATAGATCCGTAAATTCAGATGCATTATGTATACATATATATATATTAAACAAAAACGATTAAATATATCATCGAATATTTGATTATAATAATAAATAATATATGTTATATATAGATATATGGAATAAGTTATATTTTTCTCTCTTAATCGCCTTATCGCCAAACCAAATATATTATTCAGATTCTGCTCTTGAGGTCGATGATTGATCCTGGAAAATCCTGGACAGTATATATGAAACCGAGAGATTATACCGTATAGGTGGAAAGATACCGTGTTGAAGAGAGCTCCTTGTTTTTTAATATATTATAAAATTACTGTGTTCTGTTGCACCACTCAACACAACATCAATTGTGTTGGTTGGTAATGGTTAAATTGACTTTTGTTCTTTCATTAAAATAAAAATTATGATTTTAAACTCGATATCAATCTTTGGAAAGATTTTTCTTTTTGACAATTTAAATTTAAAAAAAAAATGCTTGAAAGATTTATATTACAAAAGATCAACTTAATAATAATGAGTGGATCAACTTTATATCAATTTTTATTCCTTCGAATATAAAAGAATATTTCTTAAAAGGGCCTCTTTTTTTTTTTTGAATTGGTCAATCAATCAATCAATGGTATTACCCATAAGATTAAATCATTTACATTTACAATAGAATGTTTTTTGTTTTGTCATATAATTTTTTTTTTAAATAATTGGTTTCACATTTGATTTGATAAATACCTGCTCCTTGACCAGCTGTTGTAACAGCTACCAGCTTAACTTTAAAATAAAATGTTTAAATAATATGTTATTTTTGGATAAAAGTAACTCTTCTTTTTTTTTTTTTTTGCATGCATATATGAATATAATAGTAGAGTAACAGAAGTGAGTGCAAATATAGTACAAAATATAAATGAAATAAAATTTATTCTTTTAAATTTTGCATGCATCTTTTTTTTTTTGATTGATTGGTCTTATAATAATGAATGTTTTCAAACGATCTTAATATAATTAGAATAAAAGAACGAATTATCTATATGGAATAAATTGAAAAAAAGTGTCTGATTCGTTGATCGGTCCGCGCGTATTTTACGATTGGATCTATTTTCCACAATAGATTTTTTAATTAATTAAATTACCCCCCTTTACATGTTATTAATATGTTAATGTTAAAAAAAATTAGAATTAGTTTTTTTTTTTTTGGTTTGTAATGGTTAATACAATACAATATTATACAACATACCTTCTCCGGTTGGATAATATCTTCCATCTTCATTGTTACGATTCCGATAAATACCATTTAATTCATGAACATCAGCTTGTATTGAAGTGATACCTATCAATACTATCTGTAAAATTTTATATATATATTTAATTATAGAGATATAGAAAATAAAATGTAAAAATGTATTATTATTTTTTTTTTGATTGTCATTAATTTAATAATTTCAACATTAAAAAATGAGATAAAATCTTTATATATAATATTATTATTAAACGGTATACATTTTATTATAAAAAAAAAAAGTCACTATATCGTCGTCATCATTCCTATTCATACTAACTTGTCATTATATATATATATAGAAATAATTTAATTTTATTTCAAATATCGCACAATAAATGACTAAAAATTACATAATAAAACTTTTTCGAATGTTACACAAAACTGAATTAAAAAAAAGCGCATACCTTATTTTTAAATATCAAAACATCTTTTTTTTTTTGTTGTGTGTTACTTATTTTTGTAATAAAATTTTTTAAATATTTTTTCCTATATCTACGAGCGATCCATATGTGATTTTATTTCTAAATACTATATTTTTGTTTATATTAATACAAATTGCATATATATGAATTGCATTTAATTAACTTGTACAAATAAATTAAAATATTAATAATGGTAATAATAATAATAATAATAATAATAAAAAATTGCTATGGTAATAATTTAAAGAAATATATGCAATAATTGAAAGTATATGGCAAAAAGGAAAAAAATAATGGGAAAAAAAAACTAGTCATCTTTATATATATTTCGTTTGGTCGCTCATAAACAATTACCATCTTTTTAAACTATTTTCTGGTCAGTTTTAACGGTTTTACAATTATATTTCTATACGTTAAAAATTATTTATAAGAATTTTCAAAGTTCAAATTTAACATTTATTTTTGCAATTTGCATCAAGCTTCAAATCAGCAACGATATTTAAAATATACGCAGGATTAATGAACGCGAAATTCCATAGTAAAATATATTATTGTTTTTTCGCAACGTATCAAAGACACATTTTAAAACTTTTCCTATTCGCCGGAAAAACAAGGATTCATATTTAAAAAAGAAATATGTAGGCAGTATTTGTTCTATTTCTATCTATATATTACAAATATTTTAATTTGTCTTTTAAGTCAGTTATGCGTTTGACCGATTGTTTGGATTTAGTCTATAAGCTATCCATTTTAATTGGATTTTTTTTCAAATAATTGGAGGATGAATGGAAAATTGTTGAAATTTGGAATGGAAAAACTTAAAAAATTTAATTGAAAATTTTTGGAAATTAATCAGAAAATGGTATATGTTTAAAACGAACCAAATAATAATAATAATAATAAAGATGATAGAATTTTATATTCAATTTAATAAAATATATTATATTTTGCATTTCATTTGTATTTTTTATATATATATATATATATATAAATATAAATATATTATATGATATGATAATAAAAATATATTTTCAAGGAAATTTTTCTATAAAAACTTTTCTATAAACATTTTATTATTGAAAAGATTTATATCAAAAAAAAAATAAATAAAATATATGGTTGTATTATGGTCTTCTTCTTTTTGTTGTATATATTCTCTTACGTAAAGTTAAATTTTAAATACACACATAATTATAATAATATGTATTTTATTTATATATAAAATACCACCACCTTGTATATATAATATTATTGTTTTAAAAAAAAAAAAAAATTATGCATAAAAATTAATATTTTAAATTGATCTAATTTAATTTTGACATAATATTTTTTTTTAAATTATTGTATTTTTTATCATCTTAATTTATTTAAAATATAATTAAGTAAAAATCTATAAAATAAAAATTAATTATATTCAGTGTTAAATTAATATCATAAAAAAAAAAAAATTAAATAATTGTAAATCATATTTTATTATTATATGATTTTTAACGCGATATACAAAAAACAAAAAACATTTATTACTTAATTATTCTTTATGATAATTTTTAATTTTTAATTCAATATATATATATATATAGATATACAATCTCTTATTGCTGCCCTTCATCATCATATCACCGTGATATATTTTTTATAAAAATTCAACTATTACCTAAAAAATAATCTATTTTTGTAAAATATTTTTAAACTTAAAAGAAAACAAAATTATTGAACGGTAGCTCGAATTTGTATATCTTTACAACTAAACCTTTAATGATTTTTCTATTAAATAATTTATATAAATTTTAACTCTTGTGTAATGTAATGCATTATCAATCAATGAATAAATTGTGTAATTTTTAAGATTTTCCGAAGAATAATGCAAATCCAGGGATATTTTAAAGAAATAATGATTTTAGATTTTGAAATTCGTATGTTTGCAAAATTTGTTAAAAACATATAACAAGAAATTAATTCGATTTAATAATCCATTGGCATTCTATCGAAGGTTGTCAAAGGGATCAGAAAATCAGAAAAATTTTCCAATACAAACCAATTTTCCAATTTTTCATAATTTTCCCAAAACAATAGAAAAATCCTATATAGAGACAATATACAGGTGTTTGAACAATGAACAATTCGTTTAAAAATTTTTTAAAAACTTTAGGTTTTAACGGATTGCGATGAAAATTGGCAGATGAGTTCTTGCTGGCGATAAGAAAACTGATGATCTAATAAGTTTAAAAATAAATGATGAAACCATCAAAGAAAGTGACATTTTTAATCATAATTCAAGTGAAATATAAGATTGTCCAAAATATCCATTTCAAAATATCGTTTTGAAATAATTAAACTACATATATATAATTTAATAAGTCATTAAACAAAAACCGTATTACAATCATTATCCATATTTATTTTATATTCCGCATAACGATATATAAATGATTCATATATAAGAAAAAAAAAACCATATATAAGTTATGTGATTTATATGCAATGTTTATTAGCATTTTTGTTTTATTTTTCTTTTAAATATATACTATATTTATATAGTTATAGTTTAACTTCAAGGAGGAATCATCAATTTCATAATAACGATCTTAATATCGCACACATATTATTTTATTAATTTGTATTTCGAAAAGCGTGTATACAAATATATGGTGCATATTTTAAAAATAATTAACACATTCATGGTTGTATTCGCATATTCAATATACAACAAAAGAATGCGTTTTGCTAATTTGTATATTTAATTATTATATATATAATGTTAAAGATCAACAGAGATTTAACTAATTATTATTATATAAATTGTCTCTGCATTTGCTGCGATGCATTTCAAATATTTGATTGATAAAAAATTATCTACCGACTACCGACTATTTCAGATCCTCTATTGATTGTAATTTTTCCTATATTTACAAATTCAATTGATTATTATTAGGAATATCTCATTCTGTTTCAAAGATTATATTGAAATTTTTTCAAGAGGTTTTATTATACGTTGGAACAGTTTTGTATCTGGGAAATTGTTACGATATTTCATCGCAATATCGCCACTCTTCATATAACAAATCGAAAGGGAGTTAAATACATTAATAAAGACAAAATCATATATAAAAAATATATGATAATCTCTGAGATATAATAAAATAATTTTGCGTTGACCTTTTTTTTTTATACTTGCGTTTTTCTTATTTTATTTTTTAAAGTTGTTGTATAAAAACATATGACCTTTTTCTGAATTATGTCTATAGATACACATTTTGTATTTGTACATTTGATTTTTTTTTTTAATTTTATTATTATTATTATTATTATTTTGTGTGTCATGATTTTGATTTTGTATTAATATATTAAAAATAGATTTATAATAATAATAATAATAATATTAATACATAAAAATGTATCGACTACGTTTCTAAAAAGATTGTACTAAAATATATAATTATTATAATTATTCAATTTCTTATTAGACTTTGTATCCTGTCTCGAAACCAATATATTTTTCCGCATTCTTTAATTTTATAAGGATTTAATTAATTAAGTTAATTAAAATTGTTTCAATATTCGCAGATCATAAACCAAAAGGAAAATTTGTAACGAATGTTAAAGGGATAAAACTTAACTTAAAAGTATCAGTTTCATTTTCTAAAAACTTTTCTCCAACTTCCCACAAAATGATTTCGACTGATTAAAGTTTAATTTATAATTTCTCATCATATAATACCGATAAAATATTTTTCGTTAAACTTCACAAAATACATGAAATATTTGATTTTATTTTGTGTATTATTTTAATTTTTTTTTAAATATTTACTCAGGGTCAATAAGATAATTAAATTATTTAATTATATCATCGCGTATATATAATTATAAAAAAAATTCTTTTCTCAAAAAAAAAAATAAATAAGGTATACACACGTGAAACATATAAAATTAATTGATATGTTAATTACTTAATTTGTTTAGGAATTGAGTAATTCATTAATATTTTATTTATATATATATATATATATATATATAAATTAAAAGCTTTTTATAAGTTATTTATTATTTATTTTTTGATTTTTTGTGAATAACAACTTTATAAAATTTAAAAAAAAAAACAATCTTTACTTACCAAAATAATTGCAGTAACGTTTTGTATTAAATGATGCATTTTATTTTATTTTTTATTGTTGTTTTTTGTTTTGAATTTGATTGTAATGTTTTTCTTTTAATAATAATTAAATGAATTAATTTTAATAAATTTTCTAACTGTATTTTTCTTTAATTTTTTGCAAAAAATTCACAAAAGTATTATTTGTAAAAAGCACAAAGAAAAAAAAAATAAAATAAAAATCACACAAAATGTTAAAGATAAATTCAATTAGTTAGTCCTTAATATATTTTTTTACTATATATAAATTAACAAAAAATATTTTACTATATACTTAATTTATAGATATATTTATTTTTATTTATTTTTTTTGAATGAATTAATTGTATGTGCAAACACCAAAATACTTTCCCTGATGGGATCTCAAAAAGAAATGCGAGTATTTAAAATTTTCCAACTCTTTATATAAATAGTAGGTAGTTATAGTATATAGTAGTTTGTATATTAGTTGTTTGTATTTTTCGTTGATTATTATTTTTTTTGTATATTATTGAGTCGCAAGGTGTGGGTTGGTTTTATATATTATATATATATATATAAATAAATTAATTCTGGTGGTTAACTTTAACAATGAAGACGACGACGACGACACGAAACCATGATGATGTTGTTTTGTGTTAATACAAAGTTGTATATATATACAATCGATTATTATTATTATTATTATAATCTTTATTTTATTGATATGTATTGTTGTTTGTTTTTTTTTTTTTGTTTGTTTGTTGATGGATGCTGGTATTTTATTATTTTTATATAAAAAGCATCAAAAGCATCAAATAACTATAAATGTGCAGTATTATTTACTATATAGGTGTTTATGTATGAAATGTGTACAAAAAGATGTTGAAGTATTTATCGCGTTTAAAGCTTTTGGATTGAACATTTGTTTTGCGGAAATAATGCTAGGATAATGTTATTAGTCGAAAGAGAAGTTACACTTCCTCCTATACTAAATATGAAAAATAATACATCAATAGGTTCCTTGCGGGCATTTTTTAAATGCATTCATAGAAACACAGAAACCAAACAAATTTCTGAACGTATTTTTTTTTTATTATGAGGTAAAGAGTTTTTTCACGTTTAACATTCTGAATGGTGTTTTTTTTTGTGTCTTGGGAAAAGTTTCTCAAGTATAGAAAAAGGAATCTCAAATGCCATTTTTTTTTTTGTTATATTTGTTATTTTGAGCAAAATTTTCTAAAGTATAGAAATTTCCTGAAAAGATCGTGAAAACCGCCACCCACAAAATATTCACATTGGCTTCAAAAACGAATCATTTTTGCCGAGAGACGATGCTCTATGTTTGGTATAAGATCCAAAAAATATGAGATTTTTTAATCTGGTGAACAAACAATAACCAAAAACTTATCAATGAAGCCAAAAAAATACTTTGATTAATCAACATTTTATCACTCCAATCCAATTCTTATCCAAATTTAACGTGCATTTCATACCTGTTATTTACATATATATATAATGATGTCGTTTGTTTTTTTTTTTTGATTGTTTTATGTATATTTATTTGTATAAGTGTTAAGATGCATGCATAAGAAAGACAAATTTTTTTTTTTTGTTACGTTTTATTTGTGGAATTTTGCACTAAATATATGTAATATATTTGGGGTTTTTCTTTTAATGTAACATAATATATATTATATATTAAATGCACTATAATATTTTCTGTTTTATTTTATATATAATCGCATTAAAAATTAAAGTGTTTTGGAATACATCAATAAAAAAAAATGATTTACCATTTGGGATATAAAAAAAAAAAATCACAAAATCTCTGAATTTATATATGATAAAATTTTGTGTGTTTTTTAGTTTTTTTTTTATTTATTTATTTGATCAAGGATGTATATATGAAGAATTTCATATAAACTATAAAAATACCACAAAAATAATCATTTTCCGAAAATATATAAATTTTTATTATTTTGTATATAAAATAAAAAATATGCGATTTATATATATAAATATTATATTGTTTTTGTATGAACATGAACATGATGAGGATGAGCCATCGATTTTAATTGTTGTATATATAATAATATATAAAAACAAAAATAAAAGATACGCGTAATTAAAGTTCATGGTTAAAAAATAAAATAAATATATAAATATATAAATTGTTTTGTTAATGCATATTAAAATAATTAAATATATATGTATACAATAAAAATATCCCTATATGAAGAATAAAATAAATTGATTTATTTAAGTTTAAAATGTATTGTATATATGCGAAAAATATAAGATTTTGAGACCATGAATTCTTTACAAAAAAGGTTTATGTTTAAATTTTATATATGTACGACCATTTACATGCCCGCAATGAATCTCTATTGTATTATTATTATTATTATTCCTTCATATACCTACGAATGTTTTTCGAATTATATTTATTATTATCATATAGTATTATTAAAGATATATTAAAGATAAATTTTACGTGATATATACTTAATGTAGATTAATTTATGCACAAGGTGATTTTTTGGATTTTGGTTTACGATGTTTAATATATATATGTATATAAATGGCATTATTGTGACACTTTTTTTTTGTTTTGCTTTTGTTATAACGTGTAAATGAATTAATTTTTGTGCATATTCCAATAAAAAAAATCCATATTTGGTATATTAAAGAATTTTCGCAGATATAATTTTGTATCCTATATATCGCATATTAAGAGATTTATCACTCGCACCTCTTTTGTTTATAAAAAAAACTTTTGTTTATGAATTCCTTTCTGTTCACATATGTAAATTTGTCATATTATTATGCATTGTTAAGATATAGAATAGAATTTTTATTGAAAAATATAAAAAATATAAATATTTCCTATTAACCACAAAAGAGTATTTTATGGAATTTTTCTGGTAAAATTCCAATGTATTTTAAGGAAAAGTCTTTCTATTCCAATTGGAATTCTGTTGTCGCAATTCTTTGTCGTAAATCCAACAACATTTTCCGTGAAAATGGGCGCATTTTTTCTTCTATTTTCCAAAGGGAATTAATTTTGTTATCCATTCAAATTCAAAAATATACCTATATAGTTCTATAACCATGCAACACTTTCGTTGTTCTTCTTAAATATATTCTTACACATTCAAAATTTCCAGCTGATTGCTCAATTACCTATTGATCAATGAAACCCTTTGGAATTCCAATGTTTCTAACAAATTAATACTATGGAAAATCAAGTGAAATGGTCGGAAAATTGATCATTTAGTTACATATCTATTAGAGTTGTTCATCATTTTATATAAGAAAGTTTTATTAGAATTTAATTGATGATAAATCTAAAATCTTTCTATTCCACTGATCTAAGTACAATTGATTTCTGTTTTAGATTTTAAACGAATAACAACGTGTTTTTTTCTTTGTTAATACATATATATAGTTTGAAAAATTGAAAGTTTTATCTTCTATGTTCAAATACGTTAGTTGTTCAAATACATCAAAAATTATTAAATAGTGTAAAAACTTTAACGTATAACCACCTATTACATAAAAATTTTGACAAATTTATTTATAAATATTTTATTGCAATTTTATATATATATATATATAGGTTTTTGAAATGTGCATTCGTCGATAAGATAAGAAATATTAAAATATAAAACTATAAAAATATATTTTTATATATAAAATGGAAGATATTTTATATATCATATCATTTACGAAAAATTTTTTTATAGTTTGAAATATATTCAGTGTGAATACACAAATTATATTAATATTATATATATACATAATAATGTATATAAAATAGATGATATACATATTTTTGTTTTTACCTTGATCGAATATAAACGATCTGTTTAGTATTTTAGAAAATGAAAATGAAAAAAAAAAAAATAATTAAGTTTATAAATTATGAAGAACATTTTTTATAGGATTGTTACAATTTTTTTTGATTTGATTTCGTATAATTTATTCAAAAACTATTTAAATTTACATAAATTTAATTTTAACAAAATGTTTTTATTCGAATCTTTTATTTTGGTTTATCTTAACACAAAAAATACTGTGGGTTTTATATAAATCATCATTATTTTCTATATCATATAAGTGTATTTCAATTTTTTTTTTTTATACAAGATTTTTTTTATTACTAAATTGTGGACTATTATTATTATTATTATTATTATAAAAATGTGCAAGATATTTTTGAAGATGGTGATATTTAGTAATGGAATAACTCTAAATAGATGTATATTATTATATAAATTAACATATTTAAAATGATCTGTTTTTTTTTTTGTTTTTTGTTAATTATATATGCATATTTTTTATAAGAATGCAAATCGACAAATATTCAAATATTATAGTATTATAGTATATATGGTTGAATTAAAATGTTTCGTGTAAAGGTATTTTAATTGTTTTTTCATCATTTTATTATTATTAATATTGCGTTTTGTAAAAAATATCCATATGCGATTGGAGAATTACATTATTGCAAAAGAATTTAAATGTTATATATATATATATATATGGATATTACTTTTTCTTTAAATCGTATATAGATTATGATGGAAATCTTCTTTTTGTTTTTTTTTATTTACTTTGTTATTGTATAATTTTCTGATTGTTTTTTTGTGTTGCATTGAAATATAATAATCATTTTTTACTAATTGCTTGTAAATCGCACTTAAATAATACTGCTATATAGAAAATTCATTTCTTTTCGGAAATGTATAACAAAATTTAGCTTTAAAAGTTTTTACAGAATTTTCTACCTTTTGAGAGAATTTTCTATATATAATTGGGCAGAATTTTCTTTTTATAGTAAATTAAATAGAATTTACTATCTACAGAAAATTAGGCAACGTTACCTACCTATAGAAAATTAAACAGGATTTTCTATCTATAGAAAATTAAACAGGATTTTCTTTCCGTAGAAAATTCTGCAATATTTTCTTTCTATATAGAAAATTTTGTCTAATTTTCTCTCTTTAGAAAATTATATAGATTTTTCTATCTACAGAAAATTAAATAGAATTTTCTATCTACAGAAAATTAAATAGAATTTTCTATCTATACAGAAAATTCGCCACAGTTAACAACCCATAGAAAGTTAAACGAAAGAAAGAAAGAAAGAAAATCTTCCTGTAGAAAATTAAACATGATTTTCTTTCTATAGATATTTAAACAGAATTTCATGCTATTTATTGAAAATTTAACAAAATTTCCTAATAATTTTTTGTGAGTAACTTGAGTAAAACCAATTAAATTATCGTGGTCAGTCAAATTTGAGGGTGAAAATTAACTATAATTTTCATTTTAATGAGTTAGAAATTTTACACAATTTTACATCTATTCAGGAGAATAGTTTTTGGGTATGAATATTCTAATACCAATCGATAAGTGCAGTTGTTGTTTATTCTTTTACTTTAAATATGGATAAAAGAAACATTTTTTTATTTGGCAATCTCATAAATACTATTTTACAATCAAATATCATCTATATTTTTTAAATAAATTTATAAAATCAGTAGAACAAACAACTATATGTGATAAATTTAGATGGAAAAGATGGAAAAAATACAGTTTCATTCAATCTTCATATAAGTTATGATATAAAAGCATCATGTTATAAAAGCAAACAATCATGTTATTAATATAATTGTGATCAAATATATATGTATAATATTTGCCGGAACTATATGAATCGCCTAATTAAATATGACTTAATTATTAATATATTCAAGGTAGAAAATCCAAATACCTTATTTTGTGTCGACAAAATTCTCTATATATATACAAACATAAACTTTTTATTATTTATTTTCATATATAAAGATATGAGATTTGAATAGAAAAACATAAATCGGTTTTGTATTAATACATAATACATATAATTTAGTAGAGTTTTAATTCGTTTTATATATAACTATATACTATATATAACAATAACCACCAAAAAACATAAAATAAAAAAAAAATCTTTTATTTAATAATTATTCAAATATTAGGTCAATAACAAGGTTTACCATTTAAACTTTAGTTTTTATTTTATATTATATATATATATATATATTGTATATAAATAAATATATTTTTTGATAATTTGAGGCGTGTATGTACTTAAAGATAGTATATACATTAAATTTAAATTGTTAATTTTTCTCACTTTAAAAAAAAAAAAGGATTTATCACTAAGCCAAAAGAAAATCGATATAAATAAATTATATAAAGCATATTTAATATTCAATATTATTCTAGAGTGATTTATTAGCTTAGTTTTGAAATGGTTTTTTTTTTGTTTCTCGATCTCCGATATTTCCTATTTCCTTTTTAAACTTTCATTGGTGATTTATTTGTTATTACTGTATTCCCCTTTTTTTTGGAATCGTACAGAACAGTTTCCAAAATATGTAAATGGACTCTCACAACAGCAATGAATACTTCAAAAGCCATTCGAATTGAAACAATCGAATAGAAATATTGATTTTTGTCGATAAAATCATATATAGGTTAAAGTAAGTTTTGTTCCAATGTAAGTTTCCAAAGAAATATAAGTATTTTTTAACAAAAATTAAGTTTATCACCTTATTTTCTATCATTTAATTTAAATGAGCAATTGATTGGTAATAAATTTTTACCTCTCCTTCTAACTTTACCTGGTCGCCTTTTACGTTATATGTAAGTGTGTTCTATTCTATGCTTAGCAACGTTTTTTTTTTATTAAATGGAATAAATAAAAAAAACTATAATATAATAAATTATCATAAATGATTTTTTTTGTAACTTGAGATCCGCTTTATATATATTATATTAATGACTATATAGATAGATAAAAATTCTTATATTATATATAATCTATATGTAAAATAATAATATTATTTATGATGTCACACTTTATTAAAATACAAGTCTTGTTGGAAACGAAAAAAAAAAAATACTAAAAAGATTTTTATTAATTTTTCTTTTGCTATATAGCATTTGCTAAAGTTTTGTGATTTTTAATTTTCACATTCTCGCGTTTGTTATATAAATAGATAAATTTAAATACTGTATATATTTAATTCACATTTCAAATACACACATTTATGTGATCAAATGACATCATAATAAATTTAATTATATCATAAATATTGATCATATACTATACTATATATATTTAAAAGATTATCCTGAATTGCGGCATAATTTATATTTATATATATATATATATATGAATAAATGTGTAATAATTGCAATTTTTAAAAAAGACAAAACATTAACAATAAAACCCAACCGCATTTGTCGTAGAGAAGGTCAAATAATAATAATTTTTAACAAGCAAAATAAAAATTACATCATAATTCACAAAAAAAATAAAAAGATATATACATATATTGTAAAATGAATATTTTATATCATATATACCGATGACAAAAAAAAAAAAGGTACATTCAACTTTATATATCAAAGATTCGCATAAATATATAGTGAATATGTTAGAATTAACCTAGACTTCTTAATAAGTTTGATTTCGTATCTATATACGGTTATCTTATATAGAAAAACAATTTAAAAAAACCCATGAAAATCATAACCACCTATATCCAGGGATTGGTGACAATAAACAACCAAAAAAAAAACCCCATAAATACTCAACGTTCATGATTTTTTTTATTTAAAAAAATGGGTATTAAATTGCAATTTAATGTATATGACGTTAATATAAAATTTAAGGTATTTTTATTACAATTTTAATATTTATATATCAAAAACATTTTAAGTATTTATAAAAAAAAAAAAAACAGAATAAGGATACATTAAAATTCCAATAAAATCTCCCCAAGTATAATAAAAATCAGAACAAAATTATTATCATTTCGTATATGCATCTGTTATAATATTAAAATAATAAATTATAACAGATGCATTGTTGCTGCTTTTCATTTCAAGAAGGTGCATTTTTTTTTGTGCATGAAGTAAATGCCAACATGTTTAAAGTTTAACAATTGAAATGATCATATACGATTGAATATTATATACTATTCTATACAATTTCAACCATCCATTTCAGATCTAGTCTTGCCCAATAACTTATTATCATAATCATAAACTTGAAGCATTTGTCTCGTTATGATCTTTTTCTTTATTGTGATAATTTTTTGTTATATATTTCTTCTGAAGGAAATTCAAAAGGACGAAAAGGTTTTTAAGAAAGAAATTTTGTCACAAAACTATAAACATCCAACCCTATATCTCGTCCAGGGAGTTTATATACTAAACAAAAAAAAAAAAATGCAATACAAAAAATAATAATATATTGTAAATTCAAAATGATCGCGCAGTTACTGTTTAATAAACAATTTTTTTCTGCGTATCTTTCATAAATTCAACTTAAATTTTATATTATAATTTTTTATTATTTTGTATAAATACGGAATATTTTCTAATTTATATCTCGTCGCTGCATATATATTCTTTAAGCACACACATTCTTTATTATTAATCCTGGAAAAATATGTGGCGCCAACGACCGCGACGACGAAAACCATATAATATCTACGTCATTTACATACCAAAATAAAAAAAAAAAATGTATAACTTAATAATCCTACACCTTTATTCAAATATATAAATTGATATTATAAAATTGTAATTAATATGATAATTTATTTATATGGATGATAACTTTGAATAAAATATATATATATATAGAAATTTTTTTTAAATAATATATATAGTTTCGCATATATACAGTATTTTATACATAAATTTAAAATCACCTTTAAAAATTTTTATTTTTACGCATTTCTTTGAGAGAGATCATTGAACGATTATTGTATAGATTTGTTTTAAAATCAAAAATTCTATATAGAATGTATTGCACATGTTTTGTGGGCGAATTAAAAATCTAAAGACTATATCAACATTGGAATTGGCATAAAAATAAAAAAAAACAATATAAGAAATTAATATCCTTTAGACTATTTTGTGTTTCAAGTTTCAAGTGTATTGATTCATTTCGATTGAAACAGCTCATATGGTTTACAATAGCAAATTGCGATTCCACCAAATCACCGAATATTGTTTGTGAACATTAGATATTTTCGGTGGTCCCTTGTTTGTCTTCATCATGAGCAATGCTTTAAACTGTTATACAGAATTTCCTTTAGAAAATCATATAAAATTTCCTGAAGAAGATCTATTGGAAATTCTGGTTAATTTCATAAAGGAAATTTGTTATAATTGTTTTAAGGGAAATCAAGTATAGTTTTCTGTAAAGAAAATTCTGTATACAATTTTCCAAAGGACATTCTCTGTATACAATTTTCCAAAGGACATTCTCTGTATACAATTTCCCAAATGAAATTCGGTATAATTTTCTATTATAAAATTCTGTATAATTTCCAACAGAAAGCGATTAAAAAACTGCCTGAGCTGAGGTACAAAAAAATTGTGATGAGAAATGTACAACCATATAGAGTATTCAGCGTCAGATAGTGTATTGGATTATCTGCGTAATCGTGATAGAAGATCGCTAATAATAATAATAATAATAATAAAAATGGATAGGTGATACAGAAAAGAATACGTTTTGTTTTTTATTTAAGTTTATACGTAGTTCTTATATGTAATAAACCTTTGGGATTTTTTTTTTAAATAAATTCAATCGACGGCAATCTATATTAAGAATATTTCTATTATAATTATTTTAAAAACTATATATATTTTATATATTTATATAAATACGTATTTCCTTTATTGCAAAATCTTTAAATCTTTGTATATTTATACATATAAAAAAGGTTGAATACCGAAATATCATTTCCGAATAACGAAAAATTCTTAATTTGATTTCAAATTATATAGGTTTTATTTTATTGTACAATAAAATATTAATTGTATTATTTTAATTCATTTATATATACGTATATATGCGATTGGCGATTTAATAACTTACAAATTGTTTTTCTATTGTCCTCATATCTGTTTGAATCCATATATTTATAATTATATAACTCTCTGAAAAGGTAATATATGTTTTTAAAAATAATATTATTTTGGTAAATTCATTTCTATACGGCAGATATTTTAAATATATTTAAATAAAATTATATCATTTTTTTACGTTTGGCACAGATTTTATTTTTATTATATTCACATTCATATATAATTCAGAATGTCATATATATATTATTGCTGTTATTAATTGATTCAATTGTGTGTATTGTTTTTTTTTTAAAGCAATAAAATCAATAATACTATTTCTTATTTTTTATATAATATAATATAATTTTCCAAATTGGTAAAAATAATAATAATTAAATTTATTGATATTTACCAAAATACTATTATTCGTATATAATATAATTGAAATATTATGTTCGTATAGTATAATCTATTAATTATAATGCATTTTTGGAATCGATTTTATTATATAATATATAGAACACCTACTCTGAATTGTTTTAGAAAAATATATTCAATATTTTTGTTTTTTTTTGTTTCTATTCACCAAAATCAAACCAAAATATCAATAATTCAAATATTTGTACCAATAAATATTAAATTTTTTTACGTAAATTAATATAATATAATAGATGTATTTATTCGTAATACAAATGAGTTTTTTATATTCATTATGCGAATGTTTAGTTTATATAGTATTTGTCATTTGATATTGGGGGAAGCATCAACATGATATTAATCAGAATTTCCCACATCTTCGGGAAATTGTATATAATTTTCTGATAGAAGTTCTGTACAAAATTTTAAAGTATTGCTCACGATGAAGACAAACAAGTGACAAAATTGAATCAATTAAATTAAACATTTAAATGAACTTGCAGAATCGTGCTCCTACCACCGAAAATACATATATCGTTTACAAACAATATTCTGTATTTGTTGTGGGATAGCAATTTGGTATTGTAAACTTGAAAAATGTTCAATGGCCAACTGAAAAATTGGCATCTGTTATTTATGTTTCTGTTTGCAGGTTGACGTTGAAATACTAGCAAATTGTGGGGCCCCGCAACACCATTCAAAATTTAGTTTAACTGAACATATACAACTTTTCCTATTCCGTTGATAATAAAAAGGAAATTCTGTACAAAAGTTTAAAGTATTGCTCGTGATGAAGACGACAAACAATTAAGTGACATTAAATGAACTTGCAGAATCGTGCTCCTACCACCGAAAATATATCTATCTTTTATAAACAATATTCTGTATTTGTTGCGGGATAGCAATTTGGTATTGTGAACTTGGAAAATGTTCAATGGCCAACTGAAAAATTGACATCTGTTATTTAAGTTTCTGTTTGCAGGTTAACGTCGAAATACTAACAAATTGTGGGGCAGCAACACCATTCAAAATTTAGTTTAACTGAACATATACAACTTTTTCCTATTCCATTGATAATAAAACGTAAATGCTTTTTTAACCACAATTTAATGCAGTTATATACATTTTTCTATATATTTCTATATTCACATAATTTTTAATTTTCTAATAAATTTTCCAAATTTAGTAAAATTTTGATATTATCTTCTTAACAAATAGAGCTCAAATTGCTATATTATACATACATATCTATATATATATATCTAATAAACTAAATCCATATAGAAATAATGATCAATAATAATAATAATAATAATAATATTAATGAACTCACATTCGTTTATTATTATATTATGTATTAAAATTATCTAAAATAACACTTCCTTTTTTTGAAATGAATTCGTAATCGCGTGTGTCGTTTTCTGCGTATATTGTAAAAATTGAAACAAATAATTATGACTTTATAATGAAAATATGCAGTTTAATTATTATTAATTTGGACGAAAAAAAAAGAATATATATATAGAGAAAAATATTTAAAAAAAAACTAAAAACAAACATATGTTTTAGTTATTGCCAAAAAAAACAAAAAAAAAAAAAACAGAAAGGCATTTGAAATAGTATATGCGTTTATATAAATCAAATTTTATAATATAATTTAATAGTTTAACAATTTTTTTTTTTTTTTTTTTATACCATACATTCTATTATAAATATTTTTATTTTTTTTTTTATTTATCGTGAATATAAACAAAAGATCCAAATAAAAAATGTAGGTGGTGTTATTATGTATGTATATATATAGGATTATTATTATTGTGTAATTTATAATGTTTGAAGTCGCGTCAATTACTAAATTTTATTTATTTTATTTCTCTTTGCAATTTTTTAAGAAAAAAAAAAATCGTATCATTTATTATTATTATTTACATGAGAAAAGACATCAAGAATTGATTTTTCTTTTAGATAATTTCCTTAAATTTGCCGAATTTTGTGAATAGGATTTTCACAAAATAGATTTTCCCTATATATATATATATATATATGTTTCTATATTAGAAAATTCTCTTTACAGATTTTCGTTTTAGGAAATTTTTCCATAGTTTTTTTTTAGGAAAATGACTTGAGTATTTTCTATATTGAAAATGTTCTGTATAATTTTCTATTGGGAAATTTTCTTCTTTTAGGAAAATTCTTTATGATTTTTCTTTTAGGTAATGCTCTATAGTTTTTTTTTTTTGAAGGAAGTTTTCTATGGTTTGTATATAATTATAAAAATCTCTACAATTCTTTTACTTTTGCCAGGTCAGTCTTTTGTCAGTTACTGTAAACTACGATCAGTTTGGAATTTGTTAATAAAATATTGTGATAATAAACGATTATTATATATTAAATAAATCCCAATTCACATCCAGTATAATGTTGCAATGATGTGCGTTTAGTATATAATATATATATAGGTGTTTATATAATTTATAATAAAACGCAGTATGACCTTTTTGTTTTACATGAGCGTAGATATACATTACATATTTATTTTATTTTTTTTTTGCATTAAATATCCATAAAATATTGAACTTATTTAATGACACAAATATATACCTATATTATATATATACCACATACTGAGTGAGAGATTTTCGATATAACGAAAAACGGTGGTTATTATATTTTAAAACGATATATTATTTATTATATAAAAAAAAAAATACCAATATAATTAAATTCGTTTATATATAATTGTAATATTTTGGTTTATCGTTTTGGGTCGGTTGTTATATATGCATATTCATTTTTCAGATAGATTATATAGCTAAAAGATAAATTGAATATATTTATTTATTTATTTTTTTGTTTTGTATATTAAAAACAAAACAACTTTTTTTTTATTTATTTATTATGTGACACAGTTTTTAATTCATTCGCTATATAATAAAATTGGTTTGATGAAACGGTTTCATTATATATAATATACAAAAGATCAAATTTTTAATTTGGTTAATTTGTAATAATTAGTTAATATTTTTTGATAGATATATGTAGAAGAGGAGTTAACCAAATGTAAAATGATTGTGAAAGAAATCCATTATTTTTAAAATTGTATATATTAGATATTTTTATATGTTTTTGACAAAGGTATAAAACGGCGTTTATCTTCATCACAAAACAAACAAACAAAAATTATTAAAACAGAATTACACTGAATTTTTTTTTTTTAAATTGTTTAACATCACTTTTTCTGTTTTTATTTTGATTCTTGTTAATTTTTTACATTTCTATATTTAATTTAACTATTTAGAATAAAATAAAATATATTATTTTAATAAGAAGTTTTTCAAACTGAAAAAAAAAAAATAAAATTAATATTATGATCACAATCAATGATGTACAGAAAACTAGTAATAACACTGTAATTTTTAAATAATATCAAGAGATGATTTCCTTCAAAACAATTCAGTATATAAATAATATTAAAAATAGACAACAAATATAAATGTACTAATTATCCTGATTCATTTATAATATAATATTCACAAATTCTTACGTGTTTACAAAATACTTTAATAATATTACTGTTGTGTACCTTATATATTTGATAATAAATTTAATGAAATTATTATCATATTTTTTTTGTAATTATAATATGCCATGTATATGCACACACGTAAAATTAAACGTATATCTATCTATATATATCTGCCTCTGTATATTTCGATATACCGCATTTATAATTTTATTCATTATAATTACATTGTAATGTATTTAATAAATATATATATATATATATACCTTAAATATAAAATACACTATAAAATATTATATACGAATATAGCAAAAATATTCAATTCATATACGATATAATAGTTTTTTTATATGTGCTACGCAGAGTGTAGGATAATTTTATTGTAATTGAAGCTAAATTTTAATGACTATAAAACTATCATTTATACAATTTTAATGACTATATATCGATCGTCGATTCATACTTATTTTATGCATATATTCAATGATCTAATGAATGATTCAATGAATAATATTAACTATACGCCGACAGATTAAATATACTTAAGTTTTTGCCCATGAATATACGGACAAGAACATACGTTGTCTTTCCTTTAACTTGATATTTCTATATGTTGGATACGAATAAAGATAAGTCATTGATAAAATGGTCAATTTTGCAAGGAGTTAATTCTTATTATAGTAAAGAATCCGATTTATAGATAATTTTAAATTATACAGAAAAACCTTTAAAATCCATTCATTTTTTTCTAATCCCAAAAATGTCCATCCATTCCCATACAAATCTATAAGGATGTGTTTCGCAATCTAGTTATATTTATTTGTGTGGCGCTACATTATTTTATATTAAAATGGTACAATGAAATATTTGATGATGAATATAACTCGGTGAATATTTGATGATGAATATAACTATATAACTCTATACTATCCCCAAACGGGCCGTATGCTTTCTGTGTTCTAATTGTTTTTTTATCTGGCTCTATTCTATAGTAGCAGTGTTTTATTTTTTGATAAAATGTTTATTAAACCCATTAAAAATTGAATTTTTATGAAGCAAATATCAAAAAATTTAATTCAAATATTTATTTCTATACTATACATCATATAACTATTTTGTTTTTAACCGCAATATTTTATACTCAAATGTGTGTGATGGTCTTAAATATAAATTAATTTGCCAATGAATCACATATGAATTAATATATATATTGTTAATGAAAAAAATGCGTACATTATTCCATTCATTCGCGTATATATGTATATAGAATAATTTTCATTTCAACCTTCTTCAAAAATCATCAATAACCACATTTCAATGCAAATTTTATTTATTTATTTTGTTTTTAATAACAAAACAAAAAAAAAAAAACCCCACAAATCGAAATAATTGATCCGATTATTTTTTTTTTTTTTCCTTTTTATTATTTAAAAAAAATAAATTTTTGAAATATTTAAATTATTTAATTATTTATCTGTCAAAATGAAATTAAAATTTATAGACACAACATCGTTTTGTTTTTTTTTTCAACGAGGAATCTACATATAACAAAAAAAAACAACTAATATAATATATAGTATTGAAATTATTTTTATGTAAAATAGATATTTAATTTTTTTAATCTACGATAATTTATTACAATACAAAAAAAATGTGTTTTTAATGTATATAATATAGGCGTGTGTGTGTATGTGTTTTGGTTTGATATTGAACATTTAATGTTATTAAAATTAAATTTAAAAACAAAAAATTGATACACATTTATTATAAAAGGAAATTAATATTCTTATAATCTTAACAATTGTGTCCTTGTATATAGTATATATAAGTGTATATATATGACGTGGACATTTTATAATAATATCCTCTCATAAATAAATAAATAAACGAATGAACAATTTCAAATTGTTCAACATATTTATAATCTTCTATTTTATTATAAACTGATATTTATTAGAAAAAAACTTTTTAACTATGTAAATAATTTTTTATTTCATTTTTAGTATATATTTAATGATAATAAAAAAATACATTTTATATCTTAATTTAAAATATTTTTATGATCTGTTAACTATTTTCTCTTATTTTAACGATAAAAAAAAAAAAAATAGACATTTATAATAAAAATATTCAATGAATATAAAAATATATAAAAGAGTAGAAACAATGAAATCATCGCCGACGCGTCTAATATTCATTAATATTTTCTATGCGTATATATATTATTATTATTATTATATTAAAGACTCTATAAGAATTTTTATATAAAGTATTTAAAATATTTCACAATAAATTAAATATTTTATTTAAAAAATGCAATAAAATATTTGTATATTAACAAAACAATTAAGTAAATATCCCGCGCGTATACTACAATAATAAAATGACAATTAATAAATTTTATAATAATTATATAGACATTTTTTCGTCGCGTTAATTGTATAAAAATAATAATTGAATTGATATTGTATATGGAATTTTTATATATAAGCATTTTTTTTTTAATTCAATATAAAAAATTTAATGCATTTTGTAATAAATAATAACATTCCAAACTTTAAATTCCATTTATTTTATTATTATTTACATTGTAAAATTTAATATAATATAAAAAATTATCGTAAAAATAACAATTATCCTGTAGGATAATACTCCGTATTAATAATTTTCCAAATTATTTAATTCATATAACGATCAGTTAAATATATCAATAGCACACGAAACACACACACACTCTGAATGGATTTGAATAAAAATGCAATTGTTAATAATAAAAAAAAAAAATACCAATTTATTTATCGGTACATTGACTTAAAAAAAGCATATCTTTAATATCTTTAATTCTTAAAATAACTTAAAATATTTAATAAAAAAAAAAAAATTAATGATAATTATTGTAATAATGCTGATATATATTTATTAATTCGCATCCAACTCACGTTACGCATAACATCCTTATAAATAAATACTGGTTAGAAGATAAACCGGTTAATTTTCGACCTCAACAATTTTTCAGTGACCAAAACGAACCAAAATTGAAAAAGTGACATTCGAAACGCGCCTATATCAATTTAAATTATCCAAAGAAAAATTGAACATTCATGTCTTCACGGAATTAACACGTTGAACATTTCAATAAAATCTTTTCGTGTATATAAGGTTTTTTTTCTTTTTGTTCTTTTCCTCATATCTACCTTCAACCATTTTCAATTTCGAAATAATTAGCCGTGGTATGACTTTTCCGAATAGAAAATCCGCATATATATTTAATTTGACATAATTTTTATTATGTTTGTAATAAATGAAATATGAATAAATTTCCTATATGCGCGGGAATCCAAAATAAATTCATCAATTTCAATCAAGTTTTGATCACAAAATAATCAGAATTTTTTTTCTTTAAAGATGCGAACAGTTTTTGGCATTCACAAATGATCAGATAGATGGGAAAAAAGTGTCGTTCCGATCCGAATGTATTATCTATAATTTTTCATTTTAGTAATGATCGTTAATTTTCCAATAAAAAGTCGTCGGATATTAACCAGTACTCCAATTTCACGCAAATTCACGCAAAAGCAATTTATTAAAAAAAAAAAAAAACGATTAATTTATTTATCAGAAATATTTTAATTTTTATATTTTTTTTAATATCTTATCGCGGTAGTTGTTGGTTTTTTGCGGTATGTATGCAAATTTATATATATACGTATAATAAAGCTTTAAGAGTATAAACAAAAAAAAGTAATATATATATATATCTATATATCTTTGTTCTTGAATTAATTTGGTGTATGTGTATATATATTAACAAAGTATATTATTGGCGCCGCTTGGAATTTTTTTTTTTAATTTATTTTTCTGTCAAATTTTTTAAATCAATATATTTTATTATTATATTACCATAGGAAAATAATGCAAAAGTATTCTGTAATCTCGTTTTTGGATTAATCGTTTTTGGATTGATTGTATTTCCTTATACCAGTATAATTAGTTCATTTATTTCTGCGTCTATAATTTTCTAATATACGGGAAACAATGTCTAATTTTTGAAAATCATTATGTAATTTTCTGTAGAAAGAAATTCTATTACATTTTTTATAGACGAGAAATTGGGTATAGTTTTCTATATAGATAGAAAATTCTGTTTAATTTTCTATTGATAGAAAATTCTGTTTAATTTTCTATTGATAGAAAATTCTGTCTAAATTTTCTATATAGATAGAAAATTCTGTCTAAATTTTCTATAGATAGAACCTTCTATCAAATTTTCTTTATGACAAGTTCTGTTTAATTTTCTGTGAGTGGGAAATTTTTTTTCTATAGACTATAGAACGTTTGTCCAATTCTACTGAATAGTCTATATAGTTATTAGATCTAGGAAATTCTGCACAAATTTCGATAGGCGGAAATTTTATATAAATTAAACCATGTGTGGTATATATATAAAATGAATAACATTTTTTATCCAATTATTATCACACTCTATATATTTTATTAATAAAATATGTATAATAAAATCAATGGAATGCAAAAAAAAAAAACATTCCAATACAATAACCAAACATTGAATGTTAACTATATCATTTCCTGGTTCTATGATACATCAATAAACCGTATATATACTCTATATATATATATATAACAATATATCCCACAAGAAAACAAAAAAATATATATAAATCTGCATAATAGTTTTATTTTTTTATTCTCAATCACAAAACACATGTAAATATTATAATTATATGCTGATGAGATGGTATATATAATATATAAAATTTGATATATGATCTTCAATACCTTGATTGTTAAAATTGTTAAAAATAAAATATTTTATAAATTGTTTTTCGATCATTCGCATTTATAGTATATATAATATATTTAGTTTATGTTTATTAATAGTTTTATAATATGATGAATGTTTGTTTGTGTGAATTCACAATATACACAAATTACAAAAATAAAATTGTATTTTGATGCGGTGATGGCAAATATATGTATATACAATAAGCCGCGCCATCAAATATCTTTGGAAATAAAATCAATAAATTAAAAAAAAAAAAAGAATAAAATAAAATAAAAGTATATCAAACAGTATTTAATAGTTTTACAATAAAATTTGAACTATTTCGTTCATGACCTTTATATAAAAAATCAAAAAAAAAAAAATCACGCATTCTTATTAGCATTATATATATATATATATATATATATTAGAGTGGTTTTTTTTTATAAATTCTGGAATTTGGCTGGTCGCACCCCCCAATTTTTTTTATTTGGTGAAATCATGAATATTGGTAAAATTTAGGGTAGGTAAGTTGAGGGGAAGTGGACCCACCGAGGGGTTAAAGTTGAAAAATTCAGTGTTTTTAAGCAGATTTTCGCGCTTAAAGCGTTAACGGATGACATTGGCGGGTTAACATGTATGGTGGACTTAACTAAAATGAAACAGGGAAACTTTTTCTCATAGACAATTACCCCCTAAATCATCCCCTTAATACCCCTCCCATACAAAATTCATTCACATAATTTACAATATATTTTTAACATTATAAGGGTTAAAAATTGGCATTAAAGGGTTAACATGTATGAAGAGCCCCCACTATTATTGAATGCCTAAACTTTTCTTAGAACATACTATGGACCTAAATCATCCCCTTAAGGCATCCCCCATACGAATTTCCGATTTTTCACACAAAATTAGTATATTTTGGTGTATTATATGAAAATACATTAAGAAACACCTAAATCTCATATGATATTTAAAAAATGCACATTTATCATATAAAAATTTAAATAATTATGAAATGAAATACTATTAGTATTTAATTTTGTTATTTATTTATTTCAAAGACATAAAATACTAATATACAATAATTTAATAATTATAAGACGGCTTGGTGGTGCCGTTGATAAAGCATCCAACCCAATTGCGGGTGGTCACGAGTTTAAATCCTAGCCGGAAAATTTTTTCTGTGCTTTTTATGATTTGAATTCATGAACTAAGTCACCATTTATTCATGGGATCAAATTAATGAATATCTTTGGTATATTGTGTCGGACGCAGCCAAAGATTAACAAAGTCTACACACACATGCTCGCAATTATATATGAAAGTATATAACAAATACTCGTCATCATTATTAAAATTACATTAATAATTAATATCTGCTATCTGATTTTTATTCTTCGTATGAACTACATCGTAATCATAATGCGAATCAAATGATTCAGTCTCGCCAGAAGATGATGTCTTGAATTAACAAAGATTTAGATTCAATATCTAATTGGGTAAGGATAAACTTAGTAGAATTTAGTCCATCTAAAACAAAGGCATGTTTGTTCTCAAACAAACGATCCATAATGTTGACCCAATACTTATGCATAATACAATTATTCCACAATCTAATGACCTATTTACTTTGGGAATGTCTTTGTCAAACAACTTTTGATGGAGTAATAATATAATAATTGCAGCTAAAAAAGCGGCTAGTCGCATTGGAAGATTTTTTTAAGAAGATCGAAAGAATTTCTCAATTCAGAAAATTTAGCATTAGTTTATAGGTCTTTTATAAGACCACTTCAATACAATTCCTACATATGGGCTGGTGCACCAATTACTACACTGCGGTTTAGTGACAGGATCCAAAAAATACACGTAATTTCGCTGATCAAAAATGAAATAATAACAAATTCCATTGAATCATTGGATCATAGCCGATCAGTAGCTTCATTGTGCACATTTTATAGGTATTATTACCATGAATGCTCTAATGAAATTTTAAAGCATAGTGCTTATTAAAACTAATGTTTATCTTTAAATGTTACTCTTTTAACATTGTTGTCTAACAAAAAACTATTACAAGAATCATACGTTGAATCGGCCATAATTAATGTAATTAAATTAATATATTTTTAAGTCTATATATAATTGTAAGTCATTTTTGTTTGCTAGTTGGATATTTTGCTTCGTAATCCTTAACCACTTTTCATGTGAATTGCTTATTGCAATAATTATTAAATTATTGTACATTAGTATTTTATGTCTTTGAAATAAATAAATAACAAAATTAAATATTAATAGTATTTCATTTCATAATTATTTAAATTTTTATATGATAAATGTGCATTTTTTAAATATCATATGAGATTTAGGTGTTTCTTAATGTATTTTCATATAATACACCAAAATATACTAATTTTGTGTGAAAAATCGGAAATTCGTATGGGGGATGCCTTAAGGGGATGATTTAGGTCCATAGTATGTTCTAAGAAAAGTTTAGGCATTCAATAATAGTGGGGGCTCTTCATACATGTTAACCCTTTAATGTCAATTTTTAACCCTTATAATGTTAAAAATATATTGTAAATTATGAGAATGAATTTTGTATGGGAGGGGTATTAAGGGGATGATTTAGGGGGTAAGTGTCTATGAGAAAAAGTTTCCCTGTTTCATTTTAGTTAAGTCCACCATACTTGTTAACCCGCTAATGTCATCCGTTAACGCTTTAAGCGCGAAAATCTGCTTAAAAACACTGAATTTTTCAACTTTAACCCCTCGGTGGGTCCACTTCCCCTCAACTTACCTACCCCAAATTTTACCAATATTCATGATTTCACCAAATAAAAAAAATTGGGGGGTGCGGCCGATGATACAAAGCGATTTAAAATCTTCGAACAAAAAAAAACCACTCTAATATATATATATATATTCAATGTGTTTATGTTTTTTTAAGTATCATATTAAAAAAAAATCACACATATAGAAAAACTAATGATCATAATCTGCATGTTTTTATTTTCTATACATACAAAATAACAATTTTACAAAAATTTTGTCTATTCATTTTCAATTTTCATTGGAATGGTATATCTAATAATAATAATTTTTTATTTTAACATTGGGTAATTTTTAACATTTCTTCACATCAAAAATACACTTTTGCTACTTATTATTATTATTGTTATTATTTTACCAACAATTGCTCATGTATAGATTAAATTTAAACTTAAATAATAAACAACAAAACGGAAATACATTAAATTAAATCATCATCTATAATCTCGCACCCAACCACTATATATATATATAGATATAATTGATCTTTTTATATTTATATGCATATATTATGTATATAGTTAATTGAATATATCTATACAAGGTTATGCGGCCGTCGTATAATAACAAAATATAGACACACAAACCAAAACATGAAAAACGCGAAAAAAACCAAAACAATTATTCACTTATTTCATTTATATTTGACAAAAGCTTTCACTTTATGTTAAATTAGAAGAAGAAGAAGAAGAAAAAAAACATAATAAAATATTACCGCACACAAAATAAATAAAATATTATTTAATATAATTAATGACTTTTCTTCAATCCTTTATAATTTATCTTAAATTTATATAATATATATATATATATATATATACATAATATAACAATATGTTATAAATGGTTCTTCATTCATATATGTTATATATTCGTTTGTTCAATCAATTGTATGATTTTTATGTTAAAATCTGATTTAATGATAAAAAAGACAATGTGAATTCTGGTTTAAATTTCCAATAGCGTCCATAATAAATTAGTCATGTAGTATCTTTAACTAACCTTTTATTATAATTGCATACTTTCCACTGCCATCTTGCATTTTTAGCGTTAGCCTTCTGGCACGTGATTGGATCGAGTATTGTTTTTACAGTTTCTAAATTTCAAATGAATTTGTTGGAAACTGTACAAGATATGTCGAATCTCTTGACTTTCTTGACAAGATACGGCTAATCTCTTTAAAATTCTATGAGATATACTACAAAACATAAATGTTTAGTGGCCAGAAAATCTCGGAATTCTCCCATTACCGTGAGACCATAACGAAATCACACTTAATATCAGATGAATTTTTATAAAACTTTAACGAAAAATAGTATAATTTTACAGTATTTAAAATGTTTTTATTATTGCTATATATAGTAAATGTTTAAAAATCAATTATTATTATTTAATCATAAATGATGTATGATATATACATTAATATTTTATAATAAATTTTTTGAAGATAAATACTCTAAAAGCCGTTTAACGTGTGATGGCATTTTTGGTATATGATCACCCTGTAAATAATTAAAAATTATAATATTATTTTTATTAATGTACATTATATAAAATTTGATTATATTACATCTGGTATAAATCCACCCTCGTCCGCTATATAATCAACACGATATAATAAACCATCATCACCGGTGTATTCATAAAATCCTTTAGAACGAAGTCCCTCTTCGTCCTTGCTCAACTCTTCAACTCTGCCCGATTCTTCAGCTAATATTCCATTTTGTGTTTCATACCTTTTTCGTATATATATATAAATAAATAAATATTGAAAGTTTTATCATATATTTTTTTTTTCATTTTGTTTATAAAGAATATATACAAAGGCATATAATGTTAAATTAAATAAAAGTTTAAGATGTTTATAAGAAATGTTTATTTACGTATAAGAAACGGCGAATGTCTATATAAGAAATTTTAATTATTTTTATATTACGAAAAGCTTCGTTTTTTTCTTGTTATTAAAAATAAAAAAACGAAAACCCCACAAAACATTTGTCAAGACACTCCAAACCAGACCAGGTTGTCAAGATCAACTCCAAAGTTGAACGATTCTGAATTGTGAAAATACAAATTTTAACAGGTTTCGTCTATAAGTTCAATTTCCTTTGGTAGAGAATAATTGGGACAATTTAAATATCTCAATCGATTAAGATATAATGTTTTTTCGCTGAATATTACCACGATACAATTTTGCAAATAAATCAAAAATCGATTAAATTGATTGTGTCTTCTTTATCCAACTATTATTTTAATACTAACGAATAAATGATAACATAATATTGTTGAACGATAAACAAATGAAAAAAAAATATATACTCACAAATAATGATAACCATCCTTTTTCGATGAATTAACCAAATGGAGTATTCGAAAACCACCACCAGCCTCACCGGTACCCGAACCCATTTTTAACGTTGGTTTTGTTGTCTGTTCATGCGTATACGTATATAGTGGCATTGATGTTGTACCTTTTTTATATTTTGAATCACGTTCACCTGTATATTGTCCACCTCCAACATCTTGATGCATATATTTTCCGCCGGCAACATCTTGATGAATGTATTCACCACCACGAACATCTTGATGAATATATTTACCACTATCATCATAATATCCTCCATTATTTTTATCACCAATATGTATATATTTTCCATCATCAGATGGATGATATCGTCCATCGTCTTCGGGTATATATCTTCCATCGTTGTTATTGTTTTGACTCTTCTTTGATTTCAAATATGTCGTGGACGGTTTATTCGTTGTAATCACACGATAACGATTTGTTGATCGATAATTATTTTGATATGAATTTATTGATGTTCTCGTAGGATAATTATTATATTGACCAAAAACAATGGTAATGTAAGATATTACGAATATAATCAACTAAAATCAAATGTATACAAATGTAAAGTTTAGTTACAAAAGAAATACAAAAATTATATTATATATTTTAAATTAACTCACCGAGTATTTACACAACATTTTCTTGATAATTTTTAATTGATTTTGAATATATAAATATCAATATGGTAAAATATAATAATAATATATGATGATGATGGTTTATGGCGCACGGTAATTGAATGAAGAAGAATATTTTATACCATCAGTTTTTATAGGAATGAAAAAAAAAATGGATATGGTATATATTTTTTGGTCAATAAAATATAACATTTTATATTTTCGCTTTTATCGCCATGAATATATATGTTGTAATATTCTAATTATAAGGAGTGTGTTTCATAAAAAAAAAAATTGAATTGGATCATAGACGATCAGTCAGTATAGTGACACATTCGTATTCTGTATCTATTTATTTTCAAACTAAAAGAGTTTTTAATTCTAAATATATCAGAACTATGAAACAGTCCGCCATCAAGACAATTACATTTTTCTTACCAGAATATACTCATTTAAATTTGAACATTTTTGTTCTAAATCGACTTTTCCATTCACGACTTTACGTTTAGCTTGAATGATTATAAATAATAACCAATTGATATACAATGTATATATAGCAAAGAAATTTGCAGAATATTATCACCCTATATATTGCAAAAATTTTTGTTAAAATAAAAATAATTGATCTTTAAACATTTTAATGGAGTTGTTCTATCTAGGTGCGATCTTCTCAAAACAACTCATCAATGTCATATTTATATATATATATATATATATATAAATGCATGCGTGCGTTTACATAAATATATAACAACTTCTTCTTTTTTTTTCATATTTTTCTTAACAACATTTTGAACTCTTTAAATGTGTGAAAACATATATATTACCTAACTTTTAATTTTAAATTAGCAAAATTATCCTATAAAATTGATGATTTATAATAAAACTAATAATAATGCTTGAGAATTAATTTAAAAATATAGTTACAATGCGAAAAAAAATCTATAAATTATTATATGGTTTTATGCTAAGGATTTTATTACGAATATACAAATTACTTATACCTTTTAATGTAAAATTACATATTTTTTAGTGTCTTTTTCATTTGATTCATTAACAAATCTTTTTGAAAACTTTACTTAATGCCTTTTAAATGATCACTGTAAAATAATGGATAAGGTTTCCTTGAACGGAGTTGTTCAGAATTGAGAATTTTCCAAGAATTTCCCGATTTTTAATGTATTTTATATGGAAAATATTACCAATTCAAGTTTTGAGTGCGATATTTTGAAAATTCATTGACCAATCGTTTTGAAAATTTTACAGTATATTTATAATACATTCAAAATGACCTGTGTTAAATATTATAGAGCGTTTCCTTGGACGGATTTGGTTAGAATTGATAATTTTCCAAGATTTTCCCGATTTTTAATGTATTTTATATGGAAAATATTACCAAATCGAGTTTTGAGTGCGATATTTTGAAAATTCATTAACCAATCATTAATGAAATTTTAGGAGATCTTTATAAATCATTTAAAATGATCTGTGTTAAATATTATAGAGGGTTTCCTTGGACGGATTTGACTAGAATTGAGAATTTTCCAAGATTTTCACGATTTTTAGTGTATTTTATATGGAAAAATTTACCAAATCAATTTCTGAGTGCGATATCTTGAAAATTCGTTAACCAATCATTAGGAAAATTTTACACGATCTTTATAATGGAGTATAAATGATCTGGATAAAATATTGGATAAGGTTTCCTTGGACGGATTCATTCAGAATTGAGAATTTTCCCAGAATTTTCCGATTTTGAATGTATTTTATATGGAAAATTTTACCAAATCAATTTTTGAGTGTGATATTTTGAAAATTCATTGACCAATCGTTTTGAAAATTTGGCATCGTATTTTTAATGCATTATAGATGATCTCTTTAAAATATCGCATAAGGTTTCCTTGGACGGATTCATTCAGAATTGAGAATTTTCCCAGAATTTTCCGATTTTTAATCTATTTTATTTGGAAAATTTTACCAAATCAAGTTTTGAGTGCGATATTTTGAAAATTCGTTGATTTTTTACTGCTACTTACTGACAGATCATTTCAAAACAAAAATGGAAATTGAAAATTCTGAATGATTTTCATTAAAGGGATGAACAGTTTTTTATTTGACAAATTGCCAGAGATATGACGTGATAAGAAAAAAAGAACTCTTATCTTTTATTGTAAATATATAAATGTTTTTTTTTATTGATGCATTTATTCAATTAATCAATTTTATTTTGTTTTGTAAAAGTAATTTTCTTTAAATCTATAAAAATTTATGATTATGGTATTACAAAAAAAAAAATACATAAAATATCTTATTACTATACAATAAATTATATTAATATCGTTTTGATGGTGGCGGAGATTCCGTTTGCGGTAGACTAGATAAATATTCAAGTGCTTTTCGTATAGCCACTGGAATTTCTGGTGTTGTTGGTATAATATCACCAACTGGTTGAAAACCATTTTCATCGGCAATATATTTAATACTAATCAATTGACCATCCGGTGCCGTATATGAATATTGTCCTTTGGCAACCTATAAATTTGTAAAAAAAAAAAAAATAAATTTATTAATTTCAATATAGATATTGTACCATTGTACGCATAATTAAAATTCTAATTATCTTAATGATATAGTGAAAAAACAAAACCATTATCATTTAATTCAATTTTCAATTATTCATATATTAACAAAAATTTAAAATCGTTTTTCATGCCAAGTCTTATTATATATTTTTTAAATTGTATACAATTGTACGGTGACATTTTGATATATTACATAATTTCTTTAATTCATATACTTATACTAAATATATTATATGATGATTCATTTACAAGTATTTAATTCATGATAAATAAATTCAATTGATTTCCATATATTAAAAGATTGTATCTATAACCTTCAATCTCGCGCACAATTCATCAGAAAATTAACGTAAATTATACTTGATGTAATTGAACATTTTTTTACCTCTATATATATTTAACATAGATATATTTTTATCTATACTATTTCTTTTTCTTTTTTCTAAATGCAAAACAATAAACTACTTTATATATATATAAAAATATTTAATAATATATTTATATTATATTTTTTTTCTGTATGTATATATATAAACTTAGCGTTGTAATGAAGAGGTCAAAAGGTTGATATTTAACCAATTATTTGTAAAAAAAAAAAAAAAGTAACGCCTTCATGTATCACAATTTTTTATTTTTTTTTTTGTTATTGGTAAATTCATTTCATCTTATTATAATATAAATAAATTATATAATTACAAAATCAACATGTGCAAAATTAACAAAAATATAAATATTTTTATGCATTTTGTAATAGTTTATTTATTATATATATTTATTTAATTTTTTTTTAACTTTATATATGGTATATCACAAATCAACAACAACAGCACATATACTTTGGATACTTTTTAAATGGAATATATCATATATCATAACAGTTGTGACTAAATTAATTAATTAAGCAGCGAACGATTACAGATTTATTTTGATTAATTCATGATATAACATATGTGTTAAGTTTTCTTCCTTTAAGCCTTAAGTCTACATCGGTATTGTATTGATTAAAGTCTGTTTACTTTTTTCGTTATTCCTATATTCGTCCAGAGTTATTTGAAATTATTGGACAATTTTAATACCATCTGTTTGAAGACAAAGTTCAAGATGAATTCCTTCAGATAGTAATAGAATATTTGGTAAAGTCAAAAGAAAAAGTAGGATTTTGAAACAAAATATAACGATTAAAGTATGAAATGTATATCTATAAGAATTGATAATTGATAAATTTTAATTATTTATATTATAATCGTTCTTAATTAGTTTGCCACAACTTTATACTATACTTTGATATATATATAATCACTAAATACGATTTCTTTTATTTTTCTTTTTTGTAATGCGGTACAGAAATTGATGCTATAATATAATAATATATACATACTCTATTACGTATATACTCAATCTCAATAATCAAGGTGGTAGATTATAATAAATTAATAATTTTATCTTGTATTTAAAATTTATTTACTAAATGATTTAAAATCATTTCTTTTTCGTATATATGTACAGAATGGTCTTGGCCCGATAGAAGACGCTCAGACTATTGGCTGTAATCCGTTTATTAAGTTCTATAGTGATTTCTTAATCTATTTTAAGCCAAAAAAAAAAGTTGTCTATTTTGGAATTTTTTGTCTAGCTGTTGTTTGTTTGAAATCGAAATGAGTTTTGTGTGTTGCAGGAATTTCAATTTGTTAATTAATAAATGAAGACTGCATTTTTTCGTATATATAGTATAAAAATTAATTTTCGCTAACACACGACGATTGATATTAGTGCTCACTAGTTTTATTGTCGCTTCATAATTTGTTATTTTTCCAAGGATTTATGAAAAAAATCATAAACATATATGAGATTTTTGGGGATAATCTTTAATGATTGGGATATTTTTGTTAGAGAGTTATGTAATATTACGTTAATTTTAATTTTTGTACTCACTTGTGCTTCTTGATCCTTAATACCGGCATTCTTTAAAAATCCTTCTTCTTCAGCAATAATACCATTACCAGTTTCATATGCCCATTTATATGATCCATCATAGTTAACTTCTTGTTCTTGTCGTATAATCGGTATCGGTTCAGTTGATGATGGTGCCGTATAAATTGATTTTTGTTGTTGTTGTGGTTGTGGTTGTGGTTGAGGTTTTGCAAATGTTGAACAACATAAATAAATAAGGCATACACAAATAATAATCTGTAATTTAACAATATCAATTTATTTGAATATCTCTTCTATATTTTCTATATATATGGTATATAATACACAAAAAAAAACCAAATACACAAAATATAACTTACAATAGATTTCATTTTAAAAATAAAAATAAATTTTGCTGTATATATAATAAAAGGTTAAAACTGATAATAATAATATTTAAAAAATATATAAATAATTTATCACTTTTTTAACACAAAATATTATTATTTTAGCACAATTACTTAATAAAGACTGTATGGATATGGATAAAATCCTACGGTTATTTATATAAAAATCGTTTTTTTTTTTTTAAGTATCGAAGAGGGTCAGACTAAAAGACTAAAATGTACCCTCTCCATCATCGTATCGTATCGCATCGCATAACATTAAATTATTATTACAATGATAGTGATATTCAATTACATATGCGGCATATATATATATATATATATATATACACAATAATATAATAATAGTGCATATAATGAATATAATTTATTCATGAATATGTTGGCAAACACCACATCACGTCATAGTATCATATATATATATAAGGTATACATACTATATAGTATATACATTTAATCTTAAAATATATTTATAACACAAAATATTCGAAGTATAATTTTTTCAAAGATTTATTGCAAATAATATTTGGCATATGGCAATTTAATGTTGTGGGTGGGTGGGTGGGTTCTGCGGGTGTTTGTACATATATTAAAAAACATCCTTTTATTCTAATATAAGATTCTCAAATCGTTTGTCATTAGCCCATGGGAAATATCATAGGAAGTTCGTAAATGATCTACAGGTAATCCTATTTTTATCGTGTATCCAAAATTCAAGTTCATCAGTTTTCTGCATGGCTGATGAAAAAATTCATCTATATGCGATGATCACCGCAGTTAAATTCCTTTTCTTTTCTTTTCATTTCATTTCCCTAAATATCTTATTTCATAATTTAAACTTATATTTAAATATCCAATTTTTCTATAATCTTATATAAAAAAATTAGAACCATTATATAGTTTACCACTTTACGATATTTTACTGTAAAATCACCAATAAATAATTAATTTTCTTATATATCATTTGATAAAAACTCTTTATACATATCAATTAAAATCAAATAGTTTTTATTAATAACTCATCGCATAAATATAAATGCGATAAAATAATATATATATATAGTTGAACGGTTGAACTATAGATAAGATATAAAAAAAAAAACGCATCAATTTATATTTACTATAAATGTATTCAAATTCGTATATATACAATATATATAATAAAACCGACCGACCGATCGATTGAACATCTAAACAAAATGATTTAATAGTTAAAAATTATTATAATTAATGGAATATAAAATTAATGAATATAATTCTATTATTATTTTTATTATTATTAGTATATTCTTTCATATATTTAATAATCATAAAAAAATAGTGGTGTTGATCACGTTTATTATTAATTTTGTATTTTTTTTTTTTTTTATATACCATATATATTCATACTTTTAAAGAGTGTCCCATCACAAATTCATGTAAGCATATAATTTTAATGGAAAAAATCCAACCCCACAATAGTATTTAATTAAATATTTTATAAGTTCTATTATTGATTCATAAATTAAATTAATCGGTCTTGTTGTTTACAATTTCCCTTTAATTTCATTTTATTTAATTTAAAACATTACATAATTTTTTTCATCTTGCGGGACACCCTTTTTTGGATATGTATGTATATATATTATATATATATGCGGCTTAAACAAATTTCATTATAAAAAAATTTCATAATAAAAATGACATTTAAATCTGCTTATAACAATTATATTTAAATATTTTTTTTTTTAAACAGACATATAATATATTTAATTTATGAATCGTTCAGCGTACTTTATATATATATGTACGTACATAAATTATATACTTAAAAAAAAAAACGCATATATTCTTTATATGGTTAAAAAATAAAACTGCAAATTTTATTCCAAAAATAATGAACTATATATAGGAGAAATGTCGTATGAATTCGATAAAAAAATAAAAATATGTTAAGTAATTAAAATGGTTTCACCCAATTTTTACCATCATCATATGTGATTTTTCTGTGTTTTACAGATCATCATATACTTTGAATTATGAATCTCATAATCAATGAAAGAAACAAAATCATTATTTATTTGAACTAATATCGTAAAGTAGTAGGTCCATTGTAGTATAAATAATCTATAAAAAATAGTTCGTTTTTTTTTCTTTTTTTGAACCATTAAACGTAAATTGTAAAAATCATACAATATTTTTTAACAAATTGTTAATTGAATAAAGAAACAACAAACATAGTACAAAATATATATATTTGTTTAATTTAATTTTTTTTCCGATATATAAATATTAATTATTTTCACTTTATATATTTCAAGATATACAAAATTATTCATCATCATAAATTATAATTATTTAAATATTGTTTTGTTTTTAAAATAAAATAAATGTCATGAAATAATTTATCAATTTTTACTGTATATATGATTGATTATTTTTTGTTAATCTATAAATATATTTTGTAATATAGAAATGAAATGAATGAAAATATATGTTTTTAGTTTCTTTCTAAACAATTTTTCCTTTTCTTCTATAAAACATTTATTCATTCAAAATTAATGTAATATTAAAAATTCTAAAGCTTACTAAACCCGGGCATTTAAATGTTTAATAATCGGTTTATATTTTTATATAAATATTATAAGTATATGTACTTTTAATTTTCCGCATAATGATTTGTAAAGTTGAACTCAAACACTTTTAATACTTTTTTTTCTGTATCTTTTTCTTTTTTAAGAAAAGCGAAATTTCTTCTTAACCAGAAGACAGACCGGTTTATATTTATTTATATATATATATATATATTTATTTTTTAAATTCCATATGTAAATACAAATAATAAGTTCATTCATAAATCGTTTTATGTAATATATATATTGATCAGACTCACAATATATCAATTTTATTTATAAGCGCCAACAGAATACAATTATACAGAGAAATCACTGATTTATAAAAATTTATTATATATTTTATAATGTTTTCGAATGTTTTCAATTGAAGAGTAACTATACATTAATGGATTTCCAAATGAAAAGATAAAATAGATATTAAATTTTGTAGGACAAATTTGATTAATTAATTTGAAAAAAAAAAAAAAAGTTCTATATTGTCGAATAATCTGATAGAGAACATTCAATCTTCTATTGACTTTACTTTGTTTGACTTATAGAAACGTTTATTTTGACGATCCACGGTTTGTTTTAACATTCAACCACATAATTTATTACTACCTCTTCAATTCATCACATTTTTTCATTCAACCCATCCAAGTAAATTGAATTTTTCTTTTAAATATATAATTATAAATATAGTGGAATGAACAATTTTGTCATGTATTTAACAAAATTTATTTGAAATAATCCATTATTTATACATTGAATTGTGACTTGATTTAAAGAATTAATAATATTTTAGATGAATAAATTATAAATAAATGCCAAAATGTTTATTATAAAGGTGTATTAATGCGATATTTATTGAGAATATACCTGCGTTTTATATTTTCAATTTAAATGATAAACACCAATAAGACGATATTAACTATTTATATTGAAGATTTACTTCATTGCATTATTTTATTTAATTTTTATATCCACCTTATTTTATTACTATTTATTTATTATAAGATTATTTCGGTAATTTACCTGTTAATTTTTATATTATTTACATATATAAAACACCTGCATCTATATTGATTTGTTTTTAGGTGATTGAAGGTATACAATTTTTCAGGACATTTCTGATTATAATTTTGTAAATATTAAATTTTCAATCTAATTTTCGTTGAAGTTATATAAGAAAATGATAAACTTTTCTCAATATACTTTCTTAAGAACAAAGTTTAAAAAATATCATTAAAATGGAATCTCAATATTTCCCATATTATGAAATTATACAGAAGAAAATTTCCTTTTAGAAAATTGTATAAAGACATTTTCCTATTAAAAAATAATACCATGAGAAAAATTTCCGATTGGAAAAAAGTATAAAGATAATTTCTTTATAGAAAATTATACAAAAGAATTTGGTATTATAAAATTATACAGAATAGTTGCATTTAGAAAACTATAATACATATAGAATATTTTATTGAATAGTTATATACAGAGGAATTACCTATTAGAAAATTCTACAGAGCAATATCCTATTAGAAATTTAAACAGATAATTTCCTTGTAGAAATGTATTGAGAGAAATTTCCAATTAGAAAATTATAGATAAAATTTGATTTTAGAAAATCATACAGAGGAATATCCACAATTAGAAAATTATACAGATAATTTCCTGTAGTAGAAAATTATTCAGAAGATTTCTGTATTAGAAAAAATAATACAAAGATTTTTCCGATTAGAAAAGTTTAAAGATAATTTCGTTACAAGAAATTATACAAAAGAATTTCGTATTAGAACATTATGCAAAAGAATCTCGTATTAAAAACTTATACAGACAATTTCCTCCTAGAAAATTTTACCAACGAATTTCCTATTAGAAAGTTATACTAAATCGTCTGAAAGAAAATTATGCTAAAGAATTTTGCTTTATAGAATTATACAAAAGAATTTCGTATTTGAAAAGTATACACAAAAATATCCTGTTGGAAAATTATGCAGAAAATTTCCTTATAGAAAATTATGCAGAGGACTATATTCTATTTAAAAGTCATGTAGACAATTTACTTATATAGAAAATGATACAGAACAATTTCCCAATAGAAAATTAGACAGGAGAGTTTTGTAATTAGAAAATTGTAGTAAAAGTTTTCCTATTAGAAAATCAGATAGACAAATTTTCAATTTAAAAAGGAATTTCCCATTTGACATTTGAATTTCCCATTTACTTAAAATGAACTAAGAAATCACCTGCTGTTAATCGAGCATTAGCATATCCATGTATCCATATACTGTTTAAATTAACACAAAAACGCTACGATTTGTTTTTCTTTTGTTTTTGTTTTTATTTTCAATAAATACAATAATAATAATAATACATAATTTACATAAAATTTTAATTTATACAAAGTTAAAATAATCTATCAAAATCTACTTTTGTTTTTTTTTTTTTAATACTTTTATAAAATGAAATCGAAATTTTCAAATCAATGTCCTTATAAAGTATACAAAAGATAGATATAGATAATGATGGTGATATGAATTTTTTCTCTATATATATATAGGTATAAATAAATGTATATAAATATTAAATGATTAAATTAAAAAATAAACAAAAAAAAAAAAGAAGAAGAAGGTATTGATTAATCTCAATTGCATATTGTTTGTGAGTATCGCTTTCGTTCGTTCGTTTTTTTTTACACTTTGTTATAAAAAAATTATATCGCTTTATTGCGAATTTTCATATATATATATATATATTTTTGGAGGAAGTAATTTATAAAAAATTTAATTGTGGGTTGTCTATATAATTAAATTATTACATAAAATATATTCCAAATTAATCGCTGTTACGTTAATCTTAACATATATTTATGGTTGTTGATGATGGCTGCTTTTTTTTTTTTTTGTTTTATTAATAATTGTATCCTGATTGTGAATTAAATGATCCGTTACCACTTGGACGGCCACCACCACCACCACCATTATTACCACCTTGTGGTCTTGATTGATTTGGTGGAATATATTGATTTGTTGGACGTCCTCCATTACCGTTACCGCTTCCACTTCCTGATGGATATCCTCCATTTCCACTTGGATAATTATTTCCACCATTGTATCCTAAATACACCATATAATTTTATTTTAAGCATTATAGTTTATTTAAATACTATTTAAATATGAATGCGAACATTTCCATATCAAAATAATAATATACCTTGATTTCCTTGGGCAGCAGCTGTTGCAGCTAATGCTTTTGCAATAGCTTCTGGAATTGGTGGTGGTGTTGGTAAATGATCACCTGATGGTTGGAAACCATTTTCATCAGCAATATATGTAACAGTTATTTGTTGACCATCTGGTGCTGTATATGAATATGAACCTTGTACCGATTGAATTGGAGTATCTGATCCTTTATTTTTTAATTCTCCTTGTTCTTGTGCTTTAATACCATTTGCTGTTTCATAACTGAATTTATAACTACCATCACCGTAATTTTCATTTTCATATGATAGAATTGCAATTTGTTGGCCTTGTTGTCCTTGTCCACCAAAACCACTGCCTCCGCTGCTGTATCCACCTCCACCACCGCTTGGTCCACTTGGGCCACCGTATCCACCACCACCACCACCACCGCTGTGACCACCACCACCACCACCACTATGACCACCACCGCCACCTCCACGACCACCACCACCACCAAATCCTGGTGCCGATAAACCTGGACCACCGCCAGCACCCGATGCACCTGGTGGTGGTAAATAATTATTTTCAAGGCGTGCACAAGAGCATACAGCCAAAATTGATGCGAATACGAACTATAAAACAAAAAACAGTAGTAAATTATATATTTATCTTAAAAATCCGCAAATCATATAAATTCGTATAAGGTAATTTAAATCATTAAATGGATAATTTCAACATCACAGACAACATAACCATAAACCACCGACCGAAAATCACTCTCCTGAATAGTTTTCCTTCAGTGGAAATTTTTCTATTGCAATAAAATCCTTCAAAAATCATTACTCCTTCAATGCACATATTTTTCTAATGTTTTTTTTTTAACGCATTTTATTACTATACATACTTTATTTGATATAATTATTAAAATTCTCTCACGTTTTTATTTTTTTTTTGATATAAAATTACAAATTTTATATAATAAATTATTATATATTTGTGCAAATTATTATTATTATTATTATTATTATTATCCAAATTCAGATTCAAAATAAAAAAAAAAAAGTAATACATGATTTTGATTCAAATCTATATACATATATATAGATTTAAATTTTATTTCTCATATACTTATATGTATAATTATGAATTGTGTGGTGTGTCGCGTGTATTCATAAAACACAAAAATAAAAATATAAACCTTAATGCAATATAGAAATTAAATTATGGAATGTGCATATACTATATACATTCATAATATGTATAATTTTCTCATGAAATATTTGGTTTGTATAAGAAAATTGCATCACAAAAGTTGATATAGTTTTTTTTTTTTCGTTTTTTGATTATCTAATTTCTATTTAATTATTATTATGTTTCTATTTTGATTTACCATTTTATATATTATTTATTATATACTCTTATAATGTCATCCTTTTAAAAACTTTTAAATAATATATACCATTTTTTTTTATGGGTATATATTCAAAAAGTTGTTATATATAAAAAAAAACAATTCGATTGTAACAAAAAAATCGTATTTGCATTATTCTATTCTTATGTACCTCACAAAACAAAAAAGATATTAATATAATAAGCATATATAAACACAAACAGAAAAAATAGATGTTGGATGTCATGAAATAGATATCATATATGATCACGATCCGAAAACAAAAAAAAAACTAATATATATATAGGTAATAATGTGATATTTATTTATATATTTGTTAAATGGCATCGTCTCTTATATATTTTTCGATATACTTCTTACCGTACATTATATTTTATTAATAATAAAGTGCATTATTATAAATATTTTCTATATACATATACACATTTTTGCTATATAACAACAAAAAAAAAAAAAGAAAAAAGAAGGCACAATCGCTAAAAATGTATTTTGAAAAATACTACAGGTATTTTCTATTATTATTATTATTATTACAATAGTATTTTGCATTTAATTATCAATATAATTTATTGGTATTTAACTCACAGTTTATTATATGCGGTATAAATATATAAATACATATATACATATATATAGTATATTTAATGTGATGAGAGATGTGATTATATATTTATATTGTATATAGGTACAAGTTCATTTGGTTAACAATATACTACTTTTAACATGTAATTTATGTTGTTACATACAATAATTCATATTGTATAAATTATGAATAAATTTTATATATATATATACATTGTTTTTTTATGCATATATCTTGATGCCACACGACGATGACGACGAAGACTTCAATTTAATATACCATATATATATAGATATAGAACAGTAATTTTTTATATAAAAAATATATTGTGTTTTTATTTCTTGAAATTAATTTGAAATATACTTGCAAGTTTTTTGATCTAGATATGATCCTAAAAATGTTATAAAAGTTTTTTGCGCGATTTGAATATTTGAATAAATAAATTTTCTCGTCATTTTATACCTACCCCCAAAGTCTAAAAGGAAACAACATTTCTGGGGTTATCTATATTTGTTTGTGAATAAAAGAATGAATTATTGGATAAAAAAAAACTATAAAGTCTACTATATATAGATTCACAGAGATTATGGGGAACTTGAAATCCCTTTTTTTATTTTCTGGTGACTCCTACATGAATGCGACCTGAACATTTTTTTTTTTTTTGCGTAATAGAAATATTTTTGGAAATAGAAAAGCATTCAAGAATCCTTCCTGAACATTTTTTTTTGAAGTGGAAATTTTTCTTGTGATAGAAAAACCCTCCTGAATATTTTTCTTTTGCTAGAAAACTTTTCTGTTGATAAAATATCCTTAATAAATCCTATTTATGGATTTATTTTTGATTTACCGAAAAATCCTACGAAATTTTAAGGGTACCAAATAACAAAAGGAAAAATTGTATAGTATATTAAAATTGTATAGTAGAAAACTATATTATGCTTCAAAATCATTTCATATATTAATCAAAAAAAAATCTAATCCATTTGATAATAAATAATATTACTATTATTTATTTATTATAACACAGCTAAAGTATATTCAATTATGAACGTTTTATATAAATAAATAAGATATAGAATATTATATTATATATAGACGACAGGTGTAAAAAAATTCATAATAAATATATAATCATATTTCAATATAATATTTTTACTATACAGATAATTATCTGTATAAAATAATAGATTATTCGTGATCGCGTAATAATAATTATATGATGTGATGAATATTAATTTTTTTTTTTTAAGATGTGTTTATCATATTATATTATATAAATTAAATTGAATGCAATTACCCTAAAGCATATAATAATAAGATATTATATTATGTAAAATTATTATATACATGGATGGTTTCAATTTGGATGTTATAATGATCCATTTGGGGCGTGGGGTGATTTTTCTTTGAGTATCCTTTTTTAAACCAACATTTTATTGGGTGATAAAACTGTATTTATATATGCTTGTGGGAGAAATGAAGGTCTATAGAAATCGGTCGGAGAAGACACGTATCTTAAGACTTTAGGTTGTTGTGATAGTCGCCATTTCTGATTCGGATTCGTTTCCTTGCGACAAATAAACAAGAAATAGAAATAATATAAATTTTTTTCGGTAGCCTATCACTATTTAAATTTCTATAAGTTCTCATACAAAAAAAAAATTGTATATTAATATATATTTAGATGTTAATATGGAAAATTACAATGACCACAAGAAATGTTTCATATTATAAATTGTTAATCTAATATGGTTCTATACGAAAAACTTTGTATGGTACAGATTTTACGAACTTTTTTATTTTAAAGCACTGAATTAAACAAAACTGTTCTCGAAACAATCATTAACATTGACCAAGGATATTAATGAATTAGAATTTAGGTGAAATAAAAAACGATCCTTTAAACAATAACATATATATTCATATAATATGTGTTGGAGGATATTTTCATAAAATTATCTACTATATAGAAATGTGATCTCATTTTCACTTAACACACAAATTATCTGATCAATTTAACTTTATAAATTAATGATTTATCAAAATCCTAATATAGAAATGGTAAATTAATATCAGAAAAAATTTCACACCGCATTTAAACTCTATATAATTTAAAAAAAAAAGAAGAATTTTCTTTTGGAAATATCCTTTTAGAAATTTTTTGCCACAAATATATCTATAATAATTCACAAAAATTCAATTGAGAATTTACTTTTTTTTTGGTTAAATATTAAAGTGAATATCCTTATCCTTTTCGTTATATATTACTAATTAAAAAAAAAAGGACTTTATTAAAATATATAATATCTCCTATCACTCACCACTTTCATTTTTGATTTTTGATTATTATTTTTTTTTTTAATTTTTCACTAAATTTGAAATATCACACAAATTTTTTTGTTTATTTGTTTTCCTCCTTTAAATCACAGAAAATAAACTTATTTTTTTTTTTACACAAATTTTAATTATTTTAAATTTATGATTTATTGTTAAAGTCACAATTCGTAATGTACCGTTTGTTGAATTCACAAGTGCCTTTATATACCTAGAAAATGTTCAAAAATTTGTTTCGGGTATGTTGAATATATGGCAAAAATCTATTTGTATGAAAAACAGAAAAAAAAAGAATTGTTATCGCCGTATATAAAAAAAAAAATAACAACAATTAAACTATAATAATAATAATAATTTTACAGGTACATCTATAATGCTCTTCTTCACATTTTTATAAGAGAATTGTTTTTTTTTTTCATTACATTTCACATTATGATTTTTCATAACACAAATACATTCAAAAATACATTCAAAAATAGATCTTAAATATAATTCTATTGAATATTTCTTATTCATATTCCTTCTCTTTTTTTACATATTGTATATAAAAATCTTATATACCAATAATATAAATATTTTTTTTATTTAAAAATACATTTAATTTTATTGATCGTCATCTGAATGTTTAAAAATGAATATAAAAAAAAAAGAATACTATTTATTTGTATTTACATGCAGCATCATTACAAAAATGCATACATATACAAATACATAGTATAATACATTGCAGATATTCATATATATTCGATGATTAGAGTTTTATATATTTACCTGGCTTTGTACTCTGTATAAGAAGATGATGTATATATATAGTATTATAAATTGTTATAGAGTAGTAAAGGTGAAGGGGATCATCAGCATGATCATTATTATACGTAAATACATTGAACATAAAAAAAAAGCATAAATTAAAATATTATATAACTTTACTATATAGTATAGATGATGATGTACCAATGAAAATGTTTATTTTTTGTTTTTTAGTGAATTGTACAATTATTAGTACTATATATAAAATAGATGGATTAATTTTTCGCATATTTGATACATAGTAATATTGTTCTTGTATATATATAAAATGACATAAATATTATATTTTTGCCCATATATTCTTTTGGGAATTAGCATTTATAAATAAAAAAAAAAAAATATTAGCGATCATTTGAAATGTAAATTTGAATTGGAATTGTACATTTTATTTTTTTTTACATGATATACTGTTTTACATGATATATTGTGCGTTCTTTTATATATCTCTATATCTTATATCTATATGGTATATATATAAATTGTGAGATGTATATAGTTATAATAACATATCACGACATAATTTAAAAACTTTTAAATAATAATATATATCAAGGATATGATGTTATACTTTTATATTATAGATAATTTATATAATATACTATGATAAATTTACCACATTTAAATCCTTTTACAATTTAGAAAAAAAAAAACTATTGAAAATGTTCTATATTAAATTGTTTTGTATACGCACACTACACTCCTCAATACAATTTCGTACAATTTGAATTCAATTCTGATTGAAAACGCTAAATCACATTTAAATTTTGCGGGTTTTATATATATATCGCGTTTTGGTCAATTATGGTAATAGATCAGAATTTCTCTTCACCATGAAAAATTTAAGATACGGGAAGGTCCAGGAAAACAGCCTATGGGAAAATGGGAAAATTCCATGTGAACAAAGATCCATGAGATATAGATATAATGAATAGTTAATATGGTTTTTTGGTTTTTGAAAGGCGATATTGGTTTGAACACTCTAAAACCAATCGTTCTCTTTGTGTCACAATCATAATTTAATTTTTTTTAAACTATAAATTATTAAACTTGTTAGTTATTACACATAAATTGGAATGACTCTATGACATATATGATAATGATCATTTGAAAATCAATTATATATATATATATATATATATACATATATAGATCATCAATACTATAATTTATTAATGATTAAATTTTGATTTATATCAACTGTACTTTTGGAATCCCCAAAAGCAAAAGCATTGTCTTTGCTCTAGCAAAATCTAAATAATAAAAAAAAAAAAAAAAACAACAAATAAAATATTATATAAAATAGAAAAAAAATCAATCAAATTACACGATGACGCAACTGTGTGGTAAGAGGAGACTTCCAAAGTTTATTATTGCAAATTAACATCACTTAAAATGATTTAATTTGATATTATTTATCACAATATATTATTAACGTCATTCGCATAAAACCCACTGCCCATTTCTATGGTAAACTCCCCAAAATTGACAAATATTCTTTTTTCAAATTTCAAATACAAAATTTTTAGTCAATTGGCTATATAGAAATAAATCTCTCTAATATATAATGAGGCTATAATCAGAAACATAAGTTTTCCGGAAAAAGAATCAAGGAAAATTGTCGTATTTTCCAAATGGAATAAAAAAAGAAACTGGGGAAATCATTTGATGAACTGTGTCTATTGAGTTGAATAGAAGCTAAAATAATATAATTTGTTTTTTGATTTTGGAAGCATATACTTTTGCAGTTACCCTCGTATTATATATAGTTTTAGATTTCTTACATTTTATATTTTTTCCTTATAATGTTATATGTTTTAAAGAAGTGAGAAAATTTTTCACTGATTTTTATCGTATTTTTTTAGAATCGTGTCATGTTTTTCATGTAAATAAATAAATAAATACAAATATGATAAAATAATAATATATATATATATATATATAACGCGAGATATGATATGATGACTCTGAATGTATATAAATTATTATAACCACATCGTTAAGAAAAGTATTTTCATTTGTCTGTACAATCTATATATAAGATAATATAATTATTATGATGTTTATTTTAAATATATATATATATTCATTCATTCATTCATTCATTCAGTGCGATATTGCGATGATGACATAATAAAACCAAATGTACATATACATATTTTTTGAATGTGCAAAGTATTGAACGATATATGAATATAATTTCTTTTTTTGTATATAAAAAAATAATAATACTTGATTCATTTATAATAAAATATTGTTGTTATCATTAAATGTCATCGCTTTTTTTTTATATATGTTTATTTTTTCTTAAAATTGTTTCTTGCAAAAAAATATACTATACTCTATCTGTATAGTAGTTGAGATTTGCGATTATATGTGCGATTTTCTTTTAAGATGATTTAATTATAGAATTTAATTATAAAATGTATAAATATATTTGAAATATAATTTAAATGTACGCGATTTATTTTTTTCAATTAACTTTCAATATATATATTTCATATATGGTTCGCGGCTCACCCAAGGTTCATTCAAATTCTTTGAAAATATAAAAAAAAATATTTTACTTTTACCAACTTTTTTTTTCTATTTTTTTTATAGTATATAAAGGTAATTATGTGATTTTTTTTAGTAATGTATATATTTATTATTATAATAAATCAATTAATATAAAATAGCTCATCCAATTCTTTTCGACATCACACCACACACATCTTCTATCTTTAATATATATAAATATATATATACCAATATTCTTATAAATATGAATATAAATTAAACTATATTATATGCTTATGGACTTTTACGATATACAAACATTTAACTATATTTTTATATATTTATTAAAAACATAAAAAAAACAAATCATTTGATTGCTTGTCCCTGAAGATAATTCACATATTTCTCTTTATATGTATATATATTGAAAAGTTATGTATTATAAGATGAATCTCTCATATATTCTAATATAGTTACAGTAAAACGCATAATAATAATAAATGTATTTATATGTACTTTTATAATTCATATCTCTATACATGCGTTTTTTATATTGTCTATATATGAATAATTAAATGAATACTCTATAATTAAAATAAAATCTCATAAATATTTTATTTATTTATTGTATATATATAGAATGTTAATATTTTAATAATATACGAATAATATATTAATATTAAATTGATCGGTTGAGGCATATCACGTAATTAGTAATTAATAGTTTTTTCTATAATACGAGGGCGGATTGATATTGATCCGGTTTCTAAGATATGGCGCAACTGGTGGTAATCAAATGGATATTTTTTCTATCAAATATAATCTGCTGGTAATAGGCTCCCTGTAAATTTTTAGAGCGATACGTCATTTAGTTTTGATTTGGGAGCGGTAAACGGCAGACAAACTTTTGATTTTTCTTAAAAATGGAAAAAATTGGATATCGTGCATTGATAAAAGATGACTTTTTGCAAGGCAAAACCGCAAAAGAAACAAAAGAAAAGCTTGATAAGTTTTATGGCACATCATCGGCTCCAGTGAATTCAACCGTAATTTATTGGTTTGCTGAATGTAAACGTGCGGTCGTACGTGCACCGAAACAATACCATCACTGGGAGGGAAGACCTAAAGAGGTGACAAATGAAGAAATGGTTGACAAAATCCATGATATTGTTTTGATGGTAAACATCTCATATGAACGTGAATTCAACATCTTACACGAACATTTGCATATGAGAAAGGTATCAGCAAGATGGGTGCCACGTTGTTTACTCACAATCGAACAAAAACGAAATCGTGTGATCACTTCAAAACAATGTTTGGATTTTTTGCGTCGATTAATAACGGTTGATAAAATATGGATTCATCACTATACACACCTGAACCAAAAAAATCAATCGAAACAATCGATAGAAGCAGGTGGAAGTGCTCCAAAGAAGGCAAATATGGTTAAATCATCGGATAAGGTAATGGCGACTGTATTTTGGGATGCGAACGGTATATTATGCACATCGACTACCTTAAAAAAGGAAAAAACCATAACAAGAAATTATTATGCTACATTATTGGATCGATTGAACGATGTAATCAAGGAAAAACGACGACCACATTTTAACAAAGAAAAAAGTGTTCTTTTTTCAAGACAACGCATCGGCGAGCACATCAACAATTGCAATGGCTAAATTCAATTATTTACGTTACGAATTGTTACCGCATCCACCCTACAATCCAGATTTAGCACCCAGTAACGTTTTCCTGTTTCCGCAAACTTGAAAAAATGGCTCGCAGGAAAGAAATTCACATCAAATGAAGAAGCCATCAACGAAACAAACGCGTATTTTGAGGAGTTCCCGAAATCGTATTATTTGAATGGCATAAAAAAGTTTTGGAAGATCGTTATAATAAATCTATAGAGCTAAACGGTGACTATGTTGAGATATAAAGTAAAATTAGAACGAAAAAAATGGTTTTTTCTTTGTTAGACCGGATCTGGATCGATCCGCCCTCGTATTATATAAATACATATTATTTTATATAGCATTTTTTGGAAATTAATTTCCCAAAGATTGTTATACGATAAAAAAACCCGGTCTATTTTGTTGACATTCTAATTTTGTCTAATCTATAATAAGGATTTTGAGCATTATGTTATCAATGTTTGTTTTTTGCTTTGATCTGTTTTTAGGTATAAAAATACCTTAAAATGTACGAATGTTTAACTTCCATTTAGAGAATTGATATTTTTGATCGTAATACTACTCCCCGCAGGACTCTATTAAAAAAATAAATAACTCACATATTAACTGCGAGTACAATCTTTTATTTGTTATTTTTTTTTTAAACTTTATCAATATATTGTTAAACTAATTTTCTTATCGTTAAACTAATCAAATATATAGTTGATTTATATAATAATTTTTTCATTATACAATTTCATTTTAAAAAAAAACATTATTATTATGCAATTTTTAATTGTATTTTCTTTTATTTTATACACAATTTTTATTGTTTTTTATATTCAAAGAACACACGCAAGAAAACACACAAACAAAAAGAAAACATCAATTTTTAATGTACCATGTATGTTATATACATTTTAATAATTATCAAATATTTTCATTGCGGTCAAAATATACATTTAAAAAAAAAAAAAATATCAATAAAATCAATCAATCGCCGCTCAATGGGTCAAAATAAATAATCATTTTCGAAGAACAAAAAAAAAAAAAAATTGTAATATCAATTATCAAAACGCATATTTAACATTCCAAAAACTCTTTGAATCAAATATAAGTTTGCCGAAATATTTCTAAATATTTAATAAAAATAATTTCAACAATTTTATAGTAATTTATATTTATTATTATGTATATGTATGTATGATTAATTATTATATTATATTTTTAAAATATAAGATGTCCCAATTGCTATAATATAGCCTATAAAAGAATTAATTTGATTTAAAATAAAAATTTGGTTTACAGCTCGCAATCCATTCAAATATATATATGATTCGATGTAAAACATCCTAAAGATTTTTTTCCATTTTTAAGTTTGACGTTTGAGTTTGATTCTTTTTTCTATTTGCATAACGAATCGTTTCCGCGATCAAACCTGCAGTATAAATTTCCAATCAATTTTTGTTGATCAAGATTGATTATATAGTTTTTGTTTAAGGTAAAATTCAACTGCCCGGGACATCCTCACCAAATATACATATTTTATTTTATTATTTTATTGCTAAAACTCCAAAAACGAAACATTTATATTTATATGTATATATAGAAATAAAATGAAAATTCCTTTTATCTTAGAAAATGTAATTTACATTATTTCATGCATCTGTAATTAAAATTACATAATTATATAATAAAAATAATATACATTGCTTTTATATCTTTATACCTACCTATATATACAATAATGTTTTTACTTATTTGTTTTTGTTTGTGATTTACTTGTTTTTTTTTTTTATAGATGTTAAAACTAAATCTCGATATAAATTGAGATGACTCGACTTTACTAAATATAAATAGTAATAATAATAATAATAATAATAATAAATAAAATGAATTGTTGTGTAATACAAAAAAAAATAAATATAGTTTTGACTTTTCTCGCAAAAAAAACCATTTCATTTAATAAAAGTATATCGTTTTTTTTTTTATTTTTTATAAAAACGATGTAATTCCTTTCTCATTGATATATTAAATATATCATCTTATACTACCTATATATTGTTAGCGAGAGATCATATCATTTTCATTTTATGTTTTACTTTATTACTATTGTATATTATGAATAACCTTACAATATATTAATAATAATTTAAAATCGCAATTATTATTATTATTATTATTATGTTAAATGCTAATTATTTCAATCACACACAAACCAAAACCAAAAAAAAAAAAAAATTAATACAATAATTATAATTTAATTTGATTTTACCAAAAATTATTTGTATATATGTAATTTCAATTCATATATATACAATCAAAATTCTCATGTCGGCATAATTGCTATATGGTAATTTTTTGCCAATATATTGGAAGCAAAAGACCGATGCGAGTTTTGTTTTGACATAGATACACAATTAAAATTAAAATAAAAAAAAATTCATTACAATATCGAAAAATATTTATTAAATTGTTATTATTATTATTATTATTATGATGATTGTAAAAATAGCTCGAAACCATCAATTCCATATTTTACAATAATCGATTATTATTATTTTTTGTGTGTGCGCTTTTTTTTTTTTTTATTAATTCGTCTTTCATAAACATTGTATATTAATTTTATAAATTTTTTTTTTGTTTCTCTTCTTCTTGAGATTGCGATTAATGAATTCTTAAATGTCAAAATTTGAACACCTTTCTAAATATGAAGATGATCATCATATATATATATATATAGTTAAGTTAATCGAATTGCACACACAACTTTTATATTATAGACAAATATAGATAGATACCTTTATAACCTACGTATTATGTATAGAGATTGTTTATATGTAATTATATGGATTTAAAAATGCAAATTTAATTTTATCAATTATCTTATTGCATCATCATATATATATTATTGTGTTGTGTATATATATTATTCGCAGCCAATGAACCTTTTAAAAAAAATTAACTTTGTGCAGACATAAATAATTGTAATACTAATATGCGAAAGAAGGCAAAAAAAAAAAATAACATAATTTTTTGTGATAATGATTTGATTTTATTATTTTTAACCTTTTTTTTTTTTATTTAAACGGTTTAAATGGTTTACATTTTAATAAGTTTTAAGTAAGTGATCAATAGTATATATAGTTTTTCTCGTCTGTTTTTAGTTTTCACTGACCTCCGAACTGTTTGCTATATACTCGCGATAGATTTTAGATTTGACTGAAAGTTTTAATTTAAGTTTTTTTGGTATGTCTGAAATAATCTTAATCGTTTATCTATATTCATCGTAACATCGTTATAGAGATCCTAAATCCCAGCCATTTCTTTTACAAATCCAATGGCTTATTTATGATATTTCATTGTGTTTCTAACTCCAATTGATTTGAAATTTTTTTATTAAAAGTTTACATTAAACATGGAAAAACTTTTTTATATAGTGGAATTTTTTTTCTTAACCCCTTTCGTCCTTTTCCGCGCCGCCCACTCCCATACAAAATCCAAAAGTTTCTTTGAGAATTAAGCTAAAATCTATCATCTTGCAACGAAGCTATATCATATTGCAACGACACATCATTTTATATTCAAAAAACGATTTGATGAAAAGTCTATTCGAAGTCGATTGATGACATCTTTATAAAGAGGAGATTAAATTTAAAATAAATTTCCATCCCCATTTATTAAATATATAATTTTATTATTATATATAAGAAGTAAGAACTAAATATAATCCATTAATTATGTAATCATTATACATTATTACAATGGACGCGTATATACTATATATACTTACTAATAATATTATTAATATAATTATTATTTAAAACAAAAATCAACTACCTTGACTGTATATTATGAAGATAAATTCTATGATAGATCGAGAGACTAAAGTGCAAATACGCAAAGAAATATTAAAAAAAAAACACCAAATTATTATTTTATTTTGGTGAGAAAATACCAAAAAAATAATTAGAAATTAAACATCCTGATTTGAATTTTTAAAATTAATTTTTTTTTTTGTTTCCATATAAATAATAAATAATAAATAACAACAATATAAAATTAATTTAATATTTATCCGGCTTAAATTATAAATTGTTTAGGTATTTTTCGGGGTGTTTTATTAGCTGTACAGTATAATATATTTTTAAGAAGTGATGTAGGGCAACACTTTTTTTTTTTTTTTTAAATATACACCATTTAGAGATTCTTAATATATGGGAATATTTTTAAACAAAATGAAAAGCTTTAATTGGGGGTTTATTTTAAAATTGTTAAAGCGATTAAGATTGAGGCAAAACCTAGCAGTTTCTTCCTATATCGAAATTAAATTTAGAATAAAAATATATTACAACTATACTTTAAATTTATAGAATAATTTGATATACCAAACTCTAAAATAACTCTGTGGTGTTAATGTTAAAAAATACCAACCTAAAATTCTAACGAAATTTTGGGATCGTGGGTTCGATACTGAAACTGAATGTATAAAATATGTTTTTTGTGTTTTCGGTTATTTTTCGAATCTGAATTTTAACACAGAGTTGTTGTATATTCCGCTTGCGGTTGGTCGTACGGCTAATTACCGACATCGTAAAATCCACAAATTAAGTAACTAATAACTTGTTGTTGGCTGTTGTTGGACGCTAAAACCAGATTGTTGGTTGTGGTAGCGAAAAATTAATTTTATTTTTTATTTTTTTAAACTCTAAAATTCTGAAATTTTTAAATTTTGCAGAAAATTCTATTTGTAGAGATGATATAGATACCTTAACATTATATACATAAAAAAATAGAAATATCAATTTGTATATTAAACAAAATTGAATGAAATTTATTAAAATTCGCATCATTAATTATTCTATGGCTATATATCTAACAAGAAACATATATATAAGAAATGATGTCTATTTGTGATAATTATATATATATATATATATACATTGCAATGACAAGGCGTAAAATCAAAAGGCACTCAATTATATTCTATTATAAACAAAAAAAAAACAACTTTACATGAATCTTACCAATCTTATACCTAATTAAAAAAAAACAAACAAAACGCAAATATATTCTTTTAAACATTATTGTATATGAATAATGAAATGAATTTTTTTTTTTCATAAGTATAATTATATCTTATTATATCTTATAATAACATTTGTTTATAAACTATTCATATAGAAAAAATATTCAAAATACATTTTTCTTATACCTATATATATATATATACTTTGAATTCATCAAATTAAGTGCGTATTTTACCTGCTGGCAAAATATATGTATAATAACCTATTACAATATAATTTTTTGTTTTATTTACAATTTCTCACTGTTACATTATAATTGTTTAGCTTTAGCAAGATGACCGACATAATAATAACAATAATAATATCATATATATATACATTTACATACATATAGCTATTAAATATCTATTAATTATTTTAATTTAAATAGTGTTACAATCTATCGCTGCTCCGTCTTACCGATCATGTTTATAAATCTGAATTTATATATATATATGATGAGATAGATGAAGATGTAAAAGATAATCATTATTTATTCTCCTTTCGTTTTCATTATAATGTATATATTGTTGCATTATCATAAATTTTTTTTTGTATTACATTATATTTTAGCATTGCATTCATTTTAAAAATAAATGTTTTTTAAATACACAGTTTATAATTATCAGAATATTCATAAATATATAATATATTGTAATTTTAATTGTATAAATATAAATATATGGTATATATTGGAATGTAAATAATGATTATTATTATTATTATGACAATTTAATGGTATATACTGCGAGCGAGTCGCACACTAATTTTATAATATTTTAATTATTTATTATAATTATCACATAAAGAATTATTGGTGCTCTTGCACCTTAATAACGATTGCATTTTTTCAATATGATTTTCTTTGAATGTTTATACAAAGTTATTTTATTTTAAAAGAGCGGGGAAATACCTTTCTATCGATGGTCTGTTTGTTCAGATTTGTTATATGGATCGGAAGTTACAATATTTTTAATATAGGTGACAATTTTCAATAATTTCCCTTGCATTATTTCGATTTAAAAGTGAAAATCTCGGAAAATTCATATGAAAGCAACTAAAGTGATGTAAGAAGACTCTTAATAATTTGTTATGATCCTTTTAAATTTGTAACAAAATGCATAGGTTAACTTGGAAAATGTCTGAGTATTAACAATTTTCATCAAATAATCGCGGTTTTATATGCTATTTTATGTTGAAAACTATTCAATTTTATTTTATTCTTAAAGAGCAGGGAAATATCTTTCTATTGATGGTATATTTGTTCAGATTGGTTGAATGGATCGGAAGTTACAATATTTTTAATATAGGTGATAATTTTCTATAATTTATCGGGCATTATTTCGATTTAAAAGTGAAAAATCTCGGAAAATTCATATGAAAGCAACTAAAGTGATATAAGGAGACTCTTAATAATTTTTTATGATCTTTTTAAATGTGTAATAAAATGCATAGGTTGACTTGGAAAATGTCTGAGTATTGGCAATTTTCATCAAATAATTGCATTTTTATATGCTATTTTATGTTAAATACTTTCAAATTTTATTTTATTCTTAAAGAGCATGGAAATACCTTTCTATTGATGATATATTTGTTCAGATTGGTTAAGTGGTTCGGAAGTTGTAATATTTTTAATGTAGGTGATAATTTTCAATAATTTATCTTGCATTATTTCGATTTAAAAGTGAAAAATCTCGGAAAATTTATATGAAAGCAACTAAAGTGATGTAAGAAGACTCTTAATAATTTATTATGATCTTTTTAAATTTGTTATAAAATGCATAGGTTGACTTGGAAAATGTCCGAGTATTGGCAATTTTTATCAAATAATTTCATTTTTATATGCTATTTAATGTTAAAAACTTTGAATTGCTATTTTATTCTTAAAGAGCAGGGAAATACCTATCCAACGATGGTATATTTGTTCAGATTGGTTAAATGGATCGGAAGTTACAATATTTTTAATATAGGTGATAATTTTCAATAATTTATCTTGCATTATTTCGATTTAAAAGTGGAAAATCTCGGAAAATTCATATGAAAGCAACTAAAGTGATGTAAGAAGACCCTTAATAATTTATTATGATCTCTTTAAATTTGTAATAAAATGCATAGGTTAACTTGGAAAATGTCTGAGTATTGACAATTTTTATTAAATAATTGTATTTTTATATGCTATTTTTTAAGTTAAATACTTTGAAGTTCTATTTTATTGTTCAAGAGCAGGGAAATTTTCGTTATATTACTATTTATAAAAATTATTTTAAATGTGTAATTATTTATATATTATAAAATGTATCCGCATAAAAAACCATTCCGGATAATCGTGTTAAAATTAATATTCAAATTGTTTGCAATTACCACAATTACTATAATTAAATGATTTATGAATTTGAATATCAATCTATTATTACTAAATTCTATATATATAATGCATATAGATTTGTAAAGAAATGATTCATACACGGAATTTTAAACACACACAATAATTGTTTTGAAAATTAAATGTTCCTGTCAATGCCATATATCATATAAATATTAGCTTCTGCTTATTAAATATATATATATGAAATTACCAATTAATATAAAAAAGCGATGTATATTATTTAATTTCATTATATTTAACAATAATGATTTATTTATTATAATTATTAATAAAAATAAAAAATAAAATAATTTTGCAATAAATTACCTCTGATATGATTATACTTTATAATAAAAAAAATAATATAATGACGCCCGTAAAAAAAAACAAAATCCCAAAGTAATTTCCTTATGACGATATTTCAAAGGAATCCTGTGCGAGTTATTTTATTATATCATCATAATCATATTCAGAATCATGATGAATTTTTGGTATGCCGCATATTTTTTTATATTAAAAAAAGTTTAAAAAGTAAAAGTATAAAAAAAAAACAAAAGATCTTTTTAACGAGATAATACAACATTTTTTGTTTTTTTCTATATTAAAATTGATTTGATATATAAAGATTTTTTATATATTAAAATAATATAACAATTGAAAATTAAATTATTCGATTATATTTTTTATTATGATTATTATTATTATATTCGTCATTACACTTTACTAATAGAAAAAAAAATGTTATATAAAATATTGTTGTTTTTTAAATATTATTTGTAAATATATATAGACATAAAAATAAAATACCTATAATATTTTTGTATATAAAAAACTCTGTCTGAGAAGTTATTTTTATATAATATTTTTCTGTCTGTGTATCATCACCTTAAGCGTATCGTATATATATACATAATTCGATATATATAGAGTTTATTATATTTATAATATCATAATATATAATAGATGAGAAAATTATACAATTTTTTTTTATTATTTGTGATATTATAAAATCATAAACTTTATGAATAGAATTTACAAGAAATAAAATGAAAAATGATCGCGTGATCGATAAGAATTTTTATATGATTTATGTGAATGAAATTTTCATATTTCTTAAAAAAAAAATATAAAAAATAAAATGTTATATATTTTAACTAAAAAAAACTATATTTTGAACGAATTCATGACTTTAATTTATATATTATTTAATATGTATATTGACTTTTATCTGTACCATATACCATTCGCGTTATTAAGTAATAATAAATTTAATAAATTTTTGTGGGGTTTTTTTATTTGTGATGAATTTTTTTTTTATTTTAAATATTTATTTAATTAAAGAATTGTCTGTCATAAAAACTTATTGAATATTAATTATTGTAATTACATTTTGAATAATTTTGAAAATATTTAAAAGCTTCTTCTTCTTATTGTTATTATACAATATTTAATATAATATTCGAGTGACTGGCGGAGTTCATTAGGTCAAGGAAATAATTAATAGGAAATAGTTAAGTTATGCGGTTATTTTAATTAAATATAATTATATACTTCGAAAGAGAATATACGATCAATTAAATAGACTATAATAAATAATAGGCTTTTTTTTTATTATATAAATTACACTAAAATATTGATGTTTTAAAATTTAACTACCATAAATAAATAAATTTCGAAGGTCTAATAATAAATTTGTTTGTAATTTTATATTACCAATTTTATTTTTAACTTTAATATTTTTATTGCTTTTATTCACAAAACTACCACACAAAAAAAAAATATAAAAGAAAACAATAGCAATTTAAAAAATGAAATAAAAAGAAAAATCAATTATAATTTCACTTGACATTTCCACATTTAATTTTTATTTGTTTTTATATACAAATTTAAATTTGTGTCCGGGATAAAGGAATTTATTCTCGATCCACATCCCTTTCACATATACAAATCCAAATGGTTATTAGAGATTATATCTCGTTACGTTTATCAAATAAAAAAAATTGACTGATAGAAATTTTCGATGTTTGATGATGATGATGATGAATAGAAAATGGTTTTGTATTTGGGGATTTTTTTCTGTATACACACTTAACTTACTTAAATATATATATATATTAATTTAAAAGTAAAATTTTTACTAATTTACTAATTACAATGATTGGTTTTTTTGCACCTGGAAAATGGAAAAAGCACTTTCACGTTATTTTTTTGGGTTTCAAAAATGTATTGTTTATTTTTCCGAATTTTTCCGATAATTATAGCCGTCGTTCTAAACGTTCAAGGAAACTCTACGTAAAATTAAAATCTGAAAATAACAAAAAATATGAAATAAACAGAAAAATATATTTGATATTTTAATTAGAATTTGAACCGATGATTGTTCCTTAATTCTTAAGCGCATAATAAATACATGATAAGAAATTTACAATTGAAGGAGTGAAGAATTCCAAGGAAAAATCATTGAAATGAGGAATACAAAAACACCGGATGAATGAAAAAAATTTAGTAAATACCACGTCTAAGAGAATGGAGGCTATTATAAAGGCAAAAGGACGCGTTACAAGGGCGATTAGTGGCAAAATAATATAAGTGTCCGATATTATAATGGTCAAATTTGAATCATTTTGAATTAAATTCCATAACTAATTGAATTTAAAAGTTTTTTTACTTCTGTCTGCACCGCAATTATTTAACTAAAACCATCATTTTATGAAATAAAATTAGAAGGATTAAAAAATTGTTGTTTAAAGTTCTTTTTTGGCATCTCAAAATCGAGCATTCGAATAAATTAGCAGGTGACCGATATAATAGTGGTTAGAGTAGTATTCTAAAAGTTTCAAAAACAATCATTTTGAAGAGTTCTGAAGTAATCACAATAAGAAATTCATTTTGTATATAATTTTTCATTTAAAATACAATCGAAAAAATCGTAAAAATCATTAGGAAAATTCGCAAATCTATATCAACCGTAAGAAAATATCTATTGATATATATAAAAAAAATCTGTATTCTACCATCCAAAAGGACAATTAAAACCTAAGATCACCAAACATTTCTTTTGTATATTTTATACATATACATTATATACTTTAAACAAATTTACGTTAGATCTGTATTTATTGTATATAAACTACGACGATATATTCTTCAATTTTCTTTATTCTGGAAAAATGACACATTTTGTCGTTTCGCTTGGGTGAAATTGTAAAATATCCTATTGGTATATTCTAATGTGTTAATGTTCTTATATATTTGACCGTGATGTTTGTAAATTGTTATAATCAAAAAATCGTTTGTTTTAAAATGAATATAACTACATATATATTGTTTTTATTATACTATATATATTTTTGGAGTATCTCTACTAATCTATAATCATATACATATATATTTTCATATCGTTTAAACCTCTCTGTATTTATATATATATATATATATATATACATATTTATATTCACTAACTGAATGTTATGTATATTTAAATAAATTTGTGTATTTTGTAAAAAAAAATTAATATACCATATGTATAATAATAATAATATACAATACGTTAATTACAATGACTTTGACTTTAAAAACGTCGATTATTATATTAATGATGTTATAGGTACATCTATCTATCGTACCTATATATAGAGATATAATATACAATATATATTTGCAGATATATTATTTTGTTTAGTTTGCCTTCGTTATTATATACATCCATCCATATATAATGTAATTCTATTGTGTAAATCTATGATTATAGGTAATTTCATTTCATTTTTTTTTGTTTATAATATGGCGGCGTGGTGCTTCATTAGTGATTTTCTTATTTTCATATATATAGGTATATACATAAATATTATAATAATAGAATTATTCATTTTAAAAATTTTTCATATCAATATTTTAAGATCTTTTGCGTATTTTATATGGTATACTGACTGCTATAACTATATCTATCAATAATCTATACTATATACTGTGACTATAAATATGCATGAATGGATGATGGGGGACATCTAAAAGTTCTTTTCCATTCTCGGAAAATACAAACAAAAAAATGTTACTGTACCTATTGTTTATTTATTTTCTAAATGAATAAACAATAGGTAGACTATAGATGGAAATCATTTCATTATTTTATTCTAATATTTCCCATATCGTTTGTAAAAAATCTACAATTTTTCTGGTACGTTTTGTTTCTCGTATTCTGTTGATAAAGTATTTTGAAGATATTTTAAATATAGGATTATTTTTGGATAAAAAATGCGAAAAATTATATACTTCCTTATTCAATTTCTGATCACTTGCCATAGAAATCCAAAAGGGATTATATCTCATCAATTGTTTCTATATAATCAATGTTGATTTTTGATCTATGAATAATTTTTATAAATATATTGTTCATTTATACGATAATATATATAAAACGTAGTTCACGTAATTTTGAAATTGATCTATCAAATCAATATCATTATATATATCTATATATATATACCAATAGTAAATAAATCAACATCTTTATAATCGCTTAATATTTTTCGAATGATGAAATAAATTGATTGATATCTATATATACATGAAGATAATATTTTATTCCTCCGCAAATGCATCACAAAAAATATATAATATTATTAAAAAATAAAACTAATAAAAATATGTAATAAGACTTTATATATATAATGATTAACACATAAATCAATTCAAATTATATACAATATATATATTTGCGATGATGCGATATACATTTTAATATATAAATATATATATTCCAAAAATAATTATGTTTATAAATGTGAAAGAATTTTTTTGGTTTGTGTGTATATATATATACCATATATATTATTAAATATAATTTATATCAAGGATGAAAGTGTTAATATAATATGAATTTAATAAATGAATTATTGTAAAATAATAATAATCGTAATATTGCATTTTAGATCGATAATATATACATATTTATAAATGAATCGAATAAAAAAAACATGTTAATAAATTATATATAATATTGTGATGATCTAGATTTATATCTCTATATTTGTAAAATCATCTTGTATACATTATATTAGAAAAAATTATTGATTTACCATAATATATAATATATACATATCTCTAATATAGAGTAATAATAAATTTTTACCTTGAAATAACTTGCGGCGTGTTCATCTTTCAATTATATAAATATATATATATATATATCATTATATTATTTAATAATATACGTATATAAAAATGTAATTTATTTTGTATTTGTACAAATGTATGATTATTAGATCATTTTATTAATTACATATCGATAGTTTTTTATAACAAAATCTCGACATAATAATTTCAGCAGATTCGGGGATATTCCATTTCTTGGAAATTTATGTTATACCATAAGTGGTGTAAATGCCAACCTAAAATTCTAACGAAATTTTGGGGTCGTGGATTCCATACTGAAACTGAATGTATAAAATATGTTTTGTGTTTTCGGTTATTTTTTGAATCTGAATTTTAACACAGTATTTTGTATTTTTCGCTTGCGGTTGGTCGTACCACGACTAATTACCCCTTAAAATCCACAAATTAAGAAACTATAACAACAGAATGGCTGTTGTTGGACACTAAAACCAGATTGTTGGTTGTATAGCGAACGAAAAATTTATTTTTATTTATATGTTATATTTCAAATCATTTCTATATAACTGTATATATTTTAATCTGATGAAAAATGAAAAAAACTTTATCATTATAGAATTTGCCATTATTTTTTAACGATTTTTTTTAAAACAATATTGGTTTTTTTTTTGTTTCAGTTCCAAGGATGCCGAATTAATCCAACGATTTAATTCATTACATAAAATATCAATGGTTCAATGGTTTACCTAAAAAAAAAAAATTGAATATCATCGAAAATTGCTGAAAATTCCTGAAAATTAACAAAAAAAAGAAAAAAGAAACCTCTACCGTATAAGACCACAAGATCTGCAAGACAAATGAAGAACCAAATCGTGAGTATTGATTTTTTTATTTGACATTGCCTATATATATTGAGACAATTTTTCATTTAAAATATTATATCAATTTGGGGTTTCTCTATATATATGATAAACTCTTTATAACATATAAACTAAACGAATTGAAACGTAAAAACTGCAAAATTGATTCATTTTTATGGTAACTCAAATGAAAACTATTTGAAAACAATAACAGATTTAACAGATTGGCTTAAAATTGTCCATTAAATTCTATATATATATATTATATTGTTTGGTTGTTGTTTGAGGGTGTCCATGAGAATGGATAAACATTTAAATATATAACGTTAAAAAAACCTATTAAAACTACTTGGTTTTCTTTACGATACGTGTCATCTCTAGTTATAATCAAAGTTTACCAATTTGTTTCATAAAAATCTGTATGTATCTTTCACCAGTCATCTTTAGATTCTGGTCTTTTTATCTCTCTAATTGCCACAAATAAATTTCCCACATATATGTAAATTCCACGTTGATGATGTTACCTGTAAGCTGTAACAATAAACTGTACAATATAATAAATATAGATATACAAAAAAAAAAGAAAAGATTGTTAAATAAAGCACCTTTGTGCATTATTGCATATATAAAGATCCATAAAATATATATAAGGTCTTTATATAAATATATATATATATAAATGAATGCGTATATTTACGTGATATATATATACATTATTATATTTATTGCAATGCAATGATAAATTCCAAAGTTTTACGTATAATTTGTGAATGTTATAAAAATAATTGAAAATTAGAATGTATATCATCATAAAATTGCATTATTTATATTTATACTGTATATACTGACTCGTATATATATACGTTTGTTGTATATATACACTTACAACATAATTTGTTATAAATTGTATTTCAAAAAGTAATATAAAATAAAAAAAAACCAAAAAATGTGCAAAAAAAAAAATAAAGATGTGCAAATGTAAATTAATATATAATAATGATTTAAAATAATATATATACGATAGGAGGGTAATCGCAAAAGTAAACTCTACTTCTATGGGAAAAACAATAGAGATATGGGGAAAACAATAGAAATGTACATCGATTACCAGTGATGAAATCAAGGAAAAACGTAATTTTTCATCACAAGATAACGAATCATCACTCTCCATGCAATATTTCTATTTCTTATTTTATTATTATATGACAATTTCTTGTTTTTTCGAATCTCACAAAAACAAATTTCTCGCCGTTCATCAATCTAAAGGTGAGAGATAAAAATTGAAATATATTTCGAATGTCAGGCAAAAATTGCATATTTCGCAGATGGAATATTAAAAAAAAATGTGCCTTAAGAACACTTGGATTGATGAAGTGTGTGTTGAGTTTGTGAGCTTATATAGCTTATACTTTTACGATTGCCCTCGTATTATTTATAATTTTTTGATTTGAAAAATTATTTAATTTATATATTTCTATATGTATATATGCAGCATTTTATGTGCATAAAAATTGCAATTTGGTTGGTATGGTATTTCAATAATAATAAATTTATATATTATAAACATTCGTTTTGTTTGTGTTTGTGATAGTTCATCGTAAAAGTTTCTTGTGATTTATATATATGATATATATTTATGTTTTGTATGCGAATTTAAAGCACAGCACACAAAAAATAAATATATATATGACTTTTCGCAAATTAATCTATAGTAATCTATAGTACTGGTTAACTTTTAATGTTATTTTTTTGTTTGTTCGTTTGTTTGTTGAACATCTCTATATTTATATAAATTTATATAGTTAAATGAGATAAATTATATTATTATCATATTGTATATTTATATATTATTATTATGAAATTGTTTTAAGTAAAATTGTACTGTGTACTGTACAATAAAATTACTTACAATTTCTTAATATTGACTATATATATTATTAAATTATATCTATTATAAGAAAAGTAATTATATTAGATTGGTTGGTTCATTTGTTTAATATATATATAGTTAAATGATGAGAGGGTGATCTGAAATTTAAGGTAATATAACCATATAGAGTTGTGATTCTATATGTTTTGATAATAATCCCGAAATTATGGGACATTCCAAGACATGATATCAGTGCTGATTATCCACTGTGGATAATAATTTCTGTTTTGGAGATTATACTTTTGCGATTACGCTCATCGTATATGACTGTAATACACCTCTTTAAAAGCACTGATAATTAGAAATATAAACATTGTGATAATTAAATATTTTTACATTTAAATTCCGTCATAAAATTCCATTCCAAAAATGTCCAACAATCCTTGCTTGGGTATGTACAAAACATTTGACTGGAATGGTCTATAAAATGAATCCACCTTGAAATCTTTATAATCAATTTTTCCAAAATAAACATTACACAATGAATGGGAGAGTTTAACAAACCTCGTTATTATTATCACATGAAATAAATTATCATAACAAAATATTTTCAATTATCTGCAAATAGTTATTTTATACTATATACAAAAAAAAAAATTAACAAAATTGATTTCCTACTATGTAAATAAAATAATAACAATAATAATGATGATGAGAAGATAATTTATATATTTATATTCTTTAATTCATGAACATTTGTCGTTGTCTATTTATAAATATTAGTCCGCCGTATATATATGAATTACATCGCGAATATAATCATACATATAATTAGGGATATTGCAATATATATATATATATCTATATATATAATACAGATTAATTTAATACAGTCTATCTGTATATATAAAAAAAAAATTTAATTTAATATTATTTAAAACAAAAACAAAATAATATCATCGCCGTATACCCCATCCATACCGTATATATATTATTGTATTATAAATGCGAGGAGTTAATGAGATTAAATTTAATATTTCTTAATAATATTTATGGTGTAATAAATATATACAAATAAATATACAAAATAAAACCAATCAAAAAAATGTATATTTGAAGATTGTGCGAACAAAAATTTCTAACGAGACTCGCATAATCAAAAATTATAATAAAACAAAGAAAGATTCCAAACGATATTTGTATTATTATATATATATTTTTGAAGATGAGGCACACACACCAAAAAAAAAAAAAAAACTAAAATATATATTTTTTAAATGTTAATTGTGAAAGGTTCAAAAACATTTCAATATATATTATCTATATATAGTTATAACTACATATAATTTCAATTTTTTTTTTTTTTGATGAAAAATTACTTTGAAAATCATATCCAAACACATATTTATTTCACGCCTCTAAAATAAAACTATATATCTATATGTATAGTTTTATTTTAGATATTATAAACTTAAAACAAAAAAAAAAAAATTAAATATAATTTGTATATGTTGCACAAATTCATGTCATCCATATAGTTTTATAATAATATTTCAGTAGAAGAAGAAGAATAAGAAGAAAAAGTTCAAAGAGTATATTTAAAACGTGCGATTTTTTAATATAGAAAATGTATATATCGATCGCGATTGATCGACGACGACGACGACGACTACGACTACGACTCCGACCGCACAAACAAATTCATTCATTTGTTTTTAATATTACTTAATATCATCATCATATTGCATATATAATATTTGATTATGTACAGAAGAATGCTATTAATATATATATAGAAATAAAAGTGAATGGGTTAAATTATTATATATATATGAAATCATACAAGATAATTAATTAGATATTGCTCAAAAAAAAACATTAAATTGATAAGGTCAGTTTAATATAAAATATATATCGTGTGATATATAAAAATTAAAATATATACAATTTGAAACAATTTGTTCTAATTTTGATGCTGTATAGCTATATAAACATGTAATGCAATTTTATATATTGTGATTTTCTATATAGATAGGAAATTCTGTCTAATTTACTATTGATTGGAAAATCTCTGTAAATTTCTATATGAGAAATTCTGGTTTAATTTTCTATACGAGGAAATTTCTGATAAATTTTCTATATATGGATAGAATATTCTGTATATTGTTTTGCTTAAGGAAATTCTTTATAATTGTCTATATAGGTAGAAAGTTCTATTTAATTTTCAATTGATTATGGAAAATCTCTGTAAATTTTCTATATGGAAAATGGTGTTTAAAATTTTCTATATGGGGTGAAGAAATTCTGTATAATTTTACTTAAGGAATTCCCTTTTAATTTGATTTGATCGGATATTTGAGTATAATTTTCTATATTAGTAGATTTATTGAAAAATCTCTATTTAGGAAATTTTGGTCTAATTTTCAATTTTGTAAAACTATTTGTAACATTTTCTACTTCAGGTAATTTTCTACTTCAGAAATTCTGTATAGTTTTCTATGGTAGAAACTTCTGTATTACTTTGCTTAAGGAAAATCTGTATAATTTTCTATAGGTAGAAAATTCTGTCTAATTTTCAATTTATTGGAAAACTCTGTACACAAGGAAATTCTACACAAGGAAATTATATACAAGGAAATTCTGTATAATTGTCTATATAGGTAGAAAGTTCTATTTAATTTTCAATTGATTATGGAAAATCTCTGTAAATTTCTATATGGGAAATTCTGTTTAAATTTCTGTATGGGAAATTCTGATTAATATTCTATATATGGATAGAATATTCTGTATAGTTTTACTTCAGGAAATTCTTTATAATTGTCTATAGGTAGAAAATTCTATCTAATTGAAAATTAATTGTTTAATTAATCAATTGAAAATTAGTCTATGTAATTTTCAATTGATTGAAAAATCTCTGTAAATTTCTATATGGAAAATTCTGTTTACATTTTTCTATATGGAAAATTCTGTTTACATTCTTCTATATGGAAAATTCTGTTTACATTTTTATATATGGGGCGAGGAAATTCTGTATAATTTTACTTAAGGAATTCCCTTTTAATTTGATTACGGATATTTGAGTTTAATTTTCTATATTAGTAGATTGATTGAAAAATCTCTATTTGGAAAACGCCGTCTAATTTTCTATATGTGAAATTATATTTGTATCATTTTCTATAGGTAATTTTCTACATCGTAAATTTTGTTTAAATTTTCCATATGACGAAATTTTGAATAATTTTCAATGGGTAAAAATTCTGTATATACTTTTCTATGGGAGGAAACTCCGTATAATTTTCTATAGGTAGAAAATTCTATCTAATTTTTTATTGATTGGAAAATCTCTTGAACGTTTCTATATATATATGGGAAATTCTGTTTAATTATCTATAAATAGAAAATTCTGTGTATAATTTCGCTTGAGGAAATTCGGTTTAATTTTTATTTTGGAAAAAAGTTTTTATTGCAGTAAATTTTAATTCGTATTTTCTAATGGAAATTTCTGTGTATTACTTCAGATTCTAAGATTCTGTCTCATTTTGTTTAATGAAATTCTGGATTATTTTCATAGATAGACAGTTCTATATTTATAATTTTCCTTAAAGAAAATCCGTTTACTTTTAGAGAGAATCTATAGAGAATTCCGTAAATGATATCTAATGTTCGATAGGAGGAAATTCGTTCACTATTTTCTATTGATTATGAAAGCTCTCTACATTTCTATATGGGAAATTCTGTTTAAATTTTTTTTTATACGAGGTAATTCTGTTTAATTTTCTATACGAGGAAAGTTTGCGTATACTTTTACCTTTTACCTATACGAGGAAAGTTTGCGTATACTTTTCCAAAGGAAATTCTGTATAATTATGCTTTAGGTATATGGAAAATTCAGTTTAATTTGATCAAAGAAATTCTGTATAATTTTCTATAGTTAAATTTTTATACGAGGGAAATTCTGTTCAAATTTAGGTAATATGAAAATTAACAGAATTGATTTTCTATATGAGAAACTATGTCACATTTTGCTGAATACCTTTTAAAAGATTGTTTAATTTTCTACAGATAGGATATCCGGTTTAATTATCTATAAATCGGCAATTAAATGTATATAGTATAATGTTTATTTTGTTTAATTTTCTCTGGCAACTCTATATATATGATATATAAAATTTTTATCTAATAAGAAAATTCTCTATTGATTAGTAAAACACTTTCTAATTCTTTCATTGCTTAAGGAAATTATGTTTAATTTTCTATCCAACAAAATTCTGTGTAATTTTACTTAAGATAAATCTGTATTAAGTTTTACTAATTATGGAAAATCCTGTTTAATTTTCTATTTTATGGTAAAGTCTATCGAATTTTCTATTGTAAAAGCAAGTCTGTAGAATTCTATTCTATATCAATAGGAAATTCTGTCGAATTTTCTATATCGACAGGAAATTCTATATATAATTTTCTATATCAATAGGAAATTCTATATATAATTTTCAGATTATAAGAAAATTCTATTTAATTTTTGTTTAAAGAAAATTTTTTATTATTTTCAGTATGGAAAATTCTCTATATAATTTCTATTGACAGGAAATTCTCTATATAATTTTCTATTGTAAGAAAATCTGTCTAATTTTCTATATGGGAAATTCTGTAAAATTTTCTATATGGGAAATTGTGTAAAATTTTCTATATGGGAAATTGTGTAAATTTTTCCATATGGAAAATTCTGTCAAATTTTGCTTACGGAGGATATACTACTTAATTGTCTATATATATAAGAGACGATTCTGTTTAATTTTCTATATAGGACAAAATTCTGTATAAAATTTTCTTTGAATAAGAAATTCTATATCATTTTCTAATATATTCTATTGCGTGCCGGTAAATCTTTTTGTAAATGAACACAAAGAAATGTATATATAGAGACTTTGAGACTATATAGAATCAAATCATTAAGATCATATATACATAAGTATCACAATAATAAAAAAAAATAAAACAATTTATGATGTGTGTATGTTTTTTTTTTATAATACAATACATTAAAATAAATATATCAATTGTAAAATTTACCAAACAGACAAATTTACCAGGTTATTTAAAATAAAATTTTTCGTTAAATATTTTGTTACCTGTCCCTATACTATAGTATTTCTTTAGATATGATGATATCTGCAGATGGTCTTTAAAATAAAAAACAGCCTCTTTTTATCAACCAAAAACATATTTGTTCAAATGATTGTTGAATACACGGTATTCTTTATATCAGTTTAGTGTTTTTTTTTTAAATATAATTCTCTCATACTATCATCACCATCACCAAAGCGTCATCATCAAAACACCGCATATTATTATTATTGTTATTATTGTTATTATTATTATTATTATTATTATTTTTATTATTATTATTACTTAAAGTTAAATACAATCATATGATGATTTTTTTCAATACATTTACAAATATATACAATATATGAATAGTTAATATATATGAATAAATAAATAAATAAATAATTAATTTTATAATATAAAATCAAGTACACCCTTTTTATATGTGACTGTATAAAATACAAATGCAATACAAAAATCTAATGATTGTATATGATTAGAAAATGTTTATGGAAAAATTCCGTTTTCAATAAATTTTTGACATTCTTAAACCTTTGTGATTTTAAAAAAAAAGGAATCTTGGAAAATCTTGTACGGATAAATTTTTATAAAATGATTTGAGCTTAGTTCAACAAACTATCGTTAAATGCATATATTATAAAAATAAAATTATTATATATGATTCTGACTGATGTAATAATATAATATATAATAAAATATACCCACTATGTGTATTTTATCATATTTGTATTTGTTGTACTTATGGGCATATATATATATATATATATATATATATATATATATAAATATAATATATTTATGGAAACCATATATTAAATGAAAAAAATATGGAATATATACGATAAAAATACACACGGTCTTTATCATCATCACCACAATATATAATATATGAATAAACGGCGAATATTATTATACAATAAGAATTATTGGAAGAAGAGAATCGATAGTTTTATTTTGCTTCTTCATCTATATGTTCTATTTTGTTTGGGTTATTCAAAACCAAATTCAAATAATTTTTTTTTATAACATAGCCGGTTTAACTAAAAAAAAAAACTTATAAACATTATAATTTCTATATTGTGTTTGTTTATTTTTTGTATAATAAAAAAAAAATCTATATTAGAATAAAAACATCATAAAGTTTAGAATAAAAAGAAAAAAAACACGTCCGTGAAATCACCAGAAAGTTCTGATTTTTATATAGTAATCATTGTTGTATTATTATTATTATTATTATAACAACTTACAAATTATATTTAATTTAGTTTTTTTAAGTGTTGTTTTGATTATTATAATATATATATATATAGAAGAGATTGTCACATCTAATTCTATAAATCTATAAGACCTCTATATATATATATTTTTGTTATCATCCAATACAAACCAACATCAACTACGTGAAAATCACATCAAATTTAGTTCAAAGATAGTACACGGTTGTTTGTGTGTGTGTGTGTGTATATGTTTGGTTGATTTTTAGTTTATTTTTCCTCTTCGCAAACACAAATTTAAGTATATTATTAGATTCTTCTATATTATTATTATTTTATCGATTAAACTGCGTAATATTTTTTTTTTTTGTGTTTTGTGTATTTTTCCTTCATTGATATCAAATTGGATTGCTATTATAAAATCATTCCCAAAAAAAAACAAAAGAAGTTTTCCTTGGTTAATTCGTCGGCATTTCCATTACGGAAATACATATATTGAAGTGAAATTGTTTTTTTGTTTTTTTGTTGTGTGTGGACGGACGGCGGCAATCAATATGAATAAAAATCGTAATAATAGGAAACATTCAAATACAAAAATAAATAGTGATAAATTGGAAGAATTAGATATAACCGCAGATGAATTAAATCGTTTTCAAAAAGCATTTCGTACCGATGAATTTAAACAATTATTTCGAAATTATTATGATGAAATAAATGATCCAAATAATATTGAAAAATATCAAAAAGAATATACACAATTTGAAGCGGAACGCGGTTTTAAATGTACATTTATTAATCCAAAACCTGGTTATGTAATAAAATCCAGTATAAATGGAGAACAAATTGCCTGGGTTAATATAGCCGAAAATGATTTAATTGAAAAACCACAAAGTACACGAAATGTAAATGTAAATGGCTGCGGTGGCGGCAACAATAAGACCGGCAAACAGATTGGTTTAAATTGGAAAATTCCACATATCCTTGCACAACCACCACGTGAATATATTGATAATGATAATCAAGAGGAGGATGATCAAGATCAAGAAAAGGGCTCCACATCAATTTGTATTATTGTATATGATGTTATATTTCATTCGGATGCATTACATTTAGCCAAACGTAATGATAATTTTCGTGATTTACTTACAAAAACGGCATGTGAAACTATTGAAAAATCACATAATGTAACATTTGATTTAACCAATTTAAAATATCCTAAATTATTACCATCATCATATAAAGGACGTCCAAGTGCATCGATTATACGAAAACGAATCGATAACTATCATCATCATGATGATGATGGTGAAAAAGAACATGGGTCAAATCATCAAAATAAAACCATTTTTGATATTGTATGTCCCTTAACGGATATAAAAAAAAATATTGATAATCCACCGATAATTATCGATCATCGATCATCATTTTCCACATCTAATAATGGTAATGGTAATGGTAATAATACAACACAATCGCCACCCAAAGAAGAATATACAACACCAAAATACCAAATAAAATATCGTCATAATATTGATTATCATGAATGTACAAATGAATTGGATTCCAAAATGAATGTAACCATACCAACGGAATTACTAATTCAAATTAATTTACCATTATTAAAAACAATTCAAAATCATTGTACATTAGATGTTACGGAAAAATGTATTTATTTTAAAAGTGATTTTACCTATGGAAAATATCAATTATATATTGATTTACCATATGAATGTTTACCATTAAATGGTTCAGCTAAATTTGATGTGGATACCCGTCAATTAACAATTCAATTACCAGTGAATAAAGAAAAAAAATCAATAAATATTTTACAAATATATCATGAGGATGCTGATAATAATCAGCAAACGACTGTTCAAAAGTATAACATTGAAAATGAAGATGTTGATTCGAATGAGGATAGTAGTTACGATCCGAATTCTAAACAGTTAAACGATTGCAATAATAAATCATCACCTTTAATTATTGAAGTAATTGATTCGAATCAAAATGAGGTAAATTTCATTTTAAATTATTCATTATACAAAAGGAATGGAAAAAATGTTAATTAAATGTAAATTCTATTCGTAGATACCCGATGATCATGATGATGATCATGATAAAATTACGGATCACACGCAAGATTCCCCATTACTCCAAAAATCAACATTTTTTAATCAAACTGAATGTTATAATTTACCACCATTCACTTGTGATTTTATCGAAAGTAATTCTTTAGCATTTACATTTAATGTTAAAAATACAGATGAAAAATCAATTGAAATTAATAAAATTGCATGGAATATGAATGATGAACAGGATACCGCCTTCTATCAAATTGAATTAAAATTCATATCAATTGGTTCTGGATTTTGTCCACAATTATATGGATTTTGTATAAAATTACCGATAAATGGTGATCAAATTAATAATGTTGAAGTTGAATCATGGGATAATAATTGTATTTTAATAATTGAAATGACATCAACAACAACAACATCAACAATACCATTTACTGAATATCAAGCAGGACTTGATGAAATGCATTTATTAACATATAAATTAAATAATATTGTTACCGAAAATGCGAATAATAATCATCTGGCGGCCACCGTTTCAGATCAAACAGAGCAGAACATTATTGAAAATGTAATTGAAAAATCACAACTGAATGTGGCGTCCGATCATCAATCAAATGTGGATGTAGTTAATGTACAAAAATCAAATAATCAAATCAATTCAAATGATTTAAACAAAAAATCAACAACAATCAACAGAAAAAGAAATAAAAAAATGCGTTCATTGTCAGAATCAAATTGTGATGATTATTCAAATGAGATGATGATTTTAAATAATCAAAATAATTTATCAAAAAAGGATGGAAAATTGAAAAAGGAATTTATTACTAATAATAATAATAATAATAAAAATAATATTCAGAATAATATAAATCAAAATAATAATAATATGAATATGAATGAAAATGATCGTAGTGATGCTGATGAAAACGATATGGCTGATGATGATGATGATGATCATCAACATCGACGTTTTCCGAATAATGCTAATGAAAATAATGATAAAAAGAAAATAACATACACTAAAATACGTTGTATATCGGAATCAAGTGATGATCAAATGCAAACGGGTGGAACACCTATAATAACATCATCATCCGCATCATCATCACATAAACCATTTAAAGGTATTTTAAAACGTACCGTATCTACATCATCATCGTACAATCGAAGTGTATCGGAAAGTTCATTTGATGATTCAATGTATTATGGCGGTGGTGGTGGTGGTGGTGGTCAACAACAATCATCGTTAACATTAACCGATTATGGAATTGGTTCGATTGAAAGGGGTTCCGAATGCATTCCCGAAGAAGAATGTAATAATAATAATAATAATAACAATAATAATCCTGAAGATGGTATGTCTGAAAGTTGTAAAAAAACTGTACGATTTAATATGGCTATTCAAAAACAATTGTATAGGTAAGTGGTGGTATAAGTTATTTTATTTTCCATTCCTTGTTGCACACTAAATTATCTAATTGTTTATTCTGGTTTTGTTTTTTGTAAAAAAAAAAGAATTAATTCAACAATCGTTGGTCAACGTAAACCACTGGCAGCTAAACGTAAAAATAAACGATTGGCTAAACAACGTCGTTACAGTGAAGGTGAAGCATCCGATTATGAGGCAGCAGCAACTGTTCCTAAGGTAATTCATATTTTTATTTTCATTTGTTTTACATATTATAATTTATATAATTTTATACTTTAACTATTTGGGTAAAATGCAGGAAAATACAGGAAAAAAGAATGAAAAATCAATGATACATAATAATAATAGTAATAATAATAATAATAATCAACATGATAGTGGAGTTGATTGTAGTGCTGGAAATGGTGTTAGCGGTGGTGGTGGTGGTGGTGGTGGTGACAGTGGTGATCACCATCAACATCATGATTCGGATGGTTATTATGATGGTCAAAATGTTAAAATCGGTCGATATAATCAAAATCAAAAAAGTAAAAAAGGAACGATGGTGATGAAAGGAGAAATGAAATGTACAATCAAAAATAATAATAATAATAAAAAGCCATCAAATGGAAATAATGGTGGAAAATCTAATAGTAAAGTGAATGAAGATCGTTTAGTGGATGGTTTAGATATAGAATTTAAAAATGGAATGATTTTTGATATTGAAATATAATAATTTAGATTTAGTTAAATTGTCCTTTTCTATGTTTAACTACAAAACTAAAATCTGCAAACAAATTATTTGTTTTGAAATTGTTATTCCATATTTTAAAATTGAAAAAAAAAACCTTCATCATTATTCGTCGATCGTCAATTAGTTAATTCTGTTAGTATATAAATTTTATTTAAATGGAAGAGGGTTTTTTGTTTTTTTTGAATAAGATGAATTAAAAATCAAATCACTGCCATAGAATATAATAATAATAATAATAATAATAACCCCTTATATACAAAATCATTCTCATTTGATAATTAGTTGAATTTAATAGTTTTTTTAGTTTTTTAGTAGATATTTATTAATATAATAATAATAATAGATGTGATTAAAAAACGAAAATGATTTAAATGATGTGGTAAATGGGTTTCTTTTATCTGTATATTTTTAATCTTTTATAGGAAAATGCATATACCTAATTTCTACATTATTTGTTTTGGGGTATAACATCATCAGAAGAAGCAAAGTATCCTGTACGGGATTATTTGATGCAAAATGATGTTGGGTTTAACGATATAATTCAACATCCGATCAGTTTCACAGAATGAGTTGAACGCATTTCATTAAGTTTTAACTTATAAAATATGCAAAAAATAATAAACAACGAGCGACACTTGATTTATAGGTAATTTTCTTGGTTTTTTTCTTGTTTGTTCTTTTTTTAAGATTTTTATTTTTATGTAAACTCCCAAAAGTAACGTTTTAGTCGTCGCCTTAAAGCTCCTTTAAAATTGGTCATACTACTACAGAATGTTATCAGACAAAATACCTTAAAATGTGAGGACTGCAAAGCACAAAAAAATAAATAGAATGGCGCGAGGTTGACTTACCGATTGTCAAAAGGGAATTCCATCCGCACAGTTTTCGATTGAAAGAAACTAAAGAAAATGTTGTATAATTTTGTTTCAAATATAAATGAATGAAAATGGTTGAAATTTGACCCGATTTGACTGTTGTTAAAAGGCAAAAAATCAATCGTTGTCGTTTAAGTGTGCCAAAGTAAGTTTAAGCAAATCATATAAGGTCTGGGTTGATAAATTCTACAGTATAAAAACTTAATATAATTGTATATAGATCAGCTCATAAATTTTACTCCTCTTAAATATTTTAAACGTAAACCATTCAAACTAATATATATATTTCGGATCTGTATAATAATAATAATAACTGTTTTGTGTTTGTTCTATCTGTAACCGCAATTATCATTTAAATGATGTATTCAAATTGCATTAAAGACAAAAAAAAAACGAAAAAACCAAACCTGTTAAACAATTATATTTATAAGAATTTCATTTTGAAAAACATAAAAACTAAACTAGTAATTATTTAACTGTGACAAATTGAAAATATTTCATATAAATTAATTAAAAAAAAAAAAAAAAAAGTTAAAACCATATATATAATAATAAAAAAATGAAAATTAAAAAGAAAAATCAAATAAAAAATTTCAATAAATACAATAATAATAATAATAATAATGACGCCGACGACAACGACGACGACGAATCCTTCTATGGTGGTGGTGGTGGTGGTGGTGGTGGAAATTCAACAATTGATTGGCAAAATAAATTTGAAAAATTAACGGATCGTTTCGTTTATCTATTTAATAATACAACTTTAGCGGATGTCTATTTTTATTTTCCAATTGTCGATCAAAAAATTCCCGCTCATACATTTTTATTAATCATAAATAGTTCAGTATTTGAACAAATATTTTGTAAATTATCAATAGAAAAGAATCATAATAATAATATTAATAATAATAATAATAATAATAATACTGATGTTAATAATACATCGATGATTACAAACGCCATCAATGACGACAATGTACAAACAGTGGAAAATATTAAAGTTATTGCAATAGATTCAGTATTATCAGATTCTGCCGCATCAATTTCATCATCATCTTCTTCCAATATCAACCACACCATCCACACCACTGACCCGAATAATACATCCGATTTAGATAAAAAATTATTCACTTTAAATGAATTACAATTTGAAATTACAATAATTGATTGTGCATATGACAGTTTTATGGAAGTGTTACGCTATCTGTATACAAATGAAATGAATTTAAATTTTAATATTTTCGATGACGTATTAAATGTTTCTAGAAAATATAAATTAAATCATTTATTAAATTATTGTTTAAAATTTTTTAAACAACAATTAACATCTGAAAATGTATTTCAATTGTATAAACGATATATTGAATCATCAACGATTCAAGCTTGCGTTCCAGTCGTCGTCGTCGTCGCCGCCGTCGTCGTTGATTTACAAATTCCTCAAATTATACAATATTTTATTGAAAATCATACAAAAGATATTTTAAAATCAAGACAACAACAACAACAACAACAACAAATAATTGATTTAACTCGTTCCGAATTGGAGATAATACTTCGATGTGATACATTAGAAATAAATGAATTTGAAATTTTTAAATTAATTGATGCCTGGACAATAAATCAATGTCAATTGTTATCGTTAAAATCGAATGGTGAAAATAAACGTAAAATCATTGGTGATCTAATAAATTTAATACGTTTTCCAACGATGTTACCACAAGAATTTAATAATTGTATGATCATTGAATCGGGTTACTTAACCGAACAAGATCAATTGAATATCTTTAAATATTGTTGTTTAGGATTTGTTGAAAAAAATTTACAATTTCCAACGGAAATTCGAAAACTATCACAACGTAATCTAAAACATTGTACAATTGTTGAAGATGATGATGGTTCAATGCCGATATTATATTGTTGTGATCGGGAATGGATAAATTTATCATTTTCCACAAATACATCGGTATTACTGTTTTCAATGAGTATTTACGGTCAGCATATAATCAGCAATAATAATAATAATAATGATAATAACAATACAATAATTAATGTTGATGCACCTAATAATATTATAAATCCATGTTATGTAACAGTAACATATAATAATATAAAATATTTTAATGATATTGTAAATTTTCGTAATGATGGATCCCATCCGGAAATGATTACATTTTTAAAACCAATTTATATAAAATTTGGACGTTGGTGTACAATCATTATTGAATATCATAATTTAATAACATCATCATCCACATCATCATCATCCACATCATCATCATCCACATCATCAACAACAACGAGGAATAACAACGACGGCGGTGAAGATAATCATCGTACTTATTCATCAGCATCATCATCATCATCATCTATTTCATCTGAATTAACAACACCCCAATCATCAAATTCAATTGTCGACAACAATAATCATCATCATGATCATCATCCATCATCTATGATATCGGCGGCGGTTTCATGTTCTGAATCTTCTCAAATGGGATCATCAACATCTTTAAATAGTACAATAACGACATCATCAAACATTTCATCATCATCATCAACGGGATCATCATCAACAATAACATCATTATACGAAATTGGTAATGTTTATTGTGGTAAATTAATTAAACAAAAAATTTTAATTGATGATACGGTCATTTTTCAAATAAAAGATGCTGGTACAGTTTATGATATATCATTTAAAATTGACGAATAAATTAAATTTATGAAAAATTTATTTTGAATATAATTTTGACTGTGGGAATTTCATCTCAAAGACTTAGGTTTTGTGTATCGTTATGATATATTATTATTATTATTATTATTATTGTTTTTGAGATGATATCTGTTTTTTTTTATTTTTATTATTGATATTGTAAAATATTTATTAATTATATATATATTTATTATACTAAACGGATTGTAATTTTGTAATTTATATTAGTTTTATTTTTTTTAATAAATATTAAGGTAGTAACATGATTTATGAATTGTTATCGTTAAAAATTTTGAACAAATGCAGAAAAAAACATTTTGTCAAATAGTTCATCGTTTGGTTGTTGTTTTGCCATTTCAGAGGTGGAAAAATCAACTCGAAGATTACGATATAAGTATCACTTTATATATATAAATAAGTAGTTTATTTGATGGATTATTAGAAATCCACTTTTGAAATATTGAATTTGCCGGCGGATTTTGTTATGAAAAATGATATTGTTATTTGGGAATTTTTATCCTGAATATTTCATTCCATTCAGGACGAAGCTCCTCCATTAAAAATTCAAAGAATTATTTATAGAAAAATGTATAACGTTCGCTGTTTTGCCAAAACCATTTGAAATCAAATTATTTTTGTCTTTGGATCAGCGGAGATTTGATGGAAAGTGGATGTTTTTTTCAGCAAAGATTTTTTCACGAAAATATTCACGTTATTAATCAATCGTTTTATTAAAAAAAAAATATTACTATATATAGATATTTATAATTCATTGAAAATCATATATATATCTGTGTATAAAATATAAAAGGACTAGGTTTCCTTTTGGAGCGATTGGTTATAAAAAAAAATTTGAGAATATCCATCGATTCCGTTCAATCCATCCAAGGGTGTTTATTCCATCCAAGAATAAACAAGGGGGTGAATATTATTAATGTACACATCGAGGCACATTATTTTATATTAAAATTTCATTTGAGGCCGAGCATTGTAAATGCTTTTCTGTGTTTTAGTTCCATCCGGTCTATAGCAGATAGATTTTATTATACCCAAAAATACAAAACATGCTATATAAAATCATATAGAAACATAATTATAAAAATATTTATTTGATATTATATCGCATCATTATAACATATATGTTAATAGTATACGTGACGTTATCTATAATCGCGACGTATATACGTTATCTTGTTAAAAGGTCAATACAAAAATATTGCATTAAAAATATACATATATATATATATATGTTTTATATAAAATTATAAATAACACGTACTGATGCATTTAATCAAACTAATAAGCATGATTTTTAGTCCTATATTGGAATTTCAAAGATAATAAATATAACACAACCAAATTTTATAGAGAATTTATTGTAATCGAATCAGATAACGTTTCATAGACACTCTTGTGTTATGATTCAATAAAGCATTGAAAATGACTATGTGCTCTATTCAAATTCAATCGGATCGATATTGAACCTGGGCAATATTTTCACACTTGCTCGAACATTAGAAAAAGAAATGTTATCGATTCGATAGATATAACAAATAAGAAAAGATAACCGACAGATTCTTTCAAAATTTTGATGAACGAAAGGTCCGAAACATATATGGAATGAATTCAAAACCAAAGAGTTTTCCAATCATAATAAAAATGAAACTCCACCCCCACCAAAATGAATTCACCCATAAGCCAACTCTTATTCTATTATGATTGTATCCCGGAATGAGTTAATTTTTTTTTTTTCGTAATAAAAAAAAAAGCTGCTTAATAAATATGAAATGATTTGATTTAAATGTATTAATGTATATTTATATATATCTATCGACTCTCATCAAATTCGGTTTGATGATGATTTTTGAAATATAAAAAACAAAAATATCAATTCGTAAATATAAATATTGTATATGCAAAAATCTACAACGTAAAATTGGACTACGACAATTTAAACAACGAAATTATTGCCACGCCACTATACAATATATATTGTATATTTATATACGATAAAACTTATCTCTTGAGTTTATTAATGTTGTTTTTTTTTTAAATTTTCAGCTAATAGATAAATTTTTAATCATTTTTTTATTGTATAAATATATACAGACTATCAAAATATAGCAGGTTTTTTTTAAATAAAAGTATTAGAGTATTCTACAAACAGCAAAATTTTATAATTCAATTGGTAATAAATATAAAAAAAAACCTGCTAAACACCTGAAAGAAGAAGGGTGTACTTGCCCGCAGTAACTATCGGAGAACGAGAAAATGTTTTAGCTAATAATTATAGAGAATAAATCCTCGATAGTTTTCTATAGCTTTTCTATATAGAAAATTTCCAAGAACTAGGAACAAAATACCCAATAATTTTATTATGTTTTCTAGCAGAAAATAAAGAAAATTTACGAAGATTCCCTTGCCAATAACAGGAAGAAATTTTCTGTCTGTCTGGAAAGGATAACAAGGAAGGAATAAATTCTATATTGTGAAAATTATCAAAGATTTTCTTCCCAACGTATTGAAAAGTATCCCGAAAATATAATTTCCTTTATTATTATTATTATTATTATTATTAGGCAAAAATAATCGACAGAGGAAATTCCCTTCAAAGGAAATTTTCTATATATATGTATAAAGTAAATTTACGAAGATTTCCTTATCCAATAACAGTAAATGTTTCTTTGAACCCTATTACAGGAAATAGGAAATTCTCGATCACGTAACATTTCGTAACATTAAATATCTAGAAAAGACTTGCATAATTTTTCTATTAGAAAATTCTCCATAATTTCCATTGTATATAGAATATTATCGATAGAAAACTCCGGTCGAACAAAGAAAAAACCATTTTTTCGTTCTAATTTTATTTTATTTCTCAACATAGTCCTTTTACTCATACCTTTTAGCTCTAAACATTTATTAACAACGATCTTCCAAAACTTTTTTATGCCATTCAAATAATACGATTTCGGGAACTCCTCAAAATACGCGTTTGTTTCGTTGATTGCTTCTTCATTTGATGTGAATTTCTTTCTTGCGAGCCATTTTTTCAATTGTCGCAATTGTCGGAATAGGAAACAGGAAAACGTGACTGAGTGCTAAATCTGGACTGTGTAGGATGGATGCAGTAAAAATTCGTAACGTAATTCATTGAATTTAGCCATTGCAATTGTTGACGTGGGCACCGATGCATTGTCTTGAAAAACGAACACTTTTTTACACTTTTTTAAATGTGGTCGTCGTTTTTCCTTGATTACATCGTTCAATCGATCCATAATAATGTAGCATAATAATTTCTTGTTATGGTTTTTTCCTTTTTTAAGGTAGTCGATGTGCATAATATACCGTTCGCATCCCAAAATACAGTCGCCATTACCTTATCCGCTGATTTAACCCTGTTGTTTGCCTTCCTTGGAGCACTTCCACCTCCTTCTTTTCGATTATTTCGATTGATTTTTTTTGGTTCAGGTGTATAGTGATGAATTCATGTTTCATCAACCGCTTTTTAATCGACGCCAAAATTCATCTGGATTATGCTTTATTTTGTCCAAACATTGTTTTAAAGTGATCACACCATTTAGTTTTTGTTTCGATTGTGAGTTTTGTTCGATCCATTTTTCTGATATAGCTTTCTCATATGCAAATGTTCGTGTAAGATGTTGAATAGACGTTCATATATGAGATGTTTACGATGTAAACAATCTCTCTCAACGCTTCACTCGACGATCACCATCAAAACAATATCATGGATTTTGTCGACCATTTCTTCAGTTGTAACCTCTTTTTTGGTCTTCACAGTGATGGTATTGTTTCGGTGCATGTACGACCGCACGTTTACATTCAGCAAACCAATAAATTACGGTTGAATTCACTGGAGCCGATGATATGCCATAATACTTATCAAGCTTTTCTTTTGTTTCTTTTGCGGTTTTTCCATGCAAAAAGTAATGTTTTATCAATACACGATATCCAATTTTTTCCATTTTTAAGAAAAAGCAAAAGTTTGTCTGCCGTTTACCGCTCCCAAACCAAAACTAAATAACACATTGCTCTAAAAATTTACAGGGAGCCCCTACTACCAGCAGATTATATTTAATAGAAAAAATATCCATTTGATTACCACCAGTTGCGCCATATCTTAGAAACCCGCGGATCAATATCCATCCGCCCTTGTATATTAGAAAAATTATCGAACATTTCATTTTTATAACAGGATCGGATAATTTCCGAAGATTTCCTTTCTCGATAATCTTTATAGAAAACAATAAAATTATCGAGAATTTCCACTGATAATAGGAAAATTCGGTATAAGCATGTACCTATATATAGATTTTTGTTTTCTATATATACAAAAACAAAACGAATAAATCGCACATACTGAATGTTGAATGATTAAAAAACACTTTAATGATTAAAATCAAGAATCTTTTTTGTGCGTTCTATTAATATTATTAATACTTTAAAGTTATAAGAGTTTTCTATATATACTGAAATAGATATTATATTATATTTATTATTTATTCTTTCTTACGTTCTTTTATATGATAAAATTATATTTATTTTTTAATAAATCGTATACGAATTTTGGACGGGGGAATTTCACGTCATTTTATATGTATTTTACAATATTAGATTAAAAATTTTTTTCGTTTTTCTGTATAGATAAAAGTCCCTCATCATACATATATGTATAGTATATAAGAGCAGAAAATATCATATTGTATCGTTAGTATATAGTTAATTATTTTGTTTGTACGACGACGATCGACGATAGATATAGCTGACCGTGACATTGTAAAAAAAATAAAAAAATAAATTAAATTAAAATAAAATAATTATTTATTAATATAAATAGAAGAAAAATTGAAACAATTTCAATATATAATGTCTAATTTACCGGTAACTTTTGTTAAAGATTTTCATAATGAAGAAATGGTACGTAAAATGAAATATTTACCATTGGGTGAAACTGGTCTTATGGTTTCAAAGCTATCAATTGGTGGTGCAACATTAGCTCCATTTTATGGGTATGTGTATATATGAGTTTTTTTTTTATCTCTTCGTCGTAATCTGGTTTTATTCATTATTTAACTTATGATATGATTTATTTATAATTGTGTAGTGAATTGGATGAAGCCGGTGCTATTCGTACAATACAATTGGCCATTAAAAATGGTATAAATTATATTGATACAGCACCGTATTATGGTCAAGGTAAATCAGAACGTATAATTGGTGAAGCATTAAAGGGAATTCCACGGCAAGCATATTATATTGCAACGAAAGTTGGACGTTATGAAATTGATCTATCAAAACAATTTGATTATACGGTTAAAAAAACAAGAGATAGTGTTGAAAAAAGTTTAAAATTATTCGGTTTAGATTCAGTGGATATTATTCAGGTATGTAATAATCCACTTTTTATCTAAAAAAAAATGATTTTTGCCAATTTATTAAACACTTGATATTATTATTATTATAATATTTATAGATTCATGATGTTGAATTTGCAGAAAATTTAGATACAGTTATAAATGAAGCTTTACCAACGTGCGAGGCATTGGTAAAAGAAGGTAAAGCGAAATTTATCGGTGTCACTGGATATCCATTGAATGTATTAAAAGCGGCAATTTTACGTGCTCCAGGTCGTTTTGATGTGAGTTGATTTTGTTGATTGTTGTTTTCTGTATCAAATAATTTGTAATTGTGGACTCTTTTTTTTTTTAATTATAATTTTTTTCATTTATATAGCTTGTGTTAGCCTATTCAAGATATTCACTTTTAGATGATTCACTATTAAGTTATTTGCCATTCTTTAAGGTAAGGGGGTTTTTATTATTCTATAAGATTTTATGTAATGATAAAATACAATATACAATTTGATTCTTTGGTGGGCAAATTCTCTTCTATAATTTTACTATAGAAAATGATTGAGGATTGCATTTTTATAATGGGAAAATTGTCTATATAAAGAAAATTATCAAAGATTTTCTTTCTATTAAATCCGTATTGTGGAGGAAATGCTCGATAATTTTCATAGGCTATTATAGAATCAAATTTCTCTTATAATATTCCATATAAAAAATATCCTATTATAGAGAGGAAATCCTCGATAATTTCTTTATATGGAAAATTGCCCTAAAGGACATTCTGCAGAGTTTTCTATTGGGAAATTCTCAATATAGATTTGAAATTAGAAAATTTTCTGTACAGAAAATGGTCTAGGAAATTTTCGTGATAGAATTTCCTTGATAATATTTCCTCTTAGAACATTAATCTATAGAAAATCGTATCGATGGATTTCCTCCACTATGATAGGAAAATTTTCTGTATAGAAAATTATCGATGGATTTCCTTCCTATAATAAGAAAATTTTCCATATAGAAAATGATTGAGGATTTCTTTGCAATAATTGAACATTTTCTGTATAAAGAACACATAAAATAATCGAGGATTTCCTTGCAAAATACTAGGAAAAAGTTCTCCTTTTTGTAATATAAGAAATTTTCTGTATGGAAAGAAAACTTATCGAGGCATTCTATATCGATGTTTAATCAAAATTGTTAGACAGCCGAGAAAATCCTCAATAATTTTATTGTGTTTTCTATATATAGAAACGAAATCCTCGTTAATTTTCTCTCAATAGAATATTTCCTGCAATCATTCAAAGGAAATCATTGATAATTCTCTTAATATAGTTAAATTTTCTATTATATTTAAAAGGAAATTTTCCAAATACCGAAAATTTTAACGATAATTTCCTTTCAAATAACAACAGCAGCAGTGAAAATTGTCTATATATACCAATCAAGGAAATTAAAATAACTATATAAAAAAATATATACAATTAAATTAGGAACAAAAATTAGGTGTTATTTGTGCGGCTGGTCATGCATTAGGATTATTAACAAATGGTGGACCACAGGCATGGCATCCGGCCCATCAGGAAACAAAAGATATGAGTAAAAAAGCAGCTGATATATGTAAAGCGAATGGCATTGAATTGGGAAAATTAGCTGCTTATTATTTTTCACAATTAGAGGGTGTAGCAACATTTCTAATTGGTATGCAAACCGAAAAACTATTAGAAATTAATTTTGATGCTGTTGTTAATGGACTATCCGACAAAGAACAATCCGTACTCGATGATTTATTGAAAAAGTAAAACATATTTTTGATTTTTGACCATTAAGAGTTTATCTTTAATTAAATTTTTCTCATTTATATTCTATTTTTTTTTTGTAGTGTTTTCACCAAAAAAACACACTGGGAAGGTGTTGAATTAAAACGAATGTTTAATCGATAAAGGATAAACCGTTTTTTTAATACATGCATTTTATTAGTTTAGTTAACTAAAAACAATTTATAATCTTATATAATAATAGCAAAATATAAAAAAATAAAATAAATACAATGTGGAATGGGTAAAAAAAAAAAACAAATCATCATCGTTTCAACATTGCCAAATTAATTAAATGTCTCATTGTTGGACGTCCATGTGGACAATTCCATGGATGATCAATTTCACCCATTTGATTAATTAATTTTTTCATTAATCGTTTTGATAACGGTGTACCAATCATAATTGATTTACGGCAAGCACGTGAAGCTAACATTGAACGTACACGTGACGGACGACATATTATATTTGGTGAATCCTAAACAAACAGCGGCGGTTAGTAAATTTAAATTTAAATAAATATATAAACGATGCCCAACCCCCAATTTTACAATATTTACCTGTAACATAAATAATAATTCATCGATATCATCTGATCCAAATTCCCAATTATGACTTAATGGTTTTGTTATCAATTTAATACGTTTGTTTGTTGTTTGTGCATTATTAGCAGTAGTATCACAATCATCGCCACCATTATTATTATTATTATCCATTGAATTTATTTCAAATTTAAAACCATTCATTTCAAATATATGTAAATTATCCATTAGAATCATTTCATTTGTTATCGTTAATTGAAGTGATTGTGGTATGACCAATGGTTGAGCTTGTAATTTTACCGTTTTTTGTAATTGTTCAAAATTAAATTTTTCATCGGTTGCATGTTGATCAACAATAAATAAATCATCATGATACCGTACAATAATAAAACCTAAATTAAATTGTCCAATAATTTCCATTTGTGAAAATGCTTCTTTATCAATTTGACGATCCAATTCACTTTCGGCCAATTTATTTTTGGTTGGATCAATAACAACGGTAAATTTTAATGAATCTAATTTTGCGGCTGGTTGTCTATCTTGTCCATCACATTCCCCGGCAATCATTAATTGTTCAATGGCATCAATGGTAATTTGAATTGAACTGGAAATTTGGGTTAAATCTTGAGATGCTCCGGCATTCGCATTCGTCGCACAACTATCATTACTATTATTTATTAACCATTCATCATCATCATATAAAATATCATCAAAAAGATTTGTTGGTGATTCAATGGATGATAATGGAAGTGGAAGAGGAGGCGATGGAGACGGTGATGGTGATGGTGATGGTGATGATAATTTTGAATCAATTCGTTCAATTTTTTCAAATTTTAATAATGAATCTTCGGATGTTGATAAATTTTTACAATTTATTTTAAATTCTATATTATTGTCTTCATCGGAATTGTTTTCAACATCATTAAAATTAGAAGACATTTCTTTAACAGAAACATTTCGATTTTCATTAATTGTTGTATCATTTTCAAAGTCAATCATAGACAATTCTTCTTGTGAATTATCAATTAATTTAATTGGTTCAACATCTTCATTATTTATTATAATATTATTATTTTTAAAATGTTGTGTTAAATACTCTTGAATTTTTGTGACTTTTAATTTTTTTTCCCTTAATTCATCTTGAGCAACCAATTTTCTCTTTCGATTATTTTGTTGGTCTTTATCTTTATCTTTATCTTTATTATTTTTCGTATCAATTACTCGAAATTTTGCAAATAAATTTGATTTATTTTGAATCGTATTTGTTGGTTCTTGTTCTTTTTTTGATTCCAAACCGTCCCGTTCATTTTCACATCCAATATCTTGTGTTGTAATATTTATATTTTGTAATCGATAAACAGAAGTTGAGGTATCACCAAATGTTTTCAATAATGATTTACGTATAGCTAAATGTAATATTTTTTCATTATTTATTAATATTTTACGTTTATCTGGTGTTAAATTAACATCAATCAATTGTGGATCCATACAAATGTTTAACAAAATAAATGGTACATTTGATGGATTATAACGATTATAGATTTCATTTAAAATTTTTTGAATATCTTTTGATGGTTCACATGGACGTGAATTTATATAGAAAAATTGACGATCTTTAGTTGAACGTCCGCCATTGCCATTGCCATTGCCACTGCCACCACCACCTTGTTGTTGATTTTTTGGATTTGATATCCAACCATACAATTTAAATTGATTTAAATTTAATTTATCCAAATTGAATTCATTTGATAAATTAAAATTTGGATCAATTTGTGTTATTAATTGTTTTATATCATCATCATCATTATCATTATCATTCGGTTCATTTGGTTGTTTTATTTCAATTAATTCTTTATGTTGTTGAACACCAAACATTGATAAAATATTATCGATTATCGTTGGACTACCATTCGTTTGCATTACCACCGATTTCATACCTTTTTTATTAAAATTTGTACAGGTTATTCGGACTTTTACCGTTATCAGACAATAAGCTTGTAATATTTGACACATTTTTATAAATTCTTTTTTAATATTTGCATGAAATTCACGTTTACGTACGGGTAATGATGAAAACAAATTTTTTAATTTTACAGTTGTTCCGGTTTCACGAGCATATGGTTTTTTCATTATTATTCGACCGTAATGATCCAATTCCAATTGTGTTGCACATTCACTTGAACGATGTTTAGTGGTTATTGACATATCGGCAAGGGCACACAATGAACTTAATGCCTCACCACGAAAACCAAATGTATAAACATTTTCTAAATCGGAGAATTTACGTATTTTTGATGTATGATATTTTGCAGCTATAATCAACAAAAAAAAAACATTTGTTTTAGTATACAATCTACAGGATACAGAGGTAACATAAAAAATTGAATTTTACTTAATGATTCTAAATTGTTCTCTTCAACGCCATGTCCATTATCAGATACTTCTATTGATTCAATACCATGATCTTGTAATTTTACATCAACAATTGTTGCACCAGCATCAATTGCATTTTCAACTAATTCTTTTACAGCTATCGCTAAACTTATAATAACCTGGGTGAATTAAATTTATTAATAATGATTAATTTAATTTAATAATAAATTCCATATTTAAAGGTCGTCTTCCGGTAATTTATTTGAGGATGATTATTTTTTTTTTTTTATATTACCTGGCCAGAACATATTTTATGTACTATATCTTTTTCAATAGATTTTATTGTTTCTGCTGATTCAATTGTACAATCATGATCTTTTAATTGATTTTCATCATCCATAATTTAATTTAATAATAATAATGACAAAATTAAAAAACAACCAAAAATTTTATTAATTAAATAATTAAAAAATAATAAAACAAGAGATTAAAACAAGGGAAAAACGCGGTTTTCTTTTTTTGCCTTTGCCGAATTAAATGTAAACAAATCGATGTTCGATGAATTTAATATATTCGAAATGAATTGAATTCAAATGAATTGATTTTCCATGGAATTAAAAAATTTATATGGTTTTTTTTTTTAAAAATATGATAAAATAATACAAATGTTTTATCCAAATACGAAGCATTACGTACAAGTTTTTTTTTTTTTTTGATGTTCGCCAAATCGCCGCGCATCAAAATAACGTACTGTCAAAAAAATATGAAAAGATTTTTGGTGGGAAAAAAGATATATATCTTTTATACACAACAAGGCAGAATTTTTTTTTCATTTATTTTATAATATTAAATTGTTTTGGGGAGTTGTGAGTTTTTATTAATTGTTAATTTAATTAATAATAATTTTTTTTGAATTATAATTAAAATCTAATTATATATAGTAAAGTTTTGTGGTGTTTATTCATAAATTTTTTCAATAATTGAAAAAAAAAAAAAAAAAAAAAAAGCCGGAAAAAATGTCTCAAAAATCAATTGATTCATTTTTTCATGCTCGAAAGCGACCAGCCACAGATGAAATAAAAAATGTACAAAATAATAAAAAAATGTGTTTGGTGTCGTCGAACAGGACCACCGCCACGACGGCCACGACCATCACGACAAAGCCATCAGAAATAGATGATGCGGCTGTTAATTATTATAATAAAAATGATCAAAGAAAAAATGTTGTTGGTGTAGTGAATCCGATAAAATCGCGTGTTCGTAAGCAAATAGATTTTGATGAAAAAAGTGATGTTTTTATGAAAACTCGTAAAGTAACTGGTGGTTATCATCCACGAACACATCTTCCCATTGAATTAACACCACCCGAAGATTGTAATTCAGCGACAACGGCGGTTGCTGTACATAATAATGGACCAAATGGTAGTAGCTGTAGTAGTAGTAGAAATCAACTACAACAGATCATTGGTTCTGGATCACCAGTAAAAAATAAATTATCCCGCGGGCCTATGCCAAAAGATGATTCAACAGCAATTCAATTGATAACACCCATTGAAAGGGAAAAACAATCTATGAACATTTTCGATATATTACCTGAATTGGCAACAATAACAAAAACTCCCCGAATGTTTGATAATAAAGATAAATTAAATAAAATGGCGGCGGCGGCGGCGTCTTCTGTTGTTAAGCACAAAGATAAAGATTATATAACGCCGACAAAAGATGAACAATTAAAATTGGCTCAAGCCAATGAAAATTTAAAAAAACGTTTAAATATGCCATTAGATAAAATACAATTGAAATTAAATAAAAGTAAAAAATTAACTGAACTAAAGGAATCATTACAAAAATTAAAAACGTTAGAAGATGAACGACAAAAAATTGTTGATAAAAATTTTAATTTATTAAAGTCAATTTCACGAGATGTTCGTGATTATAATGATGATGATGATGATAGGGACGGTATAAATACCGTAAATGATTCAGCCAAAATTGAAGCAAGTAATGCACGTTTAAAGAAATTCGAAAAAATCTATTTGGATGTTCTGACAAGGTAAGGTTTTTTTTCTTTGTTTTAAATTTATTACATAATTATTACAGTATTTATTCCAATTGATTGAAAACAAAAAATGCATTTGATTGCATTTTATAATAACCTATATATATATTTATTAATTATATAATTAACAGCAATTTAATTTAAAAATATAAACATTTAAAATTGTTTATGCGTAGACAAATTTTTTTGTTTATTTTTTGTGTGTGTGTTTGTGCGTGAAATTAAATTTCATAATTTGATTATTAAAATGTATATTTATCAATATTCGATTTTTAAATACCTTTGAATAATTTATAATTTCTCTTCTTCCTCATCTCAAAAAATAAAAACAGCCCAGTAAAAGGATTTATAACACCAATAAAAGGTAATGCAGCAGCATCTAAATCATCTGCATCACCATCATCATCATCAGCGTCATCGTTAATGTCACCAAAAGAATTTACACCACGTAAATTATTTAGTCCATTAAAATCACAACCCATAAGCGGTAACAAATCGTTAATAAGAAAAAGTCCATCGTTATCACCACGTAAAAAACAACCGGCTTATCAACGATATCAATATTTAATTGATGACACTACGTCAACAACAACAACAACAACAGATGGTGTAACAAAACCATTACAATTACCATATAAATATCGTACACTATTGGAAATATTCAAATCAATTGATTCGGTGTGCAGCATGTATTTTAATCGTTGTGAAACAATAACATTTAAAAAATTAAAGGCTGGTGTTCAACGAATGATACGGAAAAATTTCACTGAAACACATTTAGCCCAAATAAAACATTTATATCCGGATGCCTATAAATTTTATCAGAAAAAAATGGTTAATCCGGGATCAACAACAAAATACGATTATTATCAATTGATTATCAAACCAAATGTACGTATTCCAAATGGGAAAATGAATGGGAAAATAGTGACTGCTTCTGTCGGTGATGATGTTGCCGGTGATGTTATTGTTGGCAATCAACAAACACCAATTGGCAATGATAAAAAAAAGAAAAAAACACCAAAAAAATTATCGGCCACCATCGATACGGTTGATGCCGATTTAATACGTGAAGCTGAAAAACAAATAATGCATCCATCGTTGATCATCGAACGACAAAATTATTTCTATAATCTATTATTGGAATTGGTAAAATGTGAACATGATAAATTTTTACGGGCATTAACACCACCAATGCACATTGCTAAAGATCAAATAAAACGTTGGCATCCACAATTTAATGTTGATGGATGTACGGACATTGAACGTAGTGAATTACCGGCACCACCAAATGTTGAACAATTTTCATCGGCTAAACATGTTTTAGCTACGGCTACTAAAAATTTATTTGGTACTGTTACGTTAGCAGCAACCACAAATATTGATGATGTTGATCCAAATAATAATAATAATAATACTATTACAACAACAAATGGTGTTGATAGCAAAATTCAAGAAATAAATGATCCTCAAAGTGAATTACGTAAAAATTGTATTGCAAGTGTATTAAAGGGTGTACCAAAATCATTATTGGAAAAAATTCGTGCAAAACAGGCGGCTCAAGCCATTTCGAAAATGACCAGACGTCCATCACATGATCAATCGGAAATTAATTTAAATTATTTACCGGAATTGGCACGTTTTATACGTAATATTTTCGTGACGGAAAATAAAAATGTATTGGAATTACATAAAGTGATTTTAAAATTAATAAATAGTTTTCCGGCTGAATTGGAAAAACATAAAATTAAAGAAATTATTCAATTATTAATTAAAGAAACAAGTGAAAGTGATGATGTTAAAGCTAAAGCTAAAGGTACTAAAGGTCCTGCTACGACTACGACTGCAGCTACAACTAATAATTGGTTAACGTTACATAGTGTACCGAAAAAAGGTGAATTTTTAAAAATTAATAAATCCATTGAATTGGGCAAAGTGATTACCGAATTAGAACGTAAAGTACAATCACGACGTAGTACAAATATAATTAATGATTTTTTACAAAATATAAATTAAAGCATAATTCGCCAATGGATGATGGATTAATAAACAAAGTTCAATCCATGATAATTTCGTATTATGGATGATTTATTAATAATTTATTTAATTTTTTTTTTTGTTTTAAGAATTTTTGCTTTTTTTTTTATATATTTTAAGATGTTTTTTTTTTGATAATAATCGAGACATTTTTGATGTTTTTTTTTTTTCCTAAGTTTAATTAAATATACACAAATAACAAGAAGAAGTTGAAATAATATATAATTTGGATATAGAATTAATTGAATTAAAAAGGTGATGGAAAAATGTTTAATTAAAATTTATTTTCTACAGTTTTTAAAATTTTCAAATTTAAATATACCATGGAAGAAGTAATACCATGGAAGAAACAAAACAATTTAGTGACATCTGTTGTGAGGATTTCACAATTATCATATTAAATTACAGTGTAATAAAAATAATAAAAAAAAAAAGAAAGAAATTATTGACAATTGTAGTGGTTTTGTTTTTGTTGTGTACCTGGTTGGTGGTTGGTGTTGTTGATTTTAGTTGTATTGTGTTTTTATTGTATTTATTTAATTAAATATATTTAATTAGTGTTTTTTTTTTTTAAGTAAGTTTTTTTTAATTTTAATTTGTGTTTGTGCTCGATTATTGTATTTATTGTTGCATTGTGCAGTAGCAATAAAAAAAAAAAACAAATGTTTGTTTTACCCCTCGCACATTTGTTTTTGTCTCCCTAGCCTCATATACACTTCCACCCTTCCACAATAATCCTTTTTAAATGATATCATGCTGCATTCGCACCCACCACACCATAATCATCTCGGTTCGGAAGTTTTTTATATATATATATATATAAAAGGAAGAAATTTATAACAGAGAAAATTGATTCATTGACCTACATCAGCCAGCACTCAGCAGGGCAGCAGCAGCAGCAGCAAACTGCTCCTTCAGAATATAAAATTTTTAGATACTAAAAATCATCAGTATTGATAAATATTTTATTAATAGTGGAATAGTTTATATATTAATTAATAAAACATGTGAAACAGAAATGGAAGTATCGTAAAAAAAAAAAAAAACCCCACCATTCACTCACACCAAACTTTTTTTTGTAGTGCAATTTGCGTTTTTTTTTTTTTTTTTTTTTAATAAATTTGTAAAGTTTTTTATTTTGTTTTTTGCTGATCGTTGTTTCGTTTCGTTTTTTTCGTTCGTTTAATCGTTTCTTCATCGTTCGTATTGTGATTTGATAATTTATTTAAAAAAAAAAAAAAAACCTCTTCTCTTCTTCTTCTATCATTCATCATCTCATCGTTCGTTCGTTCGTTGCTGCTGCTGTTGGTTGGTTTTTTTTTTGGTTGCTTATGGCCACCATCAAATAATTAATTTATTTGTGAAAAAAAAAAAAAAAAAACAAATTGCATTCTGTTAAATACACATTAATTGTAAAATTGTTAATTAATTTTTAATGGTTATTATTCATGTTAATTTATTTAAATTAATTCATCTCATAAAAATATTTGGACAACAAATAAATTAATAAAAAAAAAAATAGTGTGTTTGTGTGTGTGTAATTTTTATAACGACGCAACGACAAAAAAAAAAAATCAGTTTCAGTCGTCGCGTGTAGTTTAATCGAAAATAAAGTTATCAATTTTTTTTTTTTTTTTTTAGTTTTTTCCTCGGAAAATTTAAGTTTAATTTTATATTATTATTTAATTAAATATACTAAAAAAAAAAAACAAAATACATTAATTGCGGTAAGAAAATATATACAGAATAAAAAAAGTGTAATAATTTATAAAAAAAAGAATAAAAAAAAAACCTCTTTTTTTTTTTTTTTCAGGTGTATTTTGTGATGATGTGATAGGAAGAAAAAAAATATATTAATTGATTTTTTTTTTTTTTTTGTGGTGAGGTGATCTTTTGTGTGGTTCTCATATCATTAGTAAAAAAAAAAACACATACACATTTACAACACCTAAAAAAATAATAATTACGCTAATGAATAAATAAATGAAAAAAAAAAAAAATTAATTAAAAAAAAACAGAAGCAAAGAAATAATTATTTATAAATTTTAATATAATATGGATGGAAAACATGATGTAAATAGACGAGTATTAACAATACAAGCAAAACGAAAACGTCAAAAGGCAAATAAGAAAAAAGGAAAACCTCAAAATTATGCAGTAGCAGCAGCAGCAGCAGCAGCAGCAGCAGCAGCAGCAGCCGCATCATCAGCAGCAGGAAATGTAACTTCATCTGGAATAACAACAACAACAACTAATACTAATACCAATAATTCATCTAAAATTGATAATCTCAAATATGATAATGATGAACGGATGAAAAAAAATACGAAAACTATTGTAGAGGGACCAACCAGAATGGATGAATTATCGGGATCATCATCACCACCAACACCATCGACTGTGCCACCATTTATTTCAAAATGTACCAATAACAATAACAATAACAATAACAATAACAATAATAATAATAAGAATAAACATAAGAATAATAAAAATAAAAAAAATGCTGGTACAACGGCGAAAGATTCAACATTATTACCACCATCAGGTACACAAAAAAAAAATATAAATATAGATATTGATTTATTAGAAATTTATTGTAATGATTTAAGAAAAGAAGTCCGTAAGAAAAAGAAACCTCATCAAATGATGACATTAAATATTAATATTAATAATAATAATAATAATAGTAGTTCTTCCAATCAGACAAATGTTAATAATCGTAAAAATTCTAATTTAGCATTTTATCAAAATGGTTTACCAATACAAAAACATAATGATGACGGTGATGTGGATCATGATGATGATGACAACGCTGATGATGATGATGATGATAACAATGTTGTATCAGAACGTAAACATTTTGGTCGTGGTGGACGTGGTGGACGCGATGATGATGATGATGACGGCGGCGGCAGTGAAGAAGATGAACATGGTGGTGGTGGTCGCAGTGAATATAGTGATAGTGCTGGAGGTAATGATAGTGATGATGATGTGGGTGCAGGTGGTGGTGATGGTGGTCGTCGTGCACTTGGTAATAATACACCACAAAGTGGTAATGGCGGTGTTGGCGGCGCTGATGATGTTGCTGCAACAGGAGCTGATAATGATAATAATAATGATGATGATGATGATGATGATCGATATACATGGGAAGAGGAACAAGAAAGTTGTGAAGATTATTGTAAAGGTGGTTATCATCCGGTAAAAATTGGTGATTTATTTCTGTCACGTTATCATGTAACACGAAAATTAGGTTGGGGACATTTTTCAACCGTTTGGTTATGTTGGGATTTAGAAGATAAACGGTATGTTGCATTGAAAGTTGTTAAATCGGCACCACATTTTACAGCAACGGCTAAAGATGAAATAAAAATATTAAAAGCCGTACGTGATGTTAATCCATTGAATCCAAAACGTAATAAAACGGTACAATTATTAAATGATTTTAAAATAGTCGGTATAAATGGTACTCATATTTGTATGGTTTTCGAGGTACTCGGTTACAATCTATTAAAATTAATATTAAGATCCGGTTACCGTGGTATCCCATTGTCAAATGTTAAATCGATAACCAGACAGGTATTAGAGGGATTAGATTATTTACACCGTGAATGTAAAATCATTCATACGGACATTAAACCGGAAAATGTTTTATTGTGCGTTGACGAACCATACATACGGAAATTGGCAAGTAAAGCAACGGAATTACATGCATTAGGTTTACAATTACCATTATCGTTGATTAGTACGGCACCCGTTGAATATCAAGAACAACCGATTAATCCAAAAATGAGTAAAAATCAAAAGAAACGATTGCGTCGCAAAGCAAAACGACAAAATGAATTGATAAAAAAACAATTGGAACATTTACAAAAAATTGAATCATCAACAACCACAACAACAACAACAAAAACAACAAAGGTAGAAAAAATATCCACACCTGAGATGATGACGACGACGACGACGACGATGGCAACACAAAAAGAACAAAAACAAGTGACGTTTATGTCTTCACCGTCAATAGACATTAATAAATTGAATATTGATGAGCTTAAAATTAATGAAAAAAATAGTAAACATAATGATAATGATGATGATGCCGATGATATGGAAAATAGTAATAGCTTTGATGAACAAATGATTGTGGATGGCGATGATGATGATGATGATGATGAAGATGATGTTGGAGGAATCAGATCAGATAAACGTAGTTCAATAATCAATGGAGATGGAAGTAGCGGCGTCCGTGATCCCATTCAATCCGAATCACAGGTAATTAAATTTTATTAGCTTTTTTCCACCATTTTTCCAAGTATTTTGATAATTATAATTTCAAAGTCAAAACCATTCCCTCCATCCATCCCCTGGTTGTCTATACAATCCCGGCCACTTAGCTTAAACATATTACCTATTTAAATCAATATTTATTATATCATTTAAATTTTTTCTATTTCCAAAAAAAAAAACCAAAAAAACAGATTAATGATAATCGTAAGAATAATCATCAAAAGAAGGCTGTATCAACAGCAGTAGTACAACAACAGAAACAACACTCAATGAAGAAAAATGATAATAATAATATGAAAATTGAAATTGATGAACAGGATGTTAATGAAGAGGGAGATGATGATGACGACGACGATGAATACGATGATATTGATGATGATGATGAAGAGGATGAGGATGATGAGGATGTAATTGGTAAAAGGAAAAATAATACTAATAAATTTCATAATAATAATAATAATAAAAGAAATAATAAAAATCAAAAGAAAAAAAATAATAAATCATCGGCGACATCCTCAACAATCATTACAAAATCGAATAAAAATCATTCATCATCTAAAAATGGTAATGGTAATGATCCATCTGCAACAGTAACAGCAACATCCGCAGCATCCGTTGTCAAACCACCAACGAACCCCGACGACAACGACAACGACCACGACGACGGTGGTTTGTCTATTTTAAATGCAGCCGATCCAGCATTTGAAATATGTGATGTTGAAGTGAAAATAGCCGATTTAGGTAATGCCTGTTGGGTGGATAAACATTTTACGGAGGATATTCAGACACGACAATATCGTTCGTTAGAGGTGATTTTGGGTGCCGGTTATGATACATCGGCTGATATATGGAGTACAGCGTGTATGGCATTTGAATTGGCCACCGGTGATTATCTCTTTGAACCGCATTCGGGTGAACATTTTTGTCGTGATGAAGATCATGTTGCTCATATTATTGAATTATTGGGACCAATACCACGTAAAATTATATTTTCCGGACAATTTTCCCATTTGGTATTCAATCGTAAAGGTGAATTAAGACATATAAATGGTTTACGTCCGTGGGGCATTGAAGAGGTGTTAATGGAAAAATATGAATGGCCCCAGGCGACAGCCATTGAATTTGCTGAATTTTTACGACCAATGCTTGAATTTAATCCTGGTAAACGGGCAACGGCTGCCCAATGTTTAGAACATCCATGGTTAACAAAAAAACAACAAGGACAATCACAACAACAACAACAACAGCAACAACAACAACAACCGAAAAATTAAATTTAGTACGTTTTTTTTTTACTTCCTTCCTTTTTTGTTTTTCTTCTGCTTTTTTTCGTTTCTTGTTTTTAATGTTATTTATATGTTTGGGTTTTTGGGGTTTTTTTATCCCCACAAATGCAAATCAAATACACACACATAATTTAATGTTATCGGCAATTTTTATAATTAAGTAACGGTTCCGATTTGTTAATCATTTTTTCTTTTTGATTATTTATAGTTATAGTTAAAAATCACAAAAAAAACACGATTATTTCATCAAATACTACTTAAGGAAAAGGAAAAAAATAGATAAAAAGATAAAAAATATTAGAACCACAACCAAAAAAAAAAAGATAATTAGATAAATATTATTATTAGAAAGCGGGGTGTTTTCGTCGTGCACATTTTTCTATTTCAATCCCATTCATTATTTTACGATATTATCATAATATAGTAAAAACAAAAAAAAAACTCCCCCCCCAAATTAATTTATAACAAAAATAATGCCCACCTATCAAAATTAATATCGTATTAATCAAAATTGCCATCATCATCAATCAATCAATCGGAATCAATCACAAACTGGATAATTCCTTCATAATATGGGAATGAAACAAACAAACAAAAATTTACCTCTTCAATAAAATGCTGCCATTACCGTCCTGTCCGGTTAAAGAATAACCCACCAAACACAAACACACACACAAAACCTCCAAAAAATATTTTGTTTCATTTTGTTTTTATATCCATCATATTATAATGTACGTTTTTAATATATACACATTTATTTTTCACAGATAAAATAAAATTAATTTTCCCTCCGAATATACTACTTAATATAAAAATCTCGCCACATTCATCGAGATCCATTCATCGGGAACACGAAACGGAATTTATTTGATCACATTATCATTACAAAACAATTGATCATCCGTTTTTTATTTATATATTTATATGTTTTGGTGTGTTTTTGTGGTGGTGATCGCGTCCATATTAAAACGAAAGAAGATTAAAAAAGCTTCTAAGAAAAAATCCAATCCAATCCAATAAAAAAAAACCAGTAAAAATCATCTTATCTTAATTGATGTATTTTATAAAATTAAAACTAATAATAATAATAATAGTAATTGAAATATTAATTAAATAACTGTTTTATTGTCATCATTGTTGTTGTTGTTGTTATTGTGTTGTTGATGATATCTTCATCATTGTCATCATCGTCATTGTTCTTAGATTTACCAAAATAATAATCATTATAATAATAATAATAATAATAATAATAATAATAATAATTGAATTGAATTTTGATGAATATAAAACAATAAAAATTAATTAAATATTAATCATAATCTTTAAATTTAATATAAAACAACACAAAAACAAAAAAAAGAAGAAAATTATATTAAAATTAGAAAAAACATTTAAAATTTTAATTCTATATAATAATACAAAATTAAAAATATAAGATCCATGATAATCCATGATGATATGGTATGGTTTTTTTTTATTGCCAATGTATTGCCAACTGTTCAATGGGAGACAGTTTTTGCTTGATGATAAGATGATAAAAGAATCCGGATATGGTCAAGATAAATATATAGAATAGAAAATATCAATATGTATGTTTGAAATTTCCCGTTCAACAATAACCCAAAAAAAACACCAAAACTCCGATGAGCATTTCCAGAGCTGCTAAGGAAAGCAAAAGGATATTGAAGATATTTACCTATAAATCAAATTCCTAATCTGACTGACACGACGATGATTATTGAACATAATCCCAGGGGAGGATTCCAAGGAAGACTAAATATATTTAAATACGCTTATAACGATTTTAACCAAAGCCGTGATTCGATTCTATCAACATTATAACAAGATAATCTGTTTATAGACCATTCATTCACATATCATCTCTGTATATTGTGCATTCATAAATTATATATATGATCATTATAATAAGAAAGGAAAAGAAAAAAAAAACAACAACACACTTGAATATCTATACTATACTTTTAGTTGTTGTTATTATTATTATTATTATAAAGTATATCTACCCTATAAACAGTAATAACAATAATAATAATAATAATAATAAGTGATGTGATAAGCCAATGATGTTAATAATATAAAAATTAGATTATAAAAAAAATAATGATGATAAAAATTGTGCTGCTTATAAATAGTATACAAATTTTTATTTGACACACACAAAATTGGAATTGATTTAAGTACATAAATATATATTAATATTAATTAATTCATTTGTACCCATTTATAGTAGAGGTAGAGGTTCACATATTCAAAAACCATTATGCATTTTGGTATAATTGGTGGGGGTGTTGTCGGTTTAAATACTGCATTACAATTACAAAATGAATATCCAAATGGTAAATGTACAATAATTGCGGATCGATTTGAAGGGGATACAACAAGTGCAGTGGCCGCTGGTATTTTTCGACCTGGTTTAAGTTTTAACGGTCCAACGAAAGACATTACACAGTAAGTGTATTGTTTTATTCCTTATTAATTATATACATTTGTGTGTTTAGTGTTTCCAGTAACCCAAATTTCTTTAAATTCGTCCTCGTCGTCATGTGTGGACGGTTTTATTATTATTATTATTATTAATATTATGTGTGCGTGTTTGAATAATAAATAGATTTGTTTTTTTTTGTCTTTTATATAATAAATATATATTTATTATTATTCAGCCAACAACCCCATTTATTTTTCTTTTTTACGGCATTCAAAAACAAAAAATCTTTTCTTCTTTTTTTTATATACTATAATACAATACAATACAATAGAATAAATAAATAGAAAAAAAAAAACGCTAATCTATTCCAATGTCTAATATATAGTACAGAAATCATTTACGTACGGGATTGTTGGATGATAAAATGATGAAGATGAATCACCAATCATGACCTATTAAAACCAATAATTCCTTAACAGCAATCCCTTGTTGTATATCGAAAAGTGAATCAATAAGGAACATTTCAATTAAACCAGACAAAGTCACAACACAATTGAAGATTGAAGTAATCTCTTAACAAACAATCTATTATACCCATCTGTATTCAAGTGGGTAAGGTAACGGAAACGTTGTTTAGGAAACGTATTCAATCACTAAATTGCCTGATGATAAACGATTGAATTTCAACGTAATAAAACTCCTCAACGGTTACGGGAATTACTTTGTTAATTGGTGGTATTGTCCCATTCATTCATTATCGCATGAATTCATTACCACTTTCTCTATTTATATTAGAATTTATTCAATATGTTTTCCTCTATATCCCCGTCTTTTATTGCTACTATATATATTTATTTATAGTTTGTACAAATTCATCAAAAACCCTTTTTTTTTTGTTATTTATTTATAGCACATAAAATCTGCATAAAGAATAATAATAATAATAACTATTATTAGATATTATAAAGGTATATATAATATAAGAAAAAAAAAATGTATATACAAACTATGCGACCCGTACGAATATTCCCAAAAGCTTGGATACATTATTAATAATATATATAATATAACAAAACCTGAACAGAGCGAAATTGTCTATAAAATTTAATCTTGGAATCCTACACGAAACAAAACTTATGCCAAATGGAACCGAGTAACTTTAGTTCCGTACAGTTTTATAAATACATTTGAACATTTGACAGTTTTTTTTTTTTTTAACCATAACTTCCAATAAAACCATTATTGGACCGTTTTGTCTTTTCTTGACATCTTTGGAACTCTTTGGAACTCTTTCTATTGCTTTCTGCTTTCTCTTTCTATTGCTTTTGTTATTAGTTGTGTTATTTAAATTTACAAAATAATATTTGTTTGTTACAGACAATGGATAAATGATTCATATTCATATTGGGATGATATACGTAAATCTTCAGAAGCATCAAAAGCCGGTGTTACCCAATTATCTGGATATATTTTTTCTAGTTTAGATCCGGGTATTGTTCGTGTAAGTAACATATATATATTCCTAGGAAAAAAATTAATAAATATAAATTGGATTTAATATAATAGAAATATTATTTATAATTTTTATTTCTCTATATATATATATAGAATCATTACATTGAACAATTATTACCAATATATCGTCAAGTTGATGAATCTGAATTACAAATATGTCCTGGTAATTGGAAATATGGTTCATTTTTTACAACAATTCTATCAGAATGTACATTATATTTACCATGGGCTATGAATAAGTATGAATTTATTTGATATACATTTGAAAGTGTAATCGCATGAAAGTATATATCAGTAATTATAGTAGCTCCTCCCTTCAATTAATTCTTGCATGTGAAAGAAATTTTCGTTCATCCCATGTCGATTTTTTTACGGGTTTTACTGATGATGAATGATTAATACCCACGTGAAATGGAATCCTTTTTGATTAATTTTAATGTATTTTGATGGAAACTTTCATATTGCAAAGTGTTTAAAATCACTATACATGAAATGCTCCTTTAGTTCCGTTTTTCATCTGTAAAAGAACAAAACAGATTTGTAAAACAAAATACAATAAAAATAAATAATGTTTCATATTTAATAAAACCTATCTGGAGCTTTCCTTCTTATTATATTAATATAATTTCGTGTGTGGTTGCCCTTAAATAATATATTAATGTTGTTATTTGTTATATTAACCCAATAAATTCTATAAAAAAATATTATTTAGATTTAAATCATCGGGTGGTAACATTATTCAAACTACCAAACCATTGGAAAGCTTCTTTGATTTACAACAATACAATAATAATAAAACAACCACTACCGATTATGATATTATCATAAATTGTACGGGTTTGGGTGCCCGAAAATTATGTAATGATTTTAAAATGGTGCCAATACGTGGACAAATTATAAAAGTACATGCACCATGGCTGAAAACAGCATTTTATGCAGATTATGATACGTATATTATACCGGGATTTAATTCAGTGGTCAGTTTGGGTGGATGTCGTCAATATGATAGTTATAATATGAATGTATGTAAATATGATGGAATGGCAATACGTGAACGTTGTGAAGAACTACTGCCAAGTTTAAAAGGTGCACCGATTGTACGTGAAATTGTTGGATTACGACCACATCGTGATACAGTACGTTGTGAATTTGAAATAATGGGGGGAACGGGGTCGGCTGGTTCGTCGCCGGCTGCTCTTAATAAACCTCTTAAAATTATCCATAATTATGGACACGGTGGTTATGGTGTAACAACATCACCGGGTACAGCTAAATATACGGTAAAATTAATTAATGATGTATTACGAGCAAGTGGACAGCAGCAATATAACAACAACAGAAATAGTAAACTTTAAAATAATAATATGGGAATAATTTTTTTTTTCCCGGTGTGGGGTTTGTTTTTTTTTTTATGTGTATGGTTGGAAATACCTGTAAAAAATCATCTTGGTAGTTTTTTTGTGATTAAATATTTTGTTATTAAATAAAATTTCACTTTAAAAAAACATAATTAATTATTTATTAATACATAATAGAAATAAAATAAAAACATAATTAATTTCTGTGTTATGTTAATTTAATAATTTAAAATATTAAAAAAAAAAACAATAAAATAAATATTAAAAATAAAATGAATCACTAACTAACGCCACCATACGAAAAACACATTAAACTAAAAGTTCGTTTTTTTTTTTTGACGATATAAATACCGAAAATTTTCATTGCCGACCGACGACAATTGTGTCAAATGTCGACGCCATCTTATATTATTTCGCTCTATCAAAAATACACAGCGAATACATTTACAAAAAAAACAACAAATATGCCGCCACTCAAATATTAGCCAACGCAGTCAATTTTTACAGTTTTAGTTATTTGTGTGTGTGTAGTGAGTGCGTGCAGCAGCAGTGCATAAAATAAAATAAAATAAAATAAATAAAAAATATAAAATAAAATATGGCTTCAGTGTCACCATCAGAGGTATGTTTTCTTTTAATTAATTAAATTTTCTTTAATTAAAATCATTTAAATTTAAAATATATTTTAATTTATAAAAGAAAAAGTAATTTATACTACATTGTCAAATTGACAATTGTGGTGAAACAAAAGCGAAAAAAAAAATACAACAACACTTTTTTTTTTAACATGTATTGTTAATTTTCCACTAAACAAACAGTAAAAATCTTTATACAATATATTTTTTTTATTTTACATTTTTTTTTCCGATATTATTATTATTAATATTAATATTTTTGTTTATTGATAACACACACACATTTTTTTTAATAATGGAATCAATCCAATTGATTGACGACAACATTGTAATGTTTTTTTTTTATTCAACATGCATTTTTTTTTTTTTTTAAATGCATCAACAACAAAATAAATCAATATATATATTTGCTTAAAAATGGAAAATACCATTGCAGAAATTTTTAATATCTAATATCTTGTCTTGTCTATTAAATCTAATTAAATCAATTTGTTTTGTTGTTGTAATAAAAACGTACCAGAAATCTTTACTTATTATTGTAAGAAACACGTTGATGAAAGGATCGGAAGGGATTTATTACAATTTACATAATAAATAACATTGTTTTTTAATTGTTATTGTTACAGATTATTATTATTATCATTATGTTACATTGTTTATATTAACAAATATTATAAACATTTGACCTATAAACTATAATTGATACACTTATGAATTGTAACAATTTTAAATATATATTATAAATCAATAAATTAAGATAAAGGATGCAAATGTTTGAGTGGAGATCATCTTGACCATATCATCATCAAATTGTTTGTTTTACGAATTGTTAGCGGAAATTATCGTTTACGGCATTAAAATGTATTTAGATGTGTATGTAGAAAATCTTAATTTTTCTGAATATTGAATACAGTGAATAGATAGATAAGGAAAGCAATGAGCAATGCATTGCAAATGAAAGGTATTGAAATTAATTTTTATCTATTGTTTTGCATAATTCTATAATTTCCGACCTCTATATAATAATAACAACAAGGGATGGGATAGAAACTTTTTTTTTTATATATCCACAGTTCAAGTACATCATCAATCAATGCAATCAAACGTTGTAAAGTTAATTATCAGAAAATATTCCAAATTATTTTGCTATAACTTACTATACGAATCCATGTGAAAACATTGTGGAAAAAAGATGAAATGTTTAATGTCTGCATTTTCTCTATACAGAGGTCGAAAATTATAATGATGATTATATATGCAAATGATAGATAAAATTAAAATTCATATCGTAAATATTCTTTAGACATTTGCTATTTTAGCTTAAATACCCTATAATTCGGCTGCAATCAAAATAATTTGTTAATCCTAAAGTTGTATAACAAAATGTAATGGTCAAGATGACTTCCCCCAATCGATATGTGATATGGGAATGGTGGTTGGTTATAACCACCCTCCCCCCATCTGTCCACCGAACAGAAAGTGCTTAACAAGCAAGTTCATCAGCCAAAGAAGTTTAATATTATTATAAATTGTTCATTCATTTATCATAAATTCTATATTATTTTATATAAGCTACTTTAAAATTTGCAATTTGTATTGTATTTAATTATACTTTTCAATTGCTTATTTATTTTATGTTATACGGGGGGGTTATTTCGATTATGGGTGGGTTATCATATAATTTGTCATTTGACCCGTTTTTTTTTTTTTGTTATTTTTAACAAAGATTTACTATTATATATTAATAAGATCAACGACAAATTGATATTATATTGCAATTATTATTTAAGTATCTATATAAATAAGAAGATATTTGATTTGGATTAGAGAATTAGACATCGCATAGGGTTGTTGCTAATAGTACACAAAGTTAAATTATAGATTTATTAATTATTAATTTAATATAATTACGCCTTTTCGTATACATACCATACCATACGACGGATTCAATGAAAAATTATTTATTATTTTAATTTGTTTATAATAATATTAATATAAAATAAAGATCATTTAACTCTTTTATATGAACCCACCCCTCATACGGTTTTATGTGACTTATTATAGTTAAGTGTTTTGAAACTATCCGATTGATTTGACTGAAATATAGATAAGGGTTTTGTTAATGTGTTATAGCTAAATGTCAGTTCGACCATAAGAATCCATTCGTCCGCCCATTCGTTCTATCCCATTCCTTTGCCAGTTTTCCACCTTTTAAAAGGTATTAGTACTTGAATTGCCTTTGAATACAGAAATTGTTTATACCAAATTGCGATAACTCTAATCTTATATAAGATCCCGAACTCTAATCTTATATAAGATCCACACCACTTGCTATACAAATCCAATTATGTTTAAGTTTGTGAAAGGGCATCATTTTTTTTTTATAATAAATTTAATTCCCTTTTCTTCGTTTGCTGGCCATGGGATGCCATCTGCGTGTTTTCTGGTTCACGTACGTGTTATCCTACAATATTATAGAGCACTGTATATACTATATTTTTTTTATTTCTTATTACCATATGGTAATGAATAAATATCATTCATTACCCATTTAATAAAACTATATATAGTAAACATTTTACAGATTTACAGATGTTTTAATTTGGATGGAATATATATATATATAGACAAAATGATATGTTCTGTTTTGTTTGCATTCACCTTGAATTCATCCCATAATTATTCCATATTTAATTGAATTCCCTTTTAATTTTTTATTATATTGATATGATTTTAATTTCATTTTCGATATTTCGATATTTTTCTAATCCTTTTTATAACCTATTATTGTAATTACTATATATAATATAATTAAATATACTTGTGTTGTATATATCTAAACTAAATTGTATATATATATCACAATAATAATAATAATATTTAAAAATATATAGCAAATTTTTTTAGTTAGTATATATACACTTTTATTTATTCACTATATTAGCAAAACTCATTATATATATATAAATATATTTAGAGATTGAAATGAAGTGTGTGATATTAAACAGTAACCAGACAACAAAATAAATGAAAAAAAGGAACATTTCAATATACACTTCATAAAAAACAAAAAAAAACCAAAAGTTAAATATTCAAAATATTATTAGAGATATATGTATATAGAGAAAAACAAAACATTTCAATATATATACAAAATAAATATGGTAATACTTAAAATAAACTAAAAAATAAATAAAAAATACACACATTATACTGATAATATATATATACGTTCATTATACATTATAACGCACGATGATGAAGAAGAATATTTTAATAGATATTATATGAATCATATATGTTTATGTTTTATTTTGTGTGGTGTGTGTGAAAAATCTCTTATGTCTATTTTACAAAAAAAAACTTGAAACTAAATGGTATATAAATTGTTGAAAATTTAATTAATTTGTTTATATGGTAGACAAATTGTTTTATCTTCGTTGTATAAATACGTTCGCGCGTATATTATATTTTCATACATATACTATATATATATATAAATGAATTTAATAAAATATTAATATAAACGGTCCCTTATTAGTCGTAGCCTAACGTGGAAATGGGTTTTTTTTTTTGTTTCAATCCGAGAAATCTATGATTCTGTTGCTAAATTATCTTAAAGTCATTCTCAAAAATGGGTTTTCTTTCAATCAGGGAAATTCTGTTGCGAAATTGCCTTTAAAAATCATTTAGGAATGGGTTTTTTCTTCATCGGGAGAATTTTATGGAAGATAACCCGTTCAGAAATGGGTTTTCTTTCAATCCGAAAATTTTCTTCTGGTGAGAGATTGCTGTAAAATCATTAATAAATAGTTTTGTCCATCAAAAAGATCAGACCCCGGTCAGAAATCATTTAGAAATGATTTTACTTTCAATCATAAAATATTCTATCGATGTGAAATTGCATTAAAATCATTCAGAAATGGTTTTTCTTCCATCGGACCCCAGAAATGTTTTTTCTTTAAATGAGAAAATTTTCTTCTGATGAGAAATTGCTTTATAAATCATTCAGAAATGGTTTTTATTCCATATCAGAAAGATCAGACCCGGGCAGAAATCATTCAGAAATGGTTTTGCTTTGTATGAGAAAATTTTCTTCTGATGTAAAATTGCTTTTTTAAAATTGGTTTTTTCTTCCATCAGAAAAATGTATATTAAAGAGAAAACAGCGTCAAAAATTCAATTAGAAAATGTTCTTCTGATGTAAAATTGCTTAAAATCTTTTAGAAATGGTTTTCTTTCATCAGAAAATCCAGAGCCGGTCAGAAATCATTTAGAAATGGGGTTTTTTTTTGTTTCAATCAGGAAAATCTATGATTCTGTTGCGAAATTGCCTTTAAAAATCATTTAGGAATGGTTTTTTTCTTCATTAGGAGAATATTATGGAAGATAACCCGTTCAGAAACGGGTTTTTCTTTCAATCCACAAATTTTCTTCCGGTGAGAGATTGCTGTAAAATCATTCAGAAATAGTTTTGTCCATCAGAAAAGTCAGACCCCGATCAGAAATCATTCAGAAATGGTTTTTCTTTCAATCATAAAATATTCTATCGATGCGAAATTACATTAAAATCATTCAGAAATGGGTTTTTTCTTCCATCAGAAAATGTATATTGAAGAAAATCGTGTCAGAAATTCAATTAGAAAATGTTCTTCTGATGTAAAATTGCTTAAAATCATATATAGAAATGGTTTTCTTTCATCAGAAAATCCAGAGCCCGGTCAGAAATCATTTAGAAATGGTTTGTATCTTTCAATCAGGGAAATCTATGATTCTGTTGCGAAATTGCCTTTAAAAATCATTTAGGAATGGTTTTTTTCTTCATCAGGAGAATTTTATAGAAGATAACCCGTTCAGAAATCGATTTTCTTTCAATGAGAAAATTTTCTTCTGATGCGAAATTGCATTAAAATCATTAATAAATAGTTTTGTCCATCAAAAAGATCAGACCCCGGTCAGAAATCATTCAGAAATGGTTTTCTTTCAATCATAAAATATTCTATCGATGCGAAATTGCATTAAAATGATTCAGAAATGGTTTTTTCTTTCATCAGAAAAATGTATGTTGAAGAAAACCCCATCAGAAATTCAATTAGAAAATGTTCTTCTGATGTAAAATTACTTAAAATCATATAGAAATGGTTTTTCTTCCATCAGAAAAGTCAGACCCCGGTCAGAAATCATTTAGAAATGGGGTTTTTTTTTTGTTTCAATCCGGGAAATCTATAATTCTGTTGCGAAATTGCCTTTAAAAATCATTTATGAATGGTTTCTTTCTTCTTCAAGAGAATTTTATGGAAGATAACCGGTTCAGAAATGGGTTTTCTTTCAATCATAAAATATTCTATCGATGCGAAATTGCATTAAAATCATTCAGAAATGGTTTTTCTTCCATCAGAAATATCAGATCCGGACAGAAACCAATCGGAAATAGGTTTTTTTCAATCATAAAATATTCTATCGATGCGAAATTGCATTAAAATCATTCAGAAATGGTTTTTTCTTTCATCAGGAAGATGTATATGGAAGAAAACCCCGTCAGAAATCATTTAGAAATGGTTTTGCTTTGTATTAGCAAATTTTCTTCTGATGAGAAATTGCTTTATAAATCATTCAGAAGTGCGGTTTTTCTTTCAATCAGGGAAATCTATGATTTTGTTGCGAAATTATCTTAAAATGGTTTCTCAAAAATGGGTTTTCTTTCAATCAGGGAAATCTATGATTCTGTTGCGAAATTGCCTTTAAAAATCATTTAGGAATGGTTCAGGTTCAGGAATGGTTTTTCTTCATCAGGAGAATTTTATGGAAGATAACCCGTTCAGAAATGGTTTTTCTTTCAATGAGAAAATTTTCTTCTGATGCGAAATTGCCTTTGAAATCATTAAGAAATGGTTTGTTTCCATTAAAAAAACCCCGACCCCGGCCAGAAATCACTTAGAAATGGGATTTCTTTCAATCATAAAATATTCTACGAACGTGAAATTGCATTAAAATCATTCAGAAATGATTTTTTTCTTCCATCAGAAAAATGTATATTGAAGAAACCCCCGTCAGTAATCAATCAGAAATGGTTTTTCTTTAAATGAGAAAATTTTCTTCTGATGAGAAATTGCTTTATAAATCATTCAGAAATGGTTTTTCTTCCATATCAGAAAGATCAGACCCGGTCAGAAATCAATCAGAAATGGGTTTCTTTCATTCATAAAATATTCTATCGATACGAAATTTCCTTAAAATCATTCAGAAATGATTTTTACTTCCATCAGGATGGTTTTTTCTTCCATATCAGAAAACCCAGACCCCGATCAGAAATCATTTAAAAATAGTTTTTCTTTAAATAATAGAAATTTCTTCTGATCAAAATCAAAAAATTCTGTATAATTTTCTAAAGGAAACACTTGAAAATTGCATAAAGAACTTTCTGTTTTAAAAAATTTTCAAACAAAATAATCCAATACTTTTATCCTGATAACGTCAAATTATAGATGCATTCTTACGCCATATCCTTTCCCGACTGAATGTCCATTCAATTTTATAATAAATATTTGTATTATACCTACACCTACGAGCGGTAATAATATAAGTATATATATATAAAAATTGTATATAGTTAGAATATATAGAAAAAAAAGAACAAAAAAATAGTTATTTCTATTATTATTATTGAAGGAATTCTTCTTTTAAAATATATTATTATTTATTTTTTGCTTTATATAACCATTTGTAAAAAAAAAAAGGTGTTAAAAGATATTGGATGAAAGAAAGAATGTTCTATCGCATGCTCGATATAGTAGATTATAGTATTTTGTATAGTTATGGTTAAATAATAGTTGGAAACAATTTTTAAGGGATCGAATACTCCTCCAAATTTCAATCATTTGAATTCTAATATAATCCAACTGCGGGAAAATCTTAAAATCTTTGGTTAAATTATCCGTTTTGTTCGTTTGCTTGTTCTATAATTCGTATATATAAATTGTTTATGCCTTATTATACTTACTGTATTATATATACTTTAATCGATTATGAGTTCAAAGTGCTATAAATATTATAAATATTATAAGTATGGAGAGAGAAATGAATATATATATATATATATAAATAATTAATTAATTACAAATCATTAATTATATATATCTTTAAGTTGTGTGTTTTTTTTTTATTATTATTTTTCTATTCTAATTTATCAATTTATTGTAGTGCGCCTATAGCGTTTACGATTGAAGTTTTTTATGTTTTTTTTTTTTTTCATCATTTGTATTTGTATTAGTCAGATTTACATAACGTTTCATTCCTTTTAATGTGTGATTCGAGTGTGATTCAGAATGAAATGATGTACTGAAATTATTGTGTTTTGGTTACTATCATTCATATTTCATATATATATATATAAAAGTGTCCATACGGGTCAAGTTTCTTCGTTTCAAGTTTCTTTATAAGTTTCTTTTTCTTATTATATGTAAAGATCCTGATCTTAAATAAAAAACTTTCTTCCCTTTTCCATTGCCAATATTCCCACATTTATTCTTTTGGAATCACTCTGTTTGTGTGTGTAACAAACACAATATTTTTTTTTGTATATCTGAAAAACACACTATAAGAAGCAGTTTTATATTTAATTTTTTTAATTTTTTTTTTGTGGTGCTGATTTACATTTTGTTAAATATATACGCGATATTGCTTATGCTTAGAATATGTATATAACATAAAAAGGCACTTATTGCCTTTTCGATAATATATTTAGAATAAAATTTTTAGTTTTGAAAAAAAAAAAAAAATTAATGATGGGTCTATTTTTTATTTTTGTACTCCCGCATATATATATAAAATATGTAAATATTGTTTATTTTAAATATATTAATTTTCGTGCGGTTTTAATTATATTTTTTATAAATTAAAAATACATAAAAATACATTTTATTTAGTATTTATTTGTACTTATATATATTTGATATATATAGCATAGCATAGCATAGCATCTATATAATACTATAAAGAAATTTTGATCATTTGTAAAATAATACGCACCAACGCAATCAGCTGAAGATGAATACAATATATAATAAGAATCTATATCAAGTATATATAGATACACTAAATATCAAAAATTTAATAACGCGACAACGACGACGACGACGACGATATTTTTTTTAATAATTTCCCCTGTCAAATGGTCAAATGAAACGTATACATACATTTTTTTAATAGTAAAAATATTCAATTAACATTCAAATATAAGTATAATGTTTTTCCTATTCATATCAGTTCATTGTCTAAAGGAAATTCTTTGTTTAATTTTCTATATTCTGAGAAATTCTGTATTCTATACAGCAACTGTCAATTAGAACTTTTCCTATAGCGAATTTATGTCGAATTTTCCTACGGCAATTATATAGAACTTTCCCAAGGAAAATCTATGTCATTTGCTTAAGGAAATTCTAAATAATTTGCTTAAGGAAATTCTCTATAATTTACTTAAGGAAATTCTCTATAATTTACTTAAGGAAATTCTGTATAATTTGTTTAAGGAAATTCTCTGTAATTTGCTTAAGAAAATTCTCTGTAATTTGCTTAAGGAAATTCTCTATAATTTGCTGCAAATTATGTGAAATTTTCCTATGGCAATTATATAGAACTTTCCTAGGGAAATTTTGCGTAATTTGCTTAACAAAATTCTGTATAATTTGCTTAAGGAAATTCTGAATAATCTTCTATAGGTAATTCTGTAAAGTTAAAAGAAATTCTGTAATGTTTTCTATGGTTAATTTTGTATAATTTGCTTAAGGAAATTCTGTATAATTTGCTTAAGGAAATTCTGCGTAATTTACTTAAGGAAGTTTTCTATAATTTACTTAAAGAAATTTTGTATAATTTACTTAAGGGAATTTTGTATAATTTACTTAAGGAAATTTTGTATAATATACTATGGTAAATTCTGTCTAATTTCCTTAAAGGAAATTCCGAATAATTTGTTGCAAATTCATTAGAATTTTCCTACCGCAATTATATAGAACTTTCCTAGGGAAATTTTGCGTAATTTGCTTAAGGAAATTCTGTGTAATTTGCTTAAGGACATTCTGAATAATCTTTTATAGGTCATTCTGTAAAGTTAAGAGAAATTCTGTAATGTTTTCTATAGTTAATTCTGTATAATTTGCTTAAGGAAATTCTCTATCATTTTCTTAAGGAAATTCTAAATAATTTGCTTAAGGAAATTCTAAATAATTTACTTAAGGAAATTCTGTCTACTTTCCTTAAGGAAACTCTGTATAATTTGTTGGAAATTATGTAGAATTTTCCTACGGCAATCTTCTATAGGTAATTCTGTAATGTTTAGAGAAATTCTGTAATGTTTTCTATTGTTAATTTGGTATAATTTGCTTAAGAAAATGTATGTCTGTATAATTTGCTTAAGGAAATTCTGAATAACTTGTAAGAAATTATGTAGAATTTTTCTACCGCAATTATATAGAACTTTCCTAAGGAAATTCTATGTCATTTGCTTAAGGAAATTCTGTATAATTTTCCAAGGGAAATTCTGTATAATTTACTTAAGGAAATTCTCTGTAATTTGCTTAAGCAAATTCTCTGTAATTTACTTAAGGAAATTCTCTATCATTTTCTTAAGGAAATTCTCTGTAATTTCCTTAAGGAAATTCTGTATAATTTCCTTAAGGAAATTCTGTACAAATTGCTTAAGCAAATTCTGGGTAATTTCCGTAAGGAAATTCTGGGTAATTTTCGTAAGGAAATTCTCTATAATTTGCTGCAAATTATGTGAAATTTTCCTACGGCAATTATATAGAACTTTCCTACGGAAATTTTGCGTAATTTGCTTAAGAAAATTCTGTATAATTTTCTTAAGGAAATTCTGAATAATCTTCTATAGGTCATTCTGTAAAGTTAAGAGAAATTCTGTAATGTTTTCTATGGTTAATTTTGTATAATTTTCTTAAGGAAATTCTGTATAATTTGCTTAAGGAAATTCTGTAGAATTTTCCTACGGCAATTATATAGAACTTTCCTAGGGAAATTCTTTGTCATTTACTTAAGGAAATTCTCTGTAATTTGCTTAAGGAAATTCTCTGTAATTTACTTAAGGAAATTCTCTATAATTTACTTAAGGAAATTCTTTATAATTTTCTTAAGGAAATTCTGAATAATTTACTGCAAATTATGTGAAATTTTCCTATGGCAATTATATAGAACTTTCCTAGGGAAATTTTGCGTAATTTGCTTAAGAAAATTATCTGTAATTTGCTTAAGGTAATTCTGCAAAAGTTAAGAGAAATTCTGTAATGTTTTCTTTTCTGTTTTCTGTATAACTTCCCTACAGAAGATTCTGTATAATTTTTGTTTAAGATAATTCTATCAAATTTTAACAAAATACAAAACACATATCTTTTCACGATCACCGAATGCATCTTATAGTATAGCCCCTTTTATCATCATTTTATCAACATAACTATTATTATTTTAAACAGATTATATCTATGTAACGCTAAATATGATAAAATAATTGACAATCTTATATTCTATTATTCCTATTGCGGTATATTTTGTATAGATTGTATGATGTAATTCGTTTTTTTTTTTTCTTAAGATTTACAAAAAAAAAAAAACATTTTCTTTCTTTTCACGAGTACGTTTCATATTTCATATAGTTTCATATATATATATAGATATCTCCATAACAACAGAGTAGCAGCATCCCAAGACATATTGTAGTCATTATATATATATATAAAAATTTTTCATTTAAATATGTTATATTTTCTGTGTCTTTCTGTGTATATCCTATATACAATTTTATAAATATTATTGTATATTTATATATATATATATATTGATTGAACGCACTTGCAGCAATATATAACATAAAACATATAATATACATAAACATAAAGAAGAAAATGAGAAGAAAAATTCATAATTTTTTTAATTACTATATATACTATACCCATCATATAGATATATGTATATTTTTGTTTTCTTTCAATTTTCATTCAATTCAATTAGTTTTATTTTGCGTTAGCTGCTGGCAAGTTCATCGCACATTTAATATAATAATATCGGCATCGGCAGTCAGTTCAGTATTAGTAAAACTCGCACGTAGTTAAGTCGTTGAATATACGTTCAATAATATGTAAAAAAAAAAAAGAAAAAATTCAATTTTCTTATAAATAATAATAATAATAATAATAATAAAAAAAAAGTCTAGTCAAAAAAAAAGAAAAACTATATATTATTATTATTAAAAATAAAAAATAAATAAATAAATAAATATGTTATCGTCGTCGTCGTCGTCGTTTGTGTGTTTGTGTGTTGTTTGGAGTGCGGGAGTTTATTTTGTTTATTTATAAATATCTTATATATATATATATATAAGATAACAAACCAAAGAATTTCTGTCCTTTTTTTTTTTAAATACTTATCGGTTTTTATTGATAAGTTTTGCCATATTATAGTGCGTGATTTTTTATAATCATAAAAAAAAAAGTGAATATTGTTGATAAAAATAGACCAAATAATAAGTATAGTGTATATAGAAAATTAATTAATTTAGATATAAAATTAATTCCAATATATCAATGTTAAAAAGTTTCTATTTATCAAATTTAATTGAATGACAATTTTTTTTATTTATGGTAAAATCTTTATAAATTGCTGCGATTATTTCAATATATATTCTATTGAATCTTCATTGTGGTGCCGCCACAAAATTCGCGCAATCCCTCAATTTCAATATAATTTTTATTGACTCACCCGCATTTTTTTATGCGATTATTAAATTTTTCCAAATCATATTTTTTAATCATTTTAACATCTGTAACTAATCTAAAAAAACTAAAAAAAAAAATAAAAACAACTTTTTAAATTAATATTTATATATATCTGTATCTCCCCATATGTTTTCTATATATATATATGATACTTATATATTTATGATGATTATCTTCTTCATTCACAACATATACACTTTTTTTTTTCTGATTATATATACAATAATAAATTACAACCAAATTGAGATGATATATATATATATATATATATATATATAGTGAAGAAAAAGAAGATATATTCAAAAAAAATTCAATGTTTAACCGCAGACAAAATGACATTGATTTAGCGATTCATTCATATTTATATAAATAAATAATTAAACAGTTTTCAAAGTTGATGTTTTTTTCTTTTGTATAAATCCCCGCACACACACACAATATAAAACAAAAGAAGTTTTTTGATTTTAGTTGCCGAACCTATTCTATTACTTGTAAATATGTCTTAAATTCTGTATTCTACGCAGCAACTGTAAGAACTTTGCTATATAGCAAATTTATGTAGAATTTTCCTGAGGAATGTTCTGTATAATTTACTTAAGGAAATTCTGTGTAATTTGCTGGAAATTATGTAGAATTTTCCTACGGCAGTTATATAGAACTTTCCTAGGGAAATTCTGTGTAATTTGCTTAAGGAAATTCTCTATAATTTCCTTAAGGAAATTCTCTATAATTTACTTAAGGAAATTCTGTGTAATTTGCTGGAAATTATGTAGAATTTTCCTAGGGAAATTCTGTGTAATTTGCTTACGGAAATTCTGTTTAATTTACTTAAGGAAATTCTGTATAATATACTTAAGGAAATTATGAATAATTTGCTGGAAATTATGTAGAATTTCTCTACAGCAATTATATAGAACTTTCCTAAGGAAATTCTGTTTAATTTGCGTAAGGAAATTCTGTAGAATTTTTGATACCGCAATTACATAGAACTTTCCTAGGGAAATTTTGCGTAATTTGCTTAAAGAAATTCTGAATAATCTTCTATAGTTAATTCTGTATAAAGTTAAGAGAAATTCTATAATGTTTTCTATAGTTAATTTTGTATAATGTACTTAAGGAAATTCTCTATCATTTTCTTAAGGAAATTCTGTATAATTTGCTTAAGGAAATTCTGGATAATTTTCTTAAGGAAATTCTGGATAATTTGCTTAAGGAAATTCTGGATAATTTACTTAATCAAAATTCTGTATAATTTATGAAAAATATCTTAAATTCTAATCTAATGTTTTGAATTTCGCAAATGCAAAATGATTTAATTAATATACAGACTTTTTTTTTTGGTTTTCAATACGCATTCTAAATATAGATATATATATATATAAAAGTGAGCTATTTTCATATATGTGTACTTATCGTCGTAAATACTATATATAGACTCTATAGAGATATACGATATGATGAGTAATACATTGTGATTGTGAATATATTACAAGATAATATATAACTTTATAATAATATAAAGAAAAGAACGTCTGCCATTCGCAAACGTTTAAAACAGGAAGTATGCGGGTATATTTGTGTTGTTCAGTTGATTGGGAAAGGTGAGCGATGCTATATTGAATACAATTGAATTGAAATTAATTTTGGCAAAAACTAACTTTTGAGTTGTATATAAAAGTGAAAAGAAAGTAATGGAATGGTCAGAAGGAATTGCGTCTGTCCTTATTCCTTGGTCGATCTTTTAACTTAACCGCATATCTATCAGGAAAAAATCTTAGAATCAGTTAATTCATAGAAAATGTCTATATAATTATAGAGGCAACCAATCGAGCGAGCGATTAAGCTAATGAAATAAAACCCAGATATTTTTTCTTATTGATTTATTCGCTCTCGTTAAGTAACTCATAAAGAAAAGTATGGATAAAAAAGCTAGTTTTTCTTAACAAAATCGTAACTTATAAGTGACAACATACTGAAAACATATATTCTTATAATATATTAATCGATATATTCAATATGCGTAATACGTACAGTAGTGGCCATAATTAAGAATGATTTCTTTGTTTGATTTTAAAATTGTTATATCCCATAAGAATTTCCTATTCAGGTATATAGGATTTGATTTTACGTTTGCATACTTTAAAATTGGGAGCTATATATATAGGCATTGGGTGGGAAATTATATAGGGGATTTTGGAAAAAATTATTTATCTGCGTCCGTTGGATAACTTGACAAAATTCTTAACAAATAGAAAACCAATCGTAAACGATCGAAAAAGTGATTCAGTAAATTCAGAAGAATCCTCCAAAATTACATATATTCATAAGAATGAGATATTATACGAATAGTTCCTTTGCATTTGATTTGATCCAATATCAATATTGGATTTAGATCCGCAATATTTCATTTCTCTCTGGAATTCTTTGAGATTCGATAAACAAAAAGAGATTTATTTGTTTTTTTTTTGAAAAATCTTCTAATATAGTTCATTGACTATATAAAATAAATTATATAAAGAAGAATGAAAAAAAAAACTTAATAATTAGCACGTTCTTCAATTATTTCGCCCCCAACTTTTTATGTATATATATATATTGATTATCAATTGGCGACATCGCATAATAATCTTTTATATACATATATACATATATGTACATAAATTGTGTACATTTTATTTACATTTTGTCTATATATAAATTTGGATAATATTTTTATTTTATTTATATTCAAAAGTTTTAACTATAGTATATTATAAAAAAAATTGAACAATAGCAAAAAAGCGTGTGAATAGAATAAATAATTATTTATATTTTTTTTTCGTTATACTATAAGAAACAAAACAGAAGTTTTATTATATACCATATTTATATATATGCGGTTAAATTGCGTCTTGCATTGTATTCTCTATATGCGTATATTGTACAAATAAGTATAGAATTATTCAAAATATATTAATTTTTTATTTTTTATAATAATAATCTATACGAAATTGATTAAATAAATAAAAAAATATCTGTATATATAGATAGATAAAGAGATGATAAAGGAAAATTTTGTACTGTATATATGATCATATACAAAAGAATATTATTTATTTCCCCCTTCCAACACAAATATTTGTTATTTTTAATTCTAATAAATGAGTTTATTATATATATATGGATGGATGGATGGGGTCTTTTTTTAATTTATATTGGTAAATTAATGTAAAGAATTTGTTTGTTTTTTTTATCTATATATATAAAAATCAACTAAAAAAAAAAAAAAAACTATAAACCATCATGTATTATAGATAAAAATAAATAAATATATTAAATTTGACGACGATATATGCGTTAATGATTGAAAGTGCTACGGTGACGGGATATATACATACTCGACTCCATATATAGTTGGCCAACGCCAATTGTATATTTATATTTTTTATATTTTGGCAATAAAAGCTACGATTTTAAGAAAATTCCAAATTCCAATATGCGCGGAAACATTCCAAAAGTATAAATTAATACGACTTACGAATTTACCTTTTAAATTCTTATATACTTTACATATACGTATGTTTATATATACGAAAAATATCAGGTGTATATTTTATTTAAACATATATCACGTGAATCTATATACGCACGGATAAAACAACGAGATATATCTATAATAATAATAATAATAATTAGAAAATATACACAAATATTTAAAAAAAAAAAAGAAAAAAAAAATGTAAAACTAAATCAAAGCACTTGTCAAAACAATTTTTTATTTATTTTTAACTTTATTCGTATAATTTTTTTTTTTGTTTTTTCATTAATAAAATAAACTTATACACTATAAACTAAACCGACAATGTATACAATAATCTAATCCAGAAAAGAAAACGAAATAATACAACCAATTTAATTTTAAAAATTAAGACAAATCTCAACGGAAATGTATATATATATATGTACGAATAACAACTATATATCGATTATAATAGCAATCTTATATATATATATATATATATATATATATATATATATATATATTTGTTATATTGATGTATGGTATATATGCGAACACGCAGATCGATATATGGATATTTTAAGAATAATAAAAGAATATATATTATTGATATTATTATTATTATTATTAATATTGTATATTATCGACATTTTCATATATTATATAAATATTGATCTAGAGGTTTTAATTTTTTGTATATGTGTATTCTTATATCAAATATAATTTCGCGTGGTCAAAATTCATTTATTATTATAAAGATCAAATATTAATCCAATTTTCATGAGGAAAATCATTGAAATTTTCTGTATATTAACAGGAAAATCATTTTGAGATTTTCATAAAGCAAAACATTGAGATTTTGGTATAGGAAAACTTTGAGATTTTCAATTGGAAACTATTTAAACCATCTTTGTAGAGAGATAAACGACTTGATTTTGTATAGAAAAACGTCTTGGTTTTGTATACATATATATAGGAAAATATTGAGTTTTTCTTGGCACCAGAAAACGTTGAGATTTTCTATCTGAAATCATTTATATTTTCTAAAGGGGAAAAGCTAAAACTTTCCTATTTATACAAACAATTGTGATTTTCTTTTCTGAAAAAAAATATTGAGAGATTTCTGTATAGTAAAATAACATTGAGATTTTCTATAGGAAAAATTTTAGATCTTCATTTAGGATAAGGCATTATTGAGATCTTTGTATAGAGATAAACCTCTTGATTTTGTATATATAGGAAACCGGTGAGATTTTCTATAGGAAAACATTGAAACCTCTGTAGAGATAGAGATAGATTGATTGTATAAAAATAAAACGTCTTGATTTTGTATATAGGAAAACATTGAAATTTTCTATATATAGAATAACGTTCAGCGTATAGTAAACCTGTAAACCTGTTATCCTATAGGAAGAACATTGAGATTTTTTCATAGTAAAACCCTCAGATTTTTTTGATTGAAAGGTATTGAGATTTTGTATATAGAAAAAGTCTTGATATTGTATAGGAAAACATAGTCAGGTTTTCTCTAACAAAAACAGTCAGGTTTTCTATATAGGAAAACAGTCAGGTTTTCTATATAGGAAAACAGTCAGGTTTTCTATATAGGAAAACAGTCAGGTTTTCTATATAGGAAAACAGTCAGGTTTTCTATATAGGAAAACAGTCAGGTTTTCTCTAACAAAAACAGTCAGGTTTTCTCTAACAAAAACAGACAGTCAGGTTTTCTATAGGAAAACCGTCAGATTTTCTATAGGAAAACCGTCAGATTTTCTATAGGAAAACCGTCAGATTTTCTATAGGAAAACCGTCAGATTTTCTATAGGAAAACCGTCAGATTTTCTATAGGAAAACCGTCAGATTTTCTATAGGAAAACATTCAGGTTTTCTATATGAAAACAGTCAGGTTTTCTATTGGAAAACAAAGTGATTTTGATGTAGGAAAAGATCGGCATTTTTGTATAACAGATGCGGAAAGCATTCACCAGATTTTCAATAGGAAAGTATATTGAGATGTTTTAAGGGAAAAAACATTTAAATTTCCCATTGGAAAACGTGAAAATTTTTGCTGAGATTTTCATTTAGATTTCCTGCCAGAAAACATTGAGATTTTCAATAGAAAAATTATTGAGAACTTCTATAGGAAAAACACTGAGATTTTCTATAGGAAAACGTTCAGATTTTCCATAAGAAAACCATTCAGTTTTTTTTTTGTATATAGGGAAATCTTGTCTATTTGAAAACATTTCAGATTTTCTATCTGATAAATATTACGATGATAAACGTGACTTGTTTTTCAGTATAGAGTAAAAACATTGAGATTTTCTATACGCGAAAATATTGATATTTTTTTTATAGTAAAAACATTCACGACTCTTATGGGTCGTAAAACTTTCAGATTTTCTATAGGAAAAAGTTCAGATTTTAATAAAGCAATACATTAAGATTTAAGTACAGGAAATCGGTGAGATTTTCAATAGTAAAACATTGAGACCTCTATATATGTAGAGATAAACAATTTGATTTTGGTTAGAAAAACATCTTGATTTTTAATAGAAAATCGCTGAGTTTTTTTTATAGAATAATCTTCAGATTTTCTATAGGAAAATCATTTAGAGATTTTCTTATAGGAAATGATTAAGATTTTCTTATATAGGAAATGATTGAGATTTTCTTATAGGAAATGATTAAGATTTTCTTAAGGAAAACATTTAGATTTTCTTATAGGAAAACATTGAAATTTTGTATAGAAAAATTCTTCATATTGATCATCTTTATCTTCTTCATGAAATTTTCTTATAGGAAAACCCTCAGATTTTTTTATAGAAAAACCCTCAGATTTTCTATAGGAAAACCATTTAGATATTCTTATAGAAAAACCATCAGATTTTCTTATAGGAAAACCCTCAGATTTTCTATAGGGAAACGAAGTAGTGCTTTTAATGTAGGAAAAGTTTGAAATTTTTGTATAACAGATGGACAAATTTTAGTATTGGAAAACATCTTCAGATTTCCTGTAAGAAAACCCTCAGATTTCCTTTAAGAAAACCCTCAAATTTCCTTTTAGGTAAACCTTCAGATTTCCTTTAGTTATAGACATTCAGAATTGAAAATATGAAAAGATTTCGCAGCTTTTTGTATATAGGAAAACATTTAGATATCTTTGGCGTTATCATTCAGAATTTCTATTAACAAAAAAAGATTTACATTTACAGATTTTGCATAGTAAATCATTTAACAGTTTCTATAGGAAAAACGTTGAGATTTATTTCTTATAAGAAATGGCATTATTGTGAAATGTTTTGTATAGAAAACGTCTGGATTTTGTATATAAAAAAGCATATTGAGATTTTCTATTGGAAAAAATGTAAATTTTGAATAAGAAAACGTTAAGGATTTCTATAGGAAAAACGATGAAAATTTCTTAGTAGAAAACGGATTGAGATTTTTGTATATAAAATCGTTTAGAATTTGTTATAGAAAAATGCAGTAACATTTTCTCTATAATAGGAAAAGCATTGAGATTTCTTGAGATTGGTAAAAGTACAGATTATTACCTATAGAAAACTCGTCTATATAGGAAAATGTATACATATTTTCAATAGGAAAAACATTCAGATTTTCTATATAAAACAAACTTACAATAAATTTGTTGTACACAAGAAAAACGTAATAAATTTTCCATATTTAGAACTAAAACAGAAAATAAAAAAAAAATCCATATACATATATAATGCGAAAATTGTATAATAAAAAAGCTATATGCTATATAAAAAATTTCAATTTCAATTTCAAAATAAAAATATTCATCATTTATTTATTTATTTATTTATTTTATTTATATACAACAAAAAATATATTTGTCGCCCGTCTTTCATCACAAATAATTCTAACTCTATATATAATAGATATATATACAATATAAATATAATATATAAAATGAACCGCATAAATTAGAATTTTTAATTTAAAAAAAAATTTTTTAATTTTATATTTATACAATTTATTCAAGTATATTTGTTTGTAAAATATATATATACAATATAAAATATAATTCACAGAATGACGCATAATTATATTAGAATTTTAAATAGACTTAAAATGTATATCTATATAGATATATATAAATATATAAAAAACGATAAACGAGATGATGATTTGTACTATATAATATATACTTAAACTTCTTCAATATTTTTATACATATAGGATATATTCTTTATTATATTTATATATATGACTGCGAATACAAAATTTAAAACTATATTTAAACGCACTAACTTAAAACTAATTGTTTATAGAATAGTTTTTTTTTTATTATATATACAAAAAATAACACACAGAAAATTCTTAATATTATAATTTCTATATAAATATTATTATTATTATTATAAAATTTAATGTGATCCAAATAACCGCTGCGTAGCAATAAAAAGGGAAAAAGGGATTTGTTTATTATACAGTTGAACTAATAAAGAAATAAAAAAAAATTATATTTACATCTATAAAGAAAATATATCCATTTTATATAGAATTTTGTATATAGCTTATAAATATATATTCTAGAGGCCATACGCAGCACAAATGGTGATAGAGCTAAAATAATAATACTTGGTTTTGTCTGCGTTAATTTTATTTATGATATATTAAATATATAAAAAAAAAAAGTTGTAATAATATTCGCTGCTTTGTTATATATATATATATATATAATTTTACATTATTTTAATTAAAATTAATTGGTGCGTAATTTTTGTAATTTTACAATATAAACAAATTTCTATATATAACTTAACTATTTAAAAACACTTAACTAAACTATAATATGAATTTCTTCCCGCATCTCCTCAAATACGCTCTTATATTTTTTCTTTAAAATGTCCAGCCTTATTTTTTTTTTTTTGTTGGTACAGCCAATTTACAGATAATTTTAAAGTTACCATATAGATCGATATTGGTTTTTTAAAAAACTTCAAAATTGATAAATCGATATGGATTTTTAAATAGATTCAAAAGAAAAAAAAAATTATCTATTTTATTCATTACAAAATGTGCGCGCGGGGTCTTATAAAACTTATAATTTAAATTCATTTTTTTTTTTGTGTAAAATAAAAATAATAATAATTGCGGTCACACATAAAATAAATCTCTGTCATATCTCATATCGTATAATGTATATATATATACACAGTGCGACAATTAATATTCCGAACTCAAACCATATCTCATTAACCAGTCCAGGACGATCTATGTGATGGATGGAACCACATGCATTTTGAAGCTCTATGTTTTCTCTATCGTCTGTAAAAATTCATCATTGCATTTGTTGATTGACAAATAAAAAAAAGTTATGACATTTCCTGGTGAAACAATATTTTTGAGTTGAAGTTGAAGTAGAAATTTTAACATGGAACAAAGAGCAGTCATTATAAATTCGCAACGCAAAGCTTATTGGTACAGGAACAGAATGGAACAGAAACGTATGGAACAGAACAGAAACGTTCAAAATCGATGTGCAGCAAGTTAATGCGGCGATAATTGTATATGGGTAGAACACAAGTTTTTGAGTGGTATAAATGATTCAGATGGATGGCTAAAACACAGGCTAAAATAAAAACAAGAAAAGTTTCATCGAAAATCAAAACAATGCTCGTAACATTTTTCGATATAGCAAGGGAATTATCCATAAATAATTCGTTCCAATTAGTTAAAAACAGTCAGTTAGTTAGCATATTATATCGAAGTTTTGAAGCGTTTGATGGGCAGGATTCGTGGTATTCGACCTGAATATCGTGAATCAGATAGTTGGTGTTTGTTACACTATATAATGCACCAAATCACACTTCACTTATTGTTCGTCAGTTTTTGGCTCGAAATCAAGCCTGTGTGTGTGTGTTAAATCATCCACCGTATTCACCTGATTTAGCACCGCATGTGACTTCTCCTTGTTCCCAAAACTTAAAATGAAATTGAAAGGATATTTTTTTGATGATATTGAAACCATTCAAACAGCTGCTACACGCACACCAGAGGCAATACCATAAAATGAGCTGGAACACGCATTTGAATCATTATTAAATCGATGTTAATAGTTTTATTGAATCAGGATTCTCCTCCTGATTTTAAACAAAATATAAACAGAAAAAATTTCAAAAATCATGTTTTTAATGTATTTCCTATAGGTCCAGTCCGGAATATTACTTGTCGCATACTGTGTATATATAAAATGTTTAAATAATTTTTTGTTTACTCTTTTAGCTAAATATAAAATGTTTTAAGATTTCTGGAAAACAAGCGAAAGAAATATAATAAATAAAAATAAACAATTAAAAACATTTATTTTTTTTTTTTTCTATGTTATATACTTTGTTCTTTATTATTATTATTATTATTATGATTATTATTGTATATATATGAAATGAATTATGAAAAAAAAATATACATTAACCTAAATATATATAGAAAATTTCAATTGGATTTTCTCTATATATATATATATCTTTTGCATCTTTTCTTCTTCTTCTTCTTAATTTGTATATGTATATATATAAGAAATGCATTTAAAATGTTGGTCAATTTTTGAAATAAATACCATATATATAAAAATATACTATATGCTATAGGATGGCAAGTAATTATAAACATTTGACTTATAGGCTATATATGGCAACGACTAAATTTATTACTAATCAATTTCTTATAGAATTTTACACAGATGTGAGGATATATAGTTAAAGGGATGACCGGTTAATAACACCGTGATACGAATAGTTCTATCGAGTTTAGTTTTTAGGGGATATGTCTCTATATCGGCAATGAGAAGTAAATATCAAATCAAATAAAAAAACATTTCAAAACTTAACTATAATCAGTCACTTTTTACGTATAATTCGCATTATGATAATATATAGATCAAATAAAAATGTTTTTTAACAGAACAGATATGTTTTTAAATTGTCCGCACCTATATACGATATAAAGTTTTCTTATAACTTTAATTACCTTCATGTGTATAACACTAAATGAAGCCGAAAGCTTCCATGGATTTTCTTATATAGGAAAACGTTGAAATTTTTCTGGATAGGAAAATGTTCAGATTTTCTATAGAAAAATTGTGGAGGTTTTCATGTATATATAGGAAGACAATGACAAATTTTTTGATAGGAAAATTTACAAATTGTTGATTTGGAAAAAATATTAAGATTTTCTATTGTAAAACTTTAATACATACATATATATGTTTATTATAGGAAAACAGTAAGAATTTTGTATACAGGAAAAAAGTCCATATACAAAGAGTATGGTTAAATTGAGAATTTTTTAAGTATATAGATTTTAACTATAGAATTTGTTCTATAACCCCACTTGATATGTAAGGAAATGTTTTAGAGAATTTAATCTCTAAACTATCGATTGATGGTCTGCCCATCATTCTATCTCAACAGGTTTCCAAGTTATGGCATTTTTACTACACCCCTTATATAATAAAAAAATGGATTTTTTTACCTATAATTAGTCAAAATCAACCACTAATCAATCAATTTTTACGGATGATATTTACATTAAATGGTATGGATTTTAAGACTGAATCTTAAGTAAAATAAGCTGAATTTTCCGAATTTAAAATAATATTATGGGGTGTCCATTGAAAGAGTATGTTTAAATTGACAATTTTTCACGTTTATAGATTTTAACTATAGAATTTGTTCTATAACCCCATTTGAAATGTAAAAGAAGTTTTTAGAGAATTTAATTATCTTTCGATTGATGTTCTACCCGTCATTCTATCTTAACAGGTTCCCAAGTTATGGCATTTTTACTACTAATATGCATAGCAAATCGTTGAGATTTTCTATATATGAAAATATTGAAATTTTCTATTGGAAAGTCTTGAGATTTTCTATAGGAAAACTTATAGATTCTCTTTCTCTCTCTATTAATATATCAAACCTAGAGATTTTCTTGAAGGAAAACCTTCGAATTTTCAATGGTGAGGTTAGGAAATGGTGAGATTTTCAATGGGAAAAAAGTTGTGATTTTCTATGCGAAAACTTTGAAATGTTTATATTAGGAAAACAGTGGGGATTTTTTGTATAGAAAAACATTGATATTTATACTGCTACAAAAACGTTTATATTTTCTATATGTGCAAATGCTAAGATTTTCTTTAGGAAAATGTTAATATTTTCTTGATGGAAAACCTACAGATTCCCTATAGCCCAAAATGGTGAGATTTTCTATAGTAAAAAGTTGATATTTTCTATGCGAAAACTTTGAAATGTTTATATTAGGAAAACAACACGTAAAGATTTTTTGAGATGTTGAGATTTTTGTGTATATAAAAACGCCCAGAATCATTTATATAGGATAACATTGAGAATTTCTGTAGTAAAAAGTTGATATTTTTTATATATATATCCTACTACATGGAGATTTTCTATAATAAAACATTGAGATTTTTGTATGTAGGAAAACATGATAGAGATTTTCTGTATTAAAACATTGAGATTTTCTATTGGGAAAAACATTGAGATTCTACTAGAAAACGCAACCTTTTTCTATATATGAAAGTGTTTAGAGTTTATTCTTATAGGAAAACATGAAGATTTTCTATAAGAAAACTTTGAGATTTTTGTATATAGGCAAACTGTTCAAATTTGCCAGGGAAAATCTTTCAGATTTTCTGTATTTGAAACATTGAAGTCTATCTATCTGAAAAATATTGAGATTTTCTGACAAAACATGTTTCTGTAAAACATTCATACTTTTCTATCATAAAACAGTAAGATTTTTGTAAAAGTAATCATTGAAAATTATATGACAACTTCCATAGATTTTTTTTTATAGGCCAAACCTTTAACATTTTTGTACAGGAAAACTTTGAGATTTTTGTATAGGAAAATGTCCAGATTTTCTATAGGAAAATGTCCAGATTTTCTATAGGAAAATGTCCAGATTTTCTATAGGAAAAGTATCCAGATTTTCTATAGGAAAATGTTCTGGATTTTTTGTATTAAAACATTGAGTTGTTTGGATAGGAAAAAGTTAATATTTTCTAACAGGAAAACTGATAGATTTTCTTATAGGAAAATGTTGAGATTTTCTGTAATAGAAAAACTTACAGATTTTCATATCACATAAACATTGGGCTTTTTATATACAGGAAAAACCTTGTAGATTTTCCAATAGGAAAACATTAAGATTAAGATACAGGAAAAACATTTTAAATTTTCTATATATATATAGGAAAAGTACGACATCGTTTTTTATTGACAGTTTCATTTAGTTTTATTTAAAAAAAAGTGATATATAAATTAATAATTTCTAAAACAGTTGCTGCTCTGTTAACACGTTCTAATAAATACGCATATTTATAATTATATTTTCTTAAATTATTTTCTTTCTTTAAATAATATAAAGATGATATTTTTTTATATATTTATATATACGACGATGAGAACTTTATAATATACTAAAAATATATAGAATTAATTATAATTTATATATTCGCACGCACATTTCTATATAAATTTCTATAAATAATTAAAATGTCTGCGCTCACATCAATAAATAAATAAATAAACTATATGCAATTCTATAGATTTGATATGCAAAATGAAGAAAAATATTGTGTGTGCGGGTGTCTTGCATTTTTTGCATATATACATATATATTTTATATAACGATAATTATAATATGTATTTATATAAATATTGCATTCTCATGTCATACATATATTTTCTTATATAAATAATTTGAAAATGTTTTTGTATATATATAAATAAAATGTGTAATTTGATGTAAAACTGCGATTCAATATAATGTTTATCTATATACTATATATATAAAAAAAAATTATTTTCTGTATATATATTTACAATAAATGTCTGAAAAATGAAATTTTATTTTAAACACTTGCATTTATTATATTTTAATATATACTACTCTAATCACTATTATATCGGACACCTGCTATTTTATTCGAATGCTCGATTTTGAGATTCAACAAAAAAAAGGACTTTAAACAACAATTTTTTAATCCTTCCAATTTTATTTCATAAAATGATGGTTTTTATAGTTAAATAATTGCGGCGCAGACAGAAGTTAAAAAACTTTTAAATTCAATTAGTTTTATGGAATTTAATTCAAAATGATTCAATTTAACAAAAACAAAAAATTTGACCATTATAATATCGGACACTTATATTTTATACGCCACTAATCTCCTTTGTAACGCCTCCTTTGGCCTTTATAATAGCCTATCCATTCTCTTAAACGTTGTATTTACTAAATGTTTGCGTTCATCCGGTGTTCTGGAAAAATAGAACGAAAAATCATTGAAATGAGGAATAAATTAAACACCGGATGAATGCAAAAATTTAGTAAATACAACGTCTAAGAGAATGGATGGTATGATAAAGGCCAAAGGAGGCGTTACAAAGGAGATTATTGGCGTATAATATAAGTGTCCGATATTATAATGGTCAAATTTTTTTTTATATAATAATGGTTAGAGTAGTATAGTATATATATAAAGAAATAAAGAAGATGTTGTTTAAAATGTATTTATATATATAAGTTGCATTAAAAAAAAACTGACTTTCGATATATATATATATATATATATATATATATATATATATATATATTAGTTTAAAAACTTTGTATTTATTTTGTTTATATGTTCTATATATATTATAATAATATAAATATTATTACGGGGTATAATAACCAAAAAATTAATCGTTCGTTCGTTGGTGTTTATAGAAGACGATATGTTCTTTGTTTTTTTTTGTGGTGGAAAAACGATCTATGAAAAATTCTAATGAAACCGCAACCGCGAGTCATTTTTCCCCATCAGATATGATTAAAAAAAATACTCGTATAGTAAAAGGACACGATGATAAATTGCTATATTAGGCCATGTAACTTACTCATCAAAAGTTTTACCAAAAGTTTCATATATTGCAATTGAAATGTTAGCAATTAGAATCCTGTACGAGTTTCCTTGTTTCCTTGCAGATGTAGATCAATTTTTTGAGGTTTTTTTCTTCATTTTCATAGTGTTTTTGTTTTTTTATTCAGAATGACTTTGAATATATAGAATTAATTTTGAGTTTATAACATTTGAACATGTTTAAAAATTATGTTAAAGAAATGTCTTGTTTAATTACCACCACACCCATTCATAAACATCTATCCATTCATTCATCCATCGCCAATCAACCATCCATTCATTCATTTATATATATATATATATATATTCAAAAAACAATTTGAAATCTTGAATATAGAATTTTTATTTAAATATAATTTATTAATATAAATTTTTATTATATATAAAATATTGCAAATCTTTTAAGAGTCTAGACTTTTGACTATATATATATATATTTAAAAATAAATATATCTATTAAATAAAAGGCAGATTTTTAATATATATATTTGCATTATTTTATACGCATCGAGTTGCATCCAAACAACTTTAAATATATATATATATATACTTAGCAATAAATAACTATAGATAAATTATTTAGTTATTTCATCCGTATGTTTGTTGTATATATAGTTTGAATATTTATAGAAAAAAATCTTTTCTGATTCAAAGTCATTATAATAAAAATATGTAATCCATAACATTTTATTGCACTTGTATAAAGTTTTTTTTTTAGTTTACAAAACGAGATCCTAACATCCTACGCGGGTCTTTCATCTGTATATATATATATATTTATTTATTTTTCTGCATACTGTTTAATTATATACTATCGATGACGACTAGCAAAAACAGAATTGTCGGAGTTTTCCAATTGTTTCCAAAGATTTCCAATAGGATATACGATATTTTGAACATGTCATAGCTCTGATATCTGATTTATTTTCTATATATAATTTATAAACCCGAGTTTTTCTTAAAAAATTTCGTTTTTCTTCACATAATCGCTCAATCAATACTTTCTGATATTTCAAAGAAGAAGAAAATCTTTCGACCTATTGGTTCAAAAGATATATTTTCCATTTGAGTTCATTCAATGGATGGAAAGAAATTTGCAATACTATATAAAAGTGAACGACAAAAATATCAGAAATTGATTGACAAAGTTTTATTAAATATCAGAAATTTATTGAATTTTTCTCATAGAAAAAGCAATGAAAATGAACCGCAACCATATGAATGGGGAAAAAACTATATATATATATGAATGTAATTTGAATAATTATAATTTACTTTTTACTTGCATATTTCCTTCCAAAATATCCTATCCTTTTTTGGTAATCTATATGTCAAAAGTAATTGTTGAGAGTTCCGCACCTATATGTTTCTGATATCTGCGATGAATTCTAATTTTTCTAATTCCATTCCATTGACTACTTTAAATCCAAGAGAACATTATAGAGATATATCTCATTCTGTTTTTAAACGCAGATTAAATTTTGATCTGACCGTTTAATGAAGAAAAGGGAAAAATGATTTATATTGAGGGAATTTTATTTAGTTTCATCACTTTCCATATAAAAACCAAAGATCTTTTGGATTAACTGGATTAATTTGAACACATTTTTCTTGTTTGAGGCGTTACATCATTTTTGTATTATAAAATTGTGTATAATACAATTAAATGATGATAAATTTAACCATCGCCTATCACTCCGCAAGTGACCAATTCAATACTTTCCACTATATATTCCACTAACCTGACAGGAAAAGGGAAATACACGCCATTATCAATATATTATATATATATATATATATATAGATAAAATTATATGTTTTTTTTTATATCTATAGTTAACAAAAAAAAAAAAAAAAGAATAATTAAATAAATTTCCATTAAATAAATTGAAATAAAAAAAAAAAATAAATATTATCTCGATAAAAAACCCCCTCATACGCATTTATATCATTATATTTGTATTTTGTTAACAAAACGCATTATATACAAAAACGAAAATCAAGACCAAACCAAACAAAATTTTTTACCTATCTATAAATTTTCTATATACAGTTTTTTTTTTTTTTTTTATCTTTAATTTATGTGATAATGTTATCAATAAATTGATTATTATTTACCAACCGCAATATTCACATAGAAAATGAAGAAGAAGAATTAATTTTTATTGTTTTTATATCCACATATTCAGTTGCCATCGCGTTCGCAGCTCCCATCCATCCAATCTCTATCTATATACAATTTTATTATTTATATAATAATTTGAATTCCCGTGTGCTATATAGAGAGGTTTATTCCCCATAAAAATAAAGTCAATTTTAATTTAATAAATTGAAATATCCCAATTAAATTTAGTAAAACCAAAAATTTAAATAATAAAAAAAAAACCAAAAATTGTTAAAAAATAAAAAAAAATTGTGTTTGTGCATAACAAAAAAAGAAAAAAAAATAAAACAAATAAATAATTTAAATAGAAAAAATTATGTTTCGTTCTAAAAAACATAAAACAAAAACTGAAATAATATCATCTACTCAAGAGGTTACAAGCAATAAAGACTGTAAAAAATTAATATTAGATAATTCAAGATGGGAGGCAAGTTTTTATTATATATTCATTATTATATTTATATTTATAATTTATAATTTATAGATTAATTATTTTTTAAGTATGTATATCGATGCGAAAATACTATATTCAATATTGAGGAGTGTGAATTCAATGCGTTTGTTTTGTTATTTTTTCTATATTAATCATTCATCGTTTGCTTATTGCGATTAATCCAATATATAAATTTTATAATGTGTGTGACTGACTCACTTATTTAAAACATTTAATGAAATTTTTGGTTTATTGTTAAATGAATTAAATGAACTTTCATTCTTTAATCCTGTAAAAAAAAAATAAATATTTTGTTTATTTCAATAGAGATTATAAATTCTGTCTGTTTTTTTTTTTCTTTATTTTAAATCCCATCCTCCGTGATTTATGTGTATTTAATTTATGAGTAATATGAGATAATGAGTAATTCTATTTATAGGGGAATTAACTTATGAACTGATCTTTTATAGATATAGTATATCTATTGAATGTTATTATTATAAAGTACTTTAATGCCTAAATCTTGTGATTGCGATATGAGGTGTAATTTTTGTCAAACTTATACTAATATCGCATCCGTAAAAATGTCTTGTCTTGACCGACCGACCGACCGCACGGTACACATTTTTCAATTTGAAATTTTCGTGAAATTTTCAAAATCCAACCAAATTAACACGGTAATGAATTCAATTTAATTTACTAACTGATTTATACTTACTTATCACATCAGTCATTTTAATCCAAATTTGTCCAAATTTTGCTACTTTTACTCTCCTTGACAGAATCTTTAGGACGATTTGCCAATCTTCTTCTTCTTCTTCTTCTTCATCTTCTTTTTCAGCCCTTTATTATCCACTGCTATGGACGTAGGCCTCCCCTATAGCTCCTTCCATTTCACACGGTCCATCGCCAATTGTTACCATGATTCACCTGCCAAACCTTTAATGATGCTGTTCGTCCATCGCCATTCCGGCGGCCTTCCCATCGGTCTTTTTGTTTTTTTGGTGGTCTCCAGTGCAGAATGTTTTTCGTCCATCGACTGTTTGTGATTCTTGCTATGTGACCAGCAGCCCAATTCCATTTAAGTGAAGCGATACGTTCCATCACATCAACGACGACTCTTTGGTTGACTCCGTATCCATTCATTATAGGTGTTTCTATCTCGTGAGTCTGCGACGCCAATCGCATGATCCTTTCCATTGCCTTTTGTTCCACACATATAGCTTCGTTTCTGATGCTTTGGTTAACGTTATAGCGTTTTGGGCTCCGTACGTTAGAACTGGTAGGACGCACGCATCGAATACAATTGTCGTTTCAGGCTATTAGTTTCATTTTGCTTTTTTTTTTTTGAAGATGTAACCATAAGCTTTCCAAAAGCTGCCCATCCCAGACCAATTATTCTTCTTCTTACTTCTGCTGTCTGGTTTTCAATTCCGAAAAGTTTTAGACTATGTCCCGCAGATATACTTATAGCCATATCTACGAACTCGATGATGTCGTTACCTATGCGAATTTCTTTATCCGTTTCGATGTCGATGTTGGTCATAATTTTTGTCTTTGCCGTGTTTATTTTCAGACCAATCTTGCCAGAAGCTTCATACTTAATTGTGTTAGCATTGTATCAAATTCGTCTATGTCCAATGTGTTTATGAGATCAATGTAATCCGCACAAACCGTAGCAAATTGTTGAGATTGTTGCTCCGTTTATGTTCACTCCCTTCTCGCTCCAATTCAATTCTTTGAAAACGTGTTCGAGAGCCAGTGCCGTGAATAATTTCGGCGAAATCGTATCACACCCTGTCTGACACCTTTTGCCATTTTGAATTTCTGTGTGGGTTTTCATCACTTGTTTTCTATTAGTGCGTTCTCATAACTTTGAGGTGGTCGTTTGTATACTGTATCCAGATCGAAATGCTACTTGCTCTATTGGCTGGTAAAAGTCGAGCTTTTTTTGTGATGCGTTTGGTGATTATTTTCATGAAGAGTTTATACAGATGTGCCAACAGGCTTATTATCGGTCTGTAGTTCTCAATCTTTGCTTTGTCACCTTTCTTGTGTGTGCAGTAGCACCACTTCCGCATTTGCCCATGTTTCAACCACTTTTCCTTGCTCCAGCAGACATTTGTTGAACAACGCAGTAACAACGTAGTAGTATTTTACCAATGAATGACACCAAATCGTTTTAGATTTTCATTTAGTCTAGATTTATCATTCGTACAGCGCTTTCTTGTACGTATTCCTTTCAAATTGACGTTTCTTTATTCTTTTCACTGCGTAATTTCACTATTCAAATAATCATCGATTTCTTGTTGCTCCTAGAAAAATTACTCCCACTGTAAATTTCTGTATGAATTGTAATCTATATGTTTTCTAATATATTAACTAATCGATTTGTTGAACCGTTCTTTCAATTGTTCTCAAAAGTTGAACGTTTCTTTATGAAGGTAAATTCTCCAAATTGTTCAAAAATTAGTTGTGGAAATCCACACTTTCTGTAATTCTTTAGTTGAGTTCTTTCCATTTTCAGAGCTCGATTAGGAAATTATATGAATTACGTAAACTAAGACCCTCAATTTCCCGAACATTTCATTCTATATAGACATTCACCATCCATTGACTATGTATTCAATCAATTAATCTTTTTCAATTGTTTAGAAGTTCTTCATCGTTTAGAAGTTCGTCATCTTTCATTTGTTTATGGTCTATTATTATCCTTACTTGTCAACGAAAAAATTTTATGATTTACTAACAACAATAGAACACTTCTGTTCTGTTCTGTTTTATAATGTGTAGTATATATTGTATTAAAATTGTAAGTGGTTTTTTATAAAGAAAACAATATTTTATTATATTATATTAAATTATGTATTGATGATGACAGTGAGAGATAATCTTGACATTGACCCATATTCATATTTATATTCATAAATAAATAAATTAAAAAAATAATATCTGAATCAAAACATGCGAATATAATCTATATAAATTACAATTAATTAATTAGAATACAACACAACACACACGCAAATATAATATTGTAATTGGAAATTTTTTTATTCTTCTACATTAATTGTCTATTTTGTTTACTAAAATTTGTTATTGTTTGCTAAACTCTGTTTCAGCAGTTTTTATATTATTATTCAAATGACTATATCAATCAATCAGTCAATCAATTCATCTTTTAACCATATATATATATATCGTTATTCATTTCTATCATTTAGAATTTATCATATGTTTTTTGGAATATCGTTTATTAAACAATTTTATTTTTTGTTTTGTTTTTGTTTTACAGAGACGTTTACAAAAGGAATTGATGTCACTGATAAAAGAACCACCGCCAGGAGTTACAGTTGACCACGATAGTATTAGTGAAAATTTATCACAGTAAGTAAAATAATTTCATTTTTTGTTTTCTATTTGTGTTTTTTTTTTTTTTTTGAACCAATTCACATGAAAATTTTGAATCTGTAGCTTTCATGGAGATTGTAAAATGGAAAATAGTATTTGAATGGGATAAATTTTTCAATTTCCATCCACTTTTCAATATAAATCCAAGTGGTTATGGAAGATGAAACCAATTCACATGAACAAATTTTTAGATCTAAAGGTTTTTATGATGAAAAACCTGCTAGAATGCTAGAACGACAAACGGCGCATTTTACAAACTGAAATAGATTTGACTTCCATGTGAACATTTCCATTTCCAATTACGATTCTTCCTAAATCATTAAATTAAAATTCTGTTCAACCCACTGAATGGATCCCATCCATTCTGTAAAATCATATTTTAACATTTTTATAATTTAATATTTTTTTCTGTTTGTTTTTTGTCATCTTGTTGTCATTTACAGATGGAAAATTAATATTTACGGTGTTGAAGGGACATTATATGAAGGCGAACACTTTCAATTATTATTTAAATTTAATAATAAATATCCTTTTGATTCACCAGAAGTAAGTATAATATTAGAAAGAAACACAAAATATTTACAAAGAAAAAAAGAAGACTAATATAAATTCCATTTTTCTTTATTTAGGTTACATTTATAGGACCAAATATTCCTGTTCATCCCCATGTATATTCAAATGGACACATTTGTTTATCAATTTTAACTGAAGATTGGTAATTAATTCTTTTCTTTTTTTTTTCTTTCAATACATATATATTGATATTTATCATGATGACAATTTATTTATTGTTTTTGTTTGTATTTTAGGACGCCTGCCTTATCAGTGCAATCAGTATGTTTAAGTATATCATCGATGTTAAGTAGTTGTCGAGAGAAAAAACGACCGCCAGATAATACAATATATGTTAAAACATGTAATAAGAATCCAAAAAAGACTAAATGGTGGTATCATGGTAAGTTTTTTAAATAGCATATACTGACCTTTAATAATAACGTGAGATTTAAACAAATCTTTTATCCCGGTCAGATGTACTGCATTAGCTTCTTGCCATGTATATATTCCTCAAGTGTGGCCTCAACACATATTGTGAAGTTATTCATCAGTTGCTTCGACAATATGGGTGTTGATGCTTTTAATTGTCGTAGTGAACCGACATTTCACTATTCGTGGATCTTCCCTTCCGATTATGTCTTTTTTTAGCATGTTAAATACCCATTATTCAACATCTCTTCGTGGTATATTCATCGGAAACGATATTTCCTTGTTTTTTCACCATATCAATGGACTTGAAAATCGATTGTTGAGTTGCTTCAAAGTTTCAGTGAGGTTTTTGCGGGGTTTTTTATCATGCATTTTGGTGTATGAATAACTCTTCCGGAAAATCGTCAGGTATTTCTTTCTTTTTTTCGTCAGGTACATCTATTTATTTTTTTTTGTTGGATTTTATAGAGAAGAAATCGTGAGAGGTTCTTTCTCGATCAACCCCCATCTTTTTTTTTGAACAGCTCAGGTTTCTTTAAACATAATATATTATTTAAATTTAATACGTGTTTTTTTTTCCATTATTTTAATCAATTTTTTATTCTTTATTTTTTTTTAATTTCAGATGATTCAGTTTGAATATTTTTAAATAAATAAAAAAAAAAATAATAAATAGTTTTATGTTAAATTAGGGATGAATAAATAAATAAATAAATAAATAAAACAAATATATATTTGTAATTAAATATATATATATGAATAATTAATTAATTAATTAAATAAATAAATAAATAAATATATAATAATAAAATTTATATATGAAAATTATTATTTAATAATTATTTAAATGAAAACAGAAAAACAAAAAACAAAATTTTAACACAAAACAATAATAATACTATATAGAAAAGAAAAAAAAACACGAAAAATAGAAGAATGTGTTCTTAAGTAAATTTCTAAATATACAAAAAAATAAAACACACACAAAAAAATACGTAAACTACATTAAAATAATAAAATATCAATACCAAAATTTTAATATAATAATAATAATAATTAAATAAATAATAAATTTTTTTATTATTTTTCTTTTTAATCATTTTATTTTATATTAATAATAAAAAACAAAAAATTTAAACACCCCCTCACACACAAACACACGCAATATAGAAATTGAATAACAAACACAAAAAAAAAAAATTGTATAATTTAAAAGACAAATATTTAAATTATTTATTATTTTATTTTTTCTCCCCCACCCAATTTTTTTAGTATTATAAAATTAGAAAATAGATTTAATTAAACAAAAAACAAATAAGTAAAATTATTATTATTAAAATTTATATATATTTTACTATTTAGCTAACAACAACAAGAACTACAACATCAAAAATATAATTTATTTTAACTATTAGTGATTTAATTATAATTTAATTATTTTAAAATTTTTTAATAAATTATATGTTGTTGAAAAAAAAATTTAAAAATTAAGGAACATTCCAAAAATATAAATAAATTAATTATTTATTACAAACATTTAAAAATTAACAAACAAAAAAAAAAAAATAGAAAGGATTTTCTTCAAATTTTCTTCTTTTTTTTTAATTAAATTATTCAAAAAATTAAATTAGAAACCACCGCCCTCACCCCCCCCCCCCCAACAACACAAAAATTACTATATAAAATGAATTATGATCCATTTAAATATTAATTTATAAATAAAAAAGAAAAGAAAAGAAAAAAATGAAATTCAAATTGCTGTGAAAATTTTTATTATAACTTTAACTTTAATATAAAAGAAAAATTGTATAATAATTATTAATATTATAAATTATTTTTTATTTTTATTTTTTCAAAATATAGCTAAATAAAAAAATTAAAAATTAAATACATATATAAAAATTAATCTCAAGATTATATTTTAACAATTCATAAATGAATTAAATTTATTTATTTTTTGAAAATATTCATAATATAAAATTTAACAAACATAAAATAAAAAATGAATTACCTCTAATGAAATCAATGTTGTTGTGGAGCGGCGGGTTCGCTACTATTAAAGGAATTTAACGACGAATAAAACCAACGAATTCCTTCAGAAATCACAACAAACAGCAACGCTTTTACAACATAAACAACGAAATACATTTTTTGGGTTAATAAATTGAATTGATAAACATATCACGGGACGTGAAATGAGACTAATAATAGGTGATAAACTCAACAAAAAAGAATTATCACAACTCTACCGAATCAATTAGAATTTTTTTTTATAAGAATCAGAATGAAACATTTATCTCTTACCACGGGATCTTCCATTAGTTTCTAATCAAACATTTTAACTATAATCAAATGTTATTGTAATTATATTTTTATTTTATCACAGGTAAATCAATCAAATGATAGACTTCGTTCAGGACAGGCACTCCAAAAAAAAATCGGTGGCCACCAAAATGTACATTAAAACCATCCAGACATCTCTGGACAAACGACGTGAGATTTTGCAGACATTGGATAAATAATAAGGAATAAAAATATAATATATAAAAGAAAAAATACGAAATTACAATTAAAAATTGATTTTTATTTAATAAATTGTTAAAAATTGACTTGTATTTTATATTTAATTTGTAATCTTATATTAAATTAAAAAAAAAAAACATTTAAATGTTTTAATAAAATAAATATACCTAAATAAAAATAACATTTATTTGTTTTCATTTTATATTTAACTCTTTTTATTTTTTTTTTTTTATATTATCGACATTTACAATTTAAAGGTTTTTATCAAATAAATATACCTGAATAAAAATGATATTTTTTTTTTTCATTTTATTTTTCACTCATTATATTATCAAAAATTCACACCAATAAATTAAGAGCAATGTTGGCATAGTAATATGGAAAGCGGTTCGTTGTCTGGTGGTCGCCGGTTCGTTTCCTACCGAGAAAATTTTTTTCATACAAAAATTAATCCTCATTGGATTATTACAAAGTCATCATCAGCAGCAGCAGCAGCAGCATGAAAAACACAAAAGAGGAAAAGGGGGAAAAATTAATTTTGAATTTTCATTTTAAAAAATTTTTTTTTTATTTTTCACTCATAATATCATCATAAATCAACAACATATATATTGTATAAATGTTTGGCATTTTTGTATGTGAAGCAGTTGTTCAGCTGATGGTCGCCGGTTCGTTTCCTAGTGCGTGTACATTTTTGAAACAAAAATTCATCATCATTGGATTCACATACGAATTCAGCCGCAACAGAAGTAAATAAAAAGAAAAGAAATAAATTTTTGCTTTTTTTTTTTAAATTGGTCATGAAAATCACAAGAGTTAACTCTTGTATTTTTTTTCATGACCTCGTCCAATCAATCCCAAATTTTTTGATGTTGTAGAGGATGAATTGGTGTAACACGTCCAAAAGTATGACCACCAGCGATGGTCCAGGAGCGCTAGGATCTGACATTGAAAATCCATTTTTTTCCATTTTTGAACCTTCATAACTCTTCCAATTCCCATGGGATTTTTCCGTGTCACCATGTCATCAAGAGTCATTTTCAATATCTATCGATTGCCACTGGTTCCATGTTGATATCTCAATTGGTTTGGCCAGGAGGCAGTAATGAAATTTGGTGAATCCCATGGAGACCCAGTTTCCCCGATTTATTTCAATATGAAGGAGTTGCTTCATTTGGGATTTCAGTACATCAATGGAAAGATAAAAGAATGAACTTTCAGATAAAAATGGTCCGATAATTTTCCGGTGAAAATTGTGGATTTTCCTAGAACATCGAAAATCATCGATTTTCGATCAATTTCAAAGGTTAGTTCTATAATGATCCCATGGGATATTTAATTCCATCTTTAAGTCACTTAAAATAGAGGATATGAGACATCTTTTGACACTGGTCCGGTTATTATATCTCAATTGGTTTCCCTACAGTGGTGTCCCAAAGTTGGGTCTACAAGGAAAATGCAAAAAAATTCAATTACCTCTCCTGCGCGTAATTCCCAAGATATAGTAAAGTTGTAAAACAAAAGTTTTCACTATTTACCATCTTTATAACATACCTGAAGCCCAGATCGCTATCTTGAAAAAAGTCAATTTTTCCGATTTTTCACATTTTTTGAAAAAATGATGAAAATTTTTTTTTTCATCCAATTTTTTTTTTCTTAATGCCGATCAAAAGGGGGTATAATTTATGGTATTTTTTCTCTACATCACATTTTTCCAGGTATTGTATTTTCCAAATGATTCACGGAAATGGTGTTTTTTTTGTTGTTAAAATCGTTGTTTATGATGTTTCTGAAAATATTATTTATATTATTAGAGGGTGCTAATTCAATTTGTGTGGAAATATCAATATTTTACTTACTCGTGATTGTTATAATGAAAATATTTTCCATCATCATCATCATCATTTATCAGGAAACGGTGGTAATTCCATATTAATCAATCAAAATTTCATTTGATTTTTATATCTGTAATTATATATAAATAGTAATTTAAATTATTAAATTATTGATTTATTTTTATCAGGAAAATTAAGTCCATGGAAAATTTAATAAAAAACATTCGTTACGATTTATACGGAAAATTATATTGCAAAAAAAAAAGCCTCATAATTGTTATTTTTATTTTCGAATAATAATGATTGTTTTTATTTTATTCCAGTTCCAGTCATGATTTCTGACTGATGATATCACACAATTTTTTTTTTTAATATTATTATTTATTATTATCAGCAGATATCAGTCGTAGCAGTATTGATTAGCAATTTAATTTAATAAAATAATATAGTAAAAAAAATAAAAAAATCAAATCAATATTATTATTTGTGGTGTTGCAGGTGTTTTTGGGAGATCAACCCTTTAATTAAACGTATTTAAAAATTAAGTTTTGTCTATAGTTATAATTTATCAATAATTTTGAATGATGAATGCAGCACCATCAGCAATGAGTAATAATAAACGGCCAACATTACGGATTGCCCAAAAGGATTTAAAATGTAGTCAAGGTTGTGGATTTTATGGAAACTCTCAATGGGATGGATTATGTTCAAAATGTTATCGTGAAAAAAACCTATTAGAAAGACAAAATAAAAGTACAGCAGCAGCAACAGCAGCAGCAGTAGCCGCATCATCATCATCATGTAAGTTTCATTTTTTTTATCAATATATGAAATTTATATAAATGATCATTAGTGAGATTGACTCCATTGACAAATTTTCCTACATTTATATATCTTAGCAAAATCTGAAAGTTCTGCTCAACACAAAGATGTACAACGTATTAAATCTATATTAAAAGGTCCATCCACAATAAGTAATACTGGTCTAGCCGAACATTCACAACAATACGAACAGCAGCAACGTTCATTGGATAAAAATAAATCAAATAAAAAACGTAATTTATTGGAAGTGTTTAAAAAACCATCAAATATAAAAGATTTACGATTCCAGTCACAATCTCAATCTCAGTCATCCAACAATCATCACCACCACCATCATCATCAACATATGGAAAAAAACCGAAGACAACAATCAACGTCATCAAATGTTAACGGCCGTTATGAACATTTACCCAGTGAAAATGAATTAATTCAACAATTGAAATTACCCGATGCGACCGTTATCTATTTGAAACGATACCTTGAAGTTATGTACGGTATTATTTGTTCGTTTACCACCCAAAACATTGATGAAATCTCGGATAATATACAAATTATGTATCAAAAATTGGATACATTTTTAGAAGTAAAATGTAATTATTCACAGGAAATAAAGGAGCAAATATTAGATACACTTGAAAAAATTATAACAACTAAAACGCACATGTAAATTAAAGATTCAATGAATGATTTGATATCATTTGAATGATTTACGTAATCAATACTTTTGTCTTTGATCATTTCAGGATCCTTTTTTCACCACCATTCACGGACGACGAAGAAAAAGATTCGAAAATTCAACGTCGAATACGTCAATTAAATTGGATTAATGCAAAACATTTAGTTTGCAGTATTGATGAGGTGAATGCCGAAGTTAGAGATTTGGTGTATAGTTCGATAACGGAATTAATTGCAATGGATTCGGTAGCGTCACCAAAAGAAAAATTAGATTGTATTGTACGGTGTTGTCGCAGTATATTTACTCTATTAAAATATGGTTCATCGGGTCCGGCAAGTGCTGATGAATTTTTACCCGCTCTGATATTTGTCGTATTAAAGGCAAATCCTGTTCGATTATACAGTAATATTAATTATATAACACGATTTAGTAATGCTGCACGATTGATGAGCGGTGAGGCCGGTTATTATTTTACAAATTTGGTATGTCAATACAATAGATTTTCCCATCCTTGTCGCCCTACAAAAAAACTACTACTACTCATTGTGCAATTGGCTATAAATTTACAACATAATCTTTTGTTCATTCTAATCCCAATCATTTCTGACTGAATCTTTTGTATTTTATCTGAATTGGCTCATTTTCAACAACCTTTTGGACATAATAAATCAATAAACATTTAATTAAATTATCAAATTTTTCCAATTTTTTTTCTAGTGCTGTGCAATTTCATTTATTGAAAATTTAACCCATGACCTGTTGGATATGCCAAAAGATGAATTTGATGCGTTAATGTCAGGTGAAAAAATTTGTAATTCATCTTGGGAAAGTGCAATAATGGCATGTGAAAGTTTACATTTAATATCGGAAAATATGAAAACAATGAAAGGATTAAGTGAACGTAATGAACAACTTTCAACAAACATTGATTCAATGCAAATTGATTTGGATAAATTTAAGGTAATTACTATTGAGATGGGTGTGGTTTTTTGCGATTACTAAATTCTCTATTAATTGTTTTCCATTTCGCACAATCCAATTTAAAAATAGAATGAAATGTCTCAGAAAATTAAAGAAACATTAAATCGAACCCCGTTAACCTTGAAACCAATAAAAACACCAGCAATGATTAGTATTAATAATTTACGTTTAATACGAAATGATGAAAATCGTTCAACATCGGCAACAAATAACATACAACCATCTCAAAATTATACAACCACCAACCAACCAAATAATTATTTATCAAATATAACAAATCGTTTTTATGATAATGGAAATTTTTCTTCAGTCCTTATGAATAATTCACAAAAGAATGTAACGAGTGCAGGTGCAACAACACAAGTTCCAAAGTATTCCAAAGTGGTTCATGATTATGAAAATATTGAAATTTTTAATTTACACAATCGAATGAATGAACAATCAACAAACTATTTGTTAGAACCAATTATAGCAGAAGCAGCAGCAGCTGCATCACCACAACCATCATCGAACATCACCACAACAGCTGATGACAATGATGTGGTTGTCTCGACATCTCGACCATCACCATCACCATTGCATCATTCGTTAATACATCAAAATACAGAATCACTTGATTTTAACGATTCTGATGATAATACATCATTAAATGATTTAGTATCACCTGATAATGATATATTACCATATAATTTTATGCATGGTTTAACAAATATCAATTATGATTTTGATTTATCCGATTGTAGTAATGATAATAGTTATTCAGAGGAAATTGAAAGTAAAGTAGTGGGTGGTACAATGAAAAATTATTCCGATTTAGATGAATTTGATCCATTAAAAGATAACGCGAGTGGTGAATCTCAATTAGTTATTGGTAAAGTAATAGATCAACAACAACAACAGCAGCATCCTCAATCAAATGTAATTGATGGTAAACCGAAAAGTATTATCGATGATATGGTTGATGAAGAATTAACAATTAATGATTTACCATCACCAATTAAACCAACGGTAACGGATTATAAAGGTTTTTCAAAATTTGATATACCATCAATTGCATGTAATACCGGTGATTTTAATTCGTTAAATAATGAAATGGCAATGGCCGATACCGTCGATACCGCAACATCAACTATGATGAATAATACAAATAATAATACAGATAATCGTAATAATTTATAAAACACTAATATGTTAATCTATACCTCGTTAATTACATATAGTGAATGAATATAAATATTGTTTGACTCTACATATAATTTTATGTGTTTTTTTTACTATCAAAACTTTAATTTTTCCTTTCGTTTTCAACAAAAAAAATCTTATTATTTATTATTTAATTACAATTAGAGAATGTTTTTTTTTTTGTTTTGTTTTAATATTAATAATTTTTGTTTGTTTTATGGATGTATTAAAATAACCCATACATTAATCCACAGAATTGTGTTTGTATTTAAAAAAATTCCTTTAATGCATTAAATGAGATGGGGAAACTATCTGTTATTTTGGAATACCTCGGGTATGGATAGGGATAGGTAAAGATCTTGAGATATATAAGGCATATCAAGCAATTGACACTATTCCAGTAATAATATCTTTAGAAACAAGAAACTTATATTACTTTCAAAAATGAAAAAAATGTGATTGAAATAAAAAAAAAACGATTTATATTCGTATCTTAAAGGTAATTCTGATAATTTCTAAGATGCCCGAGATCCAGAAGATGCCCAACAACGATGATTACATACTCAAATCGGTTTGAAATTTTATTGCCAATCAATTTATAATAATTATAGTAAGTTATAAACTCATGTTTTAAAGTGATTATCTATGAAAAACCTCTTGCATGACATTTTTTTGAGATTGAAAAAGAAGTTTTTTTTGAGAATATCTTTGGAATGGTTAGGGATAGAATTACGATCTCTGTGGCATTTGAAAGGTATTAATAATAGCCAGAAAACGTCACTATTCCGATTAGATTAAAACGTTTCTAGTCACTAGTCCGGTTAGATTACAAAAATTAGAAATTTTATCAGTTATTTAACTTCTATAATATTGGAAAAACGACGGCATTTTTCAAGGTTTCACTAAATTGCTCATGGATCGGCTACTCATCTGAAACTTTCTGTAAAGTTGAACACATCCTTAAACTATAACATCCACAAATTTGGAGTTGCTAACATTATGGGAAGCTTCAAAAATCTCAATTTCCCTCATCAAGATTTGTAAAAAATTCTAATCAAACTGGCAAAGAAATGCGAAAAAGTTAATATTACAAATTTTTGTATTTTTTTTAGTATTTTGATTCGATTTTTTAAGGTAATTCTCTGATAATTTCTAACGATCATCCAGATCATGTCCGAGGATGATTAGATACTCAAATCGATGTGAAATTTTATTGCCAATCGATTTTTATTACAGTTTTGAAGTTATATATGTACTTATATATGTACTCTATGAAAAACCTTCTGAATGACATATTTTTTTGGGATTGAAAAAGAGATTATTTGAGAATATCTTTGGAATGGTTAGGGATAGGGTTAGAGATCCATTTCCATTACCTTGAATTGTGGAGGATTGAAATGAGGAAGAGTGCGAAAGTTTTAATACATATATTATATACTATATAATAAACATTTACACCCTTTTACTGGTGTGTACATCCATTCAAATTGAGATTTGCACGATTCCTTCAGATGCACACATCATATAAAATATAGTTATAATGCGGAAATATTTGATTAAAACTATAATAATTATATATTCGCATAATATATGAATAATAATAATAATAATAATAATAATAATAATAATAGGCCGTTGACACGCGATTCATTTTAAAATTACAATATTATATATTGTTATAATAATAATATATTAATTAAATTGATTATTATTTTTTTTTATCTAAAGTCATTTATTATTTCTTTCTATAAACAATATGCAAATAAAATGAATAGAATGTCAATTATTTATATTTATTTACTTATAATCTATATATATTTAAGTTTAGTTATTTATTTGTTTGTTATTGTATAAATATATAATTTGATTATCACACACGCGGTGTATATCGTTGCCAATACGTCTACTGCTGATATTGTAAGTATATTTATAATATAATAATCCATATATCAATAATATATATTGTTATATTTTATTTATAAATGGTAGCAGATATACATAAATATATATATATATAGTTGTTGATTTAAAAACAATTAAATTAAAAAACACACATATATAATTACGTATATTGTTGTGCGGATTGTATAATTAATATATATAAGAATCATAATTAATTCGGTCATTATAATTTTTAATATCCGCATTGAGATACCGTGCGTTTTTCTACTAACGCAATCCATATATAACTTTTTGTTAATTGTTATTTTAATTATTATTAATATCATAATATATATAAATATTTGTTTATATTAACGTAAAAGCGTTATCAAAATATATAATCGTCATCAAAACAGAAAAACAAAACATTTATATTCAATTTATATATAAATATATGTTGGATGCACCCAATTTTCACGGTCAAAACATTCTGGGTATATTACAACCTTCGCATTTACCATATATACGTTTTTTTGACCTTTCATTTAATAATATCTGACCTATTCGAAAGACCAAAAATGATTGTAAAAATGGAAACAATAGTTTGAATATCGTTTTCTTTTCTGAAAATTGTTCATAAAAGATGAATTTTTCCCTAAATTATTCGTCTTTTATTCTCAATTCTAAACAAATAATCGATCTAAGGAAACCCTCTATAATATTTAACATAGATCATTTTGAATGTATTATAAAGATTGTGTAAAATTTTCCTAATGACTGCAGTTAACGAAATTTCAAGATATTGCACTCAGAAATTGATTTGGTAAATTTTTCCATAAAAAAAAACACTAAAAATCATGAAAATCTTGGAAAATTCTCAATTCCGGTAAGGTTCGTCCAAGGAAATATATTATAATAATTTACAGAGATCATTTTGAATGGATTATAAAGATCGTGTAAAATTTTCCTAATGATTGGTTAATGAAATTTCAACTCAGATCGCACACAGAAATTGATTTGGTAAATTTTTCCATATAAAATACACAAAAAATCGTGAAAATCTTGGAAAATTCTCAATTCTAATCAAGTCTGTCCAAGGAAACCCAGTATAATATTTAACACACATCATTTGGAATGCATTATAAAGATCTCGTCAAATTTTCCTAATGATTGGTTAACCAAATTTCAAGATATCGCACTCAGAAAATGATTTGGTAAATTTTTCCATATAAAATACATTAAAAATGATGAAAATCTTGGAAAATTCTCAATTCCGGTAAGGTTCGTCCAAGGAAATATATTCTAATAATTTACAGAGATCATTTATAATGCATTATAAAGATCGTGTAAAATTTTCCTAATGATTGGTTAATGAAATTTCAACTCAGATCGCACACAGAAATTGATTTGGTAAATTTTTCCATATAAAATACACAAAAAATCGTGAAAATCTTGGAAAATTCTCAATTCTAATCAAGTCTGTCCAAGAAAACATATTCTAATAATTTACAGACATCATTTTGAATGCAATATGAAGATCCTGTAAAATTTCCTCAATGATTGGTTATCGAAATTTCAAGATATCGCACTCAGAAATTGATTTGGTAACATTTTCCGTATAAAACACACTAAAAATCGTGAAAATCTAGGAAAATCCTCAATTTTGAAGAAGTCCGTCCAAGAAAACATATTCTAATAATTTACAGAGATCATTTTGAATGGATTATAAAGATAGTGTAAAATTTTCCTAATGATTGGTTAACCAAATTTCAAGATATCGCACTCAGAAATTGATTTGGCAAATTTTTCCATATAAAATACATTAAAAATCGTGAAAATCTTGGAAAATTCTCAATTTTGAAGAAGTCCGTCCAAGGAAACATATTCTAATAATTTACAGAGATCATTTTGAATGGATTATAAAGATCCTGTAAAATTTTCCTAATGATTGGTTAACGAATTTTCAAGTTATCGCACTCAGAAATTGATTTGGTAAATTTTTCCATATATAAAATACACTAAAAATCGTGAAAATCTTGGAAAATTCTCAATTCCGGTAAGGTTCGTCCAAGGAAATATATTATAATAATTTACAGAGATCATTTATAATGCATTATAAAGATCGTGTAAAATTTTCCTAATGATTGGTTAACGAATTTTCAAGATATCGCACTCGCAGAAATTGATTTGGTAAATTTTTCCATATATAAAATACACTAAAAATGATGAAAATCTTGGAAAATTCTCAATTCTAAACAAATCCGTCCAAGGAAACCCAGTATAATATTTAACACACATCATTTTGAATGCAATATCAAGATGATTATTATAATCAATTGTCAAGAAAGGTTGTTTTTTTTAAATTTCCAAAATGATTTACCCTACAAAAAAAACAGAATTTCCCTAGAAGTCTTCAATACCCTATATAGAAATGGTTTTTTTATTCCAGTTTTGGTATGTAAAACAATTTCTAATAGCTCGTATTTTTGTTTTCTCTCAATATACTATATAAATAAATATATTTTTGCAATATTTTAAAAACAATTTACATTGTCTACGATATATATATATATTGAATTAAACTTATTATTATAAAAAAACAAAGAATATAATTTATTTAATTATTTAAAAAAAAAAAAAAAGTATAACATTTTTATACAAAACGTAAAATAATATACAAATATATAATTAAATATATATATATATATATATAGAAATAATTATTATTAAGATTAATTTAATTATATTTTTATAATAAATATTTATTATTGCGAAAATAATAACCGCACAAATTATATATATATATTTTATTTATAATGACGTGTATAAATGAATTTCAATTTAAGTTTTATATATATAAGATTTTGAATATAGTATAGTAGATACAGCAGATATATACGTACATAAAATCGAATAATATTTATTTTTGCATCTTATGCAAATATATTATTATTATTATTATTGCTTTATTATTATTATTATTTATTATTATTACTATTTTTATATAATATTTTCTTTTTTGTATTTGTTTAATATTCATTCTTAATATAGAAATAAAATTAGTATGGTATATATATTTTTTTAATATTTTTATTTACAACAAATAAAAACACATATATATATACCAGGTGTACGAGCAGATTCATTTCCGAACTTCGTTCACATAAACATAACGATCGAAATATATAGATAGATATTACAAATGCAATGAATAAAAAAGTGATTAAATGTTTTTGGCTATAGATATATTTATTGGATATTCCTATTAAAGAATTATTTGATTATTTGTAAAACATCGCAATTGCTTAAACAAAACGATGTTTTTTTAGTTCAATTTCTAAGGACATTTATCTATTCCCTAGAGATAAAGTCAAAGTTTGTACAAGAATTTTTCTATGATGATTCTGAAACGCTATGTGAGACTCATCAAATAAAGTCACAACGTTAATGTGGAATGAAGAAGGGCAATAATGAGAGTAGCAGATGCCCTCATAAAAATGAATATATGATTGCCCAAGTTATTCTGTGGTTTAGCTATAACGCAACGTTTATGGCCATTAAAGACAGAGATGAAGAAATATAGTATTACAAGGGTCTCACACTAGACTATATAGTGATAAGAAAATTTAACGTCTAATGATAAAGGACAATACTTGTATAGGCTGTGCCACAATGAAGAGGAAACTGATATATCTTCAATGTTAATGTTAAACGAGATCTATTTCTTGGAATCTAATAAATATATAGAGAATACTAATAAGAATACTAATAAAATTTAATGTCTAAACCGCATTGATCTAGCATATATTTGTTAGATACTATATATTAATTGATACAACCTGTCTGTTTGTTTTATATACCTATATATATATATATATATATGCACCACGCATTTCTAAACGCGATTGAATATCGTTTCGTTTATATAATTCTATAAATATGTACTTTTTATTTTATATATTATTTATTTATTTATCTAATATATATAGAGTTAAAGATAATAATTAAATATTTAATTATATATTCATTATGGCTAAAAATAGCTGAATAATTAAAATAAAATAAAAAAAAAAATTATTATAAAATCGGTGTTAATTTAATATTTGCCTTTCAAAAATATATCTATCTACCAAATAAAAAAATTATATAATATTCAATTGGTAAATAAAATAAAATATTTTGCATTTTTGCATCTTTGCAAGATTCACCGTATCGCAAAATTGACCGTATCGACAAATTACATGACCTATAAATTGACCCGTTTTTGGTTAGTGCTGCTGTTTGGTGTCTGAGTGGTTACATTGAAAAAGGTTTATAGTATATCGTAGTTAATTTCTTTTGTTTTTTTATATAGAATTTAAAGGCACTATAAAGAGTTCCCATATATATACTTAATATGAGTCAAAAGTGTTCAAAGAAGATTGTTTTGCGAGAATTGATTTTGCCCTAAAACATTCTTAGATTCCATGCTTTCCATATATGGGGCGATTTGGCCATATCAAGGAAGGGAAATCCCTTTTTGGATGCTTTCAGCAACGGATTTTTTTTTTTTTTGTTTTCTTTTAATTCCTTTCAAACAATTCAACAGATCTTTAGGTCATTTAAAAATATTACAGATAAATGTATGTATGTTGAAAAGAAATGTATTATATACACATAGCCATATATGTAAAAATATACGACCACCTGCCTTTTGTTTTTTAAATACATTCATGTATCGCGCATTAATATTAATATATATAATATATGAAATATATCAGATCTATATGTTATATAAATATAAAGAAAGCATTTTTCAGAATTTTAATATAATGAAATGAATTATTATTATGTTATGTATATATTTTTAAAGCCTCGATTTCTATGAAAATATTTTATATATCAAATTATGATATATGTGAAATATAAAAAAAATGTGCTTTTTCTGAAATTCATTTTGCCTGGATAAAAAAACCGAAATTTAATAATTGCTGCTAAATAATTCCATTTTTTATTAGTTTGTAAATTAACTGGCTATTTTATTATTATGAAATTAAATCATAAAAATTAAATAAAATGTAAATAAAATGAAAAATCAAGTTTGGACGACGGTCAGCCGTCGGCAATAGAAGAAAAAATATCAAAGTCCGCCGTCAGTCCGCCGTCCAATATTCATAAAAAGCACCGCCATTGAAATGCATGTATTTTCAATTTGACATTTGCCGTCGTCTGCCGTCGGCATGTCATGAAAAGCATTACTTAAACAAAAAAGGCACAAAAAAAAAATTCTCCATTGCAATGCGTTTATTATTTTTAATATAAGATATATATATAAATAAAAACAATTATATAATTAAAAATAAATATATCTATATATTCAACCATCTGCGCGGTTAAATATAATACAATATATATGAATCATTATAATATTTATAATATATATTTCAATAAAACATAGATATATAAAATATTATATACGCTGCTGCAACTTCTATATGGATATGTACGTAAAAAATAAAGATCACCGCATTGGCAGACAAACCTTAATTTTGTATCTTATCTGATATCTGATCACAATCACAAATGACCAATTTCTATTAGAAATATTTTGCTGTTTTTATTTTCCACAAAAAGGGAAAAAAAAAACCGATCGTATCTTAATTAAGCTGACAAAAAATAATTCGAAACAACCAAGAATAAGCAAAATGAACCATAGATCATCAAATTGATGATCTTCACGAAAAGGATAGATTATACGCGGAATGATATTGTCAATTTTTCAACCAATAAACTTTCACCAAACGCATAATAACCAAAACGATCAATTCAATATCAGCAGTAATTAAGAAAACCGATTAAAATAAGCAGGTAAAGAATAAAACATCATTATTTTCATTAACATTTAACATTCATTATACATAAATTCGTTTTGTTGACACACGATCCAAAAACACTTATGAAAATTGTATACATTAACTTTATATATTTATATATAGAGCGGCGATTTAAATAAAAAAAAATATACCAAAAATGGTAATAATAAATCTTGAGTTGTTCATCTTGTTGATGAGGATAAAATAACCATATTTTTTTTGTTTGTTGTTTAACGCAATTATAATGTAATATATTTTTTTATATACAAAACAAGAATTTCTCTATATACTTTTACAACGCGATATATTTTACAACAAGTTTAAGTTTTTTTATTTTTGATATAAAATATATTGTAATGTGTTTAAAATATACGTAAACAACGCACACAAACACACAACAGTTACGTTTAAAATACGTTTTTTAATCTTAAAATTTGTAATCTGTTTTTTTTTTTAAATTCATATTCACAGAGAATGTTTCAATTATTGTGTGTGTGTAATGATTTGAATTTTATTTATTTTATTATATAAAATGCGATCTTCATAATACTATTATACTATATATAGAACAATAGTATCAGATTTAATTGTTATATATACGCGTATGTATATAATACTGCAAAAAAGCGGCTTATTTTTGTTAAAAATACTTCAGGAAATGTGTCGTTTTTTTTATATATAACCGCATGCGAAAGATATATTTACTTACACTATATATATATATATATTGTATAGTATAGCGTAATATTTTATTTATATATTTGATGCAATATTTGAAATTGCATATGCAGTTTTATAAATATATATAGTTTCGTCATCATTTGGATAATTTAAACTGTGCAGAGATGTACAAATATGAAAGGCATATAAAGAAAATGTAATTTGAAGTTCGTATATAGACAGATAAAGCATATGGAAAACTCCCATCAAAAGGATATATACAACGGGTTAGAATTGCAAAGGATTCGACGTGAAAATTATATCCTTAAAAACCGGATTTTATCGCAGATTTTTGGCAATCTTATAATTACATTCTCGTTTTCATATAACTATGTTTGAACGATCGAAAAGGGGATGGAATGCCATAGAATGCCATTGCTAGAATAAAATCAAATAAGATGTGATCGATGCAAAATTTATTTTTTATATTTACATAATATTAATATACGAACTATAATATCGCAATGACATACATATATTATTATAAGTTTAATAAATATACATTGTTTATTATATATTTCAATTTTACTGGCTTATATTAATGCGGTTTGCATATCAATAATAAACGCACGTTTGTATTTTGATTAGACTATATATATTCTATCCATATGTATATATATTTCGGTATAATGTAATGTAAATAAATATTGAATCTGAAAAAAAGTTGACATTCAAATTTATATAGGTATGAAATGAAATGAATAAATAAATAAATAAATGAATGCTATGGAAAAAGTCAAAATATATACATATATATATTTGTGTATATCAACATCTCTCTATATATATATATTTGCTGTTTAAGATATTTGAAAGATTTTTGATTTTTTTTTTGTTTCTTCGCTTAACATCTATATATATATATATATATGTGTTTAAATAGTAAATAAATATATATAAAAACAATTTAAAATTTATCTTTCCTGTTTTAGATTATGTAAATATTTACCAAAAAAAAAAATTTTAATTTAAATATATATTTATAAAAATACATTCATTTACATATGTTATATATGTACTATACTAACTAACTATATATTTTACCGCACGTATATTTCCATTCAATATCATTCAGTATATATTCGCATTATAGTTTATTTTATACATATACCAATATATAGACGCGATTACGACAAACACACAAAATTATGAACAAATAAACCATTTATATAAAGATCTATTCAAAAATATATGTATATATAAAGGGATTTACAAAGTATTTCAAGCAATATATAATTCAATTCTGCGTATCTTTAAAAGCTGAATCCAAAAACATTTCAGAATTGTGTTCAATATTGAATATATAACCTTGCTGGGAAATGTCAAAATTGGACAGAAAACAAGGTGGGGGATTTATTTTTTTGAAAGGCAGTTTCTAAAAAAAACTGCTGTGAAACACATTTTCATGAAGGATTTTCAATCAGCAACAAAACGGAAAGTTTATTAAAAAAAAAATATTCAGGACATAGCTTTCTTAAAAGATTTCCATTGACCATTTATATAGAAAATTGTAAATTGAAAGAAAAATGTTGGGGAGAGATAAAAATGCAATTATTTGATCAAAAAATTGCCAATACTCAGACATTTTCCAAGTTAACCTATGCATTTTCTTACAAATTTAAAAAGATCATAAAAAATTATTAAGAGTCTTCTTACATCACTTTATAGTTGCTTTCATATGAATTTTCCGAGATTTTGCAAGATAAATTATTGAAAATTATCACCCATATTAAAAATATTGTAACTTCCGAACCATTTAACCAATCTGAACAAATATACCATCGATAGAAAGGTACATTTCTATGCTCGATATAGAAATAAGAATAATTTATATATCCTTCTTCTACGGGGATCATTATATGTAAAATAAAATAATTTAATATTATTTTAAACTATTATGAATAAGATATATATATATAGGATCATACCAAATCGCAATCCGCAATGCAATACAATAGAATAAATCAACGTGTAAGGAGGATAAATAATAATATAAAGACGCTTATTTTATAGTTATACAGACTTTATTGACTTATTGTAAATCAATAAAAACAAATTACACAACATATATATATAAATGTTAATTATAATGGCGCCGCAGTTATGAAAATATACTATATATATGCATTATATTTTAAGCTCTGCGCTATTATATATGAATAAAATTATGTTAAAAAAAAAATAAATATTATTTCGACTAAACATTTAAAAAAAAATTAAAAACAAATATTTGCAGAATATAAAATAATATTTTAAAAAAAAATATATATTGAGTGCGTATTCAGTGTCATAGAGTGCGTAAATGGTATATAATAAAATGGAAATGCGATGATCACTGTCTTGCTATATACATCTATGCGATGATGTAAAAAGAAAATCCCTTTCAATTCTTATATAATATATTCAATCAATTTACATACTTTTATACTTTAAATATTTTATTTTTTAATAATAATGCGAGATAAAAAAACTCGTCAAATAATATATTATATAACAGATAGTATATTTATTTGAAATTAAATGAATAACAAACAATTATATTATTATTATTATTATTGGTTTAATATATATATGTATACATATATTTATAGAATAAATAGGCGCCAATCAAAATATAAGTATTCTGAAGTGAACCAACTGCGAGAATATATATATATTATATGATTATATATATTTGTACTTTATTTGTCTAATAGATATACCAATAATAATATTTTGTATATACCAAATACTTGCGTCTTTTATAATAATAATAATAATGTAATCTCGCAGTCATAGCCGCAGAGTAATTATAATTTTTCATAAATCATAAAACTAAATTATAAATATAGACAAAAAAAAACCAACATGTAAAAATCATTTATTATATGAATATCAAAAAAAAAATATTGTCTATAAAATATATGAAATTTTTTAAATAAATTCGAGGTATTTTATATGTTTCTGAATTGACCAGATAGATTTTTCTTTGCATCTTTACCTTTTATATCAAATGGGATTGTAGAACAAATTCTATAGTTAAAATCGATAAACGTGAAAAATTGTCAATTTAAACATACTCTTTGTATGGACACCCCATAATATTATTTTAAATTCGTAAAATTCGGCTTATTTTACTTAAGATTTAGTCTTAAAATCAATTCCATTTAATGGAAATTTCATCCTTAAAAATTGATTGATTAGTGGTTGATTTTGACCAATTATAGGTAAAAAAATGCATTTTTTTATTATAAAAGGGGTATAGTAAAAATGCCATAACTTGGAAACCTATTGAGATAGAATGATGGGCAGACCATCAATCGATAGATAATTAAATTCTCTAAAAACTTTCTTTACATATCAAATGGGATTGTAGAACAAATTCTATAGTTAAAATCTATAAACGTGAAAAATTGTCAATTTAAACATACTCTTTGTATGGACACTCCATAATATTATTTTAAATTCGTAAAATTCAGCCTATTTTACTTAAGAATATGTCTTAAAATCAATACCATTTAATGGAAATTTCATCCTTAAAAATTGATTGATTAGTGGTTGATTTTGACCAATTATAGGTAAAAAAATGCATTTTTTTTATTATAAAAGGGGTATAGTAAAAATGCCATAACTTGGAAACCTATTGAGATAGAATGATGGGCAGACCATCAATCGATAGATAATTAAATTCTCGAAAAACTTTCTTTACATATCAAATGGGATTGTAGAACAAATTCTATAGTTAAAATCTATAAACGTGAAAAATTGTCAATTTAAACATACTCTTTGTATGGACACCCCATAATATTATTTTAAATTCGTAAAATTCAGCCTATTTTACTTAAGAATATGTCTTAAAATCAATTCCATTTAATGGAAATTTCATCCTTAAAAATTGATTGATTAGTGGTTGATTTTGGCCAATTATAGGTAAAAAAATGCATTTTTTTATTATAAAAGGGGTATAGTAAAAATGCCATAACTTGGAAACCTATTGAGCTAGAATGATGGGCAGACCATCAATCGATAGATAATTAAATTCTCGAAAAACTTTCTTTACATATCAAATGGGATTGTAGAACAAATTCTATAGTTAAAATCTATAAACGTGAAAAATTGTCAATTTAAACATACTCTTTGTATGGACACCCCATAATATTATTTTAAATTCGTAAAATTCAGCCTATTTTACTTAAGAATATGCCTTAAAATCAATTCCATTTAATGGAAATTTCATCCTTAAAAATTGATTGATTAGTGGTTGATTTTGACCAATTATAGGTAAAAAAATGCATTTTTTTATTATAAAAGGGGTATAGTAAAAATGCCATAACTTGGAAACCTGTTGAGATAGAATGATGGGCAGACCATCAATCGATAGATAATTAAATTCTCGAAAAACTTTCCTTACATATCAAATGGGATTGTAGAACAAATTCTATAGTTAAAATCTATAAACGTGAAAAATTGTCAATTTAAACATACTCTTTGTATGGCCACCCCATAATATTATTTTAAATTCGTAAAATTCAGCCTATTTTACTTAAGAATATGTCTTAAAATCAATTCCATTTAATGGAAATTTCATCCTTAAAAATTGATTGATTAGTGGTTGATTTTGACCAATTATAGGTAAAAAAATGCATTTTTTTATTATAAAAGGGGTATAGTAAAAATGCCATAACTTGGAAACCTGTTGAGATAGAATGATGGGCAGACCATCAATCGATAGATAATTAAATTCTCGAAAAACTTTCCTTACATATCAAATGGGATTGTAGAACAAATTCTATAGTTAAAATCTATAAACGTGAAAAATTGTCAATTTAAACATACTCTTTGTATGGACACCCCATAATATTATTTTAAATTCGTAAAATTCAGCCTATTTTACTTAAGAATATGTCTTAAAATCAATACCATTTAATGGAAATTTCATCCTTAAAAATTGATTGATTAGTGGTTGATTTTGGCCAATTATAGGTAAAAAAATGCATTTTTTTATTATAAAAGGGGTATAGTAAAAATGCCATAACTTGGAAACCTATTGAGATAGAATGATGGGCAGACCATCAATCGATAGATAATTAAATTCTCGAAAAACTTTCCTTACATATCAAATGGGATTGTAGAACAAATTCTATAGTTAAAATCTATAAACGTGAAAAATTGTCAATTTAAACATACTCTTTGTATGGGCACCCCATAATATTATTTTAAATTCGTAAAATTCAGCCTATTTTACTTAAGAATATGTCTTAAAATCAATTCCATTTAATGGAAATTTCATCCTTAAAAATTGATTGATTAGTGGTTGATTTTGACCAATTATAGGTAAAAAAATGCATTTTTTTATTATAAAAGGGGTATAGTAAAAATGCCATAACTTGGAAACCTGTTGAGATAGAATGATGGGCAGACCATCAATCGATAGATAATTAAATTCTCGAAAAACTTTCCTTACATATCAAATGGGATTGTAGAACAAATTCTATAGTTAAAATCTATAAACGTGAAAAATTGTCAATTGAAACATACTCTTTGTATGGCCACCCCATAATATTATTTTAAATTCGTAAAATTCAGCCTATTTTACTTAAGAATATGTCTTAAAATCAATTCCATTTAATGGAAATTTCATCCTTAAAAATTGATTGATTAGTGGTTGATTTTGACCAATTATAGGTAAAAAAATGAATTTTTTTATTATAAAAGGGGTATAGTAAAAATGCCATAACTTGGAAACCTGTTGAGATAGAATGATGGGCAGCCCATCAATCGATAGATAATTAAATTCTCGAAAAACTTTCCTTACATATCAAATGGGATTGTAGAACAAATTCTATAGTTAAAATCTATAAACGTGAAAAATTGTCAATTTAAACATACTCTTTGTATGGCCACCCCATAATATTATTTTAAATTCGTAAAATTCAGCCTATTTTACTTAAGAATATGTCTTAAAATCAATACCATTTAATGGAAATTTCATCCTTAAAAATTGATTGATTAGTGGTTGATTTTGGCCAATTATAGGTAAAAAAATGCATTTTTTTATTATAAAAGGGGTATAGTAAAAATGCCATAACTTGGAAACCTATTGAGATAGAATGATGAGCAGACCATCAATCGATAGATAATTGAATTCTCGAAAAACTTTCCTTACATATCAAATGGGATTGTAGAACAAATTCTATAGTTAAAATCTATAAACGTGAAAAATTGTCAATTTAAACATACTCTTTGTATGGCCACCCCATAATATTATTTTAAATTCGTAAAATTCAGCCTATTTTACTTAAGAATATGTCTTAAAATCAATACCATTTAATGGAAATTTCATCCTTAAAAATTGATTGATTAGTGGTTGATTTTGGCCAATTATAGGTAAAAAAATGCATTTTTTTATTATAAAAGGGGTATAGTAAAAATGCCATAACTTGGAAACCTGTTGAGATAGAATGATGGGCAGACCATCAATCGATAGATAATTAAATTCTCGAAAAACTTTCCTTACATATCAAATGGGATTGTAGAACAAATTCTATAGTTAAAATCTATAAACGTGAAAAATTGTCAATTTAAACATACTCTTTGTATGGCCACCCCATAATATTATTTTAAATTCGTAAAATTCAGCCTATTTTACTTAAGAATATGTCTTAAAATCAATACCATTTAATGGAAATTTCATCCTTCAAAATTGATTGATTAGTGGTTGATTTTGGCCAATTATAGGTAAAAAAATGCATTTTTTTATTATAAAAGGGGTATAGTAAAAATGCCATAACTTGGAAACCTATTGAGATAGAATGATGGGCAGACCATCAATCGATAGATAATTAAATTCTCGAAAAACTTTCCTTACATATCAAATGGGATTGTAGAACAAATTCTATAGTTAAAATCTATAAACGTGAAAAATTGTCAATTTAAACATACTCTTTGTATGGCCACCCCATAATATTATTTTAAATTCGTAAAATTCAGCCTATTTTACTTAAGAATATGTCTTAAAATCAATACCATTTAATGGAAATTTCATCCTTAAAAATTGATTGATTAGTGGTTGATTTTGGCCAATTATAGGTAAAAAAATGCATTTTTTTATTATAAAAGGGGTATAGTAAAAATGCCATAACTTGGAAACCTATTGAGATAGAATGATGCGCAGACCATCAATCGATAGATAATTAAATTCTCGAAAAACTTTCCTTACATATCAAATGGGATTGTAGAACAAATTCTATAGTTAAAATCTATAAACGTGAAAAATTGTCAATTTAAACATACTCTTTGTATGGCCACCCCATAATATTATTTTAAATTCGTAAAATTCAGCCTATTTTACTTAAGAATATGTCTTAAAATCAATACCATTTAATGGAAATTTCATCCTTAAAAATTGATTGATTAGTGGTTGATTTTGACCAATTATAGGTAAAAAAATACATTTTTTTTATTATAAAAGGGGTATAGTAAAAATGCCATAACTTGGAAACCTATTGAGATAGAATGATGGGCAGACCATCAATCGATAGATAATTAAATTCTCGAAAAACTTTCCTTACATATCAAATGGGATTGTAGAACAAATTCTATAGTTAAAATCTATAAACGTGAAAAATTGTCAATTTAAACATACTCTTTGTATGGACACCCCATAATATTATTTTAAATTCGTAAAATTCAGCCTATTTTACTTAAGAATATGTCTTAAAATCAATACCATTTAATGGAAATTTCATCCTTAAAAATTGATTGATTAGTGGTTGATTTTGGCCAATTATAGGTAAAAAAATGCATTTTTTTATTATAAAAGGGGTATAGTAAAAATGCCATAACTTGGAAACCTATTGAGATAGAATGATGGGCAGACCATCAATCGATAGATAATTAAATTCTCGAAAAACTTTCCTTACATATCAAATGGGATTGTAGAACAAATTCTATAGTTAAAATCTATAAACGTGAAAAATTGTCAATTTAAACATACTCTTTGTATGGCCACCCCATAATATTATTTTAAATTCGTAAAATTCAGCCTATTTTACTTAAGAATATGTCTTAAAATCAATTCCATTTAATGGAAATTTCATCCTTAAAAATTGATTGATTAGTGGTTGATTTTGACCAATTATAGGTAAAAAAATGCATTTTTTTATTATAAAAGGGGTATAGTAAAAATGCCATAACTTGGAAACCTGTTGAGATAGAATGATGGGCAGACCATCAATCGATAAATAATTAAATTCTCGAAAAACTTTCCTTACATATCAAATGGGATTGTAGAACAAATTCTATAGTTAAAATCTATAAACGTGAAAAATTGTCAATTTAAACATACTCTTTGTATGGACACCCCATAATATTATTTTAAATTCGTAAAATTCAGCCTATTTTACTTAAGAATATGTCTTAAAATCAATACCATTTAATGGAAATTTCATCCTTAAAAATTGATTGATTAGTGGTTGATTTTGGCCAATTATAGGTAAAAAAATGCATTTTTTTATTATAAAAGGGGTATAGTAAAAATGCCATAACTTGGAAACCTATTGAGATAGAATGATGGGCAGACCATCAATCGATAGATAATTAAATTCTCGAAAAACTTTCCTTACATATCAAATGGGATTGTAGAACAAATTCTATAGTTAAAATCTATAAACGTGAAAAATTGTCAATTTAAACATACTCTTTGTATGGCCACCCCATAATATTATTTTAAATTCGTAAAATTCAGCCTATTTTACTTAAGAATATGTCTTAAAATCAATTCCATTTAATGGAAATTTCATCCTTAAAAATTGATTGATTAGTGGTTGATTTTGACCAATTATAGGTAAAAAAATGCATTTTTTTATTATAAAAGGGGTATAGTAAAAATGCCATAACTTGGAAACCTGTTGAGATAGAATGATGGGCAGACCATCAATCGATAGATAATTAAATTCTCGAAAAACTTTCCTTACATATCAAATGGGATTGTAGAACAAATTCTATAGTTAAAATCTATAAACGTGAAAAATTGTCAATTGAAACATACTCTTTGTATGGCCACCCCATAATATTATTTTAAATTCGTAAAATTCAGCCTATTTTACTTAAGAATATGTCTTAAAATCAATTCCATTTAATGGAAATTTCATCCTTAAAAATTGATTGATTAGTGGTTGATTTTGACCAATTATAGGTAAAAAAATGAATTTTTTTATTATAAAAGGGGTATAGTAAAAATGCCATAACTTGGAAACCTGTTGAGATAGAATGATGGGCAGCCCATCAATCGATAGATAATTAAATTCTCGAAAAACTTTCCTTACATATCAAATGGGATTGTAGAACAAATTCTATAGTTAAAATCTATAAACGTGAAAAATTGTCAATTTAAACATACTCTTTGTATGGCCACCCCATAATATTATTTTAAATTCGTAAAATTCAGCCTATTTTACTTAAGAATATGTCTTAAAATCAATACCATTTAATGGAAATTTCATCCTTAAAAATTGATTGATTAGTGGTTGATTTTGGCCAATTATAGGTAAAAAAATGCATTTTTTTATTATAAAAGGGGTATAGTAAAAATGCCATAACTTGGAAACCTATTGAGATAGAATGATGAGCAGACCATCAATCGATAGATAATTGAATTCTCGAAAAACTTTCCTTACATATCAAATGGGATTGTAGAACAAATTCTATAGTTAAAATCTATAAACGTGAAAAATTGTCAATTTAAACATACTCTTTGTATGGCCACCCCATAATATTATTTTAAATTCGTAAAATTCAGCCTATTTTACTTAAGAATATGTCTTAAAATCAATACCATTTAATGGAAATTTCATCCTTAAAAATTGATTGATTAGTGGTTGATTTTGGCCAATTATAGGTAAAAAAATGCATTTTTTTATTATAAAAGGGGTATAGTAAAAATGCCATAACTTGGAAACCTGTTGAGATAGAATGATGGGCAGACCATCAATCGATAGATAATTAAATTCTCGAAAAACTTTCCTTACATATCAAATGGGATTGTAGAACAAATTCTATAGTTAAAATCTATAAACGTGAAAAATTGTCAATTTAAACATACTCTTTGTATGGCCACCCCATAATATTATTTTAAATTCGTAAAATTCAGCCTATTTTACTTAAGAATATGTCTTAAAATCAATACCATTTAATGGAAATTTCATCCTTAAAAATTGATTGATTAGTGGTTGATTTTGGCCAATTATAGGTAAAAAAATGCATTTTTTTATTATAAAAGGGGTATAGTAAAAATGCCATAACTTGGAAACCTATTGAGATAGAATGATGGGCAGACCATCAATCGATAGATAATTAAATTCTCGAAAAACTTTCCTTACATATCAAATGGGATTGTAGAACAAATTCTATAGTTAAAATCTATAAACGTGAAAAATTGTCAATTTAAACATACTCTTTGTATGGCCACCCCATAATATTATTTTAAATTCGTAAAATTCAGCCTATTTTACTTAAGAATATGTCTTAAAATCAATACCATTTAATGGAAATTTCATCCTTAAAAATTGATTGATTAGTGGTTGATTTTGGCCAATTATAGGTAAAAAAATGCATTTTTTTATTATAAAAGGGGTATAGTAAAAATGCCATAACTTGGAAACCTATTGAGATAGAATGATGCGCAGACCATCAATCGATAGATAATTAAATTCTCGAAAAACTTTCCTTACATATCAAATGGGATTGTAGAACAAATTCTATAGTTAAAATCTATAAACGTGAAAAATTGTCAATTTAAACATACTCTTTGTATGGCCACCCCATAATATTATTTTAAATTCGTAAAATTCAGCCTATTTTACTTAAGAATATGTCTTAAAATCAATACCATTTAATGGAAATTTCATCCTTAAAAATTGATTGATTAGTGGTTGATTTTGACCAATTATAGGTAAAAAAATACATTTTTTTTATTATAAAAGGGGTATAGTAAAAATGCCATAACTTGGAAACCTATTGAGATAGAATGATGGGCAGACCATCAATCGATAGATAATTAAATTCTCGAAAAACTTTCCTTACATATCAAATGGGATTGTAGAACAAATTCTATAGTTAAAATCTATAAACGTGAAAAATTGTCAATTTAAACATACTCTTTGTATGGACACCCCATAATATTATTTTAAATTCGTAAAATTCAGCCTATTTTACTTAAGAATATGTCTTAAAATCAATACCATTTAATGGAAATTTCATCCTTAAAAATTGATTGATTAGTGGTTGATTTTGGCCAATTATAGGTAAAAAAATGCATTTTTTTATTATAAAAGGGGTATAGTAAAAATGCCATAACTTGGAAACCTATTGAGATAGAATGATGGGCAGACCATCAATCGATAGATAATTAAATTCTCGAAAAACTTTCCTTACATATCAAATGGGATTGTAGAACAAATTCTATAGTTAAAATCTATAAACGTGAAAAATTGTCAATTTAAACATACTCTTTGTATGGCCACCCCATAATATTATTTTAAATTCGTAAAATTCAGCCTATTTTACTTAAGAATATGTCTTAAAATCAATTCCATTTAATGGAAATTTCATCCTTAAAAATTGATTGATTAGTGGTTGATTTTGACCAATTATAGGTAAAAAAATGAATTTTTTTATTATAAAAGGGGTATAGTAAAAATGCCATAACTTGGAAACCTGTTGAGATAGAATGATGGGCAGCCCATCAATCGATAGATAATTAAATTCTCGAAAAACTTTCCTTACATATCAAATGGGATTGTAGAACAAATTCTATAGTTAAAATCTATAAACGTGAAAAATTGTCAATTTAAACATACTCTTTGTATGGCCACCCCATAATATTATTTTAAATTCGTAAAATTCAGCTTATTTTACTTAAGAATATGTCTTAAAATCAATACCATTTAATGGAAATTTCATCCTTAAAAATTGATTGATTAGTGGTTGATTTTGGCCAATTATAGGTAAAAAAATGCATTTTTTTATTATAAAAGGGGTATAGTAAAAATGCCATAACTTGGAAACCTATTGAGATAGAATGATGAGCAGACCATCAATCGATAGATAATTAAATTCTCGAAAAACTTTCCTTACATATCAAATGGGATTGTAGAACAAATTCTATAGTTAAAATCTATAAACGTGAAAAATTGTCAATTTAAACATACTCTTTGTATGGCCACCCCATAATATTATTTTAAATTCGTAAAATTCAGCCTATTTTACTTAAGAATATGTCTTAAAATCAATACCATTTAATGGAAATTTCATCCTTAAAAATTGATTGATTAGTGGTTGATTTTGGCCAATTATAGGTAAAAAAATGCATTTTTTTATTATAAAATGGGTATAGTAAAAATGCCATAACTTGGAAACCTGTTGAGATAGAATGATGGGCAGACCATCAATCGATAGATAATTAAATTCTCGAAAAACTTTCCTTACATATCAAATGGGATTGTAGAACAAATTCTATAGTTAAAATCTATAAACGTGAAAAATTGTCAATTTAAACATACTCTTTGTATGGCCACCCCATAATATTATTTTAAATTCGTAAAATTCAGCCTATTTTACTTAAGAATATGTCTTAAAATCAATACCATTTAATGGAAATTTCATCCTTAAAAATTGATTGATTAGTGGTTGATTTTGGCCAATTATAGGTAAAAAAATGCATTTTTTTATTATAAAAGGGGTATAGTAAAAATGCCATAACTTGGAAACCTATTGAGATAGAATGATGGGCAGACCATCAATCGATAGATAATTAAATTCTCGAAAAACTTTCCTTACATATCAAATGGGATTGTAGAACAAATTCTATAGTTAAAATCTATAAACGTGAAAAATTGTCAATTTAAACATACTCTTTGTATGGCCACCCCATAATATTATTTTAAATTCGTAAAATTCAGCCTATTTTACTTAAGAATATGTCTTAAAATCAATACCATTTAATGGAAATTTCATCCTTAAAAATTGATTGATTAGTGGTTGATTTTGGCCAATTATAGGTAAAAAAATGCATTTTTTTATTATAAAAGGGGTATAGTAAAAATGCCATAACTTGGAAACCTATTGAGATAGAATGATGCGCAGACCATCAATCGATAGATAATTAAATTCTCGAAAAACTTTCCTTACATATCAAATGGGATTGTAGAACAAATTCTATAGTTAAAATCTATAAACGTGAAAAATTGTCAATTTAAACATACTCTTTGTATGGCCACCCCATAATATTATTTTAAATTCGTAAAATTCAGCCTATTTTACTTAAGAATATGTCTTAAAATCAATACCATTTAATGGAAATTTCATCCTTAAAAATTGATTGATTAGTGGTTGATTTTGACCAATTATAGGTAAAAAAATACATTTTTTTTATTATAAAAGGGGTATAGTAAAAATGCCATAACTTGGAAACCTATTGAGATAGAATGATGGGCAGACCATCAATCGATAGATAATTAAATTCTCGAAAAACTTTCCTTACATATCAAATGGGATTGTAGAACAAATTCTATAGTTAAAATCTATAAACGTGAAAAATTGTCAATTTAAACATACTCTTTGTATGGACACCCCATAATATTATTTTAAATTCGTAAAATTCAGCCTATTTTACTTAAGAATATGTCTTAAAATCAATACCATTTAATGGAAATTTCATCCTTAAAAATTGATTGATTAGTGGTTGATTTTGGCCAATTATAGGTAAAAAAATGCATTTTTTTATTATAAAAGGGGTATAGTAAAAATGCCATAACTTGGAAACCTATTGAGATAGAATGATGGGCAGACCATCAATCGATAGATAATTAAATTCTCGAAAAACTTTCCTTACATATCAAATGGGATTGTAGAACAAATTCTATAGTTAAAATCTATAAACGTGAAAAATTGTCAATTTAAACATACTCTTTGTATGGCCACCCCATAATATTATTTTAAATTCGTAAAATTCAGCCTATTTTACTTAAGAATATGTCTTAAAATCAATACCATTTAATGGAAATTTCATCCTTAAAAATTGATTGATTAGTGGTTGATTTTGGCCAATTATAGGTAAAAAAATGCATTTTTTTATTATAAAAGGGGTATAGTAAAAATGCCATAACTTGGAAACCTATTGAGATAGAATGATGGGCAGACCATCAATCGATAGATAATTAAATTCTCGAAAAACTTTCCTTACATATCAAATGGGATTGTAGAACAAATTCTATAGTTAAAATCTATAAACGTGAAAAATTGTCAATTTAAACATACTCTTTGTATGGCCACCCCATAATATTATTTTAAATTCGTAAAATTCAGCCTATTTTACTTAAGAATATGTCTTAAAATCAATACCATTTAATGGAAATTTCATCCTTAAAAATTGATTGATTAGTGGTTGATTTTGACCAATTATAGGTAAAAAAATGCATTTTTTTTATTATAAAAGGGGTATAGTAAAAATGCCATAACTTGGAAACCTGTTGAGATAGAATAATGAGCAGACCATCAATCGATAGATAATTAAATTCTCGAAAAACTTTCCTTACATATCAAATGGGATTGTAGAACAAATTCTATAGTTAAAATCTATAAACGTGAAAAATTGTCAATTTAAACATACTCTTTGTATGGCCACCCCATAATATTATTTTAAATTCGTAAAATTCAGCCTATTTTACTTAAGAATATGTCTTAAAATCAATACCATTTAATGGAAATTTCATCCTTAAAAATTGATTGATTAGTGGTTGATTTTGGCCAATTATAGGTAAAAAAATGCATTTTTTTATTATAAAAGGGGTATAGTAAAAATGCCATAACTTGGAAACCTATTGAGATAGAATGATGGGCAGACCATCAATCGATAGATAATTAAATTCTAGAAAAACTTTCCTTACATATCAAATGGGATTGTAGAACAAATTCTATAGTTAAAATCTACAAACGTGAAAAATTGTCAATTTAAACATACTCTTTGTATGGCCACCCCATAATATTATTTTAAATTCGTAAAATTCAGCCTATTTTACTTAAGAATATGTCTTAAAATCAATACCATTTAATGGAAATTTCATCCTTAAAAATTGATTGATTAGTGGTTGATTTTGGCCAATTATAGGTAAAAAAATGCATTTTTTTATTATAAAAGGGGTATAGTAAAAATGCCATAACTTGGAAACCTATTGAGATAGAATGATGGGCAGACCATCAATCGATAGATAATTAAATTCTCTAAAAACTTTCCTTACATATCAAATGGGATTGTAGAACAAATTCTATAGTTAAAATCTATAAACGTGAAAAATTGTCAATTTAAACATACTCTTTGTATGGCCACCCCATAATATTATTTTAAATTCGTAAAATTCAGCCTATTTTACTTAAGAATATGTCTTAAAATCAATTCCATTTAATGGAAATTTCATCCTTAAAAATTGATTGATTAGTGGTTGATTTTGCCAATTATAGGTAAAAAAATGCATTTTTTTATTATAAAAGGGGTATAGTAAAAATGCCATAACTTGGAAACCTGTTGAGATAGAATGATGGGCAGACCATCAATCGATAGATAATTAAATTCTCGAAAAACTTTCCTTACATATCAAATGGGATTGTAGAACAAATTCTATAGTTAAAATCTATAAACGTGAAAAATTGTCAATTTAAACATACTCTTTGTATGGCCACCCCATAATATTATTTTAAATTCGTAAAATTCAGCCTATTTTACTTAAGAATATGTCTTAAAATCAATACCATTTAATGGAAATTTCATCCTTAAAAATTGATTGATTAGTGGTTGATTTTGACCAATTATAGGTAAAAAAATACATTTTTTTTATTATAAAAGGGGTATAGTAAAAATGCCATAACTTGGAAACCTATTGAGATAGAATGATGGGCAGACCATCAATCGATAGATAATTAAATTCTCGAAAAACTTTCCTTACATATCAAATGGGATTGTAGAACAAATTCTATAGTTAAAATCTATAAACGTGAAAAATTGTCAATTTAAACATACTCTTTGTATGGACACCCCATAATATTATTTTAAATTCGTAAAATTCAGCCTATTTTACTTAAGAATATGTCTTAAAATCAATACCATTTAATGGAAATTTCATCCTTAAAAATTGATTGATTAGTGGTTGATTTTGGCCAATTATAGGTAAAAAAATGCATTTTTTTATTATAAAAGGGGTATAGTAAAAATGCCATAACTTGGAAACCTATTGAGATAGAATGATGGGCAGACCATCAATCGATAGATAATTAAATTCTCGAAAAACTTTCCCTTACATATCAAATGGGATTGTAGAACAAATTCTATAGTTAAAATCTATAAACGTGAAAAATTGTCAATTTAAACATACTCTTTGTATGGCCACCCCATAATATTATTTTAAATTCGTAAAATTCAGCCTATTTTACTTAAGAATATGTCTTAAAATCAATACCATTTAATGGAAATTTCATCCTTAAAAATTGATTGATTAGTGGTTGATTTTGGCCAATTATAGGTAAAAAAATGCATTTTTTTATTATAAAAGGGGTATAGTAAAAATGCCATAACTTGGAAACCTATTGAGATAGAATGATGGGCAGACCATCAATCGATAGATAATTAAATTCTCGAAAAACTTTCCTTACATATCAAATGGGATTGTAGAACAAATTCTATAGTTAAAATCTATAAACGTGAAAAATTGTCAATTTAAACATACTCTTTGTATGGCCACCCCATAATATTATTTTAAATTCGTAAAATTCAGCCTATTTTACTTAAGAATATGTCTTAAAATCAATACCATTTAATGGAAATTTCATCCTTAAAAATTGATTGATTAGTGGTTGATTTTGACCAATTATAGGTAAAAAAATGCATTTTTTTTATTATAAAAGGGGTATAGTAAAAATGCCATAACTTGGAAACCTGTTGAGATAGAATAATGAGCAGACCATCAATCGATAGATAATTAAATTCTCGAAAAACTTTCCTTACATATCAAATGGGATTGTAGAACAAATTCTATAGTTAAAATCTATAAACGTGAAAAATTGTCAATTTAAACATACTCTTTGTATGGACACCCCATAATATTATTTTAAATTCGTAAAATTCAGCCTATTTTACTTAAGAATATGTCTTAAAATCAATACCATTTAATGGAAATTTCATCCTTAAAAATTGATTGATTAGTGGTTGATTTTGGCCAATTATAGGTAAAAAAATGCATTTTTTTATTATAAAAGGGGTATAGTAAAAATGCCATAACTTGGAAACCTATTGAGATAGAATGATGGGCAGACCATCAATCGATAGATAATTAAATTCTCTAAAAACTTTCCTTACATATCAAATGGGATTGTAGAACAAATTCTATAGTTAAAATCTATAAACGTGAAAAATTGTCAATTTAAACATACTCTTTGTATGGCCACCCCATAATATTATTTTAAATTCGTAAAATTCAGCCTATTTTACTTAAGAATATGTCTTAAAATCAATTCCATTTAATGGAAATTTCATCCTTAAAAATTGATTGATTAGTGGTTGATTTTGCCAATTATAGGTAAAAAAATGCATTTTTTTATTATAAAAGGGGTATAGTAAAAATGCCATAACTTGGAAACCTGTTGAGATAGAATGATGGGCAGACCATCAATCGATAGATAATTAAATTCTCGAAAAACTTTCCTTACATATCAAATGGGATTGTAGAACAAATTCTATAGTTAAAATCTATAAACGTGAAAAATTGTCAATTTAAACATACTCTTTGTATGGCCACCCCATAATATTATTTTAAATTCGTAAAATTCAGCCTATTTTACTTAAGAATATGTCTTAAAATCAATACCATTTAATGGAAATTTCATCCTTAAAAATTGATTGATTAGTGGTTGATTTTGGCCAATTATAGGTAAAAAAATGCATTTTTTTATTATAAAAGGGGTATAGTAAAAATGCCATAACTTGGAAACCTATTGAGATAGAATGATGGGCAGACCATCAATCGATAGATAATTAAATTCTCGAAAAACTTTCCTTACATATCAAATGGGATTGTAGAACAAATTCTATAGTTAAAATCTATAAACGTGAAAAATTGTCAATTTAAACATACTCTTTGTATGGCCACCCCATAATATTATTTTAAATTCGTAAAATTCAGCCTATTTTACTTAAGAATATGTCTTAAAATCAATACCATTTAATGGAAATTTCATCCTTAAAAATTGATTGATTAGTGGTTGATTTTGGCCAATTATAGGTAAAAAAATGCATTTTTTTATTATAAAAGGGGTATAGTAAAAATGCCATAACTTGGAAACCTATTGAGATAGAATGATGCGCAGACCATCAATCGATAGATAATTAAATTCTCGAAAAACTTTCCTTACATATCAAATGGGATTGTAGAACAAATTCTATAGTTAAAATCTATAAACGTGAAAAATTGTCAATTTAAACATACTCTTTGTATGGCCACCCCATAATATTATTTTAAATTCGTAAAATTCAGCCTATTTTACTTAAGAATATGTCTTAAAATCAATACCATTTAATGGAAATTTCATCCTTAAAAATTGATTGATTAGTGGTTGATTTTGACCAATTATAGGTAAAAAAATACATTTTTTTTATTATAAAAGGGGTATAGTAAAAATGCCATAACTTGGAAACCTATTGAGATAGAATGATGGGCAGACCATCAATCGATAGATAATTAAATTCTCGAAAAACTTTCCTTACATATCAAATGGGATTGTAGAACAAATTCTATAGTTAAAATCTATAAACGTGAAAAATTGTCAATTTAAACATACTCTTTGTATGGACACCCCATAATATTATTTTAAATTCGTAAAATTCAGCCTATTTTACTTAAGAATATGTCTTAAAATCAATACCATTTAATGGAAATTTCATCCTTAAAAATTGATTGATTAGTGGTTGATTTTGGCCAATTATAGGTAAAAAAATGCATTTTTTTATTATAAAAGGGGTATAGTAAAAATGCCATAACTTGGAAACCTATTGAGATAGAATGATGGGCAGACCATCAATCGATAGATAATTAAATTCTCGAAAAACTTTCCTTACATATCAAATGGGATTGTAGAACAAATTCTATAGTTAAAATCTATAAACGTGAAAAATTGTCAATTTAAACATACTCTTTGTATGGCCACCCCATAATATTATTTTAAATTCGTAAAATTCAGCCTATTTTACTTAAGAATATGTCTTAAAATCAATACCATTTAATGGAAATTTCATCCTTAAAAATTGATTGATTAGTGGTTGATTTTGGCCAATTATAGGTAAAAAAATGCATTTTTTTATTATAAAAGGGGTATAGTAAAAATGCCATAACTTGGAAACCTATTGAGATAGAATGATGGGCAGACCATCAATCGATAGATAATTAAATTCTCGAAAAACTTTCCTTACATATCAAATGGGATTGTAGAACAAATTCTATAGTTAAAATCTATAAACGTGAAAAATTGTCAATTTAAACATACTCTTTGTATGGCCACCCCATAATATTATTTTAAATTCGTAAAATTCAGCCTATTTTACTTAAGAATATGTCTTAAAATCAATACCATTTAATGGAAATTTCATCCTTAAAAATTGATTGATTAGTGGTTGATTTTGGCCAATTATAGGTAAAAAAATGCATTTTTTTATTATAAAAGGGGTATAGTAAAAATGCCATAACTTGGAAACCTATTGAGATAGAATGATGGGCAGACCATCAATCGATAGATAATTAAATTCTAGAAAAACTTTCCTTACATATCAAATGGGATTGTAGAACAAATTCTATAGTTAAAATCTACAAACGTGAAAAATTGTCAATTTAAACATACTCTTTGTATGGCCACCCCATAATATTATTTTAAATTCGTAAAATTCAGCCTATTTTACTTAAGAATATGTCTTAAAATCAATACCATTTAATGGAAATTTCATCCTTAAAAATTGATTGATTAGTGGTTGATTTTGGCCAATTATAGGTAAAAAAATGCATTTTTTTATTATAAAAGGGGTATAGTAAAAATGCCATAACTTGGAAACCTATTGAGATAGAATGATGGGCAGACCATCAATCGATAGATAATTAAATTCTCTAAAAACTTTCCTTACATATCAAATGGGATTGTAGAACAAATTCTATAGTTAAAATCTATAAACGTGAAAAATTGTCAATTTAAACATACTCTTTGTATGGCCACCCCATAATATTATTTTAAATTCGTAAAATTCAGCCTATTTTACTTAAGAATATGTCTTAAAATCAATTCCATTTAATGGAAATTTCATCCTTAAAAATTGATTGATTAGTGGTTGATTTTGCCAATTATAGGTAAAAAAATGCATTTTTTTATTATAAAAGGGGTATAGTAAAAATGCCATAACTTGGAAACCTGTTGAGATAGAATGATGGGCAGACCATCATTCGATAGATAATTAAATTCTCGAAAAACTTTCCTTACATATCAAATGGGATTGTAGAACAAATTCTATAGTTAAAATCTATAAACGTGAAAAATTGTCAATTTAAACATACTCTTTGTATGGACACCCCATAATATTATTTTAAATTCGTAAAATTCAGCCTATTTTACTTAAGAATATGTCTTAAAATCAATACCATTTAATGGAAATTTCATCCTTAAAAATTGATTGATTAGTGGTTGATTTTGACCAATTATAGGTCAAAAAATGAATTTTTTTATTATAAAAGGGGTATAGTAAAAATGCCATAACTTGGAAACCTATTGAGATAGAATGAAGGGCAGACCATCAATCGATAGATAATTAAATTCTCTAAAAACTTTCCTTACATATCAAATGGGATTGTAGAACAAATTCTATAGTTAAAATCTATAAACGTGAAAAATTGTCAATTTAAACATACTCTTTGTATGGACACCCCATAATATTATTTTAAATTCGTAAAATTCAGCCTATTTTACTTAAGAATATGTCTTAAAATCAATTCCATTTAATGGAAATTTCATCCTTAAAAATTGATTGATTAGTGGTTGATTTTGCCAATTATAGGTAAAAAAATGCATTTTTTTATTATAAAAGGGGTATAGTAAAAATGCCATAACTTGGAAACCTATTGAGATAGAATGATGGGCAGACCATCATTCGATAGATAATTAAATTCTCGAAAAACTTTCATTACATATCAAATGGGATTGTAGAACAAATTCTATAGTTAAAATCTATAAACGTGAAAAATTGTCAATTTAAACATACTCTTTGTATGGCCACCCCATAATATTATTTTAAATTCGTAAAATTCAGCCTATTTTACTTAAGAATATGTCTTAAAATCAATTCCATTTAATGGAAATTTCATCCTTAAAAATTGATTGATTAGTGGTTGATTTTGCCAATTATAGGTAAAAAAATGCATTTTTTTTATTATAAAAGGGGTATAGTAAAAATGCCATAACTTGGAAACCTATTGAGATAGAATGATGGGCAGACCATCAATCGATAGATAATTAAATTCTCTAAAAACTTTCCTTACATATCAAATGGGATTGTAGAACAAATTCTATAGTTAAAATCTATAAACGTGAAAAATTGTCAATTTAAACATACTCTTTGTATGGACACCCCATAATATTATTTTAAATTCGTAAAATTCAGCCTATTTTACTTAAGAATATGTCTTAAAATCAATTCCATTTAATGGAAATTTCATCCTTAAAAATTGATTGATTAGTGGTTGATTTTGCCAATTATAGGTAAAAAAATGCATTTTTTTATTATAAAAGGGGTATAGTAAAAATGCCATAACTTGGAAACCTATTGAGATAGAATGATGGGCAGACCATCAATCGATAGATAATTAAATTCTCTAAAAACTTTCCTTACATATCAAATGGGATTGTAGAACAAATTCTATAGTTAAAATCTATAAACGTGAAAAATTGTCAATTTAAACATACTCTTTGTATGGCCACCCCATAATATTATTTTAAATTCGTAAAATTCAGCCTATTTTACTTAAGAATATGTCTTAAAATCAATACCATTTAATGGAAATTTCATCCTTAAAAATTGATTGATTAGTGGTTGATTTTGACCAATTATAGGTAAAAAAATGCATTTTTTTTATTATAAAAGGGGTATAGTAAAAATGCCATAACTTGGAAACCTGTTGAGATAGAATAATGAGCAGACCATCAATCGATAGATAATTAAATTCTCGAAAAACTTTCCTTACATATCAAATGGGATTGTAGAACAAATTCTATAGTTAAAATCTATAAACGTGAAAAATTGTCAATTTAAACATACTCTTTGTATGGCCACCCCATAATATTATTTTAAATTCGTAAAATTCAGCCTATTTTACTTAAGAATATGTCTTAAAATCAATACCATTTAATGGAAATTTCATCCTTAAAAATTGATTGATTAGTGGTTGATTTTGGCCAATTATAGGTAAAAAAATGCATTTTTTTATTATAAAAGGGGTATAGTAAAAATGCCATAACTTGGAAACCTATTGAGATAGAATGATGGGCAGACCATCAATCGATAGATAATTAAATTCTCGAAAAACTTTCCTTACATATCAAATGGGATTGTAGAACAAATTCTATAGTTAAAATCTATAAACGTGAAAAATTGTCAATTTAAACATACTCTTTGTATGGCCACCCCATAATATTATTTTAAATTCGTAAAATTCAGCCTATTTTACTTAAGAATATGTCTTAAAATCAATACCATTTAATGGAAATTTCATCCTTAAAAATTGATTGATTAGTGGTTGATTTTGGCCAATTATAGGTAAAAAAATGCATTTTTTTATTATAAAAGGGGTATAGTAAAAATGCCATAACTTGGAAACCTATTGAGATAGAATGATGGGCAGACCATCAATCGATAGATAATTAAATTCTCGAAAAACTTTCCTTACATATCAAATGGGATTGTAGAACAAATTCTATAGTTAAAATCTATAAACGTGAAAAATTGTCAATTTAAACATACTCTTTGTATGGCCACCCCATAATATTATTTTAAATTCGTAAAATTCAGCCTATTTTACTTAAGAATATGTCTTAAAATCAATACCATTTAATGGAAATTTCATCCTTAAAAATTGATTGATTAGTGGTTGATTTTGACCAATTATAGGTAAAAAAATGCATTTTTTTTATTATAAAAGGGGTATAGTAAAAATGCCATAACTTGGAAACCTGTTGAGATAGAATAATGAGCAGACCATCAATCGATAGATAATTAAATTCTCGAAAAACTTTCCTTACATATCAAATGGGATTGTAGAACAAATTCTATAGTTAAAATCTATAAACGTGAAAAATTGTCAATTTAAACATACTCTTTGTATGGCCACCCCATAATATTATTTTAAATTCGTAAAATTCAGCCTATTTTACTTAAGAATATGTCTTAAAATCAATACCATTTAATGGAAATTTCATCCTTAAAAATTGATTGATTAGTGGTTGATTTTGGCCAATTATAGGTAAAAAAATGCATTTTTTTATTATAAAAGGGGTATAGTAAAAATGCCATAACTTGGAAACCTATTGAGATAGAATGATGGGCAGACCATCAATCGATAGATAATTAAATTCTCGAAAAACTTTCCTTACATATCAAATGGGATTGTAGAACAAATTCTATAGTTAAAATCTATAAACGTGAAAAATTGTCAATTTAAACATACTCTTTGTATGGCCACCCCATAATATTATTTTAAATTCGTAAAATTCAGCCTATTTTACTTAAGAATATGTCTTAAAATCAATACCATTTAATGGAAATTTCATCCTTAAAAATTGATTAATTAGTGGTTGATTTTGGCCAATTATAGGTAAAAAAATGCATTTTTTTATTATAAAAGAGGTATAGTAAAAATGCCATAACTTGGAAACCTGTTGAGATAGAATAATGGGCAGACCATCAATCGATAGATAATTAAATTCTCGAAAAAACTTTCCTTACATATCAAATGGGATTGTAGAACAAATTCTATAGTTAAAATCTATAAACGTGAAAAATTGTCAATTTAAACATACTCTTTGTATGGCCACCCCATAATATTATTTTAAATTCGTAAAATTCAGCCTATTTTACTTAAGAATATGTCTTAAAATCAATACCATTTAATGGAAATTTCATCCTTAAAAATTGATTGATTAGTGGTTGATTTTGACCAATTATAGGTAAAAAAATGCATTTTTTTATTATAAAAGGGGTATAGTAAAAATGCCATAACTTGGAAACCTGTTGAGATAGAATAATGAGCAGACCATCAATCGATAGATAATTAAATTCTCGAAAAACTTTCCTTACATATCAAATGGGATTGTAGAACAAATTCTATAGTTAAAATCTATAAACGTGAAAAATTGTCAATTTAAACATACTCTTTGTATGGCCACCCCATAATATTATTTTAAATTCGTAAAATTCAGCCTATTTTACTTAAGAATATGTCTTAAAATCAATACCATTTAAAGGAAATTTCATCCTTAAAAATTGATTGATTAGTGGTTGATTTTGACCAATTATAGGTAAAAAAGTGCATTTTTTTATTATAAAAGGGGTATAGTAAAAATGCCATAACTTGGAAACCTATTGAGATAGAATGATGGGCAGACCATCAATCGATAGATAATTAAATTCTCGAAAAACTTTCCTTACATATCAAATGTGATTGTAGAACAAATTCTATAGTTAAAATCTATAAACGTGAAAAATTGTCAATTTAAACATACTCTTTGTATGGACACCCCATAATATTATTTTAAATTCGTAAAATTCAGCCTATTTTACTTAAGAATATGTCTTAAAATCAATAGGATTTAATGGAAATTTCATCCTTAAAAATTGATTGATTAGTGGTTGATTTTGACCAATTATAGGTAAAAAAATGCATTTTTTTATTATAAAAGGGGTATAGTAAAAATGCCATAACTTGGAAACCTGTTGAGATAGAATGATGGGCAGACCATCAATCGATAGATAATTAAATTTTCGAAAAACTTTCCTTACATATCAAATGGGATTGTAGAACAAATTCTATAGTTAAAATCTATAAACGTGAAAAATTGTCAATTTAAACATACTCTTTGTATGGACACCCCATAATATTATTTTAAATTCGTAAAATTCAGCCTATTTTACTTAAGAATATGTCTTAAAATCAATACCATTTAATGGAAATTTCATCCTTAAAAATTGATTGATTAGTGGTTGATTTTGACCAATTATAGGTAAAAAAATGCATTTTTTTATTATAAAAGGGGTATAGTAAAAATGCCATAACTTGGAAACCTGTTGAGATAGAATAATGAGCAGACCATCAATCGATAGATAATTAAATTCTCGAAAAACTTTCCTTACATATCAAATGGGATTGTAGAACAAATTCTATAGTTAAAATCTATAAACGTGAAAAATTGTCAATTTAAACATACTCTTTGTATGGCCACCCCATAATATTATTTTAAATTCGTAAAATTCAGCCTATTTTACTTAAGAATATGTCTTAAAATCAATACCATTTAATGGAAATTTCATCCTTAAAAATTGATTGATTATTGGTTGATTTTGGCCAATTATAGGTAAAAAAATGCATTTTTTTATTATAAAAGGGGTATAGTAAAAATGCCATAACTTGGAAACCTATTGAGATAGAATGATGGGCAGACCATCAATCGATAGATAATTAAATTCTCGAAAAACTTTCCTTACATATCAAATGGGATTGTAGAACAAATTCTATAGTTAAAATCTATAAACGTGAAAAATTGTCAATTTAAACATACTCTTTGTATGGCCACCCCATAATATTATTTTAAATTCGTAAAATTCAGCCTATTTTACTTAAGAATATGTCTTAAAATCAATACCATTTAATGGAAATTTCATCCTTAAAAATTGATTGATTAGTGGTTGATTTTGGCCAATTATAGGTAAAAAAATGCATTTTTTTATTATAAAAGGGGTATAGTAAAAATGCCATAACTTGGAAACCTATTGAGATAGAATGATGGGCAGACCATCAATCGATAGATAATTAAATTCTCGAAAAACTTTCCTTACATATCAAATGGGATTGTAGAACAAATTCTATAGTTAAAATCTATAAACGTGAAAAATTGTCAATTTAAACATACTCTTTGTATGGCCACCCCATAATATTATTTTAAATTCGTAAAATTCAGCCTATTTTACTTAAGAATATGTCTTAAAATCAATACCATTTAATGGAAATTTCATCCTTAAAAATTGATTGATTAGTGGTTGATTTTGACCAATTATAGGTAAAAAAATGCATTTTTTTATTATAAAAGGGGTATAGTAAAAATGCCATAACTTGGAAACCTGTTGAGATAGAATAATGAGCAGACCATCAATCGATAGATAATTAAATTCTCGAAAAACTTTCCTTACATATCAAATGGGATTGTAGAACAAATTCTATAGTTAAAATCTATAAACGTGAAAAATTGTCAATTTAAACATACTCTTTGTATGGCCACCCCATAATATTATTTTAAATTCGTAAAATTCAGCCTATTTTACTTAAGAATATGTCTTAAAATCAATACCATTTAATGGAAATTTCATCCTTAAAAATTGATTGATTATTGGTTGATTTTGGCCAATTATAGGTAAAAAAATGCATTTTTTTATTATAAAAGGGGTATAGTAAAAATGCCATAACTTGGAAACCTGTTGAGATAGAATAATGAGCAGACCATCAATCGATAGATAATTAAATTCTCGAAAAAACTTTCCTTACATATCAAATGGGATTGTAGAACAAATTCTATAGTTAAAATCTATAAACGTGAAAAATTGTCAATTTAAACATACTCTTTGTATGGCCACCCCATAATATTATTTTAAATTCGTAAAATTCAGCCTATTTTACTTAAGAATATGTCTTAAAATCAATACCATTTAATGGAAATTTCATCCTTAAAAATTGATTGATTAGTGGTTGATTTTGACCAATTATAGGTAAAAAAATGCATTTTTTTATTATAAAAGGGGTATAGTAAAAATGCCATAACTTGGAAACCTGTTGAGATAGAATAATGAGCAGACCATCAATCGATAGATAATTAAATTCTCGAAAAACTTTCCTTACATATCAAATGGGATTGTAGAACAAATTCTATAGTTAAAATCTATAAACGTGAAAAATTGTCAATTTAAACATACTCTTTGTATGGCCACCCCATAATATTATTTTAAATTCGTAAAATTCAGCCTATTTTACTTAAGAATATGTCTTAAAATCAATACCATTTAATGGAAATTTCATCCTTAAAAATTGATTGATTATTGGTTGATTTTGGCCAATTATAGGTAAAAAAATGCATTTTTTTATTATAAAAGGGGTATAGTAAAAATGCCATAACTTGGAAACCTATTGAGATAGAATGATGGGCAGACCATCAATCGATAGATAATTAAATTCTCGAAAAACTTTCCTTACATATCAAATGGGATTGTAGAACAAATTCTATAGTTAAAATCTATAAACGTGAAAAATTGTCAATTTAAACATACTCTTTGTATGGCCACCCCATAATATTATTTTAAATTCGTAAAATTCAGCCTATTTTACTTAAGAATATGTCTTAAAATCAATACCATTTAATGGAAATTTCATCCTTAAAAATTGATTGATTAGTGGTTGATTTTGGCCAATTATAGGTAAAAAAATGCATTTTTTTATTATAAAAGGGGTATAGTAAAAATGCCATAACTTGGAAACCTATTGAGATAGAATGATGGGCAGACCATCAATCGATAGATAATTAAATTCTCGAAAAACTTTCCTTACATATCAAATGGGATTGTAGAACAAATTCTATAGTTAAAATCTATAAACGTGAAAAATTGTCAATTTAAACATACTCTTTGTATGGCCACCCCATAATATTATTTTAAATTCGTAAAATTCAGCCTATTTTACTTAAGAATATGTCTTAAAATCAATACCATTTAATGGAAATTTCATCCTTAAAAATTGATTGATTAGTGGTTGATTTTGGCCAATTATAGGTAAAAAAATGCATTTTTTTATTATAAAAGGGGTATAGTAAAAATGCCATAACTTGGAAACCTATTGAGATAGAATGATGGGCAGACCATCAATCGATAGATAATTAAATTCTCGAAAAACTTTCCTTACATATCAAATGGGATTGTAGAACAAATTCTATAGTTAAAATCTATAAACGTGAAAAATTGTCAATTTAAACATACTCTTTGTATGGCCACCCCATAATATTATTTTAAATTCGTAAAATTCAGCCTATTTTACTTAAGAATATGTCTTAAAATCAATACCATTTAATGGAAATTTCTTCCTTAAAAATTGATTGATTAGTGGTTGATTTTGACCAATTATAGGTAAAAAAATGCATTTTTTTTATTATAAAAGGGGTATAGTAAAAATGCCATAACTTGGAAACCTGTTGAGATAGAATAATGAGCAGACCATCAATCGATAGATAATTAAATTCTCGAAAAACTTTCCTTACATATCAAATGGGATTGTAGAACAAATTCTATAGTTAAAATCTATAAACGTGAAAAATTGTCAATTTAAACATACTCTTTGTATGGCCACCCCATAATATTATTTTAAATTCGTAAAATTCAGCCTATTTTACTTAAGAATATGTCTTAAAATCAATACCATTTAATGGAAATTTCATCCTTAAAAATTGATTGATTAGTGGTTGATTTTGGCCAATTATAGGTAAAAAAATGCATTTTTTTATTATAAAAGGGGTATAGTAAAAATGCCATAACTTGGAAACCTATTGAGATAGAATGATGGGCAGACCATCAATCGATAGATAATTAAATTCTCGAAAAACTTTCCTTACATATCAAATGGGATTGTAGAACAAATTCTATAGTTAAAATCTATAAACGTGAAAAATTGTCAATTTAAACATACTCTTTGTATGGCCACCCCATAATATTATTTTAAATTCGTAAAATTCAGCCTATTTTACTTAAGAATATGTCTTAAAATCAATACCATTTAATGGAAATTTCATCCTTAAAAATTGATTGATTAGTGGTTGATTTTGGCCAATTATAGGTAAAAAAATGCATTTTTTTATTATAAAAGGGGTATAGTAAAAATGCCATAACTTGGAAACCTATTGAGATAGAATGATGGGCAGACCATCAATCGATAGATAATTAAATTCTCGAAAAACTTTCCTTACATATCAAATGGGATTGTAGAACAAATTCTATAGTTAAAATCTATAAACGTGAAAAATTGTCAATTTAAACATACTCTTTGTATGGCCACCCCATAATATTATTTTAAATTCGTAAAATTCAGCCTATTTTACTTAAGAATATGTCTTAAAATCAATACCATTTAATGGAAATTTCATCCTTAAAAATTGATTGATTAGTGGTTGATTTTGGCCAATTATAGGTAAAAAAATGCATTTTTTTATTATAAAAGGGGTATAGTAAAAATGCCATAACTTGGAAACCTATTGAGATAGAATGATGGGCAGACCATCAATCGATAGATAATTAAATTCTCGAAAAACTTTCCTTACATATCAAATGGGATTGTAGAACAAATTCTATAGTTAAAATCTATAAACGTGAAAAATTGTCAATTTAAACATACTCTTTGTATGGCCACCCCATAATATTATTTTAAATTCGTAAAATTCAGCCTATTTTACTTAAGAATATGTCTTAAAATCAATACCATTTAATGGAAATTTCATCCTTAAAAATTGATTGATTAGTGGTTGATTTTGACCAATTATAGGTAAAAAAATGCATTTTTTTTATTATAAAAGGGGTATAGTAAAAATGCCATAACTTGGAAACCTGTTGAGATAGAATAATGAGCAGACCATCAATCGATAGATAATTAAATTCTCGAAAAACTTTCCTTACATATCAAATGGGATTGTAGAACAAATTCTATAGTTAAAATCTATAAACGTGAAAAATTGTCAATTTAAACATACTCTTTGTATGGCCACCCCATAATATTATTTTAAATTCGTAAAATTCAGCCTATTTTACTTAAGAATATGTCTTAAAATCAATACCATTTAATGGAAATTTCATCCTTAAAAATTGATTGATTAGTGGTTGATTTTGGCCAATTATAGGTAAAAAAATGCATTTTTTTATTATAAAAGGGGTATAGTAAAAATGCCATAACTTGGAAACCTATTGAGATAGAATGATGGGCAGACCATCAATCGATAGATAATTAAATTCTCGAAAAACTTTCCTTACATATCAAATGGGATTGTAGAACAAATTCTATAGTTAAAATCTATAAACGTGAAAAATTGTCAATTTAAACATACTCTTTGTATGGCCACCCCATAATATTATTTTAAATTCGTAAAATTCAGCCTATTTTACTTAAGAATATGTCTTAAAATCAATACCATTTAATGGAAATTTCATCCTTAAAAATTGATTAATTAGTGGTTGATTTTGGCCAATTATAGGTAAAAAAATGCATTTTTTTATTATAAAAGAGGTATAGTAAAAATGCCATAACTTGGAAACCTGTTGAGATAGAATAATGGGCAGACCATCAATCGATAGATAATTAAATTCTCGAAAAAACTTTCCTTACATATCAAATGGGATTGTAGAACAAATTCTATAGTTAAAATCTATAAACGTGAAAAATTGTCAATTTAAACATACTCTTTGTATGGCCACCCCATAATATTATTTTAAATTCGTAAAATTCAGCCTATTTTACTTAAGAATATGTCTTAAAATCAATACCATTTAATGGAAATTTCATCCTTAAAAATTGATTGATTAGTGGTTGATTTTGACCAATTATAGGTAAAAAAATGCATTTTTTTATTATAAAAGGGGTATAGTAAAAATGCCATAACTTGGAAACCTGTTGAGATAGAATAATGAGCAGACCATCAATCGATAGATAATTAAATTCTCGAAAAACTTTCCTTACATATCAAATGGGATTGTAGAACAAATTCTATAGTTAAAATCTATAAACGTGAAAAATTGTCAATTTAAACATACTCTTTGTATGGCCACCCCATAATATTATTTTAAATTCGTAAAATTCAGCCTATTTTACTTAAGAATATGTCTTAAAATCAATACCATTTAAAGGAAATTTCATCCTTAAAAATTGATTGATTAGTGGTTGATTTTGACCAATTATAGGTAAAAAAATGCATTTTTTTATTATAAAAGGGGTATAGTAAAAATGCCATAACTTGGAAACCTATTGAGATAGAATGATGGGCAGACCATCAATCGATAGATAATTAAATTCTCGAAAAACTTTCCTTACATATCAAATGTGATTGTAGAACAAATTCTATAGTTAAAATCTATAAACGTGAAAAATTGTCAATTTAAACATACTCTTTGTATGGACACCCCATAATATTATTTTAAATTCGTAAAATTCAGCCTATTTTACTTAAGAATATGTCTTAAAATCAATAGGATTTAATGGAAATTTCATCCTTAAAAATTGATTGATTAGTGGTTGATTTTGACCAATTATAGGTAAAAAAATGCATTTTTTTATTATAAAAGGGGTATAGTAAAAATGCCATAACTTGGAAACCTGTTGAGATAGAATAATGAGCAGACCATCAATCGATAGATAATTAAATTCTCGAAAAACTTTCCTTACATATCAAATGGGATTGTAGAACAAATTCTATAGTTAAAATCTATAAACGTGAAAAATTGTCAATTTAAACATACTCTTTGTATGGCCACCCCATAATATTATTTTAAATTCGTAAAATTCAGCCTATTTTACTTAAGAATATGTCTTAAAATCAATACCATTTAATGGAAATTTCATCCTTAAAAATTGATTGATTAGTGGTTGATTTTGACCAATTATAGGTAAAAAAATGCATTTTTTTTATTATAAAAGGGGTATAGTAAAAATGCCATAACTTGGAAACCTGTTGAGATAGAATAATGAGCAGACCATCAATCGATAGATAATTAAATTCTCGAAAAACTTTCCTTACATATCAAATGGGATTGTAGAACAAATTCTATAGTTAAAATCTATAAACGTGAAAAATTGTCAATTTAAACATACTCTTTGTATGGCCACCCCATAATATTATTTTAAATTCGTAAAATTCAGCCTATTTTACTTAAGAATATGTCTTAAAATCAATACCATTTAATGGAAATTTCATCCTTAAAAATTGATTGATTAGTGGTTGATTTTGGCCAATTATAGGTAAAAAAATGCATTTTTTTATTATAAAAGGGGTATAGTAAAAATGCCATAACTTGGAAACCTATTGAGATAGAATGATGGGCAGACCATCAATCGATAGATAATTAAATTCTCGAAAAACTTTCCTTACATATCAAATGGGATTGTAGAACAAATTCTATAGTTAAAATCTATAAACGTGAAAAATTGTCAATTTAAACATACTCTTTGTATGGCCACCCCATAATATTATTTTAAATTCGTAAAATTCAGCCTATTTTACTTAAGAATATGTCTTAAAATCAATACCATTTAATGGAAATTTCATCCTTAAAAATTGATTAATTAGTGGTTGATTTTGGCCAATTATAGGTAAAAAAATGCATTTTTTTATTATAAAAGAGGTATAGTAAAAATGCCATAACTTGGAAACCTGTTGAGATAGAATAATGGGCAGACCATCAATCGATAGATAATTAAATTCTCGAAAAAACTTTCCTTACATATCAAATGGGATTGTAGAACAAATTCTATAGTTAAAATCTATAAACGTGAAAAATTGTCAATTTAAACATACTCTTTGTATGGCCACCCCATAATATTATTTTAAATTCGTAAAATTCAGCCTATTTTACTTAAGAATATGTCTTAAAATCAATACCATTTAATGGAAATTTCATCCTTAAAAATTGATTGATTAGTGGTTGATTTTGACCAATTATAGGTAAAAAAATGCATTTTTTTATTATAAAAGGGGTATAGTAAAAATGCCATAACTTGGAAACCTGTTGAGATAGAATAATGAGCAGACCATCAATCGATAGATAATTAAATTCTCGAAAAACTTTCCTTACATATCAAATGGGATTGTAGAACAAATTCTATAGTTAAAATCTATAAACGTGAAAAATTGTCAATTTAAACATACTCTTTGTATGGCCACCCCATAATATTATTTTAAATTCGTAAAATTCAGCCTATTTTACTTAAGAATATGTCTTAAAATCAATACCATTTAAAGGAAATTTCATCCTTAAAAATTGATTGATTAGTGGTTGATTTTGACCAATTATAGGTAAAAAAATGCATTTTTTTATTATAAAAGGGGTATAGTAAAAATGCCATAACTTGGAAACCTATTGAGATAGAATGATGGGCAGACCATCAATCGATAGATAATTAAATTCTCGAAAAACTTTCCTTACATATCAAATGTGATTGTAGAACAAATTCTATAGTTAAAATCTATAAACGTGAAAAATTGTCAATTTAAACATACTCTTTGTATGGACACCCCATAATATTATTTTAAATTCGTAAAATTCAGCCTATTTTACTTAAGAATATGTCTTAAAATCAATAGGATTTAATGGAAATTTCATCCTTAAAAATTGATTGATTAGTGGTTGATTTTGACCAATTATAGGTAAAAAAATGCATTTTTTTATTATAAAAGGGGTATAGTAAAAATGCCATAACTTGGAAACCTGTTGAGATAGAATGATGGGCAGACCATCAATCGATAGATAATTAAATTTTCGAAAAACTTTCCTTACATATCAAATGGGATTGTAGAACAAATTCTATAGTTAAAATCTATAAACGTGAAAAATTGTCAATTTAAACATACTCTTTGTATGGACACCCCATAATATTATTTTAAATTCGTAAAATTCAGCCTATTTTACTTAAGAATATGTCTTAAAATCAATACCATTTAATGGAAATTTCATCCTTAAAAATTGATTGATTAGTGGTTGATTTTGACCAATTATAGGTAAAAAAATGCATTTTTTTATTATAAAAGGGGTATAGTAAAAATGCCATAACTTGGAAACCTGTTGAGATAGAATGATGGGCAGACCATCAATCGATAGATAATTAAATTCTCGAAAAACTTTCCTTACATATCAAATGGGATTGTAGAACAAATTCTATAGTTAAAATCTATAAACGTGAAAAATTGTCAATTTAAACATACTCTTTGTATGGACACCCCATAATATTATTTTAAATTCGTAAAATTCAGCCTATTTTACTTAAGAATATGTCTTAAAATCAATACCATTTAATGGAAATTTCATCCTTAAAAATTGATTGATTAGTGGTTGATTTTGACCAATTATAGGTAAAAAAATGCATTTTTTTATTATAAAAGGGGTATAGTAAAAATGCCATAACTTGGAAACCTGTTGAGATAGAATGATGGGCAGACCATCAATCGATAGATAATTAAATTCTCGAAAAACTTTCCTTACATATCAAATGTGATTGTAGAACAAATTCTATAGTTAAAATCTATAAACGTGAAAAATTGTCAATTTAAACATACTCTTTGTATGGACACCCCATAATATTATTTTAAATTCGTAAAATTCAGCCTATTTTACTTAAGAATATGTCTTAAAATCAATACCATTTAATGGAAATTTCATCCTTAAAAATTGATTGATTAGTGGTTGATTTTGGCCAATTATAGGTAAAAAAATGCATTTTTTTATTATAAAAGGGGTATAGTAAAAATACCATAACTTGGAAACCTGTTGAGATAGAATGATGGGCAGACCATCAATCGATAGATAATTAAATTCTCGAAAAACTTTCCTTACATATCAAATGGGATTGTAGAACAAATTCTATAGTTAAAATCTATAAACGTGAAAAATTGTCGATTTAAACATACTCTTTGTATGGACACCCCATAATATTATTTTAAATTCGTAAAATTCAGCCTATTTTACTTAAGAATATGTCTTAAAATCAATACCATTTAATGGAAATTTCATCCTTAAAAATTGATTGATTAGTGGTTGATTTTGACCAATTATAGGTAAAAAAATGCATTTTTTTATTATAAAAGGGGTATAGTAAAAATGCCATAACTTGGAAACCTGTTGAGATAGAATAATGAGCAGACCATCAATCGATAGATAATTAAATTCTCGAAAAACTTTCCTTACATATCAAATGGGATTGTAGAACAAATTCTATAGTTAAAATCTATAAACGTGAAAAATTGTCAATTTAAACATACTCTTTGTATGGCCACCCCATAATATTATTTTAAATTCGTAAAATTCAGCCTATTTTACTTAAGAATATGTCTTAAAATCAATACCATTTAATGGAAATTTCATCCTTAAAAATTGATTGATTAGTGGTTGATTTTGGCCAATTATAGGTAAAAAAATGCATTTTTTTATTATAAAAGGGGTATAGTAAAAATGCCATAACTTGGAAACCTATTGAGATAGAATGATGGGCAGACCATCAATCGATAGATAATTAAATTCTCGAAAAACTTTCCTTACATATCAAATGGGATTGTAGAACAAATTCTATAGTTAAAATCTATAAACGTGAAAAATTGTCAATTTAAACATACTCTTTGTATGGCCACCCCATAATATTATTTTAAATTCGTAAAATTCAGCCTATTTTACTTAAGAATATGTCTTAAAATCAATACCATTTAATGGAAATTTCATCCTTAAAAATTGATTAATTAGTGGTTGATTTTGGCCAATTATAGGTAAAAAAATGCATTTTTTTATTATAAAAGAGGTATAGTAAAAATGCCATAACTTGGAAACCTGTTGAGATAGAATAATGGGCAGACCATCAATCGATAGATAATTAAATTCTCGAAAAAACTTTCCTTACATATCAAATGGGATTGTAGAACAAATTCTATAGTTAAAATCTATAAACGTGAAAAATTGTCAATTTAAACATACTCTTTGTATGGCCACCCCATAATATTATTTTAAATTCGTAAAATTCAGCCTATTTTACTTAAGAATATGTCTTAAAATCAATACCATTTAATGGAAATTTCATCCTTAAAAATTGATTGATTAGTGGTTGATTTTGACCAATTATAGGTAAAAAAATGCATTTTTTTATTATAAAAGGGGTATAGTAAAAATGCCATAACTTGGAAACCTGTTGAGATAGAATAATGAGCAGACCATCAATCGATAGATAATTAAATTCTCGAAAAACTTTCCTTACATATCAAATGGGATTGTAGAACAAATTCTATAGTTAAAATCTATAAACGTGAAAAATTGTCAATTTAAACATACTCTTTGTATGGCCACCCCATAATATTATTTTAAATTCGTAAAATTCAGCCTATTTTACTTAAGAATATGTCTTAAAATCAATACCATTTAAAGGAAATTTCATCCTTAAAAATTGATTGATTAGTGGTTGATTTTGACCAATTATAGGTAAAAAAATGCATTTTTTTATTATAAAAGGGGTATAGTAAAAATGCCATAACTTGGAAACCTATTGAGATAGAATGATGGGCAGACCATCAATCGATAGATAATTAAATTCTCGAAAAACTTTCCTTACATATCAAATGTGATTGTAGAACAAATTCTATAGTTAAAATCTATAAACGTGAAAAATTGTCAATTTAAACATACTCTTTGTATGGACACCCCATAATATTATTTTAAATTCGTAAAATTCAGCCTATTTTACTTAAGAATATGTCTTAAAATCAATAGGATTTAATGGAAATTTCATCCTTAAAAATTGATTGATTAGTGGTTGATTTTGACCAATTATAGGTAAAAAAATGCATTTTTTTATTATAAAAGAGGTATAGTAAAAATGCCATAACTTGGAAACCTGTTGAGATAGAATGATGGGCATACCATCAATCGATAGATAATTAAATTTTCGAAAAACTTTCCTTACATATCAAATGGGATTGTAGAACAAATTCTATAGTTAAAATCTATAAACGTGAAAAATTGTCAATTTAAACATACTCTTTGTATGGACACCCCATAATATTATTTTAAATTCGTAAAATTCAGCCTATTTTACTTAAGAATATGTCTTAAAATCAATACCATTTAATGGAAATTTCATCCTTAAAAATTGATTGATTAGTGGTTGATTTTGACCAATTATAGGTAAAAAAATGCATTTTTTTATTATAAAAGGGGTATAGTAAAAATGCCATAACTTGGAAACCTGTTGAGATAGAATGATGGGCAGACCATCAATCGATAGATAATTAAATTCTCGAAAAACTTTCCTTACATATCAAATGGGATTGTAGAACAAATTCTATAGTTAAAATCTATAAACGTGAAAAATTGTCGATTTAAACATACTCTTTGTATGGACACCCCATAATATTATTTTAAATTCGTAAAATTCAGCCTATTTTACTTAAGAATATGTCTTAAAATCAATACCATTTAATGGAAATTTCATCCTTAAAAATTGATTGATTAGTGGTTGATTTTGACCAATTATAGGTAAAAAAATGCATTTTTTTATTATAAAAGGGGTATAGTAAAAATGCCATAACTTGGAAACCTGTTGAGATAGAATAATGGGCAGACCATCAATCGATAGATAATTAAATTCTCGAAAAACTTTCCTTACATATCAAATGTGATTGTAGAACAAATTCTATAGTTAAAATCTATAAACGTGAAAAATTGTCAATTTAAACATACTCTTTGTATGGACACCCCATAATATTATTTTAAATTCGTAAAATTCAGCCTATTTTACTTAAGAATATGTCTTAAAATCAATACCATTTAATGGAAATTTCATCCTTAAAAATTGATTGATTAGTGGTTGATTTTGACCAATTATAGGTAAAAAAATGCATTTTTTTATTATAAAAGGGGTATAGTAAAAATGCCATAACTTGGAAACCTGTTGAGATAGAATGATGGCCAGACCATCAATCGATAGATAATTAAATTCTCGAAAAACTTTCCTTACATATCAAATGGGATTGTAGAACAAATTCTATAGTTAAAATCTATAAACGTGAAAAATTGTCGATTTAAACATACTCTTTGTATGGACACCCCATAATATTATTTTAAATTCGTAAAATTCAGCCTATTTTACTTAAGAATATGTCTTAAAATCAATACCATTTAATGGAAATTTCATCCTTAAAAATTGATTGATTAGTGGTTGATTTTGACCAATTATAGGTAAAAAAATGCATTTTTTTATTATAAAAGGGGTATAGTAAAAATGCCATAACTTGGAAACCTGTTGAGATAGAATAATGGGCAGACCATCAATCGATAGATAATTAAATTCTCGAAAAACTTTCCTTACATATCAAATGTGATTGTAGAACAAATTCTATAGTTAAAATCTATAAACGTGAAAAATTGTCAATTTAAACATACTCTTTGTATGGACACCCCATAATATTATTTTAAATTCGTAAAATTCAGCCTATTTTACTTAAGAATATGTCTTAAAATCAATACCATTTAATGGAAATTTCATCCTTAAAAATTGATTGATTAGTGGTTGATTTTGGCCAATTATAGGTAAAAAAATGCATTTTTTTATTATAAAAGGGGTATAGTAAAAATGCCATAACTTGGAAACCTGTTGAGATAGAATGATGGGCAGACCATCAATCGATAGATAATTAAATTCTCGAAAAACTTTCCTTACATATCAAATGGGATTGTAGAACAAATTCTATAGTTAAAATCTATAAACGTGAAAAATTGTCAATTTAAACATACTCTTTGTATGGACACCCCATAATATTATTTTAAATTCGTAAAATTCAGCCTATTTTACTTAAGAATATGTCTTAAAATCAATACCATTTAATGGAAATTTCATCCTTAAAAATTGATTGATTAGTGGTTGATTTTGACCAATTATAGGTAAAAAAATGCATTTTTTTATTATAAAAGGGGTATAGTAAAAATGCCATAACTTAAAAACCTGTTGAGATAGAATGATGGGCAGACCATCAATCGATAGATAATTAAATTCTCGAAAAACTTTCCTTACATATCAAATGTGATTGTAGAACAAATTCTATAGTTAAAATCTATAAACGTGAAAAATTGTCAATTTAAACATACTCTTTGTATGGACACCCCATAATATTATTTTAAATTCGTAAAATTCAGCCTATTTTACTTAAGAATATGTCTTAAAATCAATAGGATTTAATGGAAATTTCATCCTTAAAAATTGATTGATTAGTGGTTGATTTTGACCAATTATAGGTAAAAAAATGCATTTTTTTATTATAAAAGGGGTATAGTAAAAATGCCATAACTTGGAAACCTGTTGAGATAGAATGATGGGCAGACCATCAATCGATAGATAATTAAATTCTCGAAAAACTTTCCTTACATATCAAATGGGATTGTAGAACAAATTCTATAGTTAAAATCTATAAACGTGAAAAATTGTCAATTTAAACATACTCTTTGTATGGCCACCCCATAATATTATTTTAAATTCGTAAAATTCAGCCGATTTTACTTAAGAATATGTCTTAAAATCAATACCATTTAATGGAAATTTCATCCTTAAAAATTGATTGAATTGTGGTTGATTTTGACCAATTATAGGTAAAAAAATGCATTTTTTTATTATAAAAGGGGTATAGTAAAAATGCCATAACTTGGAAACCTGATGAGATAGAATGATGGGCAGACCATCAATCGATAGATAATTAAATTTTCGAAAAACTTTCCTTACATATCAAATGGGATTGTAGAACAAATTCTATAGTTAAAATCTATAAACGTGAAAAATTGTCAATTTAAACATACTCTTTGTATGGCCACCCCATAATATTATTTTAAATTCGTAAAATTCAGCCTATTTTACTTAAGAATATGTCTTAAAATCAATACCATTTAATGGAAATTTCATCCTTAAAAATTGATTGAATTGTGGTTGATTTTGACCAATTATAGGTAAAAAAATGCATTTTTTTATTATAAAAGGGGTATAGTAAAAATGCCATAACTTGGAAACCTGTTGAGATAGAATGATGGGCAGACCATCAATCGATAGATAATTAAATTTTCGAAAAACTTTCCTTACATATCAAATGGGATTGTAGAACAAATTCTATAGTTAAAATCTATAAACGTGAAAAATTGTCAATTTAAACATACTCTTTGTATGGCCACCCCATAATATTATTTTAAATTCGTAAAATTCAGCCTATTTTACTTAAGAATATGTCTTAAAATCAATACCATTTAATGGAAATTTCATCCTTAAAAATTGATTGAATTGTGGTTGATTTTGACCAATTATAGGTAAAAAAATGCATTTTTTTATTATAAAAGGGGTATAGTAAAAATGCCATAACTTGGAAAGCTGTTGAGATTGAATGATGGGCAGACCATCAATCGATAGATAATTAAATTCTCGAAAAACTTTCCTTACATATCAAATGGGATTGTAGAACAAATTCTATAGTTAAAATCTATAAACGTGAAAAATTGTCAATTTAAACATACTCTTTGTATGGCCACCCCATAATATTATTTTAAATTCGTAAAATTCAGCCTATTTTACTTAAGAATATGTCTTAAAATCAATACCATTTAATGGAAATTTCATCCTTAAAAATTGATTGATTAGTGGTTGATTTTGGCCAATTATAGGTAAAAAAATGCATTTTTTTATTATAAAAGGGGTATAGTAAAAATGCCATAACTTGGAAACCTATTGAGATAGAATGATGGGCAGACCATCAATCGATAGATAATTAAATTCTCGAAAAACTTTCCTTACATATCAAATGGGATTGCAGAACAAATTCTATAGTTAAAATCTATAAACGTGAAAAATTGTCAATTTAAACATACTCTTTGTATGGACACCCCATAATATTATTTTAAATTCGTAAAATTCAGCCTATTTTACTTAAGAATATGTCTTAAAATCAATACCATTTAATGGAAATTTCATCCTTAAAAATTGATTGAATTGTGGTTGATTTTGACCAATTATAGGTAAAAAAATGCATTTTTTTATTATAAAAGGGGTATAGTAAAAATGCCATAACTTGGAAACCTGTTGAGATAGAATGATGGGCAGACCATCAATCGATAGATAATTAAATTTTCGAAAAACTTTCCTTACATATCAAATGGGATTGTAGAACAAATTCTATAGTTAAAATCTATAAACGTGAAAAATTGTCAATTTAAACATACTCTTTGTATGGCCACCCCATAATATTATTTTAAATTCGTAAAATTCAGCCTATTTTACTTAAGAATATGTCTTAAAATCAATACCATTTAATGGAAATTTCATCCTTAAAAATTGATTGAATTGTGGTTGATTTTGACCAATTATAGGTAAAAAAATGCATTTTTTTATTATAAAAGGGGTATAGTAAAAATGCCATAACTTGGAAACCTGTTGAGATAGAATGATGGGCAGACCATCAATCGATAGATAATTAAATTCTCGAAAAACTTTCCTTACATATCAAATGGGATTGTAGAACAAATTCTATAGTTAAAATCTATAAACGTGAAAAATTGTCGATTTAAACATACTCTTTGTATGGACACCCCATAATATTATTTTAAATTCGTAAAATTCAGCCTATTTTACTTAAGAATATGTCTTAAAATCAATACCATTTAATGGAAATTTCATCCTTAAAAATTGATTGATTAGTGGTTGATTTTGACCAATTATAGGTAAAAAAATGCATTTTTTTATTATAAAAGGGGTATAGTAAAAATGCCATAACTTGGAAACCTGTTGAGATAGAATGATGGGCAGACCATCAATCGATAGATAATTAAATTCTCGAAAAACTTTCCTTACATATCAAATGGGATTGTAGAACAAATTCTATAGTTAAAATCTATAAACGTGAAAAATTGTCGATTTAAACATACTCTTTGTATGGACACCCCATAATATTATTTTAAATTCGTAAAATTCAGCCTATTTTACTTAAGAATATGTCTTAAAATCAATACCATTTAATGGAAATTTCATCCTTAAAAATTGATTGATTAGTGGTTGATTTTGACCAATTATAGGTAAAAAAATGCATTTTTTTATTATAAAAGGGGTATAGTAAAAATGCCATAACTTGGAAACCTGTTGAGATAGAATAATGGGCAGACCATCAATCGATAGATAATTAAATTCTCGAAAAACTTTCCTTACATATCAAATGTGATTGTAGAACAAATTCTATAGTTAAAATCTATAAACGTGAAAAATTGTCAATTTAAACATACTCTTTGTATGGACACCCCATAATATTATTTTAAATTCGTAAAATTCAGCCTATTTTACTTAAGAATATGTCTTAAAATCAATACCATTTAATGGAAATTTCATCCTTAAAAATTGATTGATTAGTGGTTGATTTTGACCAATTATAGGTAAAAAAATGCATTTTTTTATTATAAAAGGGGTATAGTAAAAATGCCATAACTTGGAAACCTGTTGAGATAGAATGATGGCCAGACCATCAATCGATAGATAATTAAATTCTCGAAAAACTTTCCTTACATATCAAATGGGATTGTAGAACAAATTCTATAGTTAAAATCTATAAACGTGAAAAATTGTCGATTTAAACATACTCTTTGTATGGACACCCCATAATATTATTTTAAATTCGTAAAATTCAGCCTATTTTACTTAAGAATATGTCTTAAAATCAATACCATTTAATGGAAATTTCATCCTTAAAAATTGATTGATTAGTGGTTGATTTTGACCAATTATAGGTAAAAAAATGCATTTTTTTATTATAAAAGGGGTATAGTAAAAATGCCATAACTTGGAAACCTGTTGAGATAGAATAATGGGCAGACCATCAATCGATAGATAATTAAATTCTCGAAAAACTTTCCTTACATATCAAATGTGATTGTAGAACAAATTCTATAGTTAAAATCTATAAACGTGAAAAATTGTCAATTTAAACATACTCTTTGTATGGACACCCCATAATATTATTTTAAATTCGTAAAATTCAGCCTATTTTACTTAAGAATATGTCTTAAAATCAATACCATTTAATGGAAATTTCATCCTTAAAAATTGATTGATTAGTGGTTGATTTTGGCCAATTATAGGTAAAAAAATGCATTTTTTTATTATAAAAGGGGTATAGTAAAAATGCCATAACTTGGAAACCTGTTGAGATAGAATGATGGGCAGACCATCAATCGATAGATAATTAAATTCTCGAAAAACTTTCCTTACATATCAAATGGGATTGTAGAACAAATTCTATAGTTAAAATCTATAAACGTGAAAAATTGTCAATTTAAACATACTCTTTGTATGGACACCCCATAATATTATTTTAAATTCGTAAAATTCAGCCTATTTTACTTAAGAATATGTCTTAAAATCAATACCATTTAATGGAAATTTCATCCTTAAAAATTGATTGATTAGTGGTTGATTTTGACCAATTATAGGTAAAAAAATGCATTTTTTTATTATAAAAGGGGTATAGTAAAAATGCCATAACTTAAAAACCTGTTGAGATAGAATGATGGGCAGACCATCAATCGATAGATAATTAAATTCTCGAAAAACTTTCCTTACATATCAAATGTGATTGTAGAACAAATTCTATAGTTAAAATCTATAAACGTGAAAAATTGTCAATTTAAACATACTCTTTGTATGGACACCCCATAATATTATTTTAAATTCGTAAAATTCAGCCTATTTTACTTAAGAATATGTCTTAAAATCAATAGGATTTAATGGAAATTTCATCCTTAAAAATTGATTGATTAGTGGTTGATTTTGACCAATTATAGGTAAAAAAATGCATTTTTTTATTATAAAAGGGGTATAGTAAAAATGCCATAACTTGGAAACCTGTTGAGATAGAATGATGGGCAGACCATCAATCGATAGATAATTAAATTCTCGAAAAACTTTCCTTACATATCAAATGGGATTGTAGAACAAATTCTATAGTTAAAATCTATAAACGTGAAAAATTGTCAATTTAAACATACTCTTTGTATGGCCACCCCATAATATTATTTTAAATTCGTAAAATTCAGCCGATTTTACTTAAGAATATGTCTTAAAATCAATACCATTTAATGGAAATTTCATCCTTAAAAATTGATTGAATTGTGGTTGATTTTGACCAATTATAGGTAAAAAAATGCATTTTTTTATTATAAAAGGGGTATAGTAAAAATGCCATAACTTGGAAACCTGATGAGATAGAATGATGGGCAGACCATCAATCGATAGATAATTAAATTTTCGAAAAACTTTCCTTACATATCAAATGGGATTGTAGAACAAATTCTATAGTTAAAATCTATAAACGTGAAAAATTGTCAATTTAAACATACTCTTTGTATGGCCACCCCATAATATTATTTTAAATTCGTAAAATTCAGCCTATTTTACTTAAGAATATGTCTTAAAATCAATACCATTTAATGGAAATTTCATCCTTAAAAATTGATTGAATTGTGGTTGATTTTGACCAATTATAGGTAAAAAAATGCATTTTTTTATTATAAAAGGGGTATAGTAAAAATGCCATAACTTGGAAACCTGTTGAGATAGAATGATGGGCAGACCATCAATCGATAGATAATTAAATTTTCGAAAAACTTTCCTTACATATCAAATGGGATTGTAGAACAAATTCTATAGTTAAAATCTATAAACGTGAAAAATTGTCAATTTAAACATACTCTTTGTATGGCCACCCCATAATATTATTTTAAATTCGTAAAATTCAGCCTATTTTACTTAAGAATATGTCTTAAAATCAATACCATTTAATGGAAATTTCATCCTTAAAAATTGATTGAATTGTGGTTGATTTTGACCAATTATAGGTAAAAAAATGCATTTTTTTATTATAAAAGGGGTATAGTAAAAATGCCATAACTTGGAAAGCTGTTGAGATTGAATGATGGGCAGACCATCAATCGATAGATAATTAAATTCTCGAAAAACTTTCCTTACATATCAAATGGGATTGTAGAACAAATTCTATAGTTAAAATCTATAAACGTGAAATATTGTCAATTTAAACATACTCTTTGTATGGCCACCCCATAATATTATTTTAAATTCGTAAAATTCAGCCTATTTTACTTAAGAATATGTCTTAAAATCAATACCATTTAATGGAAATTTCATCCTTAAAAATTGATTGATTAGTGGTTGATTTTGGCCAATTATAGGTAAAAAAATGCATTTTTTTATTATAAAAGGGGTATAGTAAAAATGCCATAACTTGGAAACCTATTGAGATAGAATGATGGGCAGACCATCAATCGATAGATAATTAAATTCTCGAAAAACTTTCCTTACATATCAAATGGGATTGCAGAACAAATTCTATAGTTAAAATCTATAAACGTGAAAAATTGTCAATTTAAACATACTCTTTGTATGGACACCCCATAATATTATTTTAAATTCGTAAAATTCAGCCTATTTTACTTAAGAATATGTCTTAAAATCAATACCATTTAATGGAAATTTCATCCTTAAAAATTGATTGAATTGTGGTTGATTTTGACCAATTATAGGTAAAAAAATGCATTTTTTTATTATAAAAGGGGTATAGTAAAAATGCCATAACTTGGAAACCTGTTGAGATAGAATGATGGGCAGACCATCAATCGATAGATAATTAAATTTTCGAAAAACTTTCCTTACATATCAAATGGGATTGTAGAACAAATTCTATAGTTAAAATCTATAAACGTGAAAAATTGTCAATTTAAACATACTCTTTGTATGGCCACCCCATAATATTATTTTAAATTCGTAAAATTCAGCCTATTTTACTTAAGAATATGTCTTAAAATCAATACCATTTAATGGAAATTTCATCCTTAAAAATTGATTGAATTGTGGTTGATTTTGACCAATTATAGGTAAAAAAATGCATTTTTTTATTATAAAAGGGGTATAGTAAAAATGCCATAACTTGGAAACCTGTTGAGATAGAATGATGGGCAGACCATCAATCGATAGATAATTAAATTTTCGAAAAACTTTCCTTACATATCAAATGGGATTGTAGAACAAATTCTATAGTTAAAATCTATAAACGTGAAAAATTGTCAATTTAAACATACTCTTTGTATGGCCACCCCATAATATTATTTTAAATTCGTAAAATTCAGCCGATTTTACTTAAGAATATGTCTTAAAATCAATACCATTTAATGGAAATTTCATCCTTAAAAATTGATTGAATTGTGGTTGATTTTGACCAATTATAGGTAAAAAAATGCATTTTTTTATTATAAAAGGGGTATAGTAAAAATGCCATAACTTGGAAACCTGTTGAGATAGAATGATGGGCAGACCATCAATCGATAGATAATTAAATTTTCGAAAAACTTTCCTTACATATCAAATGGGATTGTAGAACAAATTCTATAGTTAAAATCTATAAACGTGAAAAATTGTCAATTTAAACATACTCTTTGTATGGCCACCCCATAATATTATTTTAAATTCGTAAAATTCAGCCTATTTTACTTAAGAATATGTCTTAAAATCAATACCATTTAATGGAAATTTCATCCTTAAAAATTGATTGAATTGTGGTTGATTTTGACCAATTATAGGTAAAAAAATGCATTTTTTTATTATAAAAGGGGTATAGTAAAAATGCCATAACTTGGAAACCTGTTGAGATAGAATGATGGGCAGACCATCAATCGATAGATAATTAAATTTTCGAAAAACTTTCCTTACATATCAAATGGGATTGTAGAACAAATTCTATAGTTAAAATCTATAAACGTGAAAAATTGTCAATTTAAACATACTCTTTGTATGGCCACCCCATAATATTATTTTAAATTCGTAAAATTCAGCCTATTTTACTTAAGAATATGTCTTAAAATCAATACCATTTAATGGAAATTTCATCCTTAAAAATTGATTGAATTGTGGTTGATTTTGACCAATTATAGGTAAAAAAATGCATTTTTTTATTATAAAAGGGGTATAGTAAAAATGCCATAACTTGGAAAGCTGTTGAGATTGAATGATGGGCAGACCATCAATCGATAGATAATTAAATTCTCGAAAAACTTTCCTTACATATCAAATGGGATTGTAGAACAAATTCTATAGTTAAAATCTATAAACGTGAAAAATTGTCAATTTAAACATACTCTTTGTATGGCCACCCCATAATATTATTTTAAATTCGTAAAATTCAGCCTATTTTACTTAAGAATATGTCTTAAAATCAATACCATTTAATGGAAATTTCATCCTTAAAAATTGATTGATTAGTGGTTGATTTTGGCCAATTATAGGTAAAAAAATGCATTTTTTTATTATAAAAGGGGTATAGTAAAAATGCCATAACTTGGAAACCTATTGAGATAGAATGATGGGCAGACCATCAATCGATAGATAATTAAATTCTCGAAAAACTTTCCTTACATATCAAATGGGATTGCAGAACAAATTCTATAGTTAAAATCTATAAACGTGAAAAATTGTCAATTTAAACATACTCTTTGTATGGACACCCCATAATATTATTTTAAATTCGTAAAATTCAGCCTATTTTACTTAAGAATATGTCTTAAAATCAATAGGATTTAATGGAAATTTCATCCTTAAAAATTGATTGATTAGTGGTTGATTTTGACCAATTATAGGTAAAAAAATGCATTTTTTTATTATAAAAGGGGTATAGTAAAAATGCCATAACTTGGAAACTTGTTGAGATAGAATAATGGGCAGACCATCAATCGATAGATAATTAAATTCTCGAAAAACTTTCCTTACATATCAAATGGGATTGTAGAACAAATTCTATAGTTAAAATCTATAAACGTGAAAAATTGTCAATTTAAACATACTCTTTGTATGGACACCCCATAATATTATTTTAAATTCGTAAAATTCAGCCTATTTTACTTAAGAATATGTCTTAAAATCAATACCATTTAATGGAAATTTCATCCTTAAAAATTGATTGATTAGTGGTTGATATTGACCAATTATAGGTAAAAAAATGCATTTTTTTATTATAAAAGGGGTATAGTAAAAATGCCATAACTTGGAAACCTGTTGAGATAGAATGATGGGCAGACCATCAATCGATAGATAATTAAATTCTCGAAAAACTTTCCTTACATATCAAATGGGATTGTAGAACAAATTCTATAGTTAAAATCTATAAACGTGAAAAATTGTCAATTTAAACATACTCTTTGTATGGCCACCCCATAATATTATTTTAAATTCGTAAAATTCAGCCTATTTTACTTAAGAATATGTCTTAAAATCAATACCATTTAATGGAAATTTCATCCTTAAAAATTGATTGATTAGTGGTTGATTTTGACCAATTATAGGTAAAAAAATGCATTTTTTTATTATAAAAGGGGTATAGTAAAAATGCCATAACTTGGAAACCTGTTGAGATAGAATAATGGGCAGACCATCAATCGATAGATAATTAAATTCTCGAAAAACTTTCCTTACATATCAAATGGGATTGTAGAACAAATTCTATAGTTAAAATCTATAAACGTGAAAAATTGTCAATTTAAACATACTCTTTGTATGGACACCCCATAATATTATTTTAAATTCGTAAAATTCAGCCCATTTTACTTAAGAATATGTCTTAAAATCAATACCATTTAATGGAAATTTCATCCTTAAAAATTGATTGATTAGTGGTTGATTTTGACCAATTATAGGTAAAAAAATGCATTTTTTTATTATAAAAGGGGTATAGTAAAAATGCCATAACTTATCAAAATTAGTGAAAATAATAATAATTAATTAATATTCTAACAAGAACAACATTAAAGAAATACAATAAGGAGTAAACAAAAAAAACACTCTGCTTAATTATTGGAATCGTAATCAGCGTTCAAGCACTTAAATCGATGTATAGATAATATCTTAAGTAATCAATTTATAAATATAGTTTGGAAGTTATAATACAAATGGTTTTTTTTTTGTGATTTTGAATGGTAAAATTCACCACTGAATACATTTGTTTTGGCTTTCAAATCATTGGGAATCACTATAGTATAAACCAATATAATTACACCTGATTAATCCAGCAATTGTGAAGTAATAAATAATTTTCACTTCATCTCTATATTATTATATAACATTCAAAAAATTAATCGCAGGTATATGCAACACAAATACAGATCAATGTTTTTTTTTTATATATATCGCTATATAAATTTGTCGTTTTATTACATAACATATATATTTTGAGTTTATAATTTTTTTATTATTTATTAGTCTTTTTATATATATTTATTTATCTAATTAAATTTCATCACGGTTACTTAACTATTTACCAAAAAATAATTTCAATAATACAAATATTAAAACAAAAAACAAAAAAAACCACATTTTTAATGCAGAAAAATCAATTCAAAAAATTAAAAAAATTGTATAGACTAAAATAATATTTATAGTAGATTTTGATTGACGCCAAAAAATCTATTTAAATATATTAAATATAGTTAAAAAAGAATATATATAAGACATGATCATAAGTACATTCGCAGTATCCTCTATATCATCTATTTATTTTTCTATATATATGTTATGTATGTATATAGAAAAACCATCATCATAGAAAAAAAAAAACAATGAAAAAACCATGAGCATATCGACTGAAATAGCAATTAAATGTTGATTGAAGAAATGAATGGCTCACGATGACCTAATATGTCATTTAAATATATAAGTATACATGTCATTACATTCATTATATATATTGTTGTATTATAAATATCATCTTATAAAATATTCGCTGATTTATTATACATATTATATATATATATATATATATTTACGATCGAATAACAAACATTTAATATTATATGGATTTAATGAAATAGGTTTATGCAAAAACAAAATTTATATTTTAATGGAATTTTTCATTATGTATATATTAAAGAAAAACCTCGCAAAAAAATCCAGAAAAATTATCAATTTTTTAAGTCATAGATACATTTTTTGATTAGAACAAAATGGATTTTAAATGTGTATATCCAAAAAATCCATCCAGATCAATGCGGATCAAACGCGCTCTCTAATAATACACATCAAAAATATCTATATATGAGCGAATATTTATCATTTTGTCATTAATTTTGTACTTTATAAATTATTATTATTATTATTATTAAATTCTAATGCGAATATCGCGAGTACGTTTGTTATTTATTTTTTGATTTTTTTCTTAAAATAAAAATATTTATTTACATTTTCTTATATAGTTATATATATACACTTCTTCTTTTTATTTATATGTGTTTTTTAAATTTTTTACCTTGATTTTAATGGTTAATTTTAACATGAAATGTTCAATATATATATAGTGTATTATTAGATATATGGTAGATAAACTTTTATATAATATTACGTGCGTTTTCTAAACACAATATATATATAAATATAATATCAACAAATACACCTCGCGCGCTAACACATACAATTTATATTTATAAATGTTATAAATAAATATATAATTATTTAGATTTAGTGTTAGATAGATCGCTATATAATAATAATAATATATACTGCGGCTCGTAAATATACATGCGATATAGCTTAACGTAAATTATTTGTATTTATTTAAATATCAGCGAGTTTTTTTTTTTTTAAATTTCAGAGAAAATTAAATTAAAAAAACTAATAAATTTCGATATAGAAATATAAATAAATAATCTATATATAAACATAAAAAATTGTTGCATTCATATTTTATATAATTGAATACAAAATTATTTTTACTTTTAAATGAATACATATATACTTTTATATGAAGTTTCAGGAGGATTTTCACTTTTCCTTTGTTGTTTAGATTTAATAGAAAAATATTAATAATTCATTATTTTTACAAAGAAATGGTAAAAACAAAAAAATTCAAATAAGTTAATATTATAAAATGTTTTAATATTTTTTTGGATGATAGGATAATCAAATTTGCGGCATTTGTAAAGTATTAGTATAATAGCCAGAAAACACAACTAGTCCAGTTTAATTATCTTTAGAATTAAGGAAGTTATATGGCACTTTCAAAATTGAATATAGAACATTTTCAAGGTACCATCAAATTGCGTTTGGTTGATGTACAAATTGCATACTTTACAGAAAGTTGAACACTTCCTTAAACTATAACATACTAAAATTTGGAGTCGCTGACATTACGAAAAGTTTCAGAAATCCCAATTTTCCTCATCAAGATTTACGAAAAATACTAAAAATTCATTAAACTTTCAAAGAAATGACAAAAAAAAAAATGCAAAAAGTTAATAATATAAATTTTGCATTTTTTTTAATATATTTCTATTTTGTATTTTGATTGGATTGTTTTTAAGGTAATTCTGATAATTTCTAACGATCCAGACCATGTCCAAGGATTTGATTAGATAATCAAATCGATGTAAAATTTTATGATCAATTGATTTATCATATTGTGGAAGTTATAACCTAATGTTATAGGTCGATTTTCTACTAAAAATCACGTGGAAACCTTAATTTTGCTTGAGAAACTTGAAAGATATTTTAACCATATTTTTTTTATATTTTGCAGCACATATATGATTACCTCTGAAATTCTGAAACCATATAATAAAATAAAATACAAAAAATAAGAGTCCAAATATACAAATTCAATCACGATATATATATACAAATATATAATTATAAACAAATAAAATTCACATAAATATTTTAATGTATAGCCAAAAAAACCATTTAAATTTTCAAAAAAAAACAAAAAATTCAGTTCAATAAGTATATATAAATAAAATTAAGGATTTTCTATTTATTTAAGACAATATATTTATTTATTAATTTTTTTTTTACAAAATTTATGCAGCACGACGACAACGACGACGACATATTATATAAAAATAATTATAATATATGGTAATAAATTATATTATTATTATTATTATTTTATTATATTATATTTATATATATGTATATATAGTTTCGAACAAATATCTAAAAATATTTTATCTTTTCATCATCGCACCTATGTATATTATTATATATCAAATATATGAAATATCTATTTTAATTCATATATAATAATAATAATAATACCTCAATATTTATGTATATATTTTACAAATTTTAAATTAGTGAACAAAAACAAAAAAAAAACATCTTTTACTAAAAGTATGTAAATAAAATGTGTGTGTGTTTTTTTTTTTTACTATATGATACTCACCGTATATTTATAATATAAATATATACCTTTATGGCAATTATTTAGTGTGGAATTTCGCGAATATTTAAATTAAAATACGTGTATTTATATTATTATTATTGATATTTATATATATGTATGTACTATATATTATTTTGTTTGAGTTTGTCTTTATAAAATCGTGATTTTTTAATTTTATTTATAATTTATATATATTTATATGAATAATTTAATAATAAATGATTTATTAAGTATATGCGTTTTCTTGCAAAATATTATATATAGAATATATAGAGAGAGGTATCTATAGAAAAAAATATATAAGCCTTATAAGTTTATGATATATTTAATTATATAAATATAGTCTTTTGGGTTTTTTAAAAATACAAACAAATATAAGGATGTTCGTAAAAAGTATTTTACTTCAAACAAATCTATGCTCTATATGCATAGATACGAGAAAATGTTTGGTTAAAAACCCAAAAACGACTTAACTTAACTCAAGTTCGTGTTCGTGTTGGGGCTGTATAAAGTATAAATATATTATTACTATATTTACGTATATATAACAGCTTAAAATACGTGCACTTTAAAAGCACCCGCAAATTTATTATTATATATCTTTCATTTTTGATGTACCATTTTCAAATAATATTTATATATATATATATGTTTTTTTTTATATCTTAAATTTTATCCACATATGAAAATTTATATGCTTTAGTTATCACGTAAAATGAAATTTATATAAAAAAAAAAGGTATATAATAAAAATATATCTATAATATGATATGAAAGTATACAATATAGCATAGAAAATCAATTTTTTAAAGTTTATTTTTCACAAAATTATCTAATATATTATTTGGATATATACCATATATAAAATACGCGCGTATATACATTTTTTTTTTTTGTTTAAACATATGTTTTATATATTATATATATATATGATGTATATATATCTATAAAAGATATGAAATGTACGTGATTGATAGGATATTATGTATGTTTAATGATTATCTTTAACCTCTATCTTTAATATAATATATGTATATATGTTAAAATATAATCGTAAATATCTGCCAAACATAAAAATATTACAAATAACTATATAAATATAATCTCTACATTTTGATTATATTTAGATATATATCATTGTTAAAATATAATCGTAAAATAACTATGCTAGTATAAATACCGGAAATAGAAAGCACGTAATTGTGGACAAGGGAGTAAAAAGACAAAGGTTAAAATGTGCCACAAACTAATAATATTATTCTAGATTTATTCTCAAAAATTAATTTGTTTGGGTCTCGGAACTCCCGGGATGGGATGAGATTAGCAAAACATTCCAATGTATAAAGGTTTTTTTTTTTTTGGTTTTTCATCAAACCTATATATGTATATAGATTTAAAGTCTCAACTAAATTGGTTAGAAGTAGAAGAACGAAAAATATCTGTAATAATAGCCAAAAAAAAAAAACCCCTTGTGTTTAAAAAATTTCAATCAATATTCCCATTTTGATGAATAAAAATTTTTAGTAATTTCATCGAGAAAAGTGAAAAAAAAAAGAAGTGCTTCTTAAAATTTTTGTGTTCCAAAACGATCATAAAAAAGGCCCTTGATAAAACTGAAGTTTATATATACGTGATTATAATACACATAATAAAATGAGTAATTTTCCTTTTTCTTACACATATCGATAAATATATTGTAAATTGTTCATAATTTATATACAAAAAAAATTAAAAAAATAGACAATGAAGACATATCCTTATAAAATTTCCTTGTAAATATATCGATATATTTATTTTATACTGTAATTTATCCCTTTTGACCAAAACACACTGACATTTTTTATGAAATTTTAAGGTAGTATAGTTTAAGGAAAAGTGACTATATATGAAAATTGCAAATTCCATTTCGTAAATCTAAACATATATTTCATATAATAAGGTGGACTTTTTTTTCTTCGCAGCATCTTAAAAGAATTGGAAACATTTCTGATATATTTTCCAATTGGTAAAAAACTTAACAAACAAAATAGCAAACACATTTTCGTACAATTCAATTCAAGCGATTTTCTATTTAATAATATTGGTAAGGATCTCCATACGTCATAGGCTTTCATATGAATTTTCCGAGATATTTCATGCAAGGTAAACTAAATATAAATAATGCAAGGTAAATTATTGGAAAAATATACCACATATTAAAATCGTTGTATAATTTCCTAGCCAGTTGACCAATTTAAAGTGAAAAATATAGAAAATTTCCATAGATATTTCCATCAATTTGCCGATTTCCGTGCCGATTTTGAGGGTAGTCTTTTTATAATTTGTATATTATTTTAATTTAATTAATATTTTCTGATATTTCTTTCATGTTCTGAGGTTGGTTGTGGTGGATTTCGAACTCTTCTTAATCAATATGTTATAGTAAACCTATACGAACAATATTTTTAAACCCATCTCAACAGTTTTTCCATAGCAGCATAATTTCTTTTATAGTACATCAGAATAAATTGGAATCTTTCAAAGCATTTCTTAACGCCGTATGGTCAATAGGGATGCTACATATATCCTTTTCATTGTATTTTCTTTTGTTTTAAACTCTATATAAGTACAAAAAATTACTTTTTTATATATAATTAATATATCGGAATAATATTTATGCGAATATATGATAGTTTTTCCGTGTGTGGGTTGATATATTGAAATTTTGGCATAGAATTGATTTTATATACAATATATTACATATAATATATATATACATATTTGAATTAACTAAAAAAGGATATAATTCATATATCTCATTATTTATATTTAACGCAGCGACCAAATATACTGTGGTGGCCATATAGAGAATTTTAACAACATTATATATTTAAGGTTGAAAAAAGGGAAACATTTGTAAATATATGATATTATAAAATGTTGGAAAATTTAATCTAATATTTAGTATATAGTAATTTATTATCATCAATATATAACAAAAATGTTAATAACATTTAGTAATAGTTAATAACTTTTTTTTTTAATATTAAACAATGTGTGCACGGTTAATTATCTGGCCACCGCAATTATATGATTTATAGAATAATATATATTTTGTAAAACATCCCTAAAATATAATAAATAAATATATACACTTTTTAGCATCCAACGCATTATTTGAATATACATAAGAAGATCGCATATATAACCAACCATATATGTGTGTGGGCGCAACAAACGATATGGATATTCATATTCATAGTATTGTATATAATTAATCATTTCTCAAGATATCTTTTCAAAAGATATAAAACTTAAAAATAAAAGCACTTAAAAATGTGTCTATATACACATAATTTTTTAAAACTATAAATTTATTTTAATATAAAATATATAAGAATATGGTAAAATCAAAGTTTTGATATAATTGATATATGTATGTATATTTTTGTAAACATTTTTGGATGTGAAAAATGGAATTGATGTGGTAAAGACATTTTCCTTCCGGTAGGTCACAACAGAAAAGAAATCCGTTTTTTTTTTTACATATCGGGCAGGACTCTGTACGATCCACTTTGGAATTATTAATTGACATCGCACCGTATACAATCCTGAAGTTTTAATTGTTTATAAATATATATATATATAAAAGATTGATTGATAGTGTGTATCGCTTATCAATCTCGCTGTTCATTCTCACACAACGGTGAGATTTAAAACAGTTTGACAATATAATACAATAATAGTAACCAGAATGTAAGTTGTATGGTAAATTTAAATTTATTTTATTATTGAACGAATAATGCTGAAGATTTGATTTGAATTGAACAGACTTTTTGTCAATCCTCTGTATAATAAATATATATACATACATTTTTATTGTTTTTATGTTTTATATGAATCTTATTTATTATATACATAAAATTATGTGTATATATAACAAATATAAATAATTAAAAATGTATGATATATATAAATAATAATTTTTACTTGCGATATGGTTTTTGTGGTTTTTGTATTATATTTATATTTTCACAATTTTATAATTGATAATATTTTTTCATTGTTAAATACGCGTTTGATAAGAGCTGAACGCAATATAAATACAATATAAATATATAATTTAATTATATATATGTGCGGTTATAACATTATATATTAATATATATCTTGGTCACCAGAATATATATATATAATATACACATAAATATACGCACGCAGTTATAATAATTTTTTTTTTTTTTTGAGAATTATTAATTAAAAAAAAATAAATAATTTCATTAATATACCATATAAATTGAATAATTAAATGTGAAAAGAATGCGATATGTTTATATTTATTTAAAAACCAGTGGATTGCGAAGACGGATTCTGCTTTATATATTATTTTATAGACTAAAAAGAAGACGCCTTTGGTTGCCGATTAGACAATGTGGCAGCATCGTGTCAATTCTCTCTATAAGCTATAAATATGAATTTATATATAATTAATTTCCAATCACCTAATATTAATTTTCTTCTTTTTTTTTTTTTTAATTATAAACATTTATATTTTTTATTTTATATATAGACATAAAATTTATAATAATCTCTATATATATATGTGAAAATGTTTTTGATTATTATCTCGCATATATAAATAAATAATTCACTTCATTTTGTCTATATATAAATCGCAAAAACTATCAAAAAAAAAAAAAAAAAAAACACACATCCAAATATATAAAATAAAATTTTTTAGCACACTTTTCATTTTCATATATTATATATATATGTATGATGATGTTTATAATGTTGATTATAAACTCGCATAGCAATTGTGAATATACAATAAACAAACATATCGATATTTATATACAATATATGTCTATCTATATTCTATATATATATATATATTTGTTTAACACCCGCTGAGATCAAAGACAGAAAAATATGTGTATTTATATGCAAATATACATATATATATATATACGAGTATTAAAATTTATTTACAGTATTATTTATAATAATTCATCTTATTTAATATACTATATATATAATATACAAATATAATTATGCATATATAGTATAGGAAAATGAATAAAATGAATATATAATATATATAGCAATAATAATTCTACTATAATTTTTACTAGATATAGTATAGAATATAATACTATTTAATTATAAATTTTATAGTTGTGATGATGAAAGATATTATTATATATATATGTGATAAAGATTTAAGAAAATTTTCTTTATGTACCCAAAATTTGTTAAATGAAAAAATAAAAAATGTGCAGATGTTGGATTTTCTTAATAATATTATTGTATATAATTATTCCAATATACGTTACGTACGCGGATTTGCTTTTAATTGTATATATAAAATAAGATTAAAAATATATAGTCTTTTATATATGAATATATTGAGATTGAATCCTTCAAAATATGTTTTCCAGGTGGATGGTCAGAGAAAATCACGCATGAAAACTCTATTTTATAACTTTCAAATTATGATAAATCGATTAACAATAACCGATTTACACCGATTTAAATGTCTAATCATCCCCGGTGGGCGTCGTCTGAATGTTATATATGAAATTATGAGAAAATAAGTTATAAAAAATCCAATAAAAATGCATGAGAAAATCGCAAGAAAATGCATAATTTTCATTATTAACATTTTGCATTTTTTTGATTTGCCACTTCTTTATCAGCTTAATGAATTTTTAGTATTTTCGCAAATCTTTTGATCAGGAAAATTGGGATTACTTAAGTTTCCCGTAATGTCAGTGACTACAAATTATGTTATATCCCAAGGATGTGTTCATCTTTTCGGAAATTTTGGATCCTTATGGGAATAATCAGAATTGCATTAAAAAAATCTAATCAAAATGGATTTCTTGCATAAAAAAATTAATAAAATACAAAATTTTCATTATTAATTTTTTGCGTTTTTTTTTTTTTGCCATTTTGATAAATGAGAAATTGAGATTACTAAAGTTTCCCATAATGTCAAATTGTATGGTACGTTATTGATCAAGAATGTGTTTAACTTTTTGGAAAGTACCAGATTATTAGCTGGTCCACGAGCAATTTGGTGGAACCATCAAAATCTTGTTTTTTTTTTTCAAATTTTGAAATCAATATAACTTGCTTATTTCTAAACATAACGAACTAATGGCGGTTTGTGGCTCTTTCTAACATTTTTCAAGTAGCATAAAAAGGTTTTTTAAAAATTCAATATAACTCTGTGGTGTAAATGTTAAAAAATGCCAACCTAAAATTCTAACGAAGTTTTGGGGTCGTGGGCTCGAATCCTACTGAATGCATAAAATATGTTTTGTGTCTTCGGTTATTTTTCGAATCTGAATTTTAACACAGAGTTGTATATTCCGCTTGCGGTTGGTCGTACGGCTAATTACCGACACCGTAAAATCCACAAATTAAGTAACTAACAACAGAAGGCTGTTGTTGGACGCTAAAACCAGATTGTTGGTTGTATAGCGAAAAATTTATTTTTTTTTTTAAGAATTCAATATTTTTCGATTTTTTACTGAAAATCCCATACAGAATAGTTGGTTCAAATGTAAAATATCTTAAATTTTTCTTATAGTATTCAATATAATAATTGGAAATTGTTATTTAGAGCTGCTATACTAAACTATATGTTATAGAGATTAGACTGTAATATATATATACGAGAGTGTGTACGACGATTAAAAAGCAGCAAAGATTTGTATATGGATTTTTTATTTTTTCTTAATATTTGATCTTAAATTTTTTTTTTTTATTTATTTGCTTTTTATTACAATATATATATATATAGCGATATAGTACTATATAACAACTACATTTAAATGAAAAAATACAAATGAGAATACAACTTTTTAGTTTTTGTATATTAAAATCATATATGTATAATACACAACTTCATCTTCAACTATATATACATTTTATTTTACATTTTTTTTTATTTTATATGAATTTTTAGTTTTTAGGTAACCGACAACCATATAGTAAAAATAAAATCAACTTTATATTTTCTTAAATATACAATCTAATATGTATTTATACTATACATACATTCATTCATTCATGATTCATATATGCATGTATATAGTATATATACATATGATGATATATATATATAAATTTTCTTCAGTGTTTGTTCGCAATATATACTGTATATATATCGCGTTTTTATTCCCTTCACAATCATAATTTACTATATTATACAGTCACTCACTATATATATACACAGAATCTCGCCTTATAGCTCAGCTCAGCGTAGAACTGCAGAAACAATAACAGCAGAATCAAAATCATCAGTTCAGTTTTAGTTTGTATCTTAACGTTGTCGTATCGTGGCAGTGTGTGGTCATAGTCGTCGTCGTCGTCGTCGTCATCGTTGTGTCGTATATATTACAATAATAACGAGAAAAAAGAAAAAAAAATCGAATCAAGATTCGACGGTACATTTCATTTCATATATATATATATTGTATATTTTATTAGTAGTTTTTTTTTAATTTATTTTATATATGTAAAAAATTCTTGAAAATCATTTAAAAAAAAAAAAATCACGGTCTTATACATTTTTTTTTATTTATATAAATATATAAAATATAAAGTTTTTTGTTTTTTTATTACAACATTTATATAGCAATAGTTTTTTTTTATTATGTTTTGTTCAAAAGAAACTTAATAAAAAATTATTTATTCACATCATAATATATATATATAATAATCTGTTTGCATCGCAGATCAATCATCACATATCACTTAATTTTTTTTTTTTTGAATATATATATTGAATAGTTTTATCATATGGTTTTTTTTTTGTTTTATGGAAAGAAAAAAAATAATTCAAATAAAAATGAAATTGTTTTAAGGGTGTTTTTTTTTCTTGAAAAATAAAACAACGACAAAAGTGATCATATAAAAAGTGAATAATTATAATTGAAATCATTGCATGTACAGAGAGGCTATACATCAACGGTTGATGATCCAATGAAATGAATTGACATATTATAATAATAAGAATTTTGAATTAATAATTAATGCATTTTTTCTATATATATAGTTATGAATAATAAAAAAAAAAAATATATGCAATTAAATGAGTACAATTTCAAATAAATATATATTATTAAATTTATATTTTTTTTTATTATATGTATGATTTCCTTTAAAAAAAAAAAACTATATATGAAATATAAAACTTGAATAATTATTTATGTGTGTATTTATTATATTATTATAAAGTGAAACCATAAATTCAATTAGAAATTATTTATATTATTCAAATTTATTTATTATATTATATCTATAATTAAAACATTGGCATTTATATATATCTATAAATTAATCATTAAATTAAACTGGAAAATAATGATTTGTTTTAATATATGCGATTTTCATTGAATCGAAAAATTAAATAAAGGAAAATACATATTATAATTATTATAAAACAACGCAAGTTATATTATTATTATTATAATTATAATTATATATTGAGGTGCGCGCTTATATAAATATTAAATATATATATATATATATTTGATTATATATAAATTATTATAAAATTAAAATAATAAAAAAAGTGTTGAGATTGTGTTTGGTTATAATATATAAAACAAAAAAACAACAAAATTAAATAAATAAAATAAAAAGTATATAAAAAATTTGTTAATTAAATAAACAATTAAATTATATTTTCAACAAATAAAAAATTCAAAATTAATAAAAATATATGTATATGATAAGATATAAATAAAAAAAAATTGTTTTATTCTTTTGGTTTGGTTATAATTTTTTTAATATGTTTAATCGGTGATAATTAAAGAAAGAAAAAAAGAAATAAACAAATACATTGTTTTTTTATTTTAAATTTAATATTCATTATATATATATATATTTAAATGAATTGTGTTGTGGAAAGAGTTCTTATTTGATTTTATAACAATATATTTAAATAATTTTATCCTTAAATAATTTTTTTTTATCGCGTAGATATATAGAGAAGAAAAATAAAAGTATTAATATTTATATTTTACGTGATATCTACTGATGAGATGATAATAAATAATTTTCCAGTATGTATTTAAATATAAAATAATAAAATACAAAATAAAAAAAAGGGAATATTTATTTAATATTTATATTATTCATATATATATCAAACCAATAATAATAATTAATAAAAATAAAATAAACAACGATTTTTTTTTTCGATATTTTGTGTTATAAACAAATCTTAAAATATATATATATAAATATGTGATACGACGATGGTTAAATGAAAGTTAATTGGGAAAATTAATTTATTTTATATAAATATATTCACACATCTCTCTATATATATATATATATACTTTAATATATTATTTATTTTGTATTGTATATATATAAAAATAAAGATCGATCGCGTATATTTATCGCATTTATTGAATTTTTATTTATTTATTTATCAATTGTGTCACGCACATAAACACAAACACACACACTTTTATTTTATATATAGGTATGTATAAATATTTTTTATATAATTATAATATATAGTTTATTATTATGAATCGCATATATAGCGCAAATATATTATATATATACAGATGATAATATTATAATCATATATTTTGTATTTAAATAAATAAATAAGCCGAATACAGAATTTCACAATTGTGTGTATTTATTATTATATAAATAAAAAATTAATTTCACATTGAACGCATTTTTTTTTTGTTTATAAAATGTCATATATTGTATATAATACAAACATATTCGCAGAAATTATAAAAATTTATAATTAAATCAAATTTTATTTTAATCTAATGAATAAATGAGCACTATAAAAAATATATATGTGTATTTAACATATATGATTCAAACGTGTGACAAATCCCTAAAACCAATTCACCGATTCAAAAGTTAATATCTATTTTTGTTCGCATTCAATCCCCTTATATTCAAAATTTCAAGAAAAGTCATTTGTTTTTTGGTAAAAAATAGAAGAAAATAAAACTAAAAGATCAGCTTGGGTAATATATAAGAATATACAATATGAGAATCCAACCCCCCAAAATTATTCTTATATTGTATTATTTATTATACGATAAATCACCATCTTAAAATGGAATTTTCTTAAAGAATATATTTAAGATTTCCTTACAAAAAAACCTATACAGAGTTTTCCACATTGAAAACATTACATAGCTCTGTTTCTTTTATAGAAAATTAAATGGAATTTTCCTCATAGAAAATTATATAGACAGAATTTTTTTATATAGAAAATCATATACAGAATTCCCCAATGGAAAACGATAAAGAATTTCTCGTTATAGTAAATTTGACAGAATTTCCCTTATTCCAAATTATACAGAATTTCCCTTATAGAAAATCAGATAAAGGATTTCCCATATAGAAAACTATATGCAGAACTTCTGGTTATAGAAAATTATACAAAATTTCTGGTTATTGAAATTATACAGAATTTCCCTTATAGAAAATCATATACAGAATTTCCCCTATAGAAAATCAGATACAGAATTTCCCTTATAAAAAATTATACAGAATTTCTCTTACACAAAATTAGACGGAATTTCCCTTATAGAAAATCAGATACAGAATTTCCCTTATAGAAAACTATATACAGAACTTCCCGTTGTAGAAAATCATATACAGAATTTCCCTTATAGAAAATCCGATACAGAATTTCCCTTATAGAAACATAAAAACCATTTCAATTTGTTCGCGAAAGTATATACATATCTATATATATCAATGATATTTAACTGATTAGAATTGGATTATTTTGTATATAGTATAATATCTGACCGATTGTCCGGCAAAGTAAAAACGTTATAAAACTTATAGATTAACAAAAATTTAAATAATAATAATAATAATTTTCACTTTGAAAACTGTGGGATTTGAGTTGCGTGTTTCGTTTTAAAAATGACTCATAACTCATTTATATATATTATTTTTCGATTATATATATATATATTATATTGAGTTCTTTTTAATGCATGTATAAATAATAATAATAATAATAATATACGATAATAATATAAATGCCTTTTGTTGATTCATTTTATATTTATTATTATTGTGACTAAAATTTTATTATAAATATATATATTATTATATATTGTATTTGATTCTATTTAGATATAATATTGTATATATATAAATAATACTTTATATATATAATATGTATATATGGTTTTATTTTAATGATTAAATTTTAAATGTATATAATATCATAATATATACACAATAAGTTTTAAATTGTGTGTTGTTTTATAAATATATACGATTTATTTGTTTGTACTTTTTTAGAAAATAAAAAATATTAAATATATATTTTATGAATGTATATATTTTATACATATATATATTATATATTGTTATATTTATGCATATGACTTTTAATATTAAAAATCTTATAATGTGTTACGCGATATAACAAAAAATATATTATTTATATATATATATATATATTATACCATATCAAAAAATAAAATAAAAAAAAACATATACACAACAAGCATTTTATATTTATATATATATATGTTATATATTCTTCTATACAATGTTTTAAAAAAAATATATATTTGAACATCATCTCTTATATATTTATATATATCACTGGTCTATATATATATAATATGATATATACTATATAAAATTAGAAGCTAAAGTAGACTAGACGGCGCTATAACATTTCCGAATTTCATTGAATTGAATCGCAAGCAGCGCATTGAGTAAACTCGTATATGAAAAATAAAAAAAAAACTATGATTCAACTTATTTTAACATGAGTTTTTTTTTTCTTCATTCATGTTTTGTCTTTTCAAATAAAATCTACACATTTCTATATATAGGTTTTCTAGTAAATTATAATGATTATAATGACAACCGCTCCAATAATTGAAAAATTAATCATTCTAAAATACTTTATGATTTATAATTACAATTTTTTTTAAGGATGTAATCTTAAGTAAATAAAACTGAATTTTCCGAATTTAAAATAATATTATGGGGTGTCCATACAAATAGTATGTTTAAATTGACAATTTTTCACGTTTATAGATTTTAACTATAGAATTTGTTCTACAATCCCATGTAATATGTAAGGAAAGGTTTTAGAGAATTTAATTATCTATCGATTGATGGTCTGCCCATCAGACTATCTCAACAGGTTTCCAAGTTATGGCATTTTTAATATACCCCTTTTATGATAAAAAAATGCATTTTTTTACCTATAATTGGTCAAAATAAACCACTAATCAATCAATTTTTAAGGATGAAATTTCCATTAAATGTTATTGATTTTAAGACTGAATCTTAAGTAAAATAAACTGAATTTTCCAAATTTAAAATAATATTATGGGGTAAAAATATGTGCAATCCGGTTCCTGTATCGTATATATATAGATAGGGATAAGAAGGACCTTCCTGTGTATATAAAAACTATGAAAAATATACACAAACTAAAAAACTATGTTAATCGTAAAGGTATATATTTTAAAAACATATTATAGTATATGATTATGGCTTTCCTTTTATATCGAATGCATTTTTGTTTTTTAAAACTCGTTGATGTTTAACATCTACATTTTTTATATATAATTATTCAATGCATAATAATAATAATAATAATAATTTAAAATTCCGATTTGTATCTATATAATATAACTATACTATACGAATCTATTTATATATACGTATATATGTATATTATATCTTAAGTCTTTATTCATTTTACAAGTAAAAACTGTGTTTTGAATTTATAATTTTCATATATAATTATACTTATATAGAGACAAACAAATTATACATAACCGCAAATACACTCTGGTACGCGTACACAGAAATATATACGCAGAATATAAAATTATAATTTAATTTAAATGATGTGTTAAGGCTTTCAAATAGTCATGTAATCTATATTCTTAAATTTGGTCCATTATAGAAAACTTTTTACTTCTTTGCAACCTGAGGAAAATTGTTTAAATCTATTTTTCAGACTTCTATGTCCGATTCCTTATTTAGTTGCGATCAAGCAATATCTACGTTTGGTCAACAAAACAAAAATAGAATGTGAGCGTACATTTCTGTGCATCAAAGTGTCTATAAACATATATCTATATATATATATATAGAGGTAACATATGTTAAAGATAATATTTTTTGACGCATTATATACAAACACATATTATATGTATGCAATATTCAAATTCATTCATTATATATAGATTCAATATTTCTTACGCAATTTATGTAAAAAAAAAATATGTATATTTGCATGCATGCTTGCATATAGTGTAAAATATTATTTAAATTTATAAATATATCACATAATAATAATAATAATAATACAATAGTTTTATAGTATAATAAATAACAATAAAAATAACAAAAAAAAACAAAGTGCTAGGCCAACACAAAGCTATATATAGAAGGGTAAACACTTTTTTAAGCAATGATGGTCATAGAATGACTTATCGTATCACTAATCAAGTCCATATCAAACATTAACTATAAAATGATGTGCAACATACTCGATATGTTTTAACTTAATAATCTCCTTCGATTTTTACCGGGAAAGGATGGTACAAAAAAAGCATTTTCCGTGAGAATGTCAAATTATTTTACTTTTCTTTATATAATTCAAAACCATATCCAAAACTTTTGGCAGATAACTTTAAAAATTGTTTATGAAATATTACAAAACTAATCTGATAAGTCACTATACGTGAATGCTTAACTATCATTGTTATTATTATTGTTAATATTATTTATAATTATAGACTTCTAGAGATATTATTATGAAAATAAAAAAATTGTAATATTTTATGATGAGAAAATACAAGTTCTATTGTAACTTTTTTAAACAATAAATACTTTTATAAATGATTTATAAGAAAATGAAGAATAACTTTACAATCATCATCATTATATCACCTTTTAACAGTATGCGATTATACAAAACGAAGACATTAATCTTGGCTCCGTGTTTTTGTGAAAACTCCTGTTTATGTTTGGGCAAAGCATCTGCGTTTTCATAATAACTAATGAAATTTCATAATAACTTATGAAAATGTTGAAAATGCTTGTAATATAATGAATTATCTCTTTCACAGGAATTTTATATTTATAATACAAATATAACATAATAATAATAATAATAACCATAAGTATATATATTAAAAAAAATGCTAAATTCAAAATATGTACATACATATATAAATATAATGAAGTTTAAATATGACGAGGTGTGTTTTTATTTATTCATTTCATTTCATATATATATGTATATTTTGTATATTACAATAATAAATATACAAAGTTGCAATTGCGTATATATTTTTAAAAGTTATTTCTTATTTGCACATCATATATAGAAAAATTTATGTACAATCACTTTAGTATAGATGCGATGCGATTCCAATTTAATAATTTACCTCTCTTTTTTCAAGTCATATATTGACTTAAAAATATATATATGATATATTTATCAAAAAGGTAAATATAAACATACTTATTTTAAGATTAATATATACTTTTAAATGTTACATATATGACAAATATTCAAAACAATTTGAATTGAAACGTTTTATTATGATATATTATATATATTCGTTTATATATATACATCCCGCAAAATCTTGCATTTATATTATTGCATTTTTTTTTTAAATATCACATAAAACAAAACGTGCGAATGATTCGAACTATATAGTTATTATAATTATATAAAAAAAAACTTTCACCATATAGTGTGAAAATTCATTTAAATGTTCTAAACCGTATTTTTGATTCAACAATATATGCACCTTTTTAAGTGTTTTTAACAGACCAAACAGGTATGGTCTAACACACCCCGATCTTATTCAAACTTCTTAAACGTCTCGATATCAGAAAAATGATTCTATTAAATGGTTCGTCATTTCCTAAAATAGTATAATTTCAGAGAAAAAGGATTAAAGACAAATTTATTTTGCATTTTTAGCCACAAACACGGATACAGAGTGAAAGTGAAAATTCCAAAAAAATTAAACTAATCGCAATTATGTAAATGTTTACGATATTAATATTTGGAGTGCGCTAAAGACATATATCTCATTATCTCATGCATGCATAAACTAATAAAATTGTATGTCTATATAATTGCGATAGAAAAATATGTTCGGAATATTCCTATATTTATATATAATTTTATATAAAATAAAATCCATCTGGTATATTGATATTGACAGTATACAATATATATAGCAATATGATAATCTATTTAAAATTGTTTTAACGAAAAAACAAACCAACGAAATTCGCTTTAATCGATTTAAATCATTTTATATTTTCCAAGATAATTTATTAATCATTCAACATTCAACCAATTATATTGTTGTTATATAGTTAATTATTAATAATAATAATAATTATTATTATTATTATTGTTATTGGTGATTTTTTATATACCTAATAATAATATATGCATGATAATTCAACAGCTCATTTAAGAAAAAAAAAAAATATAAATTTAAATATTGGCATTGATAAAGCAAAAAAAAAAAAATAAAAAGAAGAAATAACGAAGGATATAAATCTTTTTTTTTTTTTGCAAATTCGCATATATAAATTAAAATTCTGTATGTTTTTTTGTATACAATCAATACAATAATCGTTTTTTTTTTTGTTTAAATTCACAATTTTTGCACCTTACCGGTAACAAAAAAATCTACATATATATTTCACACATTTATTAGAAATGAAAGCAAAAAACAAAAAACAAAAAAACGATATTTCTTACGCAATTGTGTGTGAAAATATTATATAAATTATTTCTCAAAAAAAAATGTATACGAATATATATACAAAAATAACACAAAGTGAAGAAAAAATCATCCATTAAAAGTTTCTAATTGTAGATATTCTATAGATATATATATATTCTTAAGAATTATTTATTCAAATATATATAATATATAGTATAGTAGATATAAAAAACAAACAGGTATAAATTCTATTTTTAATCAAATGCATTAGAATTTATATATATGTTTAAATAACAAAATAATGTAACAATAAAGATCTTTTAAATATATATATATTCTTTCTTGTCAGTCATTACTTGGAATGCGTTCTATATAAGCATTAAACTGTTAAAATTGCACGTGATCCCCATTCCAAGTAGTTGATCGCGTGGAAAAGATTATATTCTATAAATTTTCGTATTGGAATTCACAATTAAAACACTTATCATTCAATTCAAATTTTTTACCGATTTTTCCATTTTTTTTCCTCCTGTTTCTTTCAAAGAGTTATTATATATTTTTATAGTTATGCTATAGGATTTGAAATTTTCCATATTCTATAAGGGGGGGATTTCAGTACAAAATGTGAAAACTAAGAAATTCCCTGGTGAAGTTTTGCGAATTAAACCCTTTCACCTAACTCACGCAAATCCAAGAAATTATTTTATATATACATATGTCTTTTTTAACCGCGATTTATACAAAATCCAAGAAATATATATTATAAATATTATGAATTGAATTGAACCTCATATTTTATTGTAAAATATTTTAATAATCCTTATGCTATATATATAGTGCGATTTCGTTTGGAACCGCGAGAAGAGTTTTTATTTTATTCTATATTATACATAAAAATAATACATCTTTTTTCTATACTATATAAAATCTTGAATGCGTGCGTTTTGTATTCTTTTTGCGCTAATAATTTAATATAAACTTTTTACTCGATTTTTTTTTTGAAGTGATAATGATAATAACCTAATTTAAACCGATATAAATAATTTGTTAACAAAGATATATAATTGGCAATTTATTGTAATATTTTAATATACAATATATATATACAATTTAAGAGCAAGTAAAATGCTTAAGTTAAAAGGAATCAAAGACGGAGTATACGAAAAAAAGCAATATATAAATAGATAGATGTTGAAAAATGAAATATGTTAACACTTTTAGCCCCATAAATAATGAATAGAAATTCATAAATATATATATGTATATATATATACAATGCCGCGGAATATAGATACGCATATAGTATATTATATACCATCATCCATCCATATAGGTATATATATCTATTGATTTTACCTATATATAGGAAAATTCATTATTGATCTCTATATATATATTTATATATATTTTAAATATATAATTTATTATATTGTTTTTTTTTTAGATTCTTTTAAGAAATTTACCTCCTCGTATAATATACATACATCAGTACACACCGCAAAGATGTATATACGATTATAAAAAACGCAAATAAATCGATCACACATTTATAAATTGATTTTATTTTTTCTTTTTCACATAAACATTTTGCTATTGCGATGAAGTTATTTAATTTCCACACATTATTGTATATAAATAAATTTTTTATTTTTTTCCATCGTAATAAAATCTTTTCATCTCTACTATATAAGGAATGGTATATTATATATACATGTAATATTAAATATATAAACAAATGTATAAATTTTAGAATTATTATATTGATGACATCCACAAAATATGGTATTCTTACACCAAAATGTATTACGCAACAATAAAAATCGATAATCACCTTGCTGACAACAGATCATTTTGCGATAAGGTCATTCTGCAAACAAGTAATTTTAGATCAATTATATATATATATGTATATTGTGTATCTATTGAAATCCAAAGTCAGTATACAAATTACTATATATTGTGTCTGTGAAGAGTCCAAGTGATTGTCGATAATATGACCCGTGATAAATGATTAGGATAGAGGTTTTAAAAAAATCTTTTGATATATATTCACTTTGGGTTAATCGAATTAAAATTAAAACATAACAGATATTTTTGTCTTATTATATACGCGTATATTAAAAAAATGTTTATGGAATTTTTGAAAACAATGAAACATATATATATATGAATATAATAATGTTTTTTTTTCTTTTCTTTACTTAATTTAAAATTAAATCAATATAATTTTGTTCATTTAATATAATAAATATAAAACAATAAAAATAATAATATTCTTAAATATTTATGAATTTATTTAATAATTGTATAATATGTATTTAAAAAAGGCGGAATATTATGCGCGTCGTCTGATTGTTATATATAGTTGGTATACATATATTCAAAAACTTGTCTATTGTGTATATATAAATAAATATACTATAAATAAAATAAAAACTAAAAAAGAATTTTAATTTATTTACCAAATGAATTTAAATTATAAAGTCGAGTTTATATATATTAAAATATTTCCAAAATAGACTATCCTTAAAAATTTTCGTATAAATTGTATTTCATTTATAAATTGTATACTTATTAGTCTGCGTGATAATAAGAATTTATTTAAATAATGTATAATGAATAAATAAATCGCTATATGGTAGATAAGTGAATATAAAACAAATTAAAAAAAACTGTTATGGTAATTATTTTTCATTCAACGCAACCAATTATAATGTGTATATACCAAGAGGTTTTTCATTTTAGAAGAAATTCAAATGAATTAAATATTATATAAGTTCCATACCATAATCGATTGGTAATAAAATGTTTCACCGATATGAGTGCCTGAACATACTATAGATATCACTATAAAGATCTTCAGAAATTATAAGAATTACCATAAAAAGAATGGAATACAAAGCGATTTGTTTATATATAAAATAAAATAACGTAAAATTTTCATTATTAATATTTTGCCTATTTACCTATTCATTTTATTCTTGTCAATTTAATGATTTTTTTTATTGTATTATCGCAAATCTTGATGAGCAAAATTGCGATTGCTGAAGCTTTCGGTAATGATAGAAACTCACAGTTTTACTGTGTTATAGTATAAATATGTGTTCAACTTTTTGGATAGGTTTCAGATTAGTAGCAGGACCAGAAATAATTTTGGTGGAACTTTGAAAATTACCTATTTTTTCTAATTTCGAAATTTCAATAACTTTCTTAATTCTAAAGATAATTGAAACGGATTGTTGCGCTTTCTTATATCGTTTGGATCCCTAGGAACAATGATAAAACATCCAATCAACATGGATTTATTGCATGAATAAAAATAAATAAAATAGAAAATTTTGTATTATTAACTCTTTGCAATATGTTTTCGAATCTTTTCATATTCGAATCTGCCATTTTTCTATTTGAATTAAAATCATGTGCTTTATTTGTTAAAACTTTATTGTGCCAAATTTACTCACTCAGATAAGATATAAAACATATAATTTCATATTATATATAAGTTCTAATAAAGTGTATATATATATTCATAGACATTTCATAGACAAATATTTTCTATATATATATATATATAAAGAGTGATTTAAAAATCGATGTTCCAGTTTTAGCAATATTATATAAGTATCATAAATCTTTCAATTTATAATTTTATATCACATTATAAAGAATTTTATATCCTATATATATATATATATATAAACTGCTATGCTATAGTATATAGTAAAATGGAATAAGGACATTTTCAATTCCTTTTATTATTTATTTTTAAGAAAAGACACAATTATATATAGGTCATATACACAATTGAAAATAAATACACGCAGTGCCATGTTTAAATAATAAAATATATAGATCATTTTTTTCAAATAAATAATACTATATATAAATATATACAGAGAAACAAATATGATGTCGCATTCATATCTCTATAAAATTACTTATTTGATAAAATATATAATAGTAAATGAGTTCGTGCATGTTCGCATGTATATATAGAAAAGTTATCTTGCTGCCAAAAAGGGAGTGAACTTCAAATGAGGGTTGAATATATTTTCTGACATACCCCACATCTTCCATATATTATATATATATAGCTTACGCATTGCGTATTGTGATAAAGATGATAATAAAACCATTAGAGTTTTTTTTTTTTTAATAAATATTATAAGTTTGAGTTTTGAAAACATTTAAAAATCAAGGAAAACAATTTTGATTGATTAAAACTTGAATATAAATTTGTTTAATCATCTATATTTTTTTGTTTGTCATTTGTTAAAAGAAAATTCATATATTAATTGTGAAAGTAAATTCATTAATATATACATAAATTATTATTATTATATAAGCATATTTATATTTTTCATAAACAATATCAAAATAACTATAATTTATAATAAAGAAAAAATTATTTATTAATATTTTTTTTTATTTTGATATTTTTCTTGTCTTTAAATCATATATAGATTGACGAGGTGACGTGTTAAATATTTTCAAATGCTTTTTACAACATTATTAGATATATATTTATACATATGTATAGTATATACACTTATATTATATACAGATGTACAAAAAACCTGTGATTATAAATACATATAACTATATACGAAACGCGAATCGAAAGCTATATACACCACATCCCAGATATATACGCATACATCATCATCAAATCAGACAATTGATAAAACGATAATTATCATATATATAAAAAGTATACAAAAAATTTCGTTGAGATATGGACAACGGCACGACCAAAAATATAAAGTATGGATATTACTTAATAATTATATTAATTCATTCATCGATTGCAATTGAAGGTATAAGTAAGTATACAAAAAAATTTGTTTATTCTATACATATATATATATAAATAATAATAATAATAATCATTTGCATGGGGAAAAACAATTGGAAAATACTTCTATTGTTTTTTCTATATATATAAAAAATTATACCATTTGGAAAAACAGTTCTAAGCAGTGAAAATTTGTCGTGATAATCCAAACGATAGAATATTATCTATTTAAAATTAAAACAATTGTAGTTACCAAAAAAGTTTTCCAAATTTTTTATTTGTTTGACATTTTCTGGATTTTTTGGTTCAAATTTGATTTCTTCTTCAATTTAAAAATTCTATCAATTTGTGATTTTTCATAGAAGAAAATTTTTATTCAAATGGTCGATTTTCCAGAAAATTTTGGTTGATAAAACAATTTTTTTTTTTTTATTGTATAATAATTCATTTATTTTGAATATCCTTCTTACCATATTCAGAATATCCTATCGATTTTGGACGTTCAGGACAAATTTTCAATAAATTATATCTGATAAGAATTGGTAAATATCTATGTAAAATTATATGGTTTGAGTTATTAACGGAAATTATTCTTTAAGATCTAATTTGATGTGTATGGAAAACATATAACATATAGGAATGTTTCACAATCATTATATATTGAAATACTTTTTCCATTGTAGAACTAATTTTTTATATATACATCTCGATACATTGAAATTCAAAGGCTTCCATTCTCTTTTAACAAAGCCTTTGTCAATTTGGCAGTAATTTCCATTGATAATACAAAAAAAAAACAAATAATTTATGAATGTTTAAGAGAAAAAAAACGGTTTTGAAAATGATATTGTATATATAAGACATTTTATTGGGCTATATTAATACAAGATATTTATACACAAAACAATATATTATACAAAAAAAAAAATAATATATATATATATAAAGATTATTATTATTAAACAGTGGAATGTCTTAAAGATAACAGGAGTCAATTAAAATTTTTGAAGAGAATTCCTTTTGCAATATCCGCACATATAAAAAAAAAACTATCAGAAGTTAAATATAAAAATGTATATAAATAAAGAATTAAAAACAAACAAAAAAACTCAAAAATTTAGTTGATTGAATTTCATATTGTATTTTTAGTTTAAATACAATATTATATATGGTTCATCATCGCATATGTTATTTTTTATGTATAGGTAGGTTTTTGATTTTATTCAATAATATAGAATAGTATAAATAAATATATATATAAATTGAAAATAGCATCTTTTTAAAAAGAAGCGGATATGCTGTTTAAATCAGTTTTTAATATATTGAATATACTGTATAGGTATATTATTATTATTAGATACGATATACGATAGATTATTAATTTTCCACAAAATGTTTAAAAAAAATATTTTTTTTTAAACGGCAAAACAATAAATATATATTGCTGAACGTTGATTGAAATATCGATTATTTAACGTGTATCTCATCAATAATAATAATAATAATAATAAATAAAAATTATTAAAATGTCAATACAAGTTATATTATTTTTTTTTTTTTTGAATTTGTATATTGATTTTAAATCTGATTTTTAAAATTTTTTTTTTTGATTCGTTCTAATTCTAATTAATGTTTTTTTTTGATTTTTTCATATTTATATATGAGATTATATACAATATATAATTGCTATATTGGGGGGGAAAGCACAATATTTAGTTTTATCTATGGTTTATTTTTTTATAATAGTTAATAATATGACATTTAAAAATTTATATGGATCAATAATATATATGTGACACGAATTAAACTATAGATTGTCTGAATCGTGAATATTGCGTAAACAAAAATTGCGAATAATTCATATAAAATAATGAATTTTAAAGAATTGTTTAACCAATAACCGAATCTAGCAAAAACTTTAACACATTGCGGAAGATCCGGAACATATTTTTTTTTATTATAAAGAGATGGTTTGAGAAAATACTCCATATTAATCAGCTTTATCAGAAAAAATGCACTTGTTTAAAAAATATATCAGACAAATCAGCCAGTGGAGCGAAAAGAAAGAAAACGGAAACATTTCTAATAATTGAATAAATGAATCCGTTTATTAAATCAAAATCCACTTCTTGTTCTAATTATAATCATACAATAGTTTATATAAACGCAAACAAGAAAGTTTGTAAAAACAATTAATGTTTTTTTATTTTATTTCTTTCTTCATATATTTAAATTCAATAATTCAAAGAAATAATTAAATTTGCCTTTAATTTGTATAAGAAATGGTATTTTTAGGTAACAGAAAAAAAACATAAATAGAAATATCTATAAAATCAAAGGAAAAACAAATATAAATTAATATATTTTCATTTTAAATAAAATGGAATTTTTTTGGAGATATATGTATACAAAGAGAGATAGATATGCAAAAACTTCATTCTACCACACACAACAAATTCATCCATCCAAATGTTATATACAGAATCTGAATATATATATATTTATATTATATTATAAATAGGCAAAATAATATATATATATATATATATAGATAGGTATTTGAACATTTCCGACGCAATCATTAAAGTAAACAATAAACATCACATACATTTAATTAAGTAAATTTACATTAAAAAAACCAAAAAAAAAAATTATGTACATACAGCGAGAAATATCTGTTTATATATTTATATATAAATTTTATAGAAGTAATAATATATTATATGTATGGAGGCCGTAAAGTAATGTCGTTTTTTTTTTTTCCTTTTCATTAACATCAAACAAATAAAATAAAAACAATCTTAATTATAAACCTCTCGCGTTATCAACAACCTTTTACCATCTATACATAAATATATAAATATTATTATTATTATTTTGGAAATATTTCGATAAAAATTGCCAAGCAGTTTTGATAAAAAATCTCTCAGTTCAATTTATATTAATGTGCAGTCTTTCTGGTCTAAAATGGCCTTTTTGCAGTTCAATTAAATTGCAATTGATTTATATACAATACATTTTTTTTTCAAAGTAAATGCATTTTTCTATATAATCATTGATCATATATAGACTTGTAACTATCCTGAGTTTTGGATTTGGACCAGAAATAGAAGTATATGACCCATTTTTTCGTATCTATTTTGCTTTTTTCTATATAATATAGGGGCGGTTAAGCTCGAATATCGTGGGATATGACAGATCATCCCTACTCTCCAATTGGGGTTTGGTACAAAAATGCAAGAAAATATATTACCATTCAGTTTTTCTGATTTAATCCCATTCAGACGAGATCCCCCAAAGATACAATCGATTACTACAGATATTTACAGATATTTCTAATCAATTGACTTGAAATTTTGGGATCTTGACATATGATGAAAAATGGAAAAAATTTTGTATCGGAAAATGTAGCTATTTTGGTATCATTTTATTTATTCAATTCTATATATATATAGTAACCTCATATACTGTATATATATATATATATATAGAGAGTATATTGGAAAATATTTCTGTTGCTGATTATAACTTTATGTCTACTGAAAAAAAAAAAAAAATATGTATCTATCCACATTCACTGTATAATACAAGATTATATATGTATATATATTAAAACTATAAAACTATTTGATGTTAACAAAAATTTGTCTTAAATATGCAACATACCTACATATATTTATTCTTCGTCGTATACATATCGTACAAACAAACAAACAAACATACACACAACAAAATCGTGAATCTTTCAAGTAAAATATTATCATTATATATGCGTATATTTATTAATATCATTTAATATATTTATTACCTGCCAATGTATATAATTTAAAAAAAATGTTAAAAGTGGCCGTATGTGTGTGTGTTGTTTTTATTTTATATATATATATATATGTACATTTTTACAACAAACATCATTTTTATTTTATTAATTATCATAAATTTTTTTTTAGAAAATATTTATTTTATATATACTCGTCGTATATATATGTAACATATATATACTGTATAGGTAAATATGTACAAATGAGCATATATAGTTGATAGAAGAAAACACAGTAAAACCTGCTAATTGTAATTTCGTTGACCGCACTTGTTGGCGGTTACTATATATATATATATATTGATCGATTTGAATGATCATAGAGATTAACGATTCTGTTTTCAGAATAGTTTTCAAAATTACTGCGTAAAAAGGTAGGTTCAATCAAAGGGGAATCAAAAAGACTTCATTTTTTCCTCTATATATATAATCTCTATAATATCTGACCAACTTGATAAATTTTTTTTGGTTGGTCTCACTATTGGTCAACTTAGATTTTACTGTATATTTATATTTGGTCGTTAGCATAGAAATATATATGGGCATACGGGTTGGACAAAAAGTTCATCTAAATTGGGAAATTCTTTCAGCAACAATCATTCATTGCGAGTGATTTGGAATTCGGCCAGCAATTCAAAAGATACAGTTTTTCCTAAAACGCATTGTTCTCCATTGATAGAAATGAATGTAGTTTTGTTCAACTCCAGGATTAAAAAAAAAAACGTATCATAAATACGTTTATACGTTTGCAATCAGATAATCAGATATATTACTATAATCATTCACTGTACAAATAATTTTCTCTAAATTGATTAAGGACTTTTTGACCACACACACATAGGCATTTCAATATATAGATTTTAATAGATATACTACACCATATAATATAGGTAAGGTAGGTAGACTTTGGTTGCGGTTTGTTATTATTATTATTATTGTTGGTGTGTTATAATATATAATAAATAAAAGTCTAAAAAAAAGACTGTGGTATAGATAGATGAATAGAGAGAAAGATTATATTGACAAGAAAAAATACCATATTATTTTTTTTTTTAAATAAATTGTAAAAATTGTTAAGCAAACTCTATATATGTATGTATATAATATAATATTTGTTTATTTGTTATTTACATTATCTGAAATGATTTTTTTTTTCTTTACAATATTTATACATACCATAATATTTTCCGTCAAGATCCGCGTTCTTTTTTTTTTTTTTTTCTATATTTCTTGTTTTTAACTCTATTATAAATACACTTATGTATTGTATATATATATATAGATTTAAAATTTTTATATCCAATCTTAAAACGTCGCAACTAAAGGTTTTTTTCTTGCTATTTTCATATTTCATATGAAATTATATGTTTTGTTTTTATTTTTATGTAATATATGTTTTTGTTTCTGTGAAAGTTTTTTTTAACCATAAATATATAGACACAATTATTATGTAATAATATAAATTTTCAAAGTATAAACAATCAACAAATTGACTATATAATTTTTAAATTTAGAATCTGGTTATTTTATCCTAATTATATATATTCATCATGTAGATCATGTTTCATTTTCCTGTTGAATGAATTTTAATAAATTGAACACGCATACTTTAAATGAAAGGGAATCTATATAGACTATATAACTGAATACATATGCACACAGAGCAATGCAAGTTTAGTTAAAAATTTAATAGATTAATTTTGATAGATTAAATGGACTGTGTAATACGAATACGAATAGAATTGTGTAAACTATAGTAAAATAAGGGATTTTTTACATCGAATTTACTTGGTTTCTTTTATCTCTTAACTCATAAATGTTTTTAATAAATCTCAGAATAATCAAAAGAATTAGCATTTTATTTTATATTTTACAATTTTGATAATAAATCCATTAAAAATTTATAGTTATGCAAGCTATAAAAATGTTTACAAAATCTAATCCTTAAAGCAGATCCTGCAAAAAAAAAACATAGAATTTCTATTTGAATGTTAATATCGTGGTATTGCGTTCGATTGGCAAAGAATAACAAGGTTGCGAATATTGCCCGTCGAAACTCGCTAAACCAATCCAATGTATTGTAATATAGATACATTATAAAATGCAACTTATTATATATCATAATAATAATAATAATAATATAAATTTATTATTAGAAATACCAATGCATAATTTATTTATTTAAACAACCACAAAATCACGATTATTATGGAATTGTATATATAGTGTATTATATATTAATGAAATATTAAAATTAATGTATGCATACATTGTATTATATTCTATCTATTATTATAATTATATATATGAACATATAGTTATTTAGGGCATCATAAACAATATATACATATATTGTATATAAGAGGAGGATATCATCTTATAACGAGGAGAATTTAATAAAAATAAATAAACATACCATTACGTACAATATAGTAATAATAGAGTAATGTTTAAAATAATTATAATAATAATATAAACAATTATAATTGCTTTTAATCATAAATATTATTATTATTATTATTATATAGAAACATAATAATTTAATAAAAATAGTATATACTTGAAATCTGAAATCTAATAATTTATTCAAGTATCTCTCTATTGCAAATAATAATTTATTATACAATATATATATATTGATGTGTGTTTCTTTTTTTTTTCTGTTTTGTATTAAAATGATATCCATCTCCTCGCCGTCGTCGTCGTCGTCGTCGTCGACGTCGTCAATGAATAAGTAAAGTAAATTTAATATAGAAAAAAATTTAATAAAACAGTGGGCCCTCGTATAACCCGCGATATCCATTTAAAATGCGGTTTAAATATTTAAAACATGATTTACAAATTGTGATAATCTTTAGTCCTCAAAACGAATGGTTCAGTTTTGTTACTTTTCGCGTAGATGTGGGGAAAAATGTCTTTATAAATTAGTGATGGGAATTATATATTCCAATTATAAAGTAGAGTTTTGAACCCCAAATTGTATAGAGATTTTACTATTTCTTTTTTTATTTATCATCCTTGCTTATTATAATAATAAGAACCTCGGTATAACCTCATTGCGTTATAACGAGGCCCTAATGTAAAAACATATATTATACAAATAATAATAATAATAATAATAATAATCTTTTTCCATAAGAATAATTTTAATTATATTATTCTGTTTTTTTTTTACACGATAGTTTTTTTTGTATTTATTTATTATTATAATAAATATTTATAAATACCTTATTTTATAGGACATGGTCATTAAAAAAAAAGAAAAAAGAAAAAAATAAATAATAAAAATAAAAATATGTGTGCAAATTTTTTGCTCTATTGATGTTGTTAAATGCGAATTAATTTTTAATTTTGCTTTATTCATCAACCACCGCCGCCGCCGCCGCCGCGCATAATTTATTAAATATGAATAATTATATAATGAATTAATTTTTTTTTAAATTAAAATACAAACTATACATCGATTGTTTGTAAAAAATTATTATTACACTCGACTTAATTATAATTGGAAAAGTTTATTAAAAAAAAAAACAAAATAATTTAGCACAAAAATTAATGTATTATAGTATAAAGAACAATAATATATATACTATATATACTGTAATTAAAATTCATTTTTTCATTTTAATTTCAATTTCAGTTGGACGAAGGGAACCGTGCTCTAATGAAGGTGAAATTGTACCAGTTTCAATTATAGATACGGCATGTTTTAAATGTATATGTCAGGTAGGTTTTTTTATTTCTAAAAAATTTTATCATATTCAAATTTTTACGATGTTTATTTTGTATAAGAATGGATTTTAAAGTTAAAAATTATTATTTGGTTGTATATTGCACAAATTTTTCACATACAAATCAGTTTTGTTATTTGTTACGGTTTAAATAAAAAAAAAAGGGAAACGATTTTATATCAAGGATTTTTCATCCATTCCACCAATTTCAAATGGTATACAAACACAATGGGAAAACCAAGGGGAAAATAAACCCAAAGGGAAAAACCTTTTATACCGTAGAATATCGTTGAAGAGATTTTATCCAGTATGCATCGGGGTCATATCCGGGTTATTACGATAAGATAGTCTATATCTGATTACCTGCGTGGCTGGAGTATATATTGCTAAAGACATATGTATATTAAGGAATGTTATACATACATATAAATTCTTTATCCAAATTATTAACCTCCTCTCTGTTGGTACACAATTACAATTATCTCGAAGCTGTTTTTTTTGTTTTTTGTTGTGGATATTCATTGTAAATGTGAAAAAATTGATTGTAAAAAAAAGGTATAATAATAATAATCATATATATAATAATAATAATAATAAAATAAACGTATGTGTATCTAAAGAAAAAATACTTTGACTTGTAAATATGTTTATAATACAATATATATATATATATATGTATCTTTGCCATATAGAAAACCCAGTTATAATAAATTTACAGCTATATAGCTACAAATATATAAAACAAAATTTTCTTCGAATGAATTCCGATTATCTCTTTCGTAATAGAATTTATTATAAAAAAAAAAAAAAAATAAATAATAATATGCTAAAAGAAAAAGAAAAAAAAAAAACAAGTGGTACACGAACGGCCTTTACCGACCTTGTTCATATAATATATATTTATATATAAATCTTATGTTGTTGGTATTTTTTTTTTGTTTTCAATCTGTATCTATATATATATATGATTTGTGTATATTAAAAAAAAAAATACAACGTGTTTTTTAACTTTTTTTTATTATTATTATTATTATATAGTATATACAAATACTATACGTTATGATGACGATAATGATGGTGATGGTGATGATGATTTTGATGCTGATGAAATGATGTATGTCTAAAAAATAACAATTTTTTTTTAGATTTGTTTTATCTGTTTTATATATTATTATTTGATTTTTTTTTTATTATATGTTATGATGTCTCTCTAAACTTAAATCTAATATATTAAACAATATATATATTACTATTATATATGATTATTATTATTATTATTATTAACAAGAGAGTAGCGCAAAATACAAAATAATTTAAAAAAAATATATGAAATAGTATATGAAACATATATTAATCGTAAAACCCGTTCGAACCAAAACGTGAGTCTGTTTTTTAGAACTTAACTTTTCACTTTTTTAAATATCTTTCAGGAAAAATAGATTTTTTAAAGCTCGATTAAGAATTACTCAATAATTTATGCGACTGATATTTTTTTATTTAACCTTTCATCAACTTTATTTTCCTCATCAATTGCCAATTTCAAATGTGCTTAACCCTCATCCTCTGTTCAAGGAACAAAACCATTCCAATAGAGATTTTGGAATAAAATTGAATTAGAATCAGGAAAATGTAAATTAACTTTAACATATTTCGCGTTTTATTTGTTTGCAAGTGCAACCAATCATATATACAAATCCAAAAGTTGGATAAAAAATGACCAATGGATAATTAATATATAGAATAAGGGCGATTCATTAACGGATTCACACACAATCTAAACTCTTAAATCCCATCCCATCTTTAACATAACAATAACTGAAAAAAAAAACAACGTTAAAATGTTGAAGATTTCAATGAAATGAAATGAAAATCAATGAGAAAAATAAATTTTGGAGACAGTTTTCAATATTTTCCAATAACCTAACTATAATAAGTCATTTATTTACTGTGCGAGTGCTTATTGAATTTTAAAAATCTTTACGACAAAATTAAGTTTGTTTTTTATATACATTTTTAGTTTCATGCATTCACAAACAAATACATACGCACAACGTATAATCACCATATCATCACTATATACTATGGTATATATATGTATAATAAAAATATAGAGAAAGTTCAAACATTTAAAGTTAATCCCAGTCATCGCAGTCAGTGTATATATAGTACAAATTAAAATTGAATAATCATGTAAAAATTTATAATTTTGTGATTTTATCTGGAAATTTATGTTTATACATAGTTTGAATTTGATAAATTTATATATTGGTGCGGATTGAATTTGATGGACATATTCATTGTCTCTATAAGACAGCTGGTTATAATAATTTTAAAGAATGGGATTAGAATAAATGAAAGGTAGATTTTCACCTCCAAATCCCAAATTGTAATGTTAAATTTCAAGTACATATTACAAAACAATTTTTGTTATATAAACATAAAAATGAAAAACAAACGAAACACATTTGTAACGGATGGATGATTAAATGGGTATTACTTCTGCGCGCCTACAACCTACAATTGGTTTTGGCGTCCATTAACAGCCTTCTCCAACCGGACCTATTTACCGCCAACGTCCGCCAGCCGGAAACGCCGAGGGCCCGAAGGTCCACTTCTACTTCGTCTTTCCACCTACCCCGCGGTCTTCCTACACTCCTAGATCCGCCCGGCTTACTGTCCAGCATTTTTGACGGTATACGATCGCCATCCATTCGTACCACATGACCAAACCACCTCAGGCGACCGATCTTAATGAACCGAACGATGTCAGGTTCGGTATATAATTTATATAGCTCGAAATCGAACCGCCTACGCCACCATCCCCTTTCCTTTGTCGGTCCAAAGATGAGGCGTAGTATTTTCTTTTCGAACCCTCCAAGTCGCCGTTCGGTGGCCTGTGTCATGCACCACGTTTCAGAACCGTAGGTCACAATTGGTCGAATCAGTGTTTGATATAGCTTTAGTTTCAATGTTTTACTCAATGTCTTCGAGAAGAACATCTTTCGCAAACCGTAAAAGGCCTTGTTTCCCGAAGCAATCCGGGATTGAACTTCCTCCGCTATATCGTTTTCGCTGTTTATGCTGCTTCCAAGGTAGCTAAACCTGTCCGCCGTTTCAAATTTGTTCTGACCAATTGATACGCTTTGATGTTGTGCCATAAACCTACTGTTCGTTGGTGCGATCATATACTTGGTTTTCTCCTCGTTTACCCTTAATCCCATTTCCGAAGCTTCACGTTCCAACAGTAAGAACGCTTCTTTAACGGCACCCATACTTCTACCCACCACGTCAATGTCATCGGCATAGCCGAGTAATTGAACAGATGACGTAAAAATAGTGCTGCTGGTGTTAATGGTCGTCCTTCTTATACATTTTTCCAATATAACATTGAAAAACAATGTAGCCAAAGGGTCCCCTTGCCGTACTCCGTCAATGGTTTCAAATGCATCCGATTTGATCCCCCTTATTTGTACCTGAGATGTAACTTGCGTCAGTGTTAGTTTCGACATGGCTATCAATTTTTGTGGGAATCCAAATTCCTCCATCGTGCGCCATAATTTTTCCCTAATAACACTATCGTATGCGGCCTTAAAATCAACAAATAGATGGTGTGTTACTACGTTGAACTCCCTACACTTTTCCATTATCTGTCGTATGACGAACAGTTGATCAGTTGTTGAGCGATCATTACGGAATCCACATTGGTATTCACCAATGACTTCCTCCGCATATGGTAATAGGCGCTTATGCAACACATAAGCGAGTACCTTATATGTTGCATTCAGCAAAGATATTCCCCGATAGTTGGAACACTCCATCCTGTCTCCCTTCTTGTGTATTGGCACAATTACAGCAAGCTTCCACTCCTGTGGTATAACCTCATAGTTCCAAACATGCACAATTAGCTCGTGTATACTATTCCACAATACATCCCCTCCACATTTTAAGAGTTCACCAGGTACGCCGTCAGATCCAGCCGCCTTTCCATTCTTGAGCTTCAGAATGGCTTCTCTGGTTTCCTCATATGTTGGTTCCGAAATTAGTGGTTGTGCTGTTTGGTACGGAAGTTCGTTTTCTGCATTTATACCAATTGGGTTGCTTGCTGTAAGTAGATCTTTAAAATACTCCGCCCATCTCGCGATGGCTCTTTCTTCATCCGCCAAAATTTCACCGCTGGTATCCTTACAAAGAAGGGGTTGTTGTATAAATCCGCTAGTTACAGATCTTATTCTCCTGTACAAATTTTTACTGTCATTCATGCTGGACAGCGTGTCTATATCCCGCAAAATATCCTGCTCATGACGCATTTTCTTGTTTCGGAATAATTTGCGTTCAATGGATCTTTTGGTTCTGTAGTCATCCATGGCAGTTCGTGTGGCGCGCTGAAGATATTTTAAACGCGCTTGGTTCTTTTCTTCATGAGCCGTTTTACATGCGTCATCGAACCAACCATTTCTGACCACGCCAGGTTTCAACTTTACCGTCTCCTCTGCCGCCATTTTCATGCAATTACGTAATCGATTCCACATATCATTACACGTGTTTTGCTGTTGATCCACATCTGTTCGAACAATTAACTCCACCAATTTATCTTCGTACTGTTGTTTTACTTGGTCATTTTTGAGATTTTCCAAATTGAATCCTCTCGCAATGACTTTTTGGCGGTTTGCACTAACACGATATCTGAACAAAGCTCTTACGAGATAATGATCAGAATCAATGTTAGGTCCTCTACAGCTCCTTACATCCAGTATGTCGGACGCATGACGACTGTCAATGAGTACGTGGTCTATTTGGTTTGTTGTTTTAGTATCGGGCGAACACCATGTTCCTTTGTGTATGTTCTTATGTGGGAAACGTGTGCTGGCTACTATCATATTGTTTGATATTGTGAAATCGACTAAACGCTCGCCGTTATTATTGCAGTGTGTATGAAGGCTATGTTGACCAATTGCCGGTCGATATACAATTTCCCTACCAACCTGTGCATTAAAATCGCCAAGCACGATTTTAATGTCACGACTAGGAGCTTGATTGTAAATACGGTTGAGCTTTTCGTAAAACAAATCCTTCGTGTCTGCATCTTTGTTTTCTGTTGGGGCGTGTACGTTAATAAAGGTTACATTAAAAAATTTTCCCTTTATTCGTAACGTACAAAATTTTTCGTCAATGGGGTTGAAACCAATGACTGATTCTTTCGCTTTACCCATTACAATAAAGCCGGTGCCGAATAACCCTGTTTTATTTCTACCGCTATAGTAGAATTTGTATTCTTTACTGGATAAGATGTTCTTTCCAGGCCACCGTGTTTCCTGGACCGCTGTTATGTCCAGTTTAGCTTTCTTTAAGCAATCAGTCAAAGTTTTTAAACCGCCCGCGCGCAGTATTGTCCTCACGTTCCATGACGCCAGTTTTAAATCATTGTCCTTGTTCCATTGCCTGAGTCGTTGCCGTTTTTCCTGTCCTGTCCGAGGCACTGTTGCTAGTTTCATAATTTGTTGTTTTTACGGTGTCGGTAATTAGCCGTACGACCAACCGCATGGGATTCGCACTTACAATTTTAGCCTGAATGATACGGATTGTATCATTCAGTTACCGTTGGTTACCACGTGGAGGTAAAGTAAGCACTTGATCAGGAACTCAACAGTTGCAACACTGGGTCAGCGACCAGTCAGTGCCTACCCTATTGATCCCAATCCAAACCAACGATTAAATGGGTATAGATCGATGTAATTATAGGCTAATAATATTGGAACATTCCCCAATATTTTTAAATAATTAAATAAAAATAAAGCTAATTGAAATTTTCAGCATAATCTTTGTTGTTCGCAAGCAAAAGTGTGGGGATCCAAGAAAACCAATATAGAGACAACGGAATTTTTGCATTTATTTTATATATAGTGTGTGGTGATGTACCCCAAAAATCAAAATTAATTAATCACTTTATATTTTTCGTATATATGCATAAGTGCTTTTTGTTGGTATACATATATTTCATATATATAATTTCAAAGTTGAATTGAATGTGGCATATAAATCATTTATGTATATATTTAAATATATATGTATAGATAGATACATAGATACATATATAGGAGAAATACAAAACATCAATTATAATGATAATGATGATGGAATGAATTTTATATACATAGAGCAGAGATGTATGTTAATTGAATGATTTGCTAAAAAAAAGTGACGTGTATATTACATTTGTAAAGTATAGGCGCCATGGTGACGCCGCGAGTCTTAATAAATATAAGCAATTCTTTCTTTTATATATATATATATAATATATTATAAATTGTAATGGAATTATTAAAATTCCATTTGTATTTCATTTTTATATATACACATATTTATTAATGCATACGTATATAATTTTATATAAAAACAATCACTATATATATATATATATATATATATACTTATTTTATTTACTATATAGTATGTAAATATATTTAAAACAATTATAATTTTACAAGAAAGTGAAAATATATATACATATGATGGTCGCCTATCGATTCAAAAATTAGAAAATCTTATAGATGAGAGAAATTAGTGAATTTTACTATATATAAAACAAAAAATATTATTGAATTTCCCAATTGACTTTCTTTTAAACGTCTTCTTTTTTTTCCTAAATGTACTATTTTTCTATATATGACTGTGGGTTTCGAGGATTGTCCATTCCGTCAATGAACCGCTTAGTATATATATACATGATATTAAACAAAATTCCTAACAATTTTTGTTTAATTTTTAAACAACTAATGCACTTTTCAAATCGTTTTAGTTTTATAATTTTCTTAAAATAAAAGTATAACAGAAGAAAAGTATTCTGTGATAGGAAAACTTAGACGGTAGTGGGTTAAATATAGAAAAAAACGCATTCATTATTTTTTAATATAAGTATATACACACTATACCAAACATCATATGAATTAAAATGAATGCATGTCATATATATATATATTGCATCCATCATATATATTGCATTTATTTTCTATATATTTATATATTGTATATATATATACAGATTAGAAAATGTGATTGTTTTTTTTTGAAATTATGTATACCATCATGTATCATCGTATAACAACACCACACACCACTTATACAATATAAAAAAGTTAGACATTCCAATAAAATGTTTTTTGTTTTTATTATAATAATAATAATAGAAAACATATCAATGATAAATATAATTTATTGTGCGTTCGGACAAATCACGTTCAATATACATTCAATGAATATAATTAAAATTGTATATATATAGATATAATATAAAGAAGAAGAAGAACAAGTGCCAGAAAAAATAGTTGTGAAAAGATAATTAAAAAGAAAAAAAAATCTATTGTTAATAATTACTTGTATAATAAATAATAATATATGCATGCGTTTAAGATCGCATATGTGCCATACTAAATATGACTCTCTAAATAAGTCCACAAATCTTACAATAAATTTAGTTAGACTTTATTTTAATCAATCAAGGGATTAAAATTTGCAGAAAGATAATCCAATGGGCCGATTCGCAATTTCTCAATATAGATTTAATTTATTTAAATTTCAAATTAGAATTGGTTAAGCAAATTAAATATATGACCAACACCAATATATTGAGCTAAAATTATAAGCTATACAAAACATTGAAAATAAAAACAAATTAATTGTACAAAAATAACAAAATTTCTGTGGAAAATTCAGCCATAATTGTCATGTTCAATGAATCATTTGAAAACTGATTGTACCTTTCGGGATAATTTCAGGATCGTTGGAGATGGTCAGAGACACATTTGCTCATGCCTCGCCTGAAGTTATTGCTAATGGATTTCTTTTTCCTTGCAACCTAAAACGATATGACTGTTGATATTATACAAGATATATAAATGTAATATATCATAAATGCATTTTGTCTCTGGATCAAAATGTTTTGTTGACATTATTATTATTATTATTATAAATATTTTTATATGGCTTTTGTTTATTTTATATATAGTTGCGTGTCGTTTATTATCGTTTACATATACGCATATATGTTGAAGTCATATAATAACAATTTAATAATAAATATGTGTACTAATCAGAATGGTATTATAATGCATCAAATATATAGAAGTTAAATGATTGTTGATATTATGTATATGGATCGATATTGATATTCAAATATAATAATAATCTTATTCCCCCACCCCATTTATTTTTTGATTAAATTACAATAACTTTTCTTTTTTTTTATTGTATATAAACATGAATGGAAAACCTTAATTAAATTCTTGGGTAATTTTAAAAATTTCCGAATAACAAATCTCTTATATTTTTTTAACACCGCATTGAACAGATCGTTATCTACTAATATGGTTCAATATATCCAAAAATATTTTATTATTTCGTCTTTTATATAACATCGATCATTATAACGAATTTTCCCTCAAAACATAAATAGTTTTTTTTTAATAAAATGGATTACATTTCAACGATAAACATTTTTATTTTGTCGTTTGGTTTTACGACATGTTTTTTTTAATATATGTACCATATATAAAAGTTATAATAAGTGGATGTATATATGAATATGAATGCATATATATTATGTATATAGCGATGTTTAGTGCAAAAAAAAAAAAAAACGTTCATCCTACGCGAATTTTTTCTTTTTGATATACATATACATAATGTTTTTTTTTTATACATATCTTTAGCGTAAAAAAGAAACTTGAATTAAATAAAATAACATATATATACAGAGAGACTTTTTATTAAATTATCTGCAGAAATAAAAAAAAAAACCAACCGAAACCAAACCAAAAGCAATAACAAAATTCAACACAACAACACAATACCAGAAATTGCGCGATTTGTAAACTACAAAAAAAAAAAAAAAAAACAAAGTGTTTTATAATTATTGATAAGAAGAAAAAATCATTAAGAAAATATATATTTTCTGTATTTTAAAATATATATATATATAGAATTAAAAAAAAAAATTTATCATATTTAAAATCATTTATAGTATTAAATAATCACCACCTTATTATAATTTTTTTCCATTTACTAATGTATTTCCTTTTTTTTTTTTGTTTTTTTTTTGTTTTTATAATATAATATTTAGAATGGATTTGTTGAATGTGAACAGGAACAATGTCCGTCAGTTGATGATTGCTACATGTTAGAGAATACAAAAAATGGATGCTGTGAAAAATGTAAAGATTGTGTATTTAATGGTAAAATCTATTCAAGTGGTACGGAATGGGTGGAACCCGAAGCACCATGTATTAATTTTAAATGTATTGCCGGTGTTATAACGGAAACAAATATACAATGTCATACACAATGTAGTGATCCACAACCGCCAAGAGTCGGTCAATGCTGTCCAACTTGTTTAGGTATGGTTTAAAAGTCATGATATTTTTTTAAATCTGTCATATTATACGCATTTCAAAAGAAACAGTTTTTGTTAAACGTATTAAAAAAAGCACACAATTTGTTTGTGTGTCATGCAATTCATTATAGGATAATTTTCATAAATATATAGGATTTTCAACAAATAATTTTGTCTTTGTTTTGCCATTATTATTATACTATATATAGGATTTATATTGGGGAACATTTTTACCATTACATTATCGAATATAAAGTATAGATCTCTCAATGACTATATACTAAAAAAGTACATCATTTTGTTTGAGCCTTAGAATTCATAATATAATTTTCATAAATATACCGAATATTGTGTCCAAAAATACGACACGATTTCCCACGGCGGGCCAACATTATCACTAGCCGCACAATACACCAATTTCGATGCATTTTTAATGAACGGAATTTTATATACCATATAAGTAAAAAATTGGATTCAAATTTTTGCATATATATATCGAGTAAAAAGGATCAATCGATTATAATAATATATATAACTATATACATATATGACGTTTGATTGCGTGAGAACTATAAAGAAAAATGCTATTGATAGGTATATATAATATAATATTCTTTATTATTTATATATCGCTCGTATAATCTCGTATACATAAATTGATATTTATTTTTATTTTATTTTATATATATATATATATAAGAAATTATTCACTTAAGTCAATATTGACCGGATTATTTGTTTATGGGTGGTCCATTTATATACGATATATAAAATTGTATTTATATATCAGACTTTATATTAACGATATATGTATACCTCTCTATATAGCATGTTTTATTTTATCGTTAAAGGTTTTTTTTTTCTTTCAATTCTTATATGTATATAAATATATATTGTTTCAGATTATATTTTATTTATTTATTATATTTTTTTAGCGTATTTTTCAATATTTTTTTTATTCATAATAAAATTGTTAATTTTTTGTATAAATTTCTTTAATGTTCCGAATAATTTTTATCCCGATAGTGCATATATCTATCTATAGATACTATGAGAAAAGTTTGTTTGTGAATAGTTTAAAAAATGTCTTCTATAATTTATTTATTTTCAATTATAGTTTCTATATAAACTCTATTAATGATGTGATTTTATCTTTTATTATTTTATTTCTATTAATGGCAGCTAAAATTACATCCCGTGTGTGTTGTGTTTGATTGAACTTAATTGATTATTATTGTGTGAAAAAATATCTTTCTTTTAATGTATAATATAATCTGATAGTGAAGAAAAAAGTCTGGCAGATAGTCAACTCATCAAAATATGTCAACTTTACCAACACCCCCCAAACTGAAAGATCAAATTTCTTTTTAATAACCCTCTTCCCTATAAATATAAATGAGTTTTAAAACTGTTTTGTTGTCGATCAAATGGTCAATGTTACGTATCGCGAACAAATTACGCTATTTGTCCAATTTCAAGGGATCTGAAGTTAATTTTTCATAACTTAAATCAAATTTTATCTTTGCTTAAACCTCAAAATTCTTTTTTTTAGTATACGCGATGATTACCAAAATATTTCTATTTTCCCAAACTTTAATAATAATATATAAATAAATACAAAACACATCTTATATGGTTTTTATTGTATATAATTAAACAACAAAAAACAAAGCAGAATATTTATCAAAAACTAATAATGCATATAAAAATAAATTTGTTTTACGAATATAAAAAAAAAAAACTTTAATTTATAATTTTTTTTCTTCTTCTCATATACCTATACCTCTACCTATACTATATAAATTTTATTATAATTTGGTTTTCCTTTTATATATACCATATATTATGAATTTATTTATGAGAATATAACATAATTATTATTGTGGTCCCCTTATTTTATTATTTTTTCGTTTTGGTTTTAATTAATTATATTATATATATATATATATACTTTCTGAAATGATGAAATGTGTTTAGATTATAAGACGTCCTACTGTTTTTTTTTAATATTATATTTATAATATACAAAATTCAAATCATTATTAACATCCTCAAAAGAATTTCATTTTGGAATATTTACATAATTATATTTTTTTTTAATAATATTATTGTATATTAAAATGTTTTGTTTTTTCTTATTATTTTTTTTTTGTTGAAATTCGTTTTAATATTTTGTTTTCATTCATTCATTCATTCGCATTCTGCCATTTAGACTTTTTGATCCCATATTGCAAACAGTAAACTTTTACTAATTTGACCATTTGGATGGTTGATTATGTTGATCGATTTTAGCAAACAAAACTCAGAATATAGAACTTTTGATGGATGTAAAGAAACATTACAAGAATCACAAATTTGGATAATAAAAATTTAATTCAAATGAAATACAAATCTCATTGCTGATTACGGAACTTTACATTGCGTGTATTCCTATTTTGATTTCAATTATCAAACAGAATTTTCTTTTTCTTTAAACATCTTTAACCTATCTTTAACCACCGAAATTACCCGATTTTATTTGATCGAATGAATGGTCAATTTACACAGGTTTTACAGTATACAATATATAAGAACTGTGCGAAACAATAAAATGTATATAGATAGATACATATACAAGTAGATGCGATGATAACATCAATTTTCCAATTTAATTAACTCATTTCACTTTATATTTTTTTTTTTGTTCATACAACAAAGAACATAAAAAATTATATATTCCGAATTTTAATGTTTATATACTCGCATCATCGCATTATATTTATTTAGTTTTATCATATTTATACATATATGAAAGACGCATATATGAATATTATTATAATTTTGCATCATTAACTATACATATGTCGTTTTCCGATGGGTATGTATACTAAACATTCCACAATATTATGAATATATATATATATATATAGAGTGTGTATTATTCGGTATAGAGGTGGCCGTGGTAGACCAGGTGGGATATTAAATTGCAAAAGAAAATAAAAAAAAAACAATTCAAATTCAAATGCTGCAAATGGGTAAGATTAAAAAAAAAGCAAAATGATGAGATTATATCGCATAAAATATTTATTTGTTTTTACTTCTTAATGCTTTTTTTATAAAAGACCGCATACAGAGAATGCACTTCAGTGTCAATTATGTAACCGCGCAGCGTCAGGCACTTAATGTATTTATATAGATACTAATGGATATATAACTCGAAACAGTTTAAAATGGTCCTCAAAATGTATAATAAAACTTCTATCTATATATAGGAATTGATATACCGAACTAATTTGCATATTATCTTGTTAACAAATGATTTATGTTTTATTTTCCCTTTATATACCACCGCATAATGTAAATTTTCTATACTAAAAAAAAATCATCTCCTCATCTATTTATTTTATTTACTGATGATGAAAATATATTTCTATATGTTTTTGCAGGATGTAGATTTAATGGTCAAATTGTTCAGGATGGTCGAGAGGTAACGTTAAGTGAAGATCCATGTTTAAAATGTTATTGTTCGAATAAACGGTTAACGTGCATGAAACGTGCATGTCCCGTACTACAATGTCCGAAATTAAAACAAATTAAACCAGCAATCGGTGAATGTTGTCCACGGTGTAAAGAGAAACGACCCGTTCAAGATTTTCGTGGAAAATGTATATTTGGAACGGGTTTTCATACAAACGGTGATCGTTTTAAACCCGATCATTGTTCAAATTGTCAATGTAATAATGGTACATCGATATGTCATCGTGACACATGTCCCATTCTAGAATGTCCATTACATTTTCAAAAACTTACACCTGGTGAATGTTGTCCACATTGTCCATTGATAGCCGAAGTAAAATCAACGTGTACATACGAAGGTATAACTTATCAGGTAATTTAATTTATATATCTAAATCGGTAAATTTTTGTTATTATTATTATTATTATAAACAACCATTTATCGAGAATTTTATCACAAAAACCACGCGGGTATTTATGTATTTATAGAATAAAAAAAATCATATATAAAATTTCAGAATAATCAAACATGGAATTTGGATGTATGTAGATCATGTCAATGTCATTCCGGTACAATTAGTTGTGTTCAAGAATCATGTAAACCGGTTAAATGTCGTTCCGATGAAGAACTGATTACACAAAATGATCAATGCTGTCCGAAATGTGTTGAAAGTAAATATAAATTTTTTGTTTGTTTAATTAATATAAAATCTTCTGCTGGATTATAATTAATTGGGTTAGGATTTTCTTTATAATAAATCTATAAAAGGCAATGATTTAAATGGTTTTTAAGTCATAACAATAAGAAACTGTGAGTTTACAATCGTTTCAAAGTCAATCGCGGTTTAATCAAATCATTTGGCTAATCGACACCAGAATCTTTCGAAAAACATCCAAAAAACATTCACACCACTGAATCTTTCCAAATAAATTATTTATTATAATTTTTAATTAATATATTTTATATTTTATATTTTATTGTAACGTCCTATATATAGATGCTGGTATTTGTACCGTATACGGTGATCCACATTATAAAACATTTGATGGTAAATTTTTTCATTTTCAAGGTTCATGTAAATATTTGTTAACGTCCGATTGTGTAAGTAATACATTTTCGATAAGGGTAACAAATGATGCCCGAAAATCAAAATCATCTTCGTCTTGGACGAAAACGGTTACATTGAAATTGGGTTCGATAAAAGTGAATTTAGGTCAAAAACAACGTGTTAAAATTGATGGTAAACGTATACGAATACCATTTCAGTATGATGGTGATGCGGATGGGACAGATGATGGTCATCTATTAAATATTACCAAATCGGATGATTTAATAAATGTTACAACCGGTATTGGTATACAATTATTATGGGATGGTATAAATTTTTTGCAAGTACAAGCCTCATCAATGTACAAAGGAAAATTATGTGGTTTATGTGGTAATTATAATAAAGTGATACGAGATGATTTACAATCACGTCGTGGTGAAAATTATACCGATGATAAAGTATGGTTATTTGCAAATTCATGGAAAGTTGGCGGTACAAAAGCGTGTGCCCGTAAAGATGATCATTTTCGGCGGGTGCCAATGTGCCGATCCAAAAATAAATATTGGACCATTTGTAAGCATTTAAATGAGAGTAATTTTTTCGGTGATTGTGATAGCCGATTGAATCCATCCAATTACATTGAATCATGCAAACGGGATATGTGTGAATGTCCAACGGGTAAATGCTATTGTGAAAGTTTTGCCGCTTATGCTCATGAATGTAAACGATTAGGAGCTAATGTATTACCGATTTGGAAAAAGGCAATGCGTTGTGATACACCAACACAAAAAATTATATTCCGACGACATCGAAAACGTAATAATAATAATAATAATAAGCATGATAATAATAATAACAATAATAATAATAATAATAAACATGATCATAATAATAATAATAATAATCATAATCATAATAATAAAAGAAAATCTATATTTGATTCTTCATCGAAAATGCAAGAACAAATAATGCATCATCATTTACCAAAAAATGGAAAAACAAAAGTAAATAAATTATCAGAATTGCCAATTTATTAGCATAATATTATTATTATTATTATTAAATATTAATTTATTTATTTTTAATTTTTATTTTTTTGTAAATAATGTAATTTTTAAGATTTTTATTTTTTATGATTTTATCTTATTGGTTTGTTTGTGTAAATATCTAAAAAAAAAAAAAAAAAAAAAAAACTAAATAACAAAAATTGTATATTCATTTATAAAACAAAAATTTACCAAAGGATTTCTTACACATGCCTTTACAAACAACAAAAAAACTATATTTAATATTTTCTATTTTACAATTAAATTATTCAATATGAAATAAAAAACTACTAATCTATATCTACGCCGTCTCCCATCCCGCAGTTAAAGGAGTATATAATTCCTAATACATATTCAGTGATTCGAAATTGTTATAACATATAAAGATTACACTTTAAAACTTATGGAAAAATGGCAAAATTGGTAATATTACCAAAAAATAAAATAGAAGAACAACAATTTTTGTTTTGGCCTAACAACTAAAAATTATCGGAAAATTTTAAAATCTATTTCCTTTTACTTTGAAAAGCAAAAAAAAAAAAAAAACTATATAAACGGTGTATTTTCTATATACGAAAAAAATTCCAATTTCAAATGAATTAAACTTCTGATAATAAATTTTTTTTTTAATTTATATTCATAAAATTTGTTATCAGTTAATTATTAAAAAAAACAAAAACAAACTATTTAAAAATGTGGGCGATTAACAAAACAGAAAACAATATATAAATTGCTATTAAAATTTATTGCTTTAAATTGCCCCCGGAAAAAAACAACAACAGCAAAAACTATACTATACAATAATACAAATTCTGTAAATTATTACCATTTTTGCATTTGTAATTTTTTTTTTAAATAATAATAATTATTTAAAAAAAAAATATCTTTTGCAGATTTATAAATTTTTACTTTATATAATATAATCGCTGTGTCGTCTCTCTTTCTATATATATTTTTTTTTTATTTATGTGTAAATATAATTTTTATATTCAATTTCTTTATATATATATTTTTTTTATATTTAAATTTTTTTTCTTTTTTTTTTTTACTTAAAACACAAAGTATTATTATTTATAATAAATAAATTAATTATAATATATACAAATTGTTTGTTCCCCCACAAAACACACACAAAAACACACGAATATTAATTATAATAATTTAATTATATATTTAATATATTGCAATGTATAATTATGGCAAAAAATTGAATGTGTTTTTAATATTTTTAAGAATCAAATATCAATTATATAATATATAGTAGTTAGTATTCATATTTCTAATATATATATATATATACAAAAATATATCGTAAATTTAGTAAAAAAAAAAAACCTATATCTATTTTATTCCAATGCGAAAGTTAATTATTTATTACATTTAAATCTATATATTTATAGTAGTTTTTATTTATATATCTGCCGTTGTTTTGTTTTTGATTTGAATATTTGAATATATAATACATCAAAAATGAAATGAATTTGTTTGACAAAATAAAAAAAAAAATAATTATACAAATTAAAATATATAATTTATTTCTTCATTATATATATATATTTATTATAATAATATTAATTTTGTATTTCCAAAGAAAATCGCACAAAAAAATAAATAAAAAATAAAATAAAAATATATGTATTAAACAAAAATAAAAAATAAAAAAAAGTGCGGAAAATACGCGCGGAGGCATAAAATTTATATTTATAATTAAAATTGGAAATAATTTTTTTTTTTTTTATAATCCATTCAGGTTTTTATAATGATCTCTTTACACTTACATACGCATATTATATATATATTTTTTTTTGTTTAAAACACTAATAATTTATTATTTTTTTTATATTTTTTATCTTAAAAAAATTTATATTATTTTATATGTTATAATTAAAAAGAAAAACAAATTGTTTATTATTATTATTATTATTATTATTATTATTACAATTATATATATATATATAGTTTAACTATACATCTCTGAGTAATTTTTTAATTATATATTAATTAAAAGAAAACAAAAAAAAAAAGAAGAAGCTGTTATATAATTTGCAATGTAAAATTTGCATACATTTTTAATTTACAACAAAAAAAAAAAAATAATTAAATGTTCCTATTAGAAAATTATTTTATTCAAATTAAATATTTTATGATTAATTTATTGTTTTTATTTTATATTTGTTAAATATATGTTAAATTAACTTATAACTGTTATGTGGTGTAAATGTTAAAAATGCCAATCTAAAATTCTAACGAAATTTTGGGGTCGTCGGGTTCGTGGGATCGAATCCTACTGAATGCATAAAATATGTTTTGTGTTTTTTGCGGTTGTTTTTCGAATCTGAATTTTAACACAGAGTTGTATTTTCCGCTTGCGATTGGTCGTACCACGGCTAATTACCGACACCGCGTAATAGACACAAATTAAGAAACTAACAACAGAATAAGGCTGTTGTTGTGGGACGCTAAAACCAGATTGTTGGTTGTGTAGCAAAAAATTTATGTATGTTAAATTTTTTTGAATGAAAAAAAAAATGTTATATTGGATTTAGTCATGTTGTTCGATTTACAAAACAAACAAAATATTCCATATAATGGAATGCATCAATTCGGAAAATTTTCCATCAACCTTTTTCCAGCTATATGAATCATCATAACTTTCGATGGTTTCTAAAGAAAATTTAACTGGGTTATATACTATGAGAATTTGTAGCTATATTTCTAATGTTTTTTAAAGTTCGGCATACATGTGATAATTCAATTCCTAAGAATGAAGACAAAGCTCTTCATTAGATAATGATTATACTTTATAAAGTTTAGAGTAATTTTTATAATGATTATAGTTTTGGTCTTCACATAAAATGAAAAAAATCATTGTTATAGCTTATTCTTACAACATAAAAATAAGATAGAATAAATATATTTATCTCTCTTCTCTCCCAAAATACCAAACATTATAGTAATCTTTATATCTTCGATGGATGAAGATTACTATAATGTTTTTGACATATTTTCGATAAAGATTGCATCTTCACTTAATAATTATTATACATGATAACTTTATAAAGTATAATCTTTATCTAGTCAAGACAAGGCTTAAACATTTTTAAGGTATTGGTAAATAATGGATTTTTAATCCCAAAAATATATCTTCCAAGTGGATTTTGATCACTTTTAAAACATTCTTTTTATAAATTCTAAACTATATATTATAAAATAATTGATCAAATATTTTTTTACAATAATTTTGAACAATGATCATCCTCGAACATGGATCTTCAGAGATTATGAGAATTAACTTTATATCGATTGTTTGCATAAATATGATTATTTTAAGGTGAGTATAACGAAGAACATCATTTTGAATACAAATAATTTAATAATATAGCATATAAGTAAATTTATTAAAATCTATATACAAATAAAAACCCTATAAACATTACTTTAATATATATATATATAAATATACATAAACTTTAATTTTCTTAAAAAGAAAAAATAAAAAATAAAAAACTGTTTATTTATATAAAAGAAAATTCACCCGCATTCATACCGCACGTACGCCGCATATGCATTCAACCAAAAAACCAATGATTTCAATGATATAAATTTTGTTAAAGAATTAATTAAATATATCGTTAATTTTTACGTAAAAATATAAATCATGTCTAAATATATAACAAAAACCAATGTTATTTATTAAATTTGTTAAAAAAACTTCTCAGTATATTAAAAAAAATAAATACCACCACAACAACAACGCACGCAGTCAATTCTGAATTTATTATTTAAAAAAAATGCAAATAAAATTTATTTGTCATAAATTTTATTGATTATATAAAAGTAAAAAATTTCTATTTATTTTAACGCATAAAAATCTATTTATTTATTTAAAAAAAATAAATGTAAATATTTTATGTTTAAATTTAAAAATATGTATACCAAAAGCATCTTCTACTATATATATAAATATAGTTAATGTAAATATAATGTATTATTTAAACATATAAAAATAATTACTGATAATTACCAAACAAAAAATTGAAAAGTAAAACGATTAATTTAATAAAATTTTATTAAAACAAATTTATTATAATGTATATATATATTCAACGGCAACGGAATCATGATGTAAATAATATTAACTTATTAGTTTAGTTTTGGAATTTAGAAATCAATAGAATTGCTGTTTATTATATACATATATAGAGATATCTCCCTTTTGTACAATTTCGATTGAACCTTTTATATCATGGAATTCATTCTGAATCTCAATAGAAAATTCACATACTCCCATTGGAAATTTAAGGGTGTTATTTTTCCGAATGAATTACAGTTTAAAGTAAAATTTTATGTGACGAATTGATTGGTGATTATGGTTAATTTAATCTATAAACCTTATATATAACCTTATGTAAGTGCTTACTTTTCTATTTGTATTTGCCTATAGCATCGTTTTTTTTTTGTTTAATATAAATACGATTTTTTTTTTTTTAAATAATTACAAATGATTTTTATTAGAATTCATTACAAAAAAAAATGAAGTGATTATCGTCTAACATTATGGTATAAATAGGGTGCGAAAGTTAAAAGGACAGATAGTTTGAATATTACATATATGTAAAAAATTATATTGAAGATTTGTTTATTTATCCAATTTAAATATTCGTATACCATAACGTAATATCATACCAAAAAAAAAATAAATATAAATACAAATTATGCATTATATACATTTTATGTATATTAATCGTTGAAATGCTTATATTTATATGAAAAAATAAATAAAATATGTGTGATTGAATGGATTTATAATTACTAACTAACTATACTCATTCTAAAATGTGTATAGTGTTAAAAGACATTTAAATATATAGTTAAAATATATTTATTTTTATTCGTCGTTTTTAATATCATCACAATTTTATTATGTGAAGATACAAAAAATTTTATTAAATAATAATAACATGTCAAAGCAAAAGTGGTTAGTAGAATTCTGGTCCAACGGCGATATCATCACATCGGTTTTCATTATTTGGTTGTAGGTTGATGAGTAAAATTATTCTGTTGATTTGTTGAATTTAACCATTCACTTAATTCTTCCATGTAACTTTCATTAATTACATCATTACTTTCATTACAATCATCATCATCATCATCATGGTCATTATTATCTTTATTTTTTTCATTCTTATTAGAAATTTCACCAATTGTTTCCGTAATTTGATTATTATTATCCAGCGGTAATTCAGCGGTCACCAAATGACAAATACGTTCTAATAATGATTTCAGTTGTTTTTTAAATTGATTAATATCGAATGTTTTCACCGAGAATGTTGGTTGATCATCTAATAATGTATTTTTATTCTTTCGAAATGGTCCAATATGATTGATCATATTTAATGATGCTGCAATTGTATTTTCCCAACACTAAAACAAATTGAATAATTATACAAAATATTTAATATGCGTATACTATATTCTATACTTACATCATATGACCAATCAATTACTGGTTGTATTAAGACCGCTGTTAATTCATCGTTTGCTTGTTTTGATATTGGTAAATTTAAATATTTTAACATAATTTGCAATAGTGCCATTGTACACGAAAGATTTGTTTGAGCTCTATATATATATATATAGATATTTTTGGTTTAAAAATAATGAATTTATAAATTATAGGATATATATAACCATACCGTAGCAATATCTCACGTTGTACCCGTAATGTTTGTAATGTATTTGATATTCTACGATTTGTATCATTAAATAGTAAATTAATACCATTTAATGCGTTCATTGATTTATCTTCAAGTTTAACATATATTCGTCGTTGTATTAAACGCATTTGTTTTGTAATTAATTCCAATTCATGCTATTTTATTTAAACATTTTTAAATTTATCCAGATAATTTCAATATTTGTATGTGCACCCAATACTTTATTTATATTTACCCGTGTTTTATGAACATTTTCATATGCTTCATAATGATTATCAATATTTTTTAAAATATTAACAATTGGAAATTCTGGTTGTACTATGATTTTTAAATTATTTGTTAACGTTTGTGATTTTTGAAGATGTTGCGATGATTTCATAAATTTATTACCAGTCATGTCTGATTGTAATAATCGATTTATTAATACTTCAAATAAAGCGGGTATCGCTTCTAAATCATTTGATTGAATTCTATAAATAAGTAAAAAAAAAATTTGCATCACAATTGACAGAAAAACAATTGATTTATAAAACTATTCTTAACAAACCTATAACGATTTGATGATTTTGCCGCTACAATAGTTACATTTGAATCATTATACAATGATTTAAATCCAATGGCTGTTCCACTATTACTACTACTACTACTACTACTACTACTACTACTACTAATAATACCATCAAAATTATATTCCAATTGAAATAATTTGGCTAAATTTGGTAATTCCATGTGAATGTTTTCAAGTGAAATTGAAATTTTATGAATTGCCTCCTTTTGCGGTACATCATCACGAAAGAATAATGTCAATGGTAAATAAATTTTTTTCTCTAAAATTCTCGGTAAACTTTTATTATTTATAAATGATATAATCAATTGTATTTCAAAACTTGGAATCGTTATTGATTCTTCCATAAAGATGTGCACCGATATCTCTTTGTATTGATTTGTTTCAAGATTTTGAATTAAATAAATTGAATTGGGCATACATTGTAAGGGAAATTGTACTTGAAAATTAATTTGAATTTGTTCTAAATTTGCGTTTGCTTTTAATTGTACTGTAACCGTACACATTTTTTGAATTTCATCATTTGATTTTTTGATTCGTGTGGGATATGGACAATTTTGTAATTGTAATCCATCACTTGTGGTAACGCCAACGGTTAAATCAGATTCGGCTGAATTATTCAATATGCTAGTAATGTCATCAGTTATATCTAAACCTTGTTTAATTTCTTTTTCCAATTCAATCAATTCAGATTGTGCTTTTTCATAATTTAATTCATGTAAATTTAATGGTGGCACCTTAAATACATGTGGTATTGATCCCAATCTACCAATTTGTAAATATCCGGTATTACCTAATGTTATAATGGCTCCCGGTAATCCTTGTATATTTGATCGTTGTATGGCAACTGGTACTTCAGATAATTGTGCTGCCCATATCATTTTTTTCTCTTCGTATATCATAAACGATCCATTATCACTAGCAATTCCAATGATAATCCGGGTATTTGGTTCTATTAATATATATACGATTATTATTATTATATTAGGTGTATACCATATATATTAACTTACCAAAATACCATCCAATTACAAATGAAACCATACACACCGGTGTATATTCCAATCGTTTAATAAATTTTACAATACCATTATCGGATACACAAAAAAGATTATGTTCGCCAAGTATTACAATAATCGATTCAATACTAAAATTATAACAAATTAATAAAAAAAATACATATTTTCTTAAAATTCTTTGTAAACTGTAAATTAATTTTGATGGATATCGACTCAAATTTTTATATTTTTGTATTACTATTCCTGTATATAATATCACTTTAATCATTTTCATATGAATTTTCCGAAATTTTCCGACATTTTCCGTATCCTTCAAAATAAATTCACAGTTCTTTTTATATCATATACAACTCTATATATCTATTCACTTTGAAATTTGATGAACCTCAAAGTCTAATGCCATTTCTCCAATACAAGTCGTCCAAATTGATTCAACTGATGTAGAATTTTCTCCCGATTGAATAATATCCTGATATCTTTTAAACGTGCGATCGAAAATTTCAAAAATTATTGAAGTATAGTATGTATAATATAATATTAATATAACCACAGAAGAGAATATAACATATACCTATAGCATTCTAATTCAAATGCCGATGAAATTGTAATAAAACAATCAATTCTATGGATATATTGCCATACACTTGGAATATTTCGATTATTTTTATGATTCCATGAACATTCATGTGATATACCATCTTGTTCGAAAAATTTTAATGTACCATCCATATGCGATACCATAATAAATTCTTTATCTTTAACATTACCAAAACGTCCTTTACAAAATGAAAATGCAAATTTATTTAATTTATGTTCAAAACAAATATTTAACTTTGATTGATGACCTATACAAAAAAAAAAGCCATTTATTTTATTGATTATTAATATTTGTATAAATCATTCATAAGGTATATAATATATAATATACCATGTTCTGCAACACCCTCTTGAATACTTATCGTATATAATGATAATTTCATTGGATGTAATAATGCCAATTGTTGTTGTCCTTCATTTCTGGTACTGCAAATCACAATATACATATATTCAAATTAAATTCTATCAATCAAACTAACATCTATATACACCACTTTCATTTAAAATATAAAATAAAGCATTTACATTAAAAATTTTCCCGTCATTATACCAATTATTGGATTTGGTAAATTTATTTCTAAAATCACATCAATTGGTCGATATTCAGGTGTTTTTCCAGTTTCTAATTTTTCTAAATTCACTTTGAAAATACTTAAATGTCCGGTATGCGAACCAACAACAATATAATCTTTTTCGTGTTCATCGAGACCAAAACGACAACAATACAATGAATAACAATCATAATTTGGTGAAAAATCTGAACATTGTGTATTCCACATAGGACATATTTTAAACAGAGACATTAATCTGTATTTATTTTTGGGCAGTGGATTTACACACAAAAAAATATCAATATATCGATTCGGTAAAAAATATAAACTGATACAATAATAAAAGAAAAATGTAATACAGCGAAGAATTTTTTGTTTTGTTTGTTTGTTACATTTTACGTATCTATGGAAATGTTATAAATACCTTTATGTATGTAAAAGATACCCAATAATTAAGAATCAGTTTTACAGGTAAAATAAACATATGGTTATATACTTAAATTGTCATTGCATTTGAACATATATTAAACATAAACATATATATGTAATGAATATATTATATATCACAACTTTTATAATATACCGTCTTCTCAATTGATTTGTTTTAGTTTTAAAATACCGCATTGATAGATAAAGGGAAAATTGTAATTGTAAAAAAAAATAAAAACAGCTGCAATTTGTAATATAACTTCTTCTACCGCATATATATACATTTATTATAATTTATATACAGTCATTGATCATTCATTCTTAATATATATTCTATATAGATATATAGATTGATATACCATATATATTTTAAACACACTTATTCATTATTATTAATAAGAATATCATTTGAGTCATCACAATTATTGAGCCTATATCATCCGCGCACGTTTAAAATAATACAAAACAAATAAAAAAAAATATATAGGCATTATATATACACGAATATAAAAATACACATGTCATTATATTTATTAATTTTAGTCTCAAAGTATTATATACATATGTGATATGATGTATATAGTAAAATATATTCTATTTTCATTTTAAAAAATATTCATATAATATATGGTAGATAAATATTATTCAACCAATCTTACTCGTTAATAAATGACTTATTCATTAAGTTTCGAACTTTTAAAATTGAAGAAATTCTAATGTAAGAAATTTTCTTAAGATTTTTTGTCAATTTCTGCAAAACAATTAAAACTACTTGTAACATTTGTCAGGTAACTTAACCGTTCATGATTTTAAAGTTATTAATACTTCACCCTCATACACATTTCCCATACAAGTTATGTAGTAAATATAGTAAAATCTCATCAATATCCATCATTTGTTTTAGTATTTTATTTAGCTGATTTTCCATACAATTTGATTGAATTATTTTCAGTTCAGTGATTCAAATCACTCAAATCAATAGAATAAAATTATTTAGGAATAATTTTTATAAGGACTTGATAAGTATAATAAATTTAATCCTAGCCTATATAGTTATTGCACATCATCTTTTGTGCTTGCACCTTTAAGTGTTGGCCTCATATGCAGCTTCTTGTTTTTTATTTATATAGATAATTTTCCCATATTTATATTGATTTCATATATTATTGAAATAATAAACAAGAAAAAGATTATATAATAATATGATCTCAATATATTGTCATTTTGCGAGTAGCATTTTAAATGACTTTGGTATGTTTTCATGTCTTTTATTTTAAATTCATTTACAATTTTTATATATTGTTATATAAATTGCGATTATCAATCGTGATCTGTGTTGTTAAGATAAACTAATAAAATATATCTTGCATTAAAAAAAACATAAAGTGATTTGTGAATGATAGTGCGGTATATATACCATTTACAAACAAAATTATAAACAAATTAATTTGATAGTTTAAACGTAATCGCGTAAATGCATTTTAATATAAGAAGTAATATAAAATATTATAAACTATAAATGAATATGATGTACATCAGATACAGATTTTTATCACTATAAATATGTATAAGATGGCCAATGGAATTATCATAGGTTGGAAAATATAAACTTATATTTTAGGGTGATTGCCTATGAAAATCCGACTGCTAAACATGTTTTTGGCATTCGAAAATGAGTTATTTGGGAATATCTTAAAAATGGTATTGGATATAATTAGGAAATCTTCGGGAGATGAAAGATATAAAGAATAGCTAGAATTATTCCGGTTAAATTATCTTATGAAACAAACTTATGAATTCCAATTTCCCTCTTCTGTAACTTTCAATAAATATACATTTTTAAGTAATGTTGCCATTTGAATATAAATTTTATCATTTGTGAATCGTAAGATTAGTAAAAGGATATGTTGTACAGTTTTTTTGTATATGAATAATTGTTTGATAAAGACCACAATTTATTTCATTTTTACGATTTTATTTCAATCGCATGGGTTACCATTTCCATTCCTCATATATTATATGTATGAAAAGTATACGCAGACATCTAAAATGTTTAGTATGTATTATAATAAAAATATCTTTAGTATATTGGATTAAATAAATAAAACCAATAATAGTTATTACTATATAGCTTTTCAAAGACTGCAATAATAAAACACAAAAAGTTTGTACGTATACAACAACCAACTTGATTTGATTTTAATATAAGCGCTACAAATGTATTTTTACTTTTTTATTTTTTCATTTATTAAAGTTAATTTCAAAATTGATATTCTATTCATTTCATTTTATAGATGAACATCAATTTACAAAAAAAAAAAACAAACATATTTTACTTGATATGATTAACCCATTTTATATTCACATTTCTTCATGTCACCTTCATCCATAAATGCAACACCTTCAATCGTAAATTGATATATTACATTATGAATGTACACTTGGCCAGGATTTATAATAGTACTTTCAAAATTTGCCTATATATATATATATATAATAAATTTTACGTGAATATCAATTCAAAATTGGGAAATACAACATTATTATATAGCTTACATGATTAACAGCATCTGGATACTTTTGAGTTTCCAAACAAAATGCTCCATGTTTATTATATTTTGCTTTATGTTTACCTATTATTGTTGCCATTCCATTAGCAGGTACATCTACATGTTTTTTACCATTTGGATAAATCTGTATAGTAAATGAATTCAATCATTTAATATATAGCATATATGATTTACGATATGGATAATGGATAGAGCAAAACATTATATTAATAATATTTTAATATAATAAATTATACTTTATTTTCTGGATCTGGTAAAAAGTTAGATGTATAAAATTGAACACCCGGTTGATCACTATATAAGTTTAAGGTACGTCCAGATCCTTTATGTGTTACACTAAATGAATAATTGAAAGAATCGATCGATTGGTTATTTATTTTTTTTTATAAATATATATATATCAGGTGCAATTGAAACTGGAATTTTAAAAGTAATTTCCCAACTAAAATGCTGTCTAATTTTTAATTTGATTCGATGTGCCCGATTGTGTATTATTATTAAGAAACAAAATTGAATTTCTTCATTATTTTTGATCATTCGTCAACCCAAGCGTAATATGTGAGCAACAAGTTTCCAGTTTCAAATACACATCGTAATTTTTCTATGATAATTATATACCTAGCAATCAATGGTAATTTCAAAGTATCAAACAAATTTTTCGATAATCCTTCGGCAATACAATAGTTATCATCAAAACCAATATTATCAATCATTGTAATGGCTGGTCCCAATTCTCTTTCATGTCTAAAATCATAATTCACATTAGTAGATAAATCATCAAATGCTCCCGTTGGAATAGAATCTTGATCGGTTACAGTAATTCGATCGGCATTTATTTGTACTACATGATTGTAAATTTCTTGATGACCTTTTTCCTATATACACCAAAAAATTGATTGCGTAAAATTATTTCCAAAAATACTATATGGTATATAAAATAATATCCTTACATGACCAGCTAAATTGAAATAACTATGATTTGTTAAATTAATTGGTGTTGGTTCAGATGCATTTGCCATAAACGATACACAAAATTCATTATTTTGTTTCAATTCAAATGTGACATTTGCAATAACTGTACCAGGATAACCTTCTGTACCATTATCACTGACATGAGTCATTGTAACCTGCGTATATTTATGAAAATTCAATGTTTTAATGTATATATATGTCTCTTAAAACAATTATGCTTATATACCTTTTTGTCCTGTACAAATGATGTCCATATGTGCTGATCAAATCCAATGAATCCTCCATGTAAATGATGTTTTCCATTTAAATTTTTCGATACAGAATATTGTTTACCATTTAATATAAATTCACCTTTATTTATGCGATTACCAACACGACCAATAGTCGATCCAAAATGTGGTCTATTTAAATTTACATAGTCTAAAAAAGATTTTATACGGTTAAATTCTAAATATGATTGCATTGAACAACGGTAGTATTTTAATTTACCATTTAAAGTATCAAATCCCAAAACAATATCATTCATAGCACCATTTTTATCGGGAAGATTTATTGATGTTATTATTGCACCTAATGTTATGACCTTAAATATTTATTGTATAACAAATAATGATAATAACAAGAAATCTAATCAAAGTGATATAGAAAATACAATATACATGTGATGATGCGATGATATCAAAGAACTAATCAAATAATATACACATTTTATTAATAGTCAACAAATATATATCGCGTTTCTTTTTCAAATATTATTTATTTTGATGAATATACTTATTATTAAATGTTTAAATATTTCACATTATGACTTTTTAATTATAGATAAATAAAGTATTTATAATTGAGATATAATACACAAGCAAAAACAAATTAAACCAATATGATAAAGATAATTTTTCTCTTACATTATTTAATTTATTATATTTTAAAACACTTTAAATCACCATTAAAAACACTTGTTAAATATGATTGGCAAAAATCACATTATTATATTGGTGTTTATTGAGATATTTTTCATATTAAAACGCACATACCTGAATCTTAACACCATATTTATTTCCAAATGTAAATTTTTTTACAGCTTCATATTTATGAGTTATTGGATTTGGAGTAACACCAAAATCTTCTTCAATTAAATAAATATTATCATTTGATGTCATTTTTATAATGTTTATATCCACACTGTGTGTTTTACTTTTAGTCGTCGTCGGTCTACTCACTACTGATATTTTTACTTTACAATCTAATCATATTTATAGTGAAGTAGTCAAACAAGAATAATTTTTACAAATACATATTAAAGAGCAATTTCCTTGTATTTGATTATAATGTTTTATATATATATATATATATATAGCAATATTGATAATAAAACATTCACTTTAATATATTTATTTGATTAAATTTAACCAAACAACGAATTTTTTATATTTTGGAGTATATTTTAATACTAGTCTAACTCACACATAAAACAAAAATCACTTACATAAGGTTATACAAAGGGTGCCGATCAATTCGTTTCATAATTAATTTTTTTTTTAGAAAATATTGTGCTGAAACATCAACTATATTTTCAACTTAATTCCAAAAAAAAAAATCAATATAATTTTTCATCAAACATCAAATATTTCAAATTAATCGTTTAAAAACAGAGAACGAGATATCTCTACATAATAATTTTTTGGATTTGTATGGAAATTTCAACATATCGAAAACCAAACTAATAAGTAACATAATAAGAAATTACAATTTATTAATATAAATATATTGCAAGTATTTTTAATTTAAATATAAGTAGAGTGTGTGGTAAAAACAAAAACCATAATACAAATATTCTATCTTAAGCGATTATATATTATCTATATAATATTTAACTTTAGCGGTTTTTGGTAGAATATATAATTCGAATCAACTGTGAATGACCTTTCTATCGATGGTATATTTGTTCAGATTGGTTAAATGGATCCAAAGTTACAATATTTTTAATATAGGTGATAATTTTCAATAATTTATCTTGCATTATTTCGATTTAAAAGTGGAAAATCTCGGAAAATTCATATGAAAGCAACTAAAGTGATGTAAGAAGACTCTTAATAATTTTTTATGATCTTTTTAAATTTGTAATAAAATGCATAGGTTGACTTGGAAAATGTCTGAGTATTGGCAATTTTTATCAAATAATTGCATTTTTATACGCTATTTTATGTTAAAAACTTTGAACTGCTATTTTATTCTTAAAGAGCAGGGAAATACCTATCCAACGATGGTATATTTGTTCAGATTGGTTAAATGGATCCGAAGTTACAATATTTTTAATATAGGTGATAATGTTCAATAATTTATCTTGCATTATTTCGATTTAAAAGTGAAAAATCTCGGAAAATTCATATGAAAGCAACTAAAGTGATGTAAGAAGACTCTTAATAATTTTTTACGATCTTTTTAAATTTGTAATAAAATGCATAGGTTGACTAGGAAAATGTCTGAGTATTGGCAATTTTTATCAAATAATTGCATTTTTATACGCTATTTTATGTTAAAAACTTTGAACTGCTATTTTATTCTTAAAGAGCAGGGAAATACCTATCCAACGATGGTATATTTGTTCAGATTGGTTAAATGGATCCGAAGTTACAATATTTTTAATATAGGTGATAATGTTCAATAATTTATCGCATTATTTCGATTTAAAAGTGAAAAATCTCGGAAAATTCATATGAAAGCAACTAAAGTGATGTAAGAAGACTCTTAATAATTTTTTACGATCTTTTTAAATTTGTAATAAAATGCATAGGTTGACTTGGAAAATGTCTGAGTATTGGCAATTTTTATCAAATAATTGCATTTTTGTACGCTATTTTATGTTAAAAACTTTGAAATTCCATTTTATTCTTAAAGAGCAGGGAAATACCTATCCAACGATGGTATATTTGTTCAGATTGGTTAAATGGATCCGAAGTTACAATATTTTTAATATAGGTGATAATTTTCAATAATTTATCTTGCATTATTTCGATTTAAAAGTGAAAAATCTCGGAAAATTCATATGAAAGCAACTAAAGTGATGTAAGAAGACTCTTAATAATTTTTTATGATCTTTTTAAATTTGTAATAAAATGCATAAGTTGACTTGGAAAATGTCTGAGTATTGGCAATTTTTATCAAATAATTGCATTCTTATATGCTATTTTATGTTAAAAACTTTGAAATTCCATTTTATTCTTAAAGAGCAGGGAAATACCTATCCAACGATGGTATATTTGTTCAGATTGGTTAAATGGATCCGTAGTTACAATATTTTTAATATAGGTGATAATTTTCAATAATTTATCTTGCATTATTTCGATTTAAAAGTGAAAAATCTCGGAAAATTCATATGAAAGCAACTAAAGTGATGTAAGAAGACTCTTAATAATTTTTTACGATCGTTTTAAATTTGTAATAAAATGCATAGGTTGACTTGGAAAATGTCTGAGTATTGGCAATTTTTATCAAATAATTGCATTTTTGTACGCTATTTTATGTTAAAAACTTTGAAATTCCATTTTATTCTTAAAGAGCAGGGAAATACCTATCCAACGATGGTATATTTGTTCAGATTGGTTAAATGGATCCGAAGTTACAATATTTTTAATATAGGTGATAATGTTCAATAATTTATCGCATTATTTCGATTTAAAAGTGAAAAATCTCGGAAAATTCATATGAAAGCAACTAAAGTGATGTAAGAAGACCCTTAATAATTTTTTATGATCTTTTTAAATTTGTAATAAAATGCATAAGTTGACTTGGAAAATGTCTGAGTATTGGCAATTTTTATCAAATAATTGCATTCTTATATGCTATTTTATGTTAAAAACTTTGAAATTCCATTTTATTCTTAAAGAGCAGGGAAATACCTATCCAACGATGGTATATTTGTTCAGATTGGTTAAATGGATCCGAAGTTACAATATTTTTAATATAGGTGATAATTTTCAATAATTTATCTTGCATTATTTCGATTTAAAAGTGAAAAATCTCGGAAAATTCATATGAAAGCAACTAAAGTGATGTAAGAAGACTCTTAATAATTTTTTATGATCTTTTTAAATTTGTAATAAAATGCATAAGTTGACTTGGAAAATGTCTGAGTATTGGCAATTTTTATCAAATAATTGCATTCTTATATGCTATTTTATGTTAAAAACTTTGAAATTCCATTTTATTCTTAAAGAGCAGGGAAATACCTATCCAACGATGGTATATTTGTTCAGATTGGTTAAATGGATCCGTAGTTACAATATTTGTAATATAGGTGATAATGTTCAATAATTTATCTTGCATTATTTCGATTTAAAAGTGAAAAATCTCGGAAAATTCATATGAAAGCAACTAAAGTGATGTAAGAAGACTCTTAATAATTTTTTACGATCTTTTTAAATTTGTAATAAAATGCATAGGTTGACTTGGAAAATGTCTGAGTATTGGCAATTTTTATCAAATAATTGCATTTTTGTACGCTATTTTATGTTAAAAACTTTGAAATTCCATTTTATTCTTAAAGAGCAGGGAAATACCTATCCAACGATGGTATATTTGTTCAGATTGGTTAAATGGATCCGAAGTTACAATATTTTTAATATAGGTGATAATGTTCAATAATTTATCGCATTATTTCGATTTAAAAGTGAAAAATCTCGGAAAATTCATATGAAAGCAACTAAAGTGATGTAAGAAGACCCTTAATAATTTTTTATGATCTTTTTAAATTTGTAATAAAATGCATAAGTTGACTTGGAAAATGTCTGAGTATTGGCAATTTTTATCAAATAATTGCATTCTTATATGCTATTTTATGTTAAAAACTTTGAAATTCCATTTTATTCTTAAAGAGCAGGGAAATACCTATCCAACGATGGTATATTTGTTCAGATTGGTTAAATGGATCGGAAGTTACAATATTTTTAATATAGGTGATAATTTTCAATAATTTATCTTGCATTATTTCGATTTAAAAGTGAAAAATCTCGGAAAATTCATATGAAAGCAACTAAAGTGATGTAAGAAGACCCTTAATAATTTTTTATGATCTTTTTAAATTTGTAATAAAATGCATAGGTTGACTTGGAAAATGTCTGAGTATTGGCAATTTTTATCAAATAATTGCATTTTTATATGCTATTTTATGTTAAAAACTTTGAAATTCCATTTTATTCTTAAAGAGCAGGGAAATACCTATCCAACGATGGTATATTTGTTCAGATTGGTTAAATGGATCCGTAGTTACAATATTTTTAATATAGGTGATAATTTTCAATAATTTATCTTGCATTATTTCGATTTAAAAGTGAAAAATTTCGGAAAATTCATATGAAAGCAACTAAAGTGATGTAAGAAGACCCTTAATAATTTATTATGATCTTTTTAAATTTGCAATAAAATGCATAGGTTGACTTGGAAAATGTCTGAGTATTGGCAATTTTTATCAAATAATTGCATTTTTATATGCTATTTTATGTTAAAAACTTTGAAATTCCATTTTATTCTTAAAGAGCAGGGAAATACCTATCCAACGATGGTATATTTGTTCAGATTGGTTAAATGGATCGGAAGTTACAATATTTTTAATATAGGTGATAATTTTCAATAATTTATCTTGCATTATTTCGATTTAAAAGTGAAAAATCTCGGAAAATTCATATGAAAGCAACTAAAGTGATGTAAGAAGACCCTTAATAATTTATTATGATCTTTTTAAATTTGCAATAAAATGCATAGGTTGACTTGGAAAATGTCTGAGTATTGGCAATTTTTATCAAATAATTGCATTTTTATATGCTATTTTATGTTAAAAACTTTGAAATTCCATTTTATTCTTAAAGAGCAGGGAAATACCTATCCAACGATGGTATATTTGTTCAGATTGGTTAAATGGATCGGAAGTTACAATATTTTTAATATAGGTGATAATTTTCAATAATTTATCTTGCATTATTTCGATTTAAAAGTGAAAAATCTCGGAAAATTCATATGAAAGCAACTAAAGTGATGTAAGAAGACTCTTAATAATTTTTTATGATCTTTTTAAATTTGTAATAAAATGCATAAGTTGACTTGGAAAATGTCTGAGTATTGGCAATTTTTATCAAATAATTGCATTTTTATATGCTATTTTATGTTAAAAACTTTGAAATTCCATTTTATTCTTAAAGAGCAGGGAAATACCTATCCAACGATGGTATATTTGTTCAGATTGGTTAAATGGATCCGAAGTTACAATATTTTTAATATAGGTGATAATTTTCAATAATTTATCTTGCATTATTTCGATTTAAAAGTGAAAAATCTCGGAAAATTCAGATGAAAGCATCTAAAGTGATGTAAGAAGACCCTTAATAATTTTTTATGATCTTTTTAAATTTGTAATAAAATGCATAGGTTGACTTGGAAAATGTCTGAGTATTGGCAATTTTTATCAAATAATTGCATTTTTATATGCTATTTTATGTTAAAAACTTTGAAATTCCATTTTATTCTTAAAGAGCAGGGAAATACCTATCCAACGATGGTATATTTGTTCAGATTGGTTAAATGGATCCGAAGTTACAATATTTTTAATATAGGTGATAATTTTCAATAATTTATCTTGCATTATTTCGATTTAAAAGTGAAAAATCTCGGAAAATTCATATGAAAGCATCTAAAGTGATGTAAGAAGACCCTTAATAATTTTTTATGATCTTTTTAAATTTGTAATAAAATGCATAGGTTGACTTGGAAAATGTCTGAGTATTGGCAATTTTTATCAAATAATTGCATTTTTATATGCTATTTTATGTTAAAAACTTTGAAATTCCATTTTATTCTTAAAGAGCAGGGAAATACCTATCCAACGATGGTATATTTGTTCAGATTGGTTAAATGGATCCGAAGTTACAATATTTTTAATATAGGTGATAATTTTCAATAATTTATCTTGCATTATTTCGATTTAAAAGTGAAAAATCTCGGAAAATTCATATGAAAGCAACTAAAGTGATGTAAGAAGACCCTTAATAATTTTTTATGATCTTTTTAAATTTGTAATAAAATGCATAGGTTGACTTGGAAAATGTCTGAGTATTGGCAATTTTTATCAAATAATTGCATTTTTATATGCTATTTTATGTTAAAAACTTTGAAATTCCATTTTATTCTTAAAGAGCAGGGAAATACCTATCCAACGATGGTATATTTGTTCAGATTGGTTAAATGGATCCGAAGTTACAATATTTTTAATATAGGTGATAATTTTCAATAATTTATCTTGCATTATTTCGATTTAAAAGTGAAAAATCTCGGAAAATTCATATGAAAGCAACTAAAGTGATGTAAGAAGACCCTTAATAATTTTTTATGATCTTTTTAAATTTGTAATAAAATGCATAGGTTGACTTGGAAAATGTCTGAGTATTGGCAATTTTTATCAAATAATTGCATTTTTATATGCTATTTTATGTTAAAAACTTTGAAATTCCATTTTATTCTTAAAGAGCAGGGAAATACCTATCCAACGATGGTATATTTGTTCAGATTGGTTAAATGGATCCGAAGTTACAATATTTTTAATATAGGTGATAATTTTCAATAATTTATCTTGCATTATTTCGATTTAAAAGTGGAAAATCTCGGAAAATTCATATGAAAGCAACTAAAGTGATGTAAGAAGACTCTTAATAATTTTTTATGATCTTTTTAAATTTGTAATAAAATGCATAGGACTTGGAAAATGTCTGAGTATTGGCAATTTTTATCAAATAATTGCATTTTTATATGCTATTTTATGTTAAAAACTTTGAAATTCCATTTTATTCTTAAAGAGCAGGGAAATACCTATCCAACGATGGTATATTTGTTCAGATTGGTTAAATGGATCCGAAGTTACAATATTTTTAATATAGGTGATAATTTTCAATAATTTATCTTGCATTATTTCGATTTAAAAGTGAAAAATCTCGGAAAATTCATATGAAAGCAACTAAAGTGATGTAAGAAGACTCTTAATAATTTTTTATGATCTTTTTAAATTTGTAATAAAATGCATAGGTTGACTTGGAAAATGTCTGAGTATTGGCAATTTTTATCAAATAATTGCATTTTTATATGCTATTTTATGTTAAAAACTTTGAAATTCCATTTTATTCTTAAAGAGCAGGGAAATACCTATCCAACGATGGTATATTTGTTCAGATTGGTTAAATGGATCCGAAGTTACAATATTTTTAATAGGTGATAATTTTCAATAATTTATCTTGCATTATTTCGATTTAAAAGTGAAAAATCTCGGAAAATTCATATGAAAGCAACTAAAGTGATGTAAGAAGACCCTTAATAATTTTTTATGATCTTTTTAAATTTGTAATAAAATGCATAGGTTGACTTGGAAAATGTCTGAGTATTGGCAATTTTTATCAAATAATTGCATTTTTATATGCTATTTTATGTTAAAAACTTTGAAATTCCATTTTATTCTTAAAGAGCAGGGAAATACCTATCCAACGATGGTATATTTGTTCAGATTGGTTAAATGGATCCGAAGTTACAATATTTTTAATATAGGTAATAATTTTCAATAATTTATCTTGCATTATTTCGATTTAAAAGTGAAAAATCTCGGAAAATTCATATGAAAGCAACTAAAGTGATGTAAGAAGACCCTTAATAATTTTTTATGATCTTTTTAAATTTGTAATAAAATGCATAGGTTGACTTGGAAAATGTCTGAGTATTGGCAATTTTTATCAAATAATTGCATTTTTATATGCTATTTTATGTTAAAAACTTTGAAATTCCATTTTATTCTTAAAGAGCAGGGAAATACCTATCCAACGATGGTATATTTGTTCAGATTGGTTAAATGGATCCGAAGTTACAATATTTTTAATAAAGGTGATAATTTTCAATAATTTATCTTGCATTATTTCGATTTAAAAGTGAAAAATCTCGGAAAATTCATATGAAAGCAACTAAAGTGATGTAAGAAGACCCTTAATAATTTTTTATGATCTTTTTAAATTTGTAATAAAATGCATAGGTTGACTTGGAAAATGTCTGAGTATTGGCAATTTTTATCAAATAATTGCATTTTTATATGCTATTTTATGTTAAAAACGTTGAAATTCCATTTTATTCTTAAAGAGCAGGGAAATACCTATCCAACGATGGTATATTTGTTCAGATTGGTTAAATGGATCCGTAGTTACAATATTTTTAATATAGGTGATAATTTTCAATAATTTATCTTGCATTATTTCGATTTAAAAGTGAAAAATCTCGGAAAATTCATATGAAAGCAACTAAAGTGATGTAAGAAGACTCTTAATAATTTTTTATGATCTTTTTAAATTTGTAATAAAATGCATAGGTTGACTTGGAAAATGTCTGAGTATTGGCAATTTTTATCAAATAATTGCATTTTTATATGCTATTTTATGTTAAAAACTTTGAAATTCCATTTTATTCTTAAAGAGCAGGGAAATACCTATCCAACGATGGTATATTTGTTCAGATTGGTTAAATGGATCCGAAGTTACAATATTTTTAATATAGGTGATAATTTTCAATAATTTATCTTGCATTATTTCGATTTAAAAGTGGAAAATCTCGGAAAATTCATATGAAAGCAACTAAAGTGATGTAAGAAGACTCTTAATAATTTTTTATGATCTTTTTAAATTTGTAATAAAATGCATAGGACTTGGAAAATGTCTGAGTATTGGCAATTTTTATCAAATAATTGCATTTTTATATGCTATTTTATGTTAAAAACTTTGAAATTCCATTTTATTCTTAAAGAGCAGGGAAATACCTATCCAACGATGGTATATTTGTTCAGATTGGTTAAATGGATCCGAAGTTACAATATTTTTAATATAGGTGATAATTTTCAATAATTTATCTTGCATTATTTCGATTTAAAAGTGGAAAATCTCGGAAAATTCATATGAAAGCAACTAAAGTGATGTAAGAAGACTCTTAATAATTTTTTATGATCTTTTTAAATTTGTAATAAAATGCATAGGACTTGGAAAATGTCTGAGTATTGGCAATTTTTATCAAATAATTGCATTTTTATATGCTATTTTATGTTAAAAACTTTGAAATTCCATTTTATTCTTAAAGAGCAGGGAAATACCTATCCAACGATGGTATATTTGTTCAGATTGGTTAAATGGATCCGAAGTTACAATATTTTTAATATAGGTAATAATTTTCAATAATTTATCTTGCATTATTTCGATTTAAAAGTGAAAAATCTCGGAAAATTCATATGAAAGCAACTAAAGTGATGTAAGAAGACCCTTAATAATTTTTTATGATCTTTTTAAATTTGTAATAAAATGCATAGGTTGACTTGGAAAATGTCTGAGTATTGGCAATTTTTATCAAATAATTGCATTTTTATATGCTATTTTATGTTAAAAACTTTGAAATTCCATTTTATTCTTAAAGAGCAGGGAAATACCTATCCAACGATGGTATATTTGTTCAGATTGGTTAAATGGATCCGAAGTTACAATATTTTTAATAAAGGTGATAATTTTCAATAATTTATCTTGCATTATTTCGATTTAAAAGTGAAAAATCTCGGAAAATTCATATGAAAGCAACTAAAGTGATGTAAGAAGACCCTTAATAATTTTTTATGATCTTTTTAAATTTGTAATAAAATGCATAGGTTGACTTGGAAAATGTCTGAGTATTGGCAATTTTTATCAAATAATTGCATTTTTATATGCTATTTTATGTTAAAAACGTTGAAATTCCATTTTATTCTTAAAGAGCAGGGAAATACCTATCCAACGATGGTATATTTGTTCAGATTGGTTAAATGGATCCGTAGTTACAATATTTTTAATATAGGTGATAATTTTCAATAATTTATCTTGCATTATTTCGATTTAAAAGTGAAAAATCTCGGAAAATTCATATGAAAGCAACTAAAGTGATGTAAGAAGACTCTTAATAATTTTTTATGATCTTTTTAAATTTGTAATAAAATGCATAGGTTGACTTGGAAAATGTCTGAGTATTGGCAATTTTTATCAAATAATTGCATTTTTATATGCTATTTTATGTTAAAAACTTTGAAATTCCATTTTATTCTTAAAGAGCAGGGAAATACCTATCCAACGATGGTATATTTGTTCAGATTGGTTAAATGGATCCGAAGTTACAATATTTTTAATATAGGTGATAATTTTCAATAATTTATCTTGCATTATTTCGATTTAAAAGTGGAAAATCTCGGAAAATTCATATGAAAGCAACTAAAGTGATGTAAGAAGACTCTTAATAATTTTTTATGATCTTTTTAAATTTGTAATAAAATGCATAGGACTTGGAAAATGTCTGAGTATTGGCAATTTTTATCAAATAATTGCATTTTTATATGCTATTTTATGTTAAAAACTTTGAAATTCCATTTTATTCTTAAAGAGCAGGGAAATACCTATCCAACGATGGTATATTTGTTCAGATTGGTTAAATGGATCCGAAGTTACAATATTTTTAATATAGGTGATAATTTTCAATAATTTATCTTGCATTATTTCGATTTAAAAGTGAAAAATCTCGGAAAATTCATATGAAAGCAACTAAAGTGATGTAAGAAGACTCTTAATAATTTTTTATGATCTTTTTAAATTTGTAATAAAATGCATAGGTTGACTTGGAAAATGTCTGAGTATTGGCAATTTTTATCAAATAATTGCATTTTTATATGCTATTTTATGTTAAAAACTTTGAAATTCCATTTTATTCTTAAAGAGCAGGGAAATACCTATCCAACGATGGTATATTTGTTCAGATTGGTTAAATGGATCCGAAGTTACAATATTTTTAATATAGGTGATAATTTTCAATAATTTATCTTGCATTATTTCGATTTAAAAGTGAAAAATCTCGGAAAATTCATATGAAAGCAACTAAAGTGATGTAAGAAGACCCTTAATAATTTTTTATGATCTTTTTAAATTTGTAATAAAATGCATAGGACTTGGAAAATGTCTGAGTATTGGCAATTTTTATCAAATAATTGCATTTTTATATGCTATTTTATGTTAAAAACTTTGAAATTCCATTTTATTCTTAAAGAGCAGGGAAATACCTATCCAACGATGGTATATTTGTTCAGATTGGTTAAATGGATCCGAAGTTACAATATTTTTAATATAGGTGATAATTTTCAATAATTTATCTTGCATTATTTCGATTTAAAAGTGGAAAATCTCGGAAAATTCATATGAAAGCAACTAAAGTGATGTAAGAAGACTCTTAATAATTTTTTATGATCTTTTTAAATTTGTAATAAAATGCATAGGACTTGGAAAATGTCTGAGTATTGGCAATTTTTATCAAATAATTGCATTTTTATATGCTATTTTATGTTAAAAACTTTGAAATTCCATTTTATTCTTAAAGAGCAGGGAAATACCTATCCAACGATGGTATATTTGTTCAGATTGGTTAAATGGATCCGAAGTTACAATATTTTTAATATAGGTAATAATTTTCAATAATTTATCTTGCATTATTTCGATTTAAAAGTGAAAAATCTCGGAAAATTCATATGAAAGCAACTAAAGTGATGTAAGAAGACCCTTAATAATTTTTTATGATCTTTTTAAATTTGTAATAAAATGCATAGGTTGACTTGGAAAATGTCTGAGTATTGGCAATTTTTATCAAATAATTGCATTTTTATATGCTATTTTATGTTAAAAACTTTGAAATTCCATTTTATTCTTAAAGAGCAGGGAAATACCTATCCAACGATGGTATATTTGTTCAGATTGGTTAAATGGATCCGAAGTTACAATATTTTTAATAAAGGTGATAATTTTCAATAATTTATCTTGCATTATTTCGATTTAAAAGTGAAAAATCTCGGAAAATTCATATGAAAGCAACTAAAGTGATGTAAGAAGACCCTTAATAATTTTTTATGATCTTTTTAAATTTGTAATAAAATGCATAGGTTGACTTGGAAAATGTCTGAGTATTGGCAATTTTTATCAAATAATTGCATTTTTATATGCTATTTTATGTTAAAAACGTTGAAATTCCATTTTATTCTTAAAGAGCAGGGAAATACCTATCCAACGATGGTATATTTGTTCAGATTGGTTAAATGGATCCGTAGTTACAATATTTTTAATATAGGTGATAATTTTCAATAATTTATCTTGCATTATTTCGATTTAAAAGTGAAAAATCTCGGAAAATTCATATGAAAGCAACTAAAGTGATGTAAGAAGACTCTTAATAATTTTTTATGATCTTTTTAAATTTGTAATAAAATGCATAGGTTGACTTGGAAAATGTCTGAGTATTGGCAATTTTTATCAAATAATTGCATTTTTATATGCTATTTTATGTTAAAAACTTTGAAATTCCATTTTATTCTTAAAGAGCAGGGAAATACCTATCCAACGATGGTATATTTGTTCAGATTGGTTAAATGGATCCGAAGTTACAATATTTTTAATATAGGTGATAATTTTCAATAATTTATCTTGCATTATTTCGATTTAAAAGTGGAAAATCTCGGAAAATTCATATGAAAGCAACTAAAGTGATGTAAGAAGACTCTTAATAATTTTTTATGATCTTTTTAAATTTGTAATAAAATGCATAGGACTTGGAAAATGTCTGAGTATTGGCAATTTTTATCAAATAATTGCATTTTTATATGCTATTTTATGTTAAAAACTTTGAAATTCCATTTTATTCTTAAAGAGCAGGGAAATACCTATCCAACGATGGTATATTTGTTCAGATTGGTTAAATGGATCCGAAGTTACAATATTTTTAATATAGGTGATAATTTTCAATAATTTATCTTGCATTATTTCGATTTAAAAGTGAAAAATCTCGGAAAATTCATATGAAAGCAACTAAAGTGATGTAAGAAGACTCTTAATAATTTTTTATGATCTTTTTAAATTTGTAATAAAATGCATAGGTTGACTTGGAAAATGTCTGAGTATTGGCAATTTTTATCAAATAATTGCATTTTTATATGCTATTTTATGTTAAAAACTTTGAAATTCCATTTTATTCTTAAAGAGCAGGGAAATACCTATCCAACGATGGTATATTTGTTCAGATTGGTTAAATGGATCCGAAGTTACAATATTTTTAATATAGGTGATAATTTTCAATAATTTATCTTGCATTATTTCGATTTAAAAGTGGAAAATCTCGGAAAATTCATATGAAAGCAACTAAAGTGATGTAAGAAGACTCTTAATAATTTTTTATGATCTTTTTAAATTTGTAATAAAATGCATAGGACTTGGAAAATGTCTGAGTATTGGCAATTTTTATCAAATAATTGCATTTTTATATGCTATTTTATGTTAAAAACTTTGAAATTCCATTTTATTCTTAAAGAGCAGGGAAATACCTATCCAACGATGGTATATTTGTTCAGATTGGTTAAATGGATCCGAAGTTACAATATTTTTAATATAGGTGATAATTTTCAATAATTTATCTTGCATTATTTCGATTTAAAAGTGAAAAATCTCGGAAAATTCATATGAAAGCAACTAAAGTGATGTAAGAAGACCCTTAATAATTTTTTATGATCTTTTTAAATTTGTAATAAAATGCATAGGTTGACTTGGAAAATGTCTGAGTATTGGCAATTTTTATCAAATAATTGCATTTTTATATGCTATTTTATGTTAAAAACTTTGAAATTCCATTTTATTCTTAAAGAGCAGGGAAATACCTATCCAACGATGGTATATTTGTTCAGATTGGTTAAATGGATCCGAAGTTACAATATTTTTAATAAAGGTGATAATTTTCAATAATTTATCTTGCATTATTTCGATTTAAAAGTGAAAAATCTCGGAAAATTCATATGAAAGCAACTAAAGTGATGTAAGAAGACTCTTAATAATTTTTTATGATCTTTTTAAATTTGTAATAAAATGCATAGGTTGACTTGGAAAATGTCTGAGTATTGGCAATTTTTATCAAATAATTGCATTTTTATATGCTATTTTATGTTAAAAACTTTGAAATTCCATTTTATTCTTAAAGAGCAGGGAAATACCTATCCAACGATGGTATATTTGTTCAGATTGGTTAAATGGATCCGAAGTTACAATATTTTTAATATAGGTGATAATTTTCAATAATTTATCTTGCATTATTTCGATTTAAAAGTGAAAAATCTCGGAAAATTCATATGAAAGCAACTAAAGTGATGTAAGAAGACCCTTAATAATTTTTTATGATCTTTTTAAATTTGTAATAAAATGCATAGCTTGACTTGGAAAATGTCTGAGTATTGGCAATTTTTATCAAATGATTGCATTTTTATATGCTATTTTATGTTAAAAACTTTGAAATTCCATTTTATTCTTAAAGAGCAGGGAAATACCTATCCAACGATGGTATATTTGTTCAGATTGGTTAAATGGATCCGAAGTTACAATATTTTTAATAAAGGTGATAATTTTCAATAATTTATCTTGCATTATTTCGATTTAAAAGTGAAAAATCTCGGAAAATTCATATGAAAGCAACTAAAGTGATGTAAGAAGACCCTTAATAATTTTTTATGATCTTTTTAAATTTGTAATAAAATGCATAGGTTGACTTGGAAAATGTCTGAGTATTGGCAATTTTTATCAAATAATTGCATTTTTATATGCTATTTTATGTTAAAAACTTTGAAATTCCATTTTATTCTTAAAGAGCAGGGAAATACCTATCCAACGATGGTATATTTGTTCAGATTGGTTAAATGGATCCGAAGTTACAATATTTTTAATATAGGTAATAATTTTCAATAATTTATCTTGCATTATTTCGATTTAAAAGTGAAAAATCTCGGAAAATTCATATGAAAGCAACTAAAGTGATGTAAGAAGACCCTTAATAATTTTTTATGATCTTTTTAAATTTGTAATAAAATGCATAGCTTGACTTGGAAAATGTCTGAGTATTGGCAATTTTTATCAAATAATTGCATTTTTATATGCTATTTTATGTTAAAAACTTTGAAATTCCATTTTATTCTTAAAGAGCAGGGAAATACCTATCCAACGATGGTATATTTGTTCAGATTGGTTAAATGGATCCGAAGTTACAATATTTTTAATAAAGGTGATAATTTTCAATAATTTATCTTGCATTATTTCGATTTAAAAGTGAAAAATCTCGGAAAATTCATATGAAAGCAACTAAAGTGATGTAAGAAGACCCTTAATAATTTTTTATGATCTTTTTAAATTTGTAATAAAATGCATAGCTTGACTTGGAAAATGTCTGAGTATTGGCAATTTTTATCAAATAATTGCATTTTTATATGCTATTTTATGTTAAAAACTTTGAAATTCCATTTTATTCTTAAAGAGCAGGGAAATACCTATCCAACGATGGTATATTTGTTCAGATTGGTTAAATGGATCCGAAGTTACAATATTTTTAATATAGGTGATAATTTTCAATAATTTATCTTGCATTATTTCGATTTAAAAGTGAAAAATCTCGGAAAATTCATATGAAAGCAACTAAAGTGATGTAAGAAGACCCTTAATAATTTTTTATGATCTTTTTAAATTTGTAATAAAATGCATAGGTTGACTTGGAAAATGTCTGAGTATTGGCAATTTTTATCAAATAATTGCATTTTTATATGCTATTTTATGTTAAAAACTTTGAAATTCCATTTTATTCTTAAAGAGCAGGGAAATACCTATCCAACGATGGTATATTTGTTCAGATTGGTTAAATGGATCCGAAGTTACAATATTTTTAATATAGGTAATAATTTTCAATAATTTATCTTGCATTATTTCGATTTAAAAGTGAAAAATCTCGGAAAATTCATATGAAAGCAACTAAAGTGATGTAAGAAGACCCTTAATAATTTTTTATGATCTTTTTAAATTTGTAATAAAATGCATAGCTTGACTTGGAAAATGTCTGAGTATTGGCAATTTTTATCAAATAATTGCATTTTTATATGCTATTTTATGTTAAAAACTTTGAAATTCCATTTTATTCTTAAAGAGCAGGGAAATACCTATCCAACGATGGTATATTTGTTCAGATTGGTTAAATGGATCCGAAGTTACAATATTTTTAATATAGGTGATAATTTTCAATAATTTATCTTGCATTATTTCGATTTAAAAGTGAAAAATCTCGGAAAATTCATATGAAAGCAACTAAAGTGATGTAAGAAGACCCTTAATAATTTTTTATGATCTTTTTAAATTTGTAATAAAATGCATAGCTTGACTTGGAAAATGTCTGAGTATTGGCAATTTTTATCAAATAATTGCATTTTTATATGCTATTTTATGTTAAAAACTTTGAAATTCCATTTTATTCTTAAAGAGCAGGGAAATACCTATCCAACGATGGTATATTTGTTCAGATTGGTTAAATGGATCCGAAGTTACAATATTTTTAATATAGGTGATAATTTTCAATAATTTATCTTGCATTATTTCGATTTAAAAGTGAAAAATCTCGGAAAATTCATATGAAAGCAACTAAAGTGATGTAAGAAGACCCTTAATAATTTTTTATGATCTTTTTAAATTTGTAATAAAATGCATAGGTTGACTTGGAAAATGTCTGAGTATTGGCAATTTTTATCAAATAATTGCATTTTTATATGCTATTTTATGTTAAAAACTTTGAACTGCTATTATATTCTTAAAGAGCTGGGAAATACCTATCCAACGATGGTATATTTGTTCAGATTGGTTAAATGGATCCGAAGTTACAATATTTTTAATATAGGTGATAATTTTCAATAATTTATCTTGCATTATTTCGATTTAAAAGTGAAAAATCTCGGAAAATTCATATGAAAGCAACTAAAGTGATGTAAGAAGACCCTTAATAATTTTTTATGATCTTTTTAAATTTGTAATAAAATGCATAGGTTGACTTGGAAAATGTCTGAGTATTGGCAATTTTTATCAAGTAATTGTATTTTTATGTGTTATTTTATGATAACAACTTTGAACTGCTATTTTATTCTTTCGAATCATTCGAAACTATGTAAATTAATTTGTCAAATCAAGGTAAATACAACAAGTTATAATCGATGTATGTAAAAATGTTATATTAACAAATAAATTTAAATAGTAACACAGTTTAAATAAACGATTAGGGAAATAAATATAATAATAAAATATATAAAATATAGTTAGTTATTATTGTGTTAGTAAAATTATCTAAACTACATAATATATAAAAATACTAAAAAACTATAAATAAAATTAAATTAAAAATAAATTAAAACTACCCTAACAAGCCCAAAAATATAATGATTTTATATTACAACGATGATCGTTTTCATGGGCAGGGGGGTTCTCAAACAGACCAGAGCTGTCGGATAGGAAAAAGTACTTGGCGCGTAGTCGGTCCGCTGAAGGACTAGAGGGCTTGACCCAAGTACTTCCTGGATAGGATTTAAATACAATAATGATATAATTGGCGCCACACTCAGTCATGGATTGCTGAGTGGCAAGACCCAATTACTGTGTTCATTTTAATAAAGGATAAAGTATTGTCAAGTAGTCAGTTCATTAAAAAGAACTGACCGCTTACAATTACTTTTTTTTAAGGTTTTATTAGGAAAAAAAGGACAAATGAATTATAAAAATATTTTTGTATATATTCAATATAATAAAAAAAAGGGGTTAGTAAAAATGATTCATGGTAGATTTGCAACAGAGATGTTAGTAATTTTTGTTAATATGGTTAATATATTAATTATCTTGTATATGTTATTTAAATTTCCTCAATATATTTGTTTTTTTTTAATTGAATAATGATTTTATAAATTTAATTAAATATATATTGGATTTGTTAATGTGAATTTTACAATATAAAAAAAATGTTTATATATTCCGCAATATCTAATCTAATTTTAACAAATTTTAATCTACCATGAATCGAGGGGTTTTGTATTTCTTCCAGTAATTTACCAAAAAAATTGATTTGTCATTTTAATTTTTATCATTATATAATTACATTAAAAAACACAAAATTCAAATATCCAAAAAATATCGCAATTATTTAATCGTAAACGTTTTTTTATATTGAAATAAGTGATGAATACCTTATGAATCCAATGTATACTTGGAATTAATTATGGAATTTCATATTCAAATTGACGTTAATAATATAAAATTGAAGGGTTTGAGTGAAAGTAGAATATATATATATATATAAAAAAATGGAGTTAGAATAATATAAATAGTTAAGAAGTTTAATGAATAACAAATTTTATATTGATATTATGGTGATATCACCATCAGTGGTGATAAAATGGTATGAAAATTATTGCATATATTCATCAAGGATTATTATTCATCATACTTATGGATAAAAAAACGATATATGATTATTTAATTATAAGTATCTATGACTGCGTCTATATCTATTTCTATTTCATCTCTCGTCGTTTTATTATATGTATATTCAATTAATTATTCAAACGTTTAATTTACATTAAATGTACAATGAATAAATGACAATTTATATTTTTGTTTAATTACTGTAATGAAATACAAAATAAAAAAATGTTTTACTCACATTGACGTTGGAATTGATTATGAAAATTCGTAAAGTTGGCAGAATTAAATCACACATACCTGAAAAATTGATAAAAAAAATATATATTGTTAATCAATTGTAATTTTATGTAGTGTATATAGGGGATATTTTTATATAACAAGATCGTAATCTTCTTGTGTGCGATTGAAATCTTTAAAGAATATTAAACTTGGGATTTATTTATATTTATTCAATGGAGATATTAAAATAAATACTGTTAAATATTTACCTGGGGGGACTTTTGTACACTTTAGAAATGATGTGAAATGATCTGCAATTTTGATATGTAAAGATGCAAACACCGCAATCGCCACAGCAATCTCCAATTGAAATCTCCAAATAATCATAATTGATCATAATTAGAAAAACAAATTCACACACACATACAAATAATTTCTCTATAAATTTACTTTGATTTGGCAAACCCTTAACAATTGCTTAAGGAATAAAATAAATAAAAACATATACTAAAAAAAAAAATAAAACACTCGATTAAAAAAACACGCACAATTTAAATAATATGTTGATAAAATTATATATCAACAGATTTATTTTATGTCTTAAACGCTAAACTATACTTAAACATAATATTAATTCACCCTATGAAGGAACACTTAACTGATTCTTAAAGAATATACACAAAATTAATAATATACTAAAAATAAAACACTCGATTAAAAAAACACGCACATTTTAAATGATGTATGGCACATTTGATAGAAATTTAACCATATAATAAAAATATTATAAAATAAATCACACCAGTTGAAATAAAACAAATGAAAAAATAAAATATACTGTAAGATCCCGTAATTGATTTTATACGAGATAAATTTTTTTTTTTGTCTATTATTTTTATATAACAATAAAATATTTTTGTAAAATAGAACAATACACCGACGACCGATGTGTACAATGACGATAAATCATACACTTTTTTGTTTTTTATTGATAATGAATTGATCGTCGTGTGAAAACAATGAAATTTAATAAAAATTGCTTCTCAATTCAAATACACAGCTTTTTGGTGTATTTGGTTTTTGATGATCGTCATATAATGCATTTTAATAAATTGATGATGTGGTGTGATGTTTGATAATCTATAAGTAAATGAAGATTGGAATGAGATATCAAAAAAACTATAGTTAATTATATACGAAATCAAATAAACACAACAATTTAATAACCACATATTTATTATTTAATGAATTTTTATATAACTGAGATACAAAAGTAATTACTAATTGGTCAATGCAATGATAATATTAAAAATCTTCATCCCATTCTAAAACATAGATTCTAAAACATCATCCCATTCTAAATCAAATATAAAATTAACTTTAATTCAACCATCAAAAATCTTACCTTGTCAGTTAAATTGAAAGTTTATATATGCGATATAGTACGTGGGTTTCTTATATAAATATTAATATCGAAATTATTTTTTTGATTTGGTTCAATGATTTTTACAGTTATAAAACTAAAAACTATATAACTAACTATACCTTTAGGAAATTTTTATGAATTCATGAAAGATAATCTGATATTCAATTTTGATAATATACACACCATTGCAGCAATTGAAATCCTCAAAATAATAACCCATCATCATTTATTAGCTGAAGATTACCCGAAAACAAATTTAATGCTTAAAATATATTGCAATACAAATTGAAAAATAAAATTTAACTAATAAAAATATTTCAATAATCGACAGATGGTAAAAATAAAAAAAAAATTAAATACCGTAAATTTTTACCGTGTATTTGATTTTGTATAATAATTTTATTGTCTGCAATTTTTTTTTTTTTTTTTATAAAACAATACATGTTTGTGTGTGGTTATAATAAAGACAAACGTTTTTATATCGTATGTGTATCATATAAAATAAAATGATATAATAAAATGATGTTGAGTTGTTCAATGGTAGATTTTATACGTATATAATAGATGATTGCGGTCAAAGTGATGATTTTCATATTAATATTTTTTCATATATATGATAAATTGAAATGTATTTGTTTATGTAAATAAAATATGAAATTAATTTTGATTCAACCATCGCAAATCTATGTTACGCATCTATGTATTATGTCTTTTATATGTCTGGAAGATTTTGATTCAAATCCCGATGGATTCCCAAATTTTATTTATTAGTTTTTTTTTTTTTAACTTATTTATAAATAATTTCATGAAGTTTTTTTTTAATAGATTATGGTCATTCAATCCACTATAAAAATGTTTCCACATATAAATTGTTTACTATATTTGGTATATATGTATATAAAAGTATATGTGAACAAAAAACAAGTGAATTTATTTTAAGATAAAAGTATGGCCGAGTTGGTAGCGAAGCCGCCGATTTTCACATACAAAAAAAATCTCACATGTAAAATGTTACATGTGAGATTTTGCTTTTAATTAAGGGGAACATGGTTGTTTGAATTTGTGTACAGAGTCGACGTTGAGACACATACCATATTCCAGCAATGATGTTCCCCGTAGGTTTATATATATACGGACCGCGCTGGCGATTCTGCCAGTTGTGGTTAGTGTATATATATTCCCGGGTATCCCGTGGGGGATACCCGCTCTACACCCAAAAATAACTGTAAATTTCTATCGTTGAAACTTACATAGAAGATAAAAATGGAAAAAATATAAAAAGAACATCAAAATAAAAAACATTGATTTTTTCCTAATATATTTTTTCTATTTTTTTTTTATCTTCTATGTAAGTTTCAACGATAGAACTACATATATTGTTTGGAGGAATTTGATTATTTAATACATGGATAATGGATTATGTCTTTTAAAGAATTAATTTTAATAATTAAATATAATGATATTAAAATATTAAGTTTTCCTTTTGCTTATTCAATGGGAAAGAAATTAGAAAATTAAAAACTTAAATTATAAAATTGTCTTTTTTTTTATCTGTCTTATATAATCTATAATCTAAAGTATAGTTAGAGTGGTATTTGAATAATAAATGATAACTTTTCATTTAGATGCAATGGTAAACTGAAATATACTGAAAAATACCAATGTAATGCGGATAAAAATGTAAAGTATCAAAGTCCTGTTTTGTTTTAGTCCTGAATTTAATATTTATAATTGCGTGATGAGATTTGAAAAGGAATTCCTATATTTAATTTATTCTGCAGTGTTTTATATCGTAAACTAAAAATTATTCTTGTAAAATCGCATGATTGTTATGTACCCGTCGATATCAAATAACGATACTTTATCGCTATATTGGTTAGGTGAAATTAAATATATATCGTATATTTTCATATACTAATTTGTATATTTAGAAAATTTACTTTATTTTTATATAAAAATAAAAAATATCGAAAAATATTGTTACGCGTGACAGTAATAATAATATCCTTCCGATTTGTTTGTTAAATAGAAATATAGATATGGGAAAAAGACATATGTAAAATATGTACAGCTTATTATATGACGGCAATTATTTTGAAAATATAAAGTTAAATGAGTCAATAATCTATGCAGTTTTGTATCATTCAAAAATGAACGGACACCTTTCCCAATATATTTCAATTTTACATACAATATATAAAATTTATATCTTTGAATAAATTAAATAAATTTGTATTTATCGATCGCAATAATATATGAAATCAGAATGGCTATTATATAAATGTATGTATATATTGTTCCTAATTTTAAGTCAAGTTAAGTCAAGCGTTTGTATAATAAAATATTTCAGAATAATAATAATCATAATAATAATAATTAAAGTTTTTAAATAACTCTCAAATGTCCTAATATATGTCCTAATGTCCTAATAATATCCGTAGAGTAATTTTTGTAAAGTGACGAATAATTATAAATGTTTCAAGTAAATAAATATTAAATATTATATAAATTAAAATATATAATCAATTAGAATATTGATTATATTAAACTTAACATATATAATAATATAAATATATTAATATATAATTAAAAAATCTAATTCTACTCTCTAAATTCTAAATTAGTAAACCAAGATTCTATAACTATACATATTAAAATTTCGGCGAATATACAGTTTAGCGGACCTTGAGCTAGGACATTTGGGATACCTGCAATCGAAAGCCTAAGTTGCACAGACAAAATAACCGTTATAATTTTTTCCTATCTCCGGAAGGGGCGGTCACCACCCCTTCCGGAGATGGGGGGGGGGGGGTCAAAGTTTGGTTTTTTTTTTTTAGAAAATCTTGATTTGTAACGTAACCTGACGGGCGATTTTCAAAAGTAGATATTCAAAATAAAGGTATTTTCATTATCTTTCTTTCGTTATATCTTTCGTTAACTGAATTTTCCTAATGACAAATTAAAGCTAAAAGTAACATGTAACCCGTCCACTTGTTTATTAAACCATATATGCAGCATATACGTGAGTCGTTTCGCATGAAACATGTGATTTGCTATATTGCAAGCACTTTCCACATCACCCAAGTGCTGTGCGTTTTATGATTTTTTTTTTAAATGTTATCTCACATATGTTGCTCTATTGCATGGGTATTGAAAAACCTTTTACTATTTATTCTGGTGTATCATCTTCTGGTGTAACGGCTTATACAACCTGCCAGCTGCTATTGGTTTACTATAATAATGGTAATGGTTTGATTTTTTATAGTGCAACATTTTAATTCGTACTTTTTTAAAAGGAAAATTTCTAGTAGTGCATATATTTTCAAACGCTGACATTAATTTATATTTATAATGAATATTATTGAACAAATAGCATTGTTGTTATTGAAAACTCATGCAATCGCAGGTCTATGTGAGATAACATATAAAAAAACACATACCTCCTGGGTGATTGGGGGGACGGACTGCTTTTTAATTATAAACAAATCACATGCTTGATACGAAACGAGTCACGGTGTTTGCCATATACGGGTTAATGAACAAGTGGGGTTGGTATTGCATCTTACATTTAGCTTTAATTTGCCACTGGGAAAATTCATTTAACCCTGTACAGAATGGGTCCACGTCCAAAAATGTAAAAAAACACATTTTCCCAACCCTTTTGACTCCTATATATCTCCGATTTATTCCGGGTTTATTTTAAATGAAAGATAATGAAAATACCTTTATTTTGAATATCTACTTTTGACAATCGCCCAGGTCAGGTTACGTCACAAATCAAGATTTTCTAAAAAAAAAAAAACCAAACCAAACTTTGATCCCCCCTATCTCCGGAAGGGGTGGTGACCGCGAAAAAATTATAACGGTTATTTTGTCTGTGCAACATAGACTTTCGATTACCCCATTTATCCCCCATGTCATAGCTCAAGGTCCGCTAAACTACATACTTCAGCCAAAATTTCTTAAGCAAAATTATAGGATTTTCTTATTATTTGGCAAATGTTATTTATATAATTGTAAAGAATTTATAAATTTCAATAAACCGCAATTAAAAATTTCGATAAAAGTAAAAGGGATAAAGGGATTTTTAAACAAAACAAGTAATATAATATATAATAAATTGAACTCACCAATTTTTTTAAATCGATTATATCTCTATATTGATGTTATATGCTGGAATATTTTTATTACGATAAATGAATAGGAATTCTCGAAAATACCGCATTTATATTTTCTGTTGATAATTTTAATAAATGATATATGTGAAATTTATTTGATATCATAATTGATTTTTTTTAAATCATCCAATGCACCACTAAATCCCTATTATGATTTAAAGCACTGAAAATAAAAATAAAAATTAATTTATTATAGTATATAATTATTTATTAAAAATGTTAAAAAGGATAAAAAACTCAGGCGATATCGTTATATAGATAATATCGCATATCATATATATCAGCAAGAATTTTTCCATAAAAAAAACCATTAAATCGATTGTGTTTGTGTTTTTAAAAGAAATTCTCTTACAATTAAATGTGAGTGTTTATATTATGCAAAAAAAAAAAAAATTATATTATATTAAAATAAAAATTTTTACCGATCGCAATACACCCACACAAATAAAAACCAACAAAAATATATCATTTACCAAATTTATTTCATTCATTTTACATATACACAATAAAGATCTTCTTTTTTTTTTATCATTTATTTACCATGAATATCACCGCATCCATATAACACATCATAATCGATGATCTCTTATATATAAAAAAAAAAATGTTTTTCCCATTGTTAAATGTTTGATTATATTGTTACTTGTTTGCACGTTAAAAATTTTTTTATTGATAAAATGATCATAAAATCTCTGGATTTCAAATTATATATGCAGATTTATTGGTTCTTAAAAATAATTTTCCATTCACAAAATTCACAATTTTAAATAAATTATTAATTAAATTTAATGCTAAATATTTTTATTGTCGTTTTTTTTTCCATTTATAGAATTTTATACCAAAATAATCGCACACCGCATCAATTAAAACAACAATCATAACACCAACTATGAATATATATATATATGATGTGCATCTATACACGCACCAAAAGCAGCAGAACGACGACGACAAGTTTTTATATATACAAATAAATACCAAAAAATCTTTATCATATATATAAAATTATTACCGTATTATCATTCAATTATATTTGTTCTATTATTTTACCAACACGTCGAGTATATATAAAACTATTGCGTATATGTACACTTTCATACAACAAAAAACAAAAATGATTACAGTAAATTTTTTTTTTATTTTTAAAGGGTTATCCAATAATATATATGTTTTTTTACATTTACATTTTGGTAATACTTTATTTTTTTATCTCATATTGGACATATATATCTATAGGAATAAATGTCAGAGAACAATAAGGTTTTCATTGAGGGTTTTTTTTTTCAGTACAAAAAAAATTTGAAATTTTAGTGGCGTCCCATTCTTGATGATGATGATGATTATTATTCTTAAAGGATGTTTAATTTCAATAAGAATTGATGTCCAATAACGTGGCATACAGATCCTAAATTCCACAGGCTTCAAAATTACTTCAACCCAACAAATTTGTTGAATATAATCTATATATCGGTTTTTTTTTTATCTCATACGTTTTGAAAACTTCTTTATATAAAATTATTTATTTGGCTAACCCTTTATAAAATTGATAAAATGTATAAAAATGAAATAAAAATAACTGTAATAATAATTTTTTTTTTTTTATTTATAACAATACAAAATTGAATGTATCATATTGAATGAACACACGAAAATTTATAATCGCCGCATGAATGTTTTTGTTTTATTTTATTGTTTTTGTTGCATTTACGACGATTCGGAAATTTGGAAAATTTTACGAAGATAATTTGGAAAATTTCTATTAATTTTTTTAAATTAATGATTATTGGAAAATTGTATATAGGTATATATAATTCACAGCTGCTAAAATATCCTAAACTTATACTAAAAAGTTTTTTTGTTAATATATATATATATATGGGGAAAATTATAAAGAAAATTTTGTATTGAATATAGCTTTTCTTTCATTTAAATAATTTTTCATTTAAGCAAAAAAAAAAAAAACGATTTTTCTTTTCTTGAAAGTTTCTTGGTTAATTATTATATTTATTTCTATATATTATATTTAAAAACAGTCAAATATTACTTATAGCATATATAGGTAATAAAATTACGACGGCGATTTTCCAAATTTAGGGTGCACTTTGAATTGTTCAAGTCATTAAATTACCGATTTTTAACCGCAGAATAAGGCATGAGAGTAATCGAAAATTTCGCCCGGAATATTAATTTCATCTCCGCATTCGATTTTTATACAAAAAAATTAGCTAATTAAACATATATATGCCTTTGACGGGATGGAATTTTCTCTATCGCCATTTGGGTCGACATATGTATATATATTATATAGGAATATGAATATGAATGAATGAATGAAATGTTTCATGATCACAAGCACTGCTGCGATTTAACAATAAGTATATATATATTTTTTCCCATATGTGTTTCTTTCGCAACCAAAAAAACATTTTTTTTTTGTTTGACTTATGGAAATCAAAAAAAAAAAGAAAAAAGAAAATTGAAAAATAACTATATGAATATTGATCTTCAAAATATATATATGTTTAGTATACATATATTTTATACTATAATTTAAATAGATGTACTATCAAATCTATATATATTCTATATATATATATATAGAGCACAATCTCATTTTCAGCACCTACACGCACGATCTTTTATATAAATATAAAATAAAAATTCATTTTTCTTTTTTAGACACATAAACACAAACACACAGAAGAAAAACATTTTCATCAAAATCTATTTGTTTTTTTTTTATATTTTTTGGTCCATTTATTGTGTGTTTTCTTTCCGCACACACAAAAATTAACCGCGCGAGTTGTACGAATATAGTTTTGAAAAATCAAAAAAATAAAAGAAAAATTTAAAATTAAATAAAATAATAGCGTTGAACTGCGAGCTGAACATTAAAACGAATAAAAAATAAAAAAAAAAGCATTCCTTTCAAGTAAAAAAAAAATAATAAAATAAATACAAATTAAAATAAATATTAATATTTATTAATATTTATTATTTTGTTATAAAGGTATGTATAGAGTTTTTCCCAACCCCAATTAGTTGAATTTATATTTTATATGTGTGTGATCTTAATGACAAGACAATTTCAATAATTTTTAGTTGTTATGTAATAAAAAAAAAAAAAAAAAGTGATATAAAATAAAGCAAATATCGTTGAGATATTTTAAAATATTAATTAAAAATTAAATATACGGGAGTTTTCTTGATTCTTTAATACGTTTTTAATTTGCATTCGTTCATCCCCTAAACATATATGTATATATTATTTAATTAAAATTTCGACAAAGGGATTATCGAAATTTTTATGGAATATTATACGGAATTCCTTCAATTATATAGTAACATAAAAATTTGTTTTTATTAAATTATATAAAAATAAAATGTAATTTAATTCATTGCCAACAAAAATTAATCGAACGCGAGTTGTTTAAAATAAAAAAATTAAAATTAAAATTACATATTTACATTAAATAAAAAAAAATAAATACAGTAAAATAAATAAAAAAAAATAAATTCATGATCATCATAGCAATGCGATGAGAACTCGCGTCGGGGATATTTTTTTTATATAATTTTTATTTTTATTTTTTAGCAAAATATGTTTTCAAATCTATTTTTGTAAAATAAAAAAAAAAAAATACAATTTTTTTTATAATAAAAATAAAATAACGTAAAATATGTGTTTTTTTTTGTGCGGAGTTGCGTTGAGCGTGTGAATATATTTTCGAAATTGTGAATGTTTAGTTTTTTTTTTTTTTTAAATATGGTATGCAAAAATGTTTACAAAAAAATAAAATCTAATTTTTGTAAGTATGTATGGTATATATGGTATATATAAACGAATGGACGATGGGTCGAACGAACGACGAATGGTTAAATGGACGCGGATAATGTTACAAATGTTCTTGACGTAATATATCGTGACGATGTCCAATTAAAAAAAAAATTTCAATATATTATTATTATGTGTGTGATGTTTATAATAATGGCAATATATAAATTTGCCAATTTTTTTGTTATTTTTCATTCATTCATTATATATAGCATAGTATAATATATAATAATAAATCGAATCATTCATATATTTTTTATCGCATTGATTTATTATTTATTATTATTGTTGTTCAATTCATATATTATTTGTAAATTTATCCTATAACATATATATATAGGATATATATATATATATATATATATATAAGTAATTGGTTTGGTGGTTCGTATATTAATTGATTTTTTTTTGGCCGATAATTCGCGGACAGACTATATATATACTTATTGTTCTGTTCGCATTCGATCATATATAAGAGCTCTTATATATTTTCTATACATTTATATATTACACAAATTCTTAGACGAATACAGAAATTGCATGGATTCCCTCTCGGAAACATGTTAAGAAAATGATATGATTATATTGATTTGATCTTCTGCGAAAAAGTTCAGTAGAGTAGAACAGCGCGATTTAAGCTCTCTTATTGGCATATATGAAAACAATTCAGTATTAAGTATAACTATATACTTAAACGTGTAAGAAATCTGAAATCCTCTATCGGAAAAATGTTAAGAAAATTTTATTAGAATGTGATAAGGAAACATTTTTAAATGAACGAATTGCGTCCTTTGCGAAAAAGTTCAGTAGACTAGGACAGGGGTGGTATTATGGGAGTCGATACCATCGTATATCGCCTATCGTCTAAAATTACGATACTCAATTACTTTGATATTATGGTAGTCGATTTTGTGGGTATCGATATTTTTTGTATATCGTCTCCGTTGATATTGTTGTGGCAAATGATTTTCATATAGAAAAACAAAAAGTTTATTATTTCGATGAGAATGAGATTGAAAGTATTATTTTTATGAGAATTGCTTTTGTACTTTTTATCAATATTAAAATTGAATAAATGAACAAAAACAAAAGAAAGCAATACAAACGACAATCGTAACGATAGCTTCTACCCTATCGTCAAAACTATCGTCCTAAACCGACGATATCGTCTGCCATAATTGCAAAAATGAAAAAATCGTATGTTTGACGACAATCGTCTATAGTAATCGAATGCGATAATTCCACCTCTGGCTTTTTAAGCTATCTCTTATTGGCATATATGAAAACAATTCAGTATTATTATAACTATATATACACTTAAACGTGTAAGAGATTTGATCATTTATCTAATGAAATATAAGAAATATTAGCTGTTATATATTTTCTATACATTTATTGTATGAATTTTCAAATGGATGAAGAAATTGTATGGATCTTCTATCGGAAAAATGTTAAGAAAATGATATGATTATATTGATTTGATCTTCTGCGAAAAAGTTCAGTAGAGTAGAACAGGCGATTTAAGCTCTCTTATTGGCATATATGAAAACAATTCAGTAATAAGTATATAACTATGTACTTAAACGTGTAAGAAATCTGAAATCCTCTATCGGAAAAATGTGAAGAAAATTTGATTAGAATGTGATAAGGAAACATTTTTAAATGAACGAATTGCGTCCCTTGGGAAAAAGTTCACTTGACTAGGACAGGCTTTTTAAGCTATCTTTTATTGGCATATGAAAACAATTAAGTATTATTATAACTATATACTTAAACGTGTAAGAGATTTGATAATTTATCTAATGAAATATATCAATTTTTTTCCCCCAAAGATATATTTGAATTCATAACATTTCTTATAATTACAATATATTGTATAAAAATCCAGAAGTTTGGTTTTTATTGGAAACATTTAAAATATTATTTGGAGAAAAAATATCCCTATATAGTATTTTATTCATACGGGTTAAAATTACATTGTTATTAAATTCAATAACCTTTTAATTTCCATATATATTTTATATTAATCTGTTGATTAATTCCTGTTTTGGTTTAAATGGTTTAAAATATAAATAAGAAATTTTTAAAAATGTTTGCTTAATATTGTTTTCCATTTATATTTAATGGAAAAACAATCGGGATATTATTCTTTGACTACGCGGTCGCATTTAGCTTTTAGCTATAATATATCCATATAGTTTAATGTGAACGTTTTGAAATGTGTAATAAATAATCCTTTTTTTTTTGTATCCTGCCAATCTATCAAATCAATTCAATTCTCGTTTTCAACAATAAAATCTCAATATTTTTTTTAATGTGAACAATTTTATATACAATTTTTCTATAAATTATAAGTCTATATAAGTCTATAAGTCAGATTAACTCTTTTACGAATTGTAATTTAAAGATATATAAGTTAACTTATCTGATGGACCGCAACGTAATCTATAATCGCGGTCGTCCACATATAGCAAACAAGACAGAGCGCGATTAAATATAATTTATTTAATTAAATTTATTTTTATTTTATAATTAATTAAAAAACTGCAGGTATATTATTATTATTATAATCATCTATCATTCAAATTTCATATATTTTATTAAGGTCACAACAAAAATATAAATATATAACGCGGTCAATAAGATTTATTGAATATTGTACGAGTATTTATTACTTTATTTATGTGAATTATTTATTATAATAATAATAACAATAATATTAATAATTCAATCGTCACACATAGATTTTTAATTTTAAAATTATAAATTCAAAATGATTTCTTTCTTTTGCGTGTTCGCAATTCGTACATATATTAAACATATATATTTATTATTATTATTATTTTCATTGTACATTTTTATGCGAATGACGAATTTTTTCTATATATAAAAACAATAGCCAAGAATCGTTTGTTTTTAGCTTAATATATTCTCATGTATATTTTATAATTTGCACTGTTTTATTATAATTATCCGGTCAACTCATCGCATATATATATATATATATATATTAAAAATTTTCTCGTTGTGTGTTACATCGCTATTTTGAAATTTTTCTGTGTGTTTATAATATAATATATATCTATATATTTAATCACACCTATAAGAAATTCTTAAAATTGCAATTGTACGCGCACATTACAAAATTGTTGTTTATATGTAAACTATATATACAATTTATCGCTTTGTGTTATAATTATAGAAAAATCAAAGGAAAAAATTCACGCATATCAAAATAAAAAGGTTTAGATTTTTTGTTTTCCTGAAATATATATAGAATATAGAGATAAACGATCAATATTTCATTACACGATCAGATATGATAAAAAAAATTTGTTTAACTTTTCCCCATTATTGGGTTATATAATTACCGATACCGTCAACTATTCAATTCTGAAACTGCAAAACCCAATGGAAGAGATTACAAAATTCGTTATGTTGAATGGAAAAAATCCTCAAAATTCTTATTACAACTTTACTGAAACTCATTAAAATTAAAATTTTAAATTGGAATTTAAAAAAAAAAAAATAAAATCAATTAAATATTAAAAGACAGAAAGTATTTCTAGAACTTGACCAAAATAATATATATGCATCAATAATATATATAATATAGAGTAATATATAGTCGCTATATTTGCGATGAGTCAGCGTGTGTGAGGACTTAAGTGGTTTTTCTTTTTAGATTATTATTATTATTGTTATTGACCTATTAAATAAATCCAAAAAAAAAAAAAATCACTATTTATATATTGTATATATAGGAAGTGTAAATAAATCGTACGTACGTGTTATTTATATAATTGCAATGCATCGCACTGTATATATTTATTAAATGTAGGTCTAAGCATTTCAACATATATATAGTTTAAATATATAAAGGAATTAAGCGATGATTTTAAACCCGATCTAACTAAAATAATGTATATAACAACATTTTGAATATATATATAGATGTAATTTGTCGTAAAAAGACACACATTTTTTTGTTTTTCTTTTTAGAGTGTGTCAATAGAGAATATAAATATAAAGTGTGTGATGATGATTTTTTAGATGTTTAGAAAAAATTTATAAATAATATAATACAATCTATAGCTATTAAATAAAAACCAAAACAAATAAATATATATTTGTAAAATTGCCAAAAAAAAAAAACACATTTAACAGAAAAATTATATTATATATAAAATGTTGATGCAATCAAAAACATTTTTATTTAAACAACTCTCGCTCGCGCTGATTCATTTTATTATTATTATTATTATTATTATTATTGTTAAGATTTTATTTTGAAATGGATGAAAATTAATTAAAAAAAAAGAAATTGTAAAACTATTTTTATATTATGATTAAATTATGGAATTATATATACTAATACTCTAACCACTATTATATCAGACACCTGCCATTTTATTCGTATGCCCGACTTTGGGATGCCGAGAAAGGACTTTAAACAATAATTTTTTAATCCTTCCAATTTTATTTCATAAAATGATGGTTTTAGTTAAATAATTGCGCAGACAGAAGTAAAAAAAAACTTTTAAATTCAATTAGTTATGGAATTAGTTAATTCAAAGTGATTCAATTTAACAAAAAAAAAAATATTTGACCATTATAATATCGGACACTTATATTATATACGCCACTAATCTCCTTTGTAACACCTCCTTTGGCCTATATGACACCATCCATTCTCTTACACGTGGTATTTATACTAAGTTTTTGCATTCATCCGGTGTTTTTGTATTCCTCATTTCAATGATTTTTCCTTGGAATTCTTCACTCCTTCAATTGTAACTTTCAGATCATGTTTTTACTTTGTTTTATTAATGCCCACCACGATTATATTGGACTTAAATCAGGACTTGAAGATGGCCATTTCTAAAAGTGTATTCCTTTACACATTTCTTTAGCTTTCAACTAGTTCTTAGTTGATTTAGCGGTTTGTGGTAGAGCAACATCTTATTGAAATGTATAATCGCCGTTTGAATATAATTTAATAGTCGATCGATAAAGGTAGTCATTTAATATATGAATGTGTTTTTGGGAGTTAACCGTACACTAAATGAAATGATAATTAATAAAATTAAGTAAGTAAATTAAAACGAAAAAGAAACGACTCCTTTTGAAATGTAAATTATAATAAATGGGTTGAAAATTTCACAATGCGTTTTAAACAATCACGATGGAATGCTTCATTTTTTGTGTGAATTACTCGACGATTATCGGAATCACTATAACAATAACACATTTATTTACATTCATCATCCAAAAATATAATGCTATTCCATTGCCGCAGAACTCAAAATTGTTTATTGTTTTGTTTTTTGCAAAACAATTGAAAGGGACTTTGATTTGTGCTGAAAAATTATTAGGGATTATTATTAGGAAAAAAACATTGTTTAATCAAAAATATGTCTTTATTTTTATCTTATATTCATATAGTACGGTTTATGAATCCATTGCCTTGTCCACTTTCGTGCGACCACTTTTTGGGTTGCTGTTGACTATTTTAGAGTCAGATCACTCACAGTAGTTCTCCTATTTTTTTACAGTTGCGTTATCACGATCAGTAAAATTAGATTTTACACCACTTTCTGTTCCTCAAATGAACCGGTTAAACCACATTTTAATTTTTGAATATCTGATACGGTAGAGTTGCAATTAGCTACACTAAGTTCATTAGGAATATTTCGAATTATTCTTAATAATAATAAGATTAAAAACAACCATACAGTTCCGGTTTAAGTCCAATAGAATCATTGTGGACATTAATAAAACAAAGTAAAAACAGGATCCGAAAAGTTACAATTGAAGGAGTGAAGAATTCCAAGGAAAAATGATTGAAATGAGGAATACAAAAATACAGGATGAATGCAAAAATTTAGTAAATACAACGTCTAAGAGAATGGATGATATTATAAGGGCCAAAGGAGGCGTTACAAAGGAGATTAGTGGCGTATAGAATATAAGTGTCCGATATTATAATGGTCAAATTTGAATCATTTTGAATTAAATTCCATAACTAATTGAATTTAAAAAGTATTTTTTACTTCTGTCTGCGCAATTATTTAACTAAAACCATCATATTATGAAATAAAATTGGCAGGATTAAAAAATTATTGTTTAAAGTCCTTTCTCGGCATCTCAAAGTCGAGCATACGAATAAAATAGCAGGTGTCCGATTTAATAGTGGTTAGAATAGTATAGGGTTAAAATTACAGAGGAAGGAAGGAATGTTTATATATGCTTAATGCCAACCGAACTCATATTTATTTTCATATTCATCGATAAGCCAAAATACATCTCCTTTTGCTTGGTTGACTCCAAAAGAGAATTTGGATAAATTTATATAAATTTAGAAAAATCGGAAAATTTGGCATTATACACAATACAAAATTTTTCAATTTTCCAAAACTATAAAACTCTATATATAATTATCATACAATAGAATATTTTAATAGAATATTCAATTGCCATCATCATATCCCGCAATATTCAAAATCCAAACATAAACGCGATGAAAAACTTTGAATCATAATCAATTTTCTTTTTTTGTTTTTTGTTTAGTTTTTATAGTTTTATGTTATGTCTATAGAAATATATATAGATTAAATAAATTAATTTATTTTAATGATTGTGTGTTTTTTTCTGTTTTTTTTTTGTATATTTTTCTAAAGAATTTATCAATAAAGAATCACCAATCAATCCAAATAAAAAAAGAAAAAAAAAATATGGCTGGACGTCCAAGAAGAACTCGCCTTTATGATGCAAGCTATAATATGGGTGAAAAATATTATAAATCAGCATTGGATAATTTAGATAAAAAATATGCACCAAAGTAAGTATATATTTAATAATTTCAATAGAATATTTAAACTATATGGATGATGATGATGAGAGATTGACTAATATATATTTGGTTTACTTTTATGGTATGAATGATTTTATGAATTGGTTATAATATAGATAAGAAATAGCAAGAAAATGTAACTATATCCCGTTTAAATTATCTTTAGAATTAAAGAAAGTTAAAATATATTTTGAACAAAAATTAGAATAAGGTCGCATTATCAAGGTACCATCGCAAACTCCACCCCTGATGGACCAGCTAAAATAATCTGAAACAAAAAGTTGAACTGCGATTATATTGCGATAGCTATAACATAATAAAATTTGGAATACTCTGTCACATTACTTTGTTCTTCAGTACGCTTCAGAAAAACTCAATGTAATTTTTTACCTCATCAGACCATGCCCGATGATGCCCAGATACTTAAATCGCTGTAAAATTTGATAACCAATCGATTTATTGCAATTTGGAAGTTATATCCATATCTTTTGAGGTGATTAACTATCTATGGAAAAACCTCCTGGATGATTTTTTTCCCAGGATTTTTTTTTGGGATTGATAACAGAGAGGTTATTTGAGAATATATCTTTGGAATGGTTAGGGAAAGAATTAACAAAATCTGCGGCATTTGAAAGATAAAAGAAATAGCTGAAAAAAATGTCACGATATAAACTGATAATTTTAGTTAAACTAAGTCTAAATAAATCTAATATTTTCCCTCATCCACAAATAGATTTGCAAAAATATTCTAAATATTATCATTCAATTATTTATTATGTACATTTATTGATATTTATTGATAGAATTGGAACAGCTGATAAATTCCTTGGATCATCGGCGGCCGGGGGTATCGGTACACGTTCATTTGGACCGGACAGTGAAACGTATAAAAATATTATGACAAAAGCAAGAAATATGGATGATGATTTTTTAGATTCAAATTTGTCAAAAGCTAGATTACGTGCGGAAAAAGCAATTACACAAGAAACATATTTTGATTCACGTGGTGGACGTATTGCAAAAAGTTCATTAGGTAGCAGTGCATACGATGATGATATTGATGAAGAGGTACCGATTAACGCGATATTTAAAATTAATAATATCAATAATTGATTTTTTTGTTTTTAGGTACAATCATCATTAAATCGTATTCGGGCAAATAAAATGTCCATGTCAACAAAAAGTAATAATGACATTGAAGATACAATAAATACAGTTAAAAGACGTGCACGAATAGATTTGGGTGAAAAATTACTTGATTCAGCCGGTGATGATGATTTAATTGGTGGTACAATTCGACGACGTGCACTTAAGGTATGATAAATCTGATTTAAATGATAAATGATGATAATAAATTATATATTAATTGAATTTGTTTTTTTAAGATGGTTTCAAGTTCATCGGATGATCGTGTTGATTCTGGTGCCCTTACAAAATGGTCCGCTGTTACAGAAACATCGGCTGCATCACAACGTGCAAAGGCAACAAAAGCCCGTTTAAATGATTTGGAAAATGAAATGTTTGAACGCTCGGAAAAACAATTGGCACGCGAACAACGATCGGCTAATTTAAAGAAATTCTTAGTGGATAGCGATATTGATCTTGTAAAAAGTGAAAAACATGTAAATTTTTAAACTATATATTAAAAACTCCGTGAAAACTCCGTGAAAATTAATTGAGTATTTTCATAAAATCGATTACATAAAAAAAAAAAAACTGTATTTATATAAAAAAAAAATTCATTCTTTTCTTTTCTTTGATTTAACGCATAAAAATTTTCATTTATCCTTCTTTAAAACTTAAAATTTTTAATAATTTTCCCTTTTTTGTCTCCATTATTCAATTAATCAATTCATTGCGATTCTTATGTTCGCAAAATCGCGGCATTCGCGTTTCGTTTTCATCAAAACACCAAACCGTAATATAATAATAATTAGGGAAAATAAATCGAAAAACGAAATATGAAATATGAAAATGAAAGAAAAAAATCTATATAAAAAATCGTATTTATTTAAGGGTTGTGTTTTTTTTTTTAAATTTTTAAATAACCCTTCTTTTTTTTTTTATTTTATGGTTTAGTTTTTTTTTTTGTCATTCTTTTAAAACCGAAATATATAATATTTATTATATAAATTTATAATAATAATAATAAAATGCGTGTATGTAAATAAATAGTAATGCATGTATATTAAAAATGTTAAAAATAAAATCAAATATATATATATTATATTAAATTGTTAAATGGACGCTTGTATAAGAGGATTTTTTTATATAAAGGAAGAATTTAGAACAGAGTTTGGACGCTCGGTGAGATGAGTTAAAATTCAGTCACTATATAAAATCTAATATTCCATTTCGAAACAATATAACCCTCGCGCAGTGGAGTTCAAGTATAGTGGTCAGCCAAATTTCCAATTAAAAACTGTGTTGAGAAATCTTTAAAACTATAACAAATTTCATTAAGGATTTTTTTATGGGAAATATATATATAAGGGATGAAATATAAGATATAAGGGTTTTTTGTTCACATTTGAAGGGAAAGATGCGATGAGTTGCTTTATGGATTCGGTCTAAGACAAAATCAAAAACTTTCGAACAGATCACAAACCAAATAAAAATTGATTTTTGTTTTTGAAATTCAGCATAAAATCATCGGTTGACTAAATGTGGAAATATAACCTCGTGGAAAAATGGAAGAAATTCGAAAGAAAACTGGCATTTATATTGCTAATAAAATTCCAAAAGTAAACTATATATTGGGACCTTGCATTGATAATGTCGATTTAGATAACATATATGGCGTAATTAGCGTTGTGTGCATCGGATCACACCGTGCCCATATTCTTTTTTTTTGTCTGTCATTACTCTATAAATTTCAGTATATGTCATATATTTCATTGAAGTGTATAAACAACAAAGATTTTTTTTTGCTTCGAATATGTCAGTCAAAATAAAATTTGAAGACGAAGAATTGCAGGCATTGTTGGATGAAAATTCGTGTCGAACGCAACAAGGGCTTGCATTAGAGTTGAATGTAGATGCCTCTACCATTTCTACCTACGTTTACATTCAATGGGAAAGATCAGAAAACTAGGAAAATGGGTCCCACATCAACTGAATGAAAATCGCAACTCAAAGTACGAAACGATGCATGCCATAAACATCTTGCCGAGCACAAAAAACATATAGATTTTTGAGTCGCATTGTCACTGGCAATGAAAATTGGGTGTATTACGAAAACCCTAAAGGTAAAGCATCATATGTTGATCCCGGCCAACCCTCAACTTCACAATCAAAACGCGATATTCATTGACAGACGTGTATGCTGTGTAATTGGTGGGATCAGAAGGGTGTCGTGTATTATGAGCTGCTGTCAAAACCGAATGAAACGGTTACATCTGATCGCTATACCGACGACAACTTGGCGAATTGGTTCAGAAGAAATTGAACGAAAAACGACCATTGATAGCTCGAAAACACCACAAAGTTTTAATGCACGATGATGACAATGCCAGATCACATCGTGCATCGTGCATCGTTAAGGAAAAATTTAAGAGGCTCGGTTGGGATTATCTTGATCACCCCCGCGGTACTCTCCAGACCTTGCTCTTTCTGATTACCATTTGTTCAGATCCATGATGCAGGTCAGCCTGACAGATGTACGCTTTCGAAATGCTGAAGAAGTGCGAAAATGGGTCGATGAATGGATAGTGGGTGACAAAAGATGAGGAGTTCTTCAAACGAGGAATTAACAACAAACTTCCTAAAAGATGGGAGAAAGTCATAGCTAACGATGGGCAATATATTGGTTAAGGTATACTCAATCATTTTGTTATACAAATAAATGCCAGTTTCAAGCCAAAAAAATTGACGTTATAGTAATGCAGGGTCCCAATATATAAATATTAAGTCACCTTCTTATTTCTTATCTTTTCGTCACCTTAAAAAGTGCTTTATTATTTTTTTATGGTGCTAATTGGAAAAAGTATATATATTAAACATTTTTTGCCATATATATACTTTGCTTAAACATATATATAATATAATAAATTTTGTGATTTATATATGACTTATAATATATATTACTTAATATCTGTGTGTATTTTGAATTGGCGTATCTGACGTGTGCGTGTATATAGTTTTTGCATTTTCAATAAATATCCATACTTTTTTCTTTTATTTAATATATTGATTATAGACTTTCAAAGTTAAAAAATTATATACTATTATGTGTACAAATATATATGAGTAAAACATTTCAATTTAAACTTCCCGTGGTTTATCTATTTGGACAAATATGCTTTTATTTTTACGTTCGCGTAGTAAATAGCTGTTATTGAAATTTTTGATAAATTTTACGTCAATTTTGGTTCATATTGCTCTGTAGTCGAAAGCATTGTGTGTGTATAGGTGTGAACAAAGAAAATTTGTTTATTTTTTAATATAATGTCTGAAATTCTTCAACCAAAAAGATCGGTCGCCGAAACGTTTTCAGAATGGTACAGCGAAGGCCTTTTTTTTTTATTGGTGAGAAGCAGAGTGGATGTCCAGAGCAAGTGTTTTCGATTGGCACAAATTGCAGTGCATTGCAAAGAATGTCGGTGAACGCGTTGTGAAGACGAACTGTTGTTCAAAGACGACCAAAAGAATCTCTATTGCAACAGCGTGCTGCATGCCAACAAAATCAAAGAATTGGTGCTGCTGCAAAATCGAAAGTAGTCGATTGACTATATACTAGAGTGAGCTTGCTGATATTGTTGGAATTCAATTCAAATGGGTCAGTTCAGACACCATTTTAAAAGATGTTTTGTGTGGCGCAAAAAAGAAAAGTCAAATCGCGATTGATGGCAAAAATGCTCAATTTAATGGAAAACCATCGTCGCGCGTTGCAGAGTGTGAAACATTATAATGCTTTCGACTATCAAAACAAAATGAGAGACGTATCATAACTATATGGAGATGCGGACTTGGATCGTGACTTCTGGCTTCTTTTCGCTAATCCTCAGTTCCTTCATAAGTTCCCGCTTCGATTCGCTATACACCGCAATACCGTTTTGACACGATAGAAGAGATCGATTCGCCGAATCGAAGAGGGAACTGCAGATGGTCAATGTTTTGAAAATTTGGAAAAAGCGTTGGCATATAGTTGCATTGCATCAGTCTTACTCATATTTGTACACAGTAGTATATACATATAAATATATTATAAATAAGAGATGGTATTTTAAAAAAAACGCACAAAAATGGATTATCTTAATTATAAATGCGATTACAAAATGGATTTTATCTATAGATATAGATAGATATATGTTATAATATAAGATATATTCCGATATTCGATAACGGGTATGGGGGAAAATTTTGTTTATGCAAATATATCTATATATTTAGAGGACTATACAAAACAAATATATTATTTATAACAACATACACGACACGACACACGCGAAATGATTCATAATCTCATATATTATTATCGGGCAGATTGAAAATACAACTATAAATTCCCCATAAAAATTAATTTGATTCTGTATGCATTTTCACGGGATATTCAAACCCCAACCACAATACATAAGATGCAAAATCATTCATCAATCTGTTTGAAAATTAATGATATCGCGCCTATATGCTTATTTATAATATAAATGATAAATGGTATGGTTTCATGAACTATTGATGGATGGGACGCGAGTTTCATTGATATTTGGATATTTGATTTAAATTGAAAATTTTCCTAGATTTTTCACAATTTTCAATGGTTTTTTTTTTTTTATATAGGGGTGAAAATTTTTATAAAAATCAATTTCCAAATGAGATATCTTAAAAATTCGTTGATCAAACTATAACGTTTTGAAAATTGAAAATACCATCACTTTATTTAAATGATTGGATATTGGAGTTTCCCTGAACGAACTTGCCGTTTAAATTGAGAATTTTCCGCAAGACAATCATGATTTTTAGTAAATATAGAAACATTTTACCAAATGGCAAATGGCAGAGGATGCGATTTCCGCAAGAAAAATTCAAAGACCAAGCGTTTTTTTTTTTTTTTAAATTGTCACATCATGCGATTAATAATCGGAAATGATATCGGAAAAAAGTCTTCCCACAATGAACTCAATAAGAGTTTTGGACTTTTTTCGCTTTAGAATTGAAGATTTTCACGAATTTCAATGTATTTTTTAAAGGAAAATTTTATCAAATCAATTACTGAATGGTATATTTCTTGAAAATTTCTTGATGATCGCAAACGTTTTTTGAAAATTGAATATATACCTTTCTAAATAATGATTTCTACAAAATATTGCTGGAGGTGCGGTTATTCTTATAATTGGACGAACTTGGTTTAAATTGAGAATTTTCCAAGAAATTTACGATTTTTAGTGGAAATTTTATATGGAAAATTGTACCAATTTCAGAGTGCGATTTCTAAGAAATTCATTGAATAATAATATATAGTTATGAATTTATAATACATTCTAAATGATCTGTGTAAAATATTGAATGAGTTTTCCTTGGACGAACTTTCGGTTAGAATTAATTGTGAGAGAAGAACTTTGCTGTAATGATCCAGAGGTTACAAATAATTGTTTATAATATATATTTGGGGATTCCGCAATATATTTTTAATATATTTAATAATTAATTTTTTACGTGGAATATTCAAAATTTCAAATTTCGAGTTCGATGAAGGTTTATTTAACCAAAATACACTATATATATATATTTATTTTCTTATTAAAAATGAAATATATAATAAAAAAAAAATTAACACATTTAAAAATAAAAATAAATAAATAAATAAATGGTATTATAATTTTTTTTTCTTTTTTTCTATTTTGTTAATTTGTATGTCAAAAAACATTTAGATTTATAATTTTTTTTTAAATAATAACTACTAAATATATATAATTTAATTGTTTATGTGCATAAAATATTTATATATCTATAGAAGAAGCAGAAGAATAAGTGGTTTAAATATTCTAACTAAAACAATATCACCGTTTATATCACCATGTCATTATAGATTATAAAAAGTCTATTACCCCAAAAACAAATTTAAAATCAAATGCGAAAAAATGCAATTATCAGTTAATAGACAAAAAACACAAATTACGGGTATATTTTAAATAAATATATATAATGACTCAGAGCCCACAATCAATCAAATATACATATAATAATACAACAAAAGTCATTCTTCTTCTTCTTCTTCATCATCAATTTTTTCTTCATCACTAAAATTATATAGTTAATATATTTATGTTAATTGTTAGCACATTAGTTATATAAATATTTTTTAATAATTATGGAATTATGAAAGTATAGTAGAGTAACGCTGCGCTCATATATCGCTATAGATGAGGTATATAAATTGTTTTGTAAAATTTATGTAAATGATCAGTTGATATTTGACCGCAACACACACAATAAATAATAATATTGTTATATATTAAAAGTGCGTTAAACAAAAAATAAAAAAAAATGATTAAAATTGTAAGTATTTAATTTTAAATTTAAATCTATTAAGAAGAAATCGCAATATTTGAATTCTATAATATTATTATATACGTTTGCGATTGTGTTCAATTTACTTTTAGATATGTATATATATGTTTATTGTTGCCATATCGGCGGCCCCATTAGACATACAACAAACAACAAACACACAATTAGTGAATGCCACTGAACATCCATTTGCTTATATACCAAAAACAATAAATACAACACGTTTGTATCGGCCATCACCGATTAACCCAGATATAATCAGTGATCCAAAACCAGATGAAACAATTACATTTATTGATAATAAAGCAGCAGGAGGCGACCATGATGTGAATAAACGTAATACAGTGCCAGTCCCAGATGTCGAACATCATAATAATAATAATAATAACGACAATGAACATCATGATCATTCTAATGAACAACGTATTGCCGTTGCCGTTCCAACCACATATGCTCAACCATCAATTCTGTTAGTTAATCATGGTCGTGGTGGTGGTGGTGATGGTGATAGTGATGATAAACATCATGATGAAAATGAACATCATGAAGATAAACACAATGAAAATGATCATCATGAAGATAAACATGACAATGACAATTGTGATGATAAACATGAAAATGATCATCATGAAGATAAACACAACGAAAATGATCATCATGAAGATAAACACGATAACGACCATCATGAAGATAAACATGATAATGACCATCATGAAGATAAACACAACGAAAATGATCATCATGAAGTTAAACACGATGAAAATGATCATCATGAAGATAAACACAATGAAAATGATCATCATTTAGAAAAACACGATAGATTTGCTCGTGATGTACCATCACAATATGAAAAGGATAATACAAAATCCACCGATGACGGTGTATTTACCGTTAATAAACGAAAAGATATTCCAATTGTGGCACCAACAGCTGAATTAAAAAATACTAAACGTTTTTCATCCAGTGCACCAGCACCAGCACAATCGAAAACAATTATAAAACGTGAAAATGTTGATCAAACAAATCAAAAATCAAACAAGAACATCAATGAAAATGATAATCATAATGATAATGATGAAGATAATAATAATAATAATAATACAAAAATAAAACCAACAATTATTGATCATGATGATATTGATGATAATAAACCACCAACATTAGTTTATCCGGTACCAGTTGATCAAATTATTAAACATAGTGTTGCCGCACCAATTAAACATGCGTAAGTATATACAATAGAATATATATATATATATATATAGTTTAATTGGTCTTTATAATAATAATTATTATATTATGTTCCCCGTTTACAATTATAATTACGTTTAGACCTCATAATTTAGTACCGGCACCGAGTACTGAAGACGAATCAAATAAAGAAAATGATGGCAAAATCGATGAAGAAGAAAAAGATTTAAAAAAAGATGATCATAGAATTAATAAAACAAATAATAATAATAAATCAGTAGCAAAAGTTATTGATTCAATTTCGAAATCGAAATCGATTTCAAATGAAGAAAATGATTCTTAAGATACGTGTGTACTTATATATTATAAGTAGGACAAGCTATCCTATATACAAAATAAATTTTTATATACATGGATCTATTATCTTATATAATATTAATAATATTTGAATTTTTGTTATGTTTGTGAACAATAATAGAAATAAATGTGGAGAAACTTAAATTAAATTTGTTTAATTTAATGATTTTTTTCAAATTTTCATTTACTTACTTTTTTGTTTTAGCTGTCGCCCGATTAAAATTTGAAGATTGTTTGATTTTTCGTTCAAATATGCCAAGAAATCTCCTTCTGTTTCAGGTTGTTTGATCACGTCTGTGTTTTGCACGCGTTTTGTGTATCCACGCCAAAACCAGTAGTGATTATGGTGATTAATTGACATATTGATCGAATAAGGGTTTTTTTTTTTGGTCTTGACTTATTGAAATCCTATATAATGTAATGAATTATTAATCCAAAATATTACATTACGATGATGAATATTTAATATGAATACTTAAAAAAAAAACTATTTACTTTTACAGAATCTTCTTTATAAATTAAATCTTCTTTATAAATTCAATCTTCTTTATAAATTCAATCTTCTTTATAATTCAATCTTCTTTATATAAATTAAATCTTCTTTATATAAATTAAATCTTCTCAATAAATTCAATCTTCTTTATATAATTAAATCTTGAACCACAAACCAAAACGGATAAGGGCAAAACGGAAACTTATTTATTATCATTTTTTTCCAAATATGTGTCGAAAAATTCTTCAACAGTATCCGTATTCCATTTGGTGATCGAAAGGGTTTCTTTAACATTACCATCTTTATCGATTAATTTAACAATTGGATCTAATCCACGAACATATTTTATATGTAAATTTGGAAATTTCGCCGGACGATCACTTTTAATAAATGCTTGTATTTGTGGATAGGCTGCAAATTTACATGTACACACTTCTAATATCGCTTTGGCATAACGTTTATTTGTACCCGTACCACCACTTGTACTTGAATCATCTTTTTGACAACATTCCTTGCAATGATCACTATATATATTTATATATATATATCAATTCCAAAAAGAAAAACGTTACAATAAAATTTAATTTATATCAAAATCAAATAAAAAAAAACACAATTTAAATTACTTACATTAATGTTTCTAAATTATTATCAGCTAATTTATCACAAGATGAACATAATAATTGAGCTTTATTAAATCCCAGTTCATTACAATCTTGTGTGGTAAATTCGGTATTCACAACGGTTACAGATTGCTATAAATTACAAAAACAAAAACACACACACATAAAACAATTGATTAGGAATTGTCATAAATATCATAAATATTATAATAAAATAATAGAGGTTCTATGCGTATAATGAGAAATTGGATATGGTATTCCTTTCCATTTGATTCACCAACTTAAGTTTGAATTTGATTTAGTTGATGAAGCACCTATTTTACAAAATAAGATTTTTTTTTGTTACACTATTCGTAAAGCGATTAGGTGAGCTAATAAACTCTAAATAATATTCCGGCAATCATTGATGATGGAACAATTGTAACAGTAAACAATTCATTAATTTTTTCTTTATCAATGGACTGCATACAATTTATGAAAATCGCAATCAATCGATTGACGATGAAGAAATAATATATGAATAAATGGATTAATTTTTAGAATTAAATTATATATTTACCAAAATAATGCATAAACATCCTATAAATATTAAATTCCACATTGTTTGATTTTATAAAATTTATATTTAATTAATTATTTAATAAATAAATTAAAAGAACAATTCCAAAATAAAAATTAACTTTAACACAAGCCAAAAAAAAAACAAAATAAAATATTATTTTTTATCGGCACTTTCGAATCCATCCATGGCCTTCCATTATCGAATCTATAATTTATTTCACCTCCATTTTTTTTTATTTTCCCCTCGTAATTCATTCGTACGCATTTTACGTATATTTTGACATTTCAACATATGGCGAAATATAAAAAAAAAAAAAAAAAAACAATATTCAGCCGATACGGTTAAATTTATTCAACCATCTTTCTTTTTCTGATTTGATCGTTCGAGGTACGTGTTGTGGTTTATTTTTTTTTTTATCCATAAAAATCCTTAAATATTCCTATAAATCCCAAACCATCCCCAAAAACAAATTAACAAAATCATTAAATTAATCTATAATTAATAAAATACAATAAAAGTTTTTACTGTGAAATATAATTTTTTGTTTTATTTTCCGGTTTTCTTTTAGTGAGTAACGACAATTGAATAATAAACTAAACAAACGAAAATCAAACATGGGAAGAGTTATTCGTGCTCAACGTAAAGGTGCCGGTTCCGTGTTCGTTGCCCATACGAAAAAACGTAAGGGAGCTGCAAAATTACGTCCAATGGACTATGCAGAACGTCATGGTTACATTAAAGGTGTTGTTAAGGTTAGGATTTGTGTTTGGTTTTCTTTTTGTTATGGTTTTTTTTTTTTTTTTTTTTGCTGTGTGTTTGTTTTTGCGTTAACATGTGCAATAATGAAAAAAATTTTTTTTTATTTGTTCCATCCATCCATCGAAACATATATAGGAAATTGTACATGATCCAGGTCGTGGTGCCCCATTAGCATGTGTACATTTTCGTGATCCATATCGTTATAAGACACGTAAAGAAATGTTTATTTGTCCAGAGGGTATGTACACCGGACAATTTGTGTACTGTGGAAAAAAAGCCAATTTACAAATTGGTAATGTAATGCCATTGGGTCAAATGCCAGAGGGTACAATTATTTGTAATTTAGAGGAGAAAACGGGTGATCGTGGACGATTAGCCCGAACGTCTGGTAATTATGCAACGGTTATCGCTCACAATACAGATACAAAAAAAACACGTGTAAAATTACCATCAGGTGCAAAAAAAGTTGTACCATCGGCAAATCGTGCAATGGTCGGTATTGTTGCCGGTGGCGGTCGTATTGATAAGCCCATATTAAAGGCGGGCCGTGCCTATCACAAATACAAAGTTAAACGTAATTGTTGGCCAAAGGTACGTGGTGTTGCTATGAATCCCGTTGAACATCCTCACGGTGGTGGTAATCATCAACACATCGGTAAAGCATCAACGGTTAAACGAGGAACATCAGCCGGTCGTAAAGTAGGTTTGATTGCTGCCCGCCGAACCGGTAGAATTCGTGGTGGTAAAGGTGAAGCAAAGAAAGAAGCCAAATAAACAAGAACAACAACTGAATAAGTTAATAATGATAATAATTGATTTTGATGCTGTTTTGGGGGTTTGGTTGGATTAAATGAAGTTTTATATTTTATAAGTATCGTTTTTTTGAATTTATTATTTATTTAAACGATGTAATAAAATTCAGAAGGATTTTTAAATGAAATTTGTGTATTGGCGGGTTATTTTTTTTTTTTTGCAATGGTGCCCATAATTTTCTATTAGTATCCGATGGATTGATTGATAAATTGAATCCTTTTCACTCTCACTCCGGCAACAGAACTTTTTTAGGCTTTTTCTACAATTAAAAATAAACGTATTTTTCTTTTCTGTTTTGCAATGAACGATTTATTAAGTTATTTAAAAATTAAAATACATGGGGGTTTTTTTTTTTGTTTAATTACTATTTTCTATTTTTTTAAAAATATGTTATAAGTTATAAGTACACAAAAAAAAAACAAAAAAAGTGTCTGTCCTCAAACAAAACTCTCACAATGAATGTTTTTTTTTTAGCAAGCAGCTACAATTTAATAATTTAATAATTAACGATGATAAATTTAGATACTTTAGTTACAATATAAATTAAAAATTATCCCAAAAAAAGTCTTCAGTTCAAAACTGAAGTGATTCGCTGGTCAAATAAATAGTACATTTGCAGCAGCAGCAGCAGCAGTCCCGGTATTGCACGCAAATTTTAATATCACTTTAAAAATTTTGACTAATTTATACACACACAAAAACTAGAATAATAAAAAATAAGAAGTAATTGTTAAAGCCTTAAGTATATTTTTTTTTTAACTGCTCCCATCATCCTTTCGCACTGTTCCTTCTGACTTCTACTTCCACTTCCATTTCACACATTGAGCTGTACGAGAAAAGGATTAAAATTTTGTTTTTTTTTTGCTAGATTCTACCCTAAATTTCAAATATATATATGTATATGGTGAAACTTTTTCAAATTATCCTTAAAAAATAATTAAGTGGGTTTTAAACCAAAAAATAAAAATTGTTTATGCTTAAAATTTACAAAACAAATCATTGAATTGTGTGAAATAACAATTAATATAAATAGAAATATGTGTGGGGTTTTTTTTTTTTTATTTTTAATAGAAGAATAATAAACGTTCTTGGGCGTCCGGTGACAATAAACCCCATGTCCGTTTAATACTGATGTATTGTAAAAGGGCACGTATTGAAATTAAAAAACCAAATGCCATAATTAACCACCAAAGCCATGCATTTTCATGGGATGTTAAATCTGTGGAATGTTTAACGATCAATGTCCATTTGGCTAATGATAAACCGAATCCGGATAGAGCACCATAACGACAGGCAACCGTATGACAAAAACATGTTAACATTAAAAATCCAATCCAATTGAATAGGAATGCAGCAATGAATGCAGTTATAAACATAATGTCTGTACCAAGAACACATTTATCAACTGTATTTAAATTATCCGTATCCGTTGCATCAATTGCAATGAATGTTAATGCTGGTGGTGGCGGTGGCGGTTGTGGTGATGTCGATGATGACGTTGTTGCGGTCGTCGTTGTTGTTACCGTTGGTGATGACATCGGGCCCAAACCTGTTGCAAATTGACGTGTATTTCCGGTTAAATATGTTGTGGGTAATATTCCTACTGAACCATCACCATAAATGGTGGTTAAACCGGAACAATTTGTCATACCGGAACCATTATTATTATTATGATTGTATTCCATTGGTAATTCACCATGTAAACTTTTTTCTAATTGTACTTCTTCATATGTTGGTAATTTACAGGCAACCGATAAATTCGATTGATTTTCTTCGTATGGTGGTGGTGCTGTAAAATCCACCTTTGGTGGTAATAAATCTTCATTGTTATTTATTGGTGGTGTTGCCATCGCGTCGTCGTCGTCGTCCCTGGGGATAAGGAAAAAAAAAAAAGGAAACATTAAAAATGTATGAAGAAAGTTGAAAGGACAAACTCCAAATAGCGGATGCGGTTATCCGTTTCATATGAATACATTTAAATATATCAATGGTCATAAATTAGCAAATATTTAATCATCTCTAATATTGGAATTGTGTTAATTTCATTAAATTATCAATTGCGAATTAACAAAAATAACCTTGAAACAACGTGTTACAAATTTTAGATTGATTTTGTTTGGTATTTTACTTATTACAAGCTAAAATACGTTCAATGACAATCCCAATGTTTTTTTTTTAATTTTTTTCCAATATTAAAAATCATTTGCATTTAATCCAATTTTGTTCCAAATTCAAATGTGTTGTTGTTGTTGTTGTGGTTTTATTTATTTATTTATCAAATATTTAAGTGTGCGATTATTGATAAAGAAATAAATAAATAAAAACTCTCGCAACCACAACAACAACAACAAACAATTTATTGATTTTTTGTTTCCATTTTAAATTTTGTTCCCCCACTGTACGAGGTTTTTTTTTATTGCATTTTTATTGCTTTAATATTAACATGTATTATAAAATTACACACACGTAGATTTCCTATTAATTAGTTTAAAACAAGAAAAAAAAAACATAATAATAAAATTAATTAAACTTTTCTTACTTAAAAAAAAACACTTTATAGAAAAAATTGTTGGAGTTTTTTTTTTATGTTCCTCCTTTTTCTACTTCTTTTTTCGCAATCAGAAGATTGTTGTTTAATTTATAATTTTAATTCCTTGATTTGTTGTTGTCAACAATATTTTTAATTAATTTAATTATTAAATTAAAATCAATACTTTTAAAATAAAACACTTTAATTAACTTTAAAAGTTTTCTATTTGGAATTTTTCACAATATTTACAAAAAAGAAAATGAAAAAACAATTTTTTTATAGCGAAAATGCAGCCATTTTTAATTTTGTAGTGGTATTCTCGGTTGTATTATTACTATAGTAGTAATAGATTTTATTACGAAATTTACGAGCAAAATTTCGGAAAATATACGAAGAGAATTCGTATAAAAAAAAAAAAAAAAAAAATGAAGAGACGCGATAGCGGCCATGTTTTATTTTGTTCAATCATCAAAGAGACGCGCCAATTTTATCAGAAGAACAAGCAACAATTGGTAAAAAAAAAAGTGTAGTAATCGTTAAAATAAAATTAATTAAAATTAAAATTAATAATTTATGTAAATCAATCCATTAATTAAATAAAAATAAATAATGTCTGGAAGAGATTATGCACAAGATAAAGGTAAAACAGAAAATATATATTTAATAAACTTTTTAACTTTTTAACTTGCCGGCAATTTTTTTTTGTTTTTCTGCTATATATTTTTAAACTACATCGTATTAAATTTTTTTTTTTTTTTTTTCGTTAGAATCCATCAAAACATTTTTAAGTGAATATTGTAAAACTGATCCACTTGATCATCATAAAACATTTAAATATGCAGCTCAATTGAAATATATAGCCCATCGGGAACAGGTAATTAAATAAAATCACCCCATCCCCCACTTCACCTGATTAGTTTTTTTTTTATTAATAATTAATGTTTCCATTACAAAAAAAAAAAAGATTGCATTTGTTATCGAATTAGATGATTTAATGGAATTCAATGATGAATTAGTTGAAGCAGTTCAAACTAATACACGCCGGTATGTTAATTTATTTGCCGATGCAATTGCTGAATTATTACCAAATTATAAGGAACATTCAACAATACCAAAAGATTCCCTTGATGTTTATATTGAACATCGTCTATTAATGGAATCCCGTTCGCATATGCATCATGATGGACAACGTGATATGCAAAATAAATTTCCATCGGAATTAATGCGACGATTGTGAGTAGACGATATTTTTATTTTTTATTTTTTATATTTATATTTAGCATGTATTAAACTAAGTATTTTATTTTATATTTGTATATCAATTGAAATCATTAGAATTATGAATGAAATCATTAGCATTACTTGTATTTTTAAGTCGTGGTATGTTTAAATTAAAATGCTTTACTTTAAGTAGGACGCAATCACTCGACGCCGACACATTAAACCAAACCTTTCGCTTACGCTTCTTACTTTTTTAGTTATTTAAATGCATAAATGCATTCATGCATTTAACTCTGGGTTTTAGGAATAATTTGCATAATGTATATATATATATATAAAACGCTTGTATTATAAGAATTTAACGGTTAATTGCTTACCATGCGGTTGTGTCATGAAAAGTGAACATAAAACTAACAACGCCGCGTATAAAAAGTGATTGTGCTTATATAATAATCATAAGTTTGTGGGGGTGTTTAGTTGAAATTGATTTGTGCCAATTCAAAATAACCAAGATTATTATACGCGGATGAATGAACATATGAAATACAAATACAATAATAAAACTCATAATTCAAGAACACCTGCACCATTAACATTAAAATAAGTTCGTGTAATAAATAATACTTACAACTAATATAATAATAATAATAATATTAATTTAAGGTGTAAAATATCACTAATAAAATAAGTTCTATACTAATAAAAAAAACCACAATAATTAGATAACTTCCAATTACAAAAAATTATGTATATTTCACAGTGAATTATATTTTAAACCATTGAGCAGTGTTAAAACAATGTCAATACGTGAAGTAAAAGCTGAACATATTGGTAAATTGGTGACTGTACGTGGTATTGTTACCCGTTGTACAGAAGTAAAACCAATGATTACCGTCGCCACATATACATGTGATCGTTGTGGTTCCGAAACATATCAACCAATACAATCGTTAACATTTATGCCGGTTGCTGATTGTCCATCAGAGGATTGTCGTGTTAATAAATCCGGTGGTCGTTTGTATTTACAAACAAGAGGTTCAAAATTTGCTAAATTTCAAGAGTTAAAAATACAAGAACATGTAAGTTTTTTACAATTTAATTTGTTTAACCTTTAAATTGTAATTACTATTTCTTAATCCATTATATTATAGAGCGATCAAGTACCAGTTGGACATATACCACGTTCGTTAACGATTATGTGTCGTGGTGAGGTAACACGTTGTGCATTACCCGGTGATCATGTTATGATAACTGGTGTATTTTTACCATTAATAAAAGGTGGTTTTCGTCAATTGGTTTCGGGACTTTTAAGTGAAACATTCATTGAAGCGCATGTAAGTTTTACAAAATTGTAATTTAAATAAAGTAATGATAATAATTTGTTTTTTTAATTTAGCGTATCACATGTTTAAATAAATCAAATGACAATGAAGATGCTCATAATTTATTGACTCCTCAAGATATTGCCGAATTAATACAAGATGATTTTTATACACGTTTTGCCAGTAGTATAGCACCGGAAATTTACGGTCATTTAGATGTAAAAAAAGCTTTATTACTATTGTTAATCGGCGGTGTTGATAAACGTCCCGATGGTATGAAAATACGTGGTAATATTAATATATGTTTAATGGGTGATCCAGGTGTTGCAAAATCCCAATTATTAGGTTATATAAATCGTTTGGCTATTCGAAGTAAGTCAAAGTAATATGAACTTGGTTTGTTTGAAAATAGTTTTAATTCATTCTATGTTTATTTTGTCGTAATATAGGTCAATATACAACGGGTCGTGGTTCGTCTGGTGTTGGTTTAACGGCGGCCGTTATGAAAGATCCATTGACTGGCGAAATGGCACTTGAAGGTGGTGCATTGGTGTTAGCCGATCAGGGTGTTTGTTGTATTGATGAATTTGATAAAATGGCTGATAATGATCGTACATCCATTCATGAGGTAATGGAACAACAAACAATTTCCATAGCAAAGGTAATAGAGAATATTTTGCATATTGAATCATCACCACAGAATTAGGGACAAAATTGGCAATGTATAATTTTATTTAATATATATATATATATATAGGCTGGCATAATGACAACATTAAATGCACGTGTATCAATATTAGCCGCTGCAAATCCCGCTTATGGTCGATACAATCCACGTCGTACAATTGAACAGAATATTCAATTACCGGCTGCATTATTATCACGTTTCGATTTATTATGGTTGATACAAGATAAACCGGATCGTGATAATGATTTACGTTTAGCTAAACATATAACATTTGTGCATACGCATGGTAAACAACCGCCAACCCGGATCAATTGTATTGATATGAATTTAATGCGTCGGTATATTGCATTGTGTAAACGTAAAGATCCGGTGATATCGGCCGAATTAACCGATTACATTGTTGGAGCGTACGTTGAATTGCGTCGTGAAGCAAGAAATAATAAAGATATGACATTTACGTCGGCCCGTAACCTATTGGGTATATTGCGGTTATCGACAGCATTAGCACGTTTACGGTTATCCGATGAAGTTGAAAAAGATGATGTTACGGAAGGATTACGTTTATTGGAAATGTCTAAAGATTCGCTGAATCAAATGAATAATCAACGTATCGGTCATGTACCAAATGCATCCGATCGCATTTATGCAATTGTACGTGAATTGGCTGGAAATAATCGTATGGCTAAATGTTCAGATGTTATTGAAAAATGTACAATAAAGGGATATACACCGGATCAAGTGGAACGATGCCTTGAAGAATACGAAGCATTAAATGTTTGGCAAATCAATCAAACACGAACGAAAATTACCTTTATATAGAGTAGACTAGAGATATTTTTTGGTAATATTTTATTATATTTATTTTTTTTATTATTATAAATAATTACTTTAGACATTTCCCTAATTTTTGATGTGTTTTTTGTGTTTTATATCTTATAAGTTTGTGTTTTTGATAGATGAGTTTGTAACCAAATAAACTAACTATCACTTTAATTATAAATAAACAAATGTATTAAGAGATTTATTTTCGGTATTATTCCATATAAAATAAAATATGTATATAATATGTCTATAGGTTTGAGCTGATTCTTCTTTCGACGATGGGATTACCCTACGACAACCTTCCTTCTACCTCACATTTCCTTGCAAATTTTCCGAATTTTTTGTTTGTTTCTCTTAGAATGTTTCATTGTATATTTTAAAGTTATATATTTGAAACTTTCAGACCAATCAATCAAGAAGTTAACCATAATCAAGTTGAAATGTTAAAGTGTTTCAAATGTGAAAATTATACCCAACCCAACCCAATCCCTCATGGCTTGCGTGTATAGGAGGAAAAAAGGGCAGATGAAAGTGTGTCGATTATCCGTTAAAAGGTTAGTTGTATAGATATAATCTTATTATATATAGGTTAAGGCATGTAATAAACTGACCAGGTCATAACATATAAGGAATTGAGTTTTTTTTTTGATGTATGTATTAATAAAAGAGCTCGGAAATATTCTTAAGATATATGGGCAATAAAATTGTATACAATTTCAATACTTTTTGTTCAGTTCTTTCGACAAGAAGTTCACGGTTTAGTAGGTTGTTCGTTTATATATTAGTATATATATATTAAAGACATTTTGTAAGTTATATGCAAATCAAAACATATAATTCAACTGCACATATATATCATCTTTAATTTATACAAATGCATTTAAAATATTGTAATCATAATAATATATAAAACATATTGCATTGATATCAATTAACTATATATAGGATTATGTTTGTTTTGTATTATATAAATATGCCCTCTCTTATATTCATCAATATATAAAGAATTTGATAAAGTATATTACATATATTATAATTGAAATAAATCTTCCCATTATTATATAACTTCCTTTAGCGATTTAATTGCGTATAATATACAACCTAACCTAACTGATTATTGTATCTATTCATTCATTGAGGAATTTTTACATATATAAATAAATATATTTATATAAATCATTCAATTAATCATATCCATATATATCTTTGAATATATATGTTTAGATTTATATATTTTTTCTTTTATCCATATAATGTAATGCTCGGTCACGTGTGTTTTTATATATACTATAAATAATTTACATAACAAATAAACGTAAATAATTTATTGATCATAGCGTAATAAAAGCATTCTTTTGTTTTGTAGAGATGATATACATAGAATAGAATTATATATACTATGATAGTATTTTCCTATCGTTTCTTTTATTGTCTATATAAATCCTCCGGATGTTCTTAAAATCTTAACCATTCTATATTATTGTACCGCATAATATATATATGTATTCAAACTTTCTCTGCGTCGTATACATATATATATATATAGATCATTTTAAGAAATTATAATTTCATATGGTTTTCTAATTCTAATTGATTTGATTGATTAATGATTGCCATCATATCTTAATTTTAATAAAACGAATCATATGATTCTATAGAATTTTATTTATATATCAAAATTATTATTAATATTATTATATAAATCGTTGTTTGATTGTTATCAATCAATATATAAATACAAATAGTATTTGTTACGTTGTCCATTGATGCGTATCTTTTGTATCTTGAATGGGAAGAAAATATATATATATATATATATAGAAGCTAATAATATACAGACAGCAGATAAAAAAAAATAAATAAATACATCTCATATGTGTGTATATATAATAGGAAAAAAATAAATAAATCCATGAACTTTAGTAGACTTACTGACGTCTAATATATCGCATATATATTTATAATATTATATATATGAAGAACGAATATCGAGCAAAAACGATTTTATATGTAGGACAAAACCTACACTAACAATGTTATTATATATATTTTGATTGTTTTTTTTTTTTACTTCTTTCGGTTATTATCCATACGACGCTATGGTGCTTTTTTTTTCTCAAAAATCCCATTGTCATACAGTGTTTTTCAGTGAAAATCATATATATATATATAGTGATATCTCTATATATGCAATATATATATATTTAAAGATGACTCGCCGTCGCGCTATTATATTATATAGGAAACGGAATTTATCATAATGGTTTTTCTTGTTAAATTCAGTTTTACATCCTTTTTTTTTAGGAAGAAACAGGACGTCTATAGGATTTAATAGCTGAGAGATTTCTTCATTTGCCCATTTGTCTTTAGAATTCTATTTGGTCTAACGATTTCTTACAATATGTCACATTGCTTTAAGCAGTTTTTCAGGGATCTTGTCCTATCCTCTGGTTCTGATGCCTTTCAATGAAGAGATGACTTTTCGCGAACCTCTTCATCGCATGATCGATTGCTCGTATTTGGTTGATTGAAAAATTCTGGTATATTGGTTTAATAAATCTACAAGGAAGTTCAAAATCCCTGCTCATTTCTCGTGTTTGTCCCTTCTATCAGTATATTTTGATCATTTTTATTGATTAAGGTTTATATTTGTTAAATAAATACTTTTGTAGCAGTTTCCGTGATGTGGATATCTTTGCTCAGCTATTCGATACTTTGCTTCTGTTATCTTAGTTTACTTCCTTATAGGATTTTCGGCGTGAAATAAAGACACTGCATAATTTTCCACTGACTGAAAGACACTGTATATATGCAATTTGGATTTTCACATATACAATTTGATACATTATATATTTATATTCATAGTTTGTCGTGTATTCCATATATTTATTTGTATATATAAAGGTATATAAAGGAAAAACTGCATTTAAAATAAAAAAAAGTATATAAGAAAAATAGTCGCATATTTAATATACATACATACATACATATATATAATAAAGACCTTCAATAGATCCAAATCAAAACAAATTATTTGATATCCTGCTATATATACCGTGAATATTTTATCTATCTAACATATTTATCTGATTATATTACATATACCACCACACACCTTGACATCATCATGAAATTCATAAAAAAAAGAAATGTATAAAATTTGAGAATTGTCTAAAAAAAAAGTTTGAGATTATCTTATTGTTTCGTTTCTATATATAACAGATTTACTTGAAATTTGTTTTATCTGAGATCTATTTTGCCCCGTTCGCTGCACATATTCGTTTTCTGAATGGTCTTGACATCGTTTTGTTCTTTTTATGGTCCTATTAGTGGATATACTCCGTGGTTAATATTTTTTGCCTTCCTTCAATAGACAATTTTCTATAATGTGCAGAAATTCCTCAAGAATCAATCTCTCTGTTGAACAGTTTTCCTTTAATTGACATTTTTTCCGTTACTGCTGGAAAATCAATCAATAATCTCTCTTGAACATATACTATTCCATAAGTGAAAATTTTACCTATAATAGAAAATCCTTCTTGAATTGTTTCTTTAAATATAGAAAGGTCATATACTGGCAATTGATCATATACTTTTCTATATATATATTTTGCTTTCAATTAACAATTTTCTGATAAAAGAAAATCAAGAATCAAGAATCATTCGTAAACACTTTTTCAAGAATCATTCGTAAACACTTTTTCGTCAGTAAATAATTTTCTATAGCTATATAAATCGAAATCCTTTCAATAAAATCTAACATGAATATTTTTCCTTAAACATATAATATATATTTCTATCTGGTGGTAATAGAAATCGTTTCAATAATCTTTTACTACATATAGATTGTCGTTCAATATATATATAAATGTCTATATCTATATATAATAGTGATGGAAAATCAATCAAGGATCCTTCTTGAATCGTTTTCCTTCAATAAACATTTTCATGGTAATAGAAACTCCGTCAAGAAGCTCGATTGTGAACAATTTTCCTTTAATAGACCATTTTCTTGTGATGAATTCAAGAATCTTTATTGCATATTTATTTTCTTTAAGTGGAAATTTTACTGAGAATAGAAAATCTTGCAATAATATCCTTTGTAAACATTTTCCCATATAGGTGGACATTTTTTCTGATGATAGAAAATTCATCAAAAATCCTTCTTGAGTATTTTTGTTTTTAATGAAACGTTTTTCTTGCAATAGATCAAATCCCTGCGCTGAATATTTTTTTTGGCCTTTAATAGACAATTTTGTAATGTTAGAAAAACCTTTAATAAATTCTTCAGATGATTTTTCTTTTAATTGACAATTTTCTGGTAATAGAAAATTCTTCAAAAATCTCCCCTAAACATTTTTCCTTCAATCGAAAATGTTTTTTTAATGATGGAAAATTGTGAACATTAAATTCTTCAGTAAATAATTTTCTATATATAGCAATAGATATAAATCGCTTCAATAATCTCTCATGAATATTCTCCTTCAATATATATATATATATATATATATATATTTCTATCTGATAAAATCCTTCACGAATCTTTTCCTATATATGTATATTTGTCGTTCAACATAGAAATGTATATAGCTATATATAATAATGGAAAATCAATGAAGAATCCTTCCTGAACCACGTCTTCCTTCAGTGGACAATCTGTTGATAGAAAATAAATCAAGAATTGCTCTTGAACATTTTTTTCCTTCAATTAAACATTTTTCCTTTAATAGACACTTTTTCTTGTATGATTGAAAATCATTTAAGAATCCTTATTGAAAATTTTACTGATAATAGAAAATCTTGCAAGAATCCTTTGTAAACATTTTCCCTTAAGTGGACATTTTTCTGATGATTGAAAATTGAATATTTTTCATTTTAAAGAGAAAGTGTTTTCCGGCAATAGATCAGATCCCTGCGCTGAATATTTTTTTCCCTTTAATAGACAATTTTGTAATGTTAGAAAAACCTTTAATAAACTTTTCTGATGATTTTTCTTTTAATTGACCATTTTCTGGTAATAGAAAATTCTTAAAAAATCTCTCCTTAACATTTTTCCTTCAATCGAAAATGTTTTTTAATGATGGAAAATCATTCAAGAATACTTTGTGAACATTTTTTATTCAGTAAATAATTTTCTATATATAGCTTCAATAATCTCACATGAATGTTTTTCCTTCAACATATATATTTCTATCTGGTGGTAATAGAAATCGTTTCAAGAATCTTTTACTGCATCTAGATTGTCGTTCAATATAGAAACATTCGTCGTATAGATTATCGTAGAGTATAGATTGTCGTTCAATATATAGAAATGAGTTCAATATGTATATCGATATAGTGATAGAAAATCAATCAAGAATCCTTCTTGAATCGTTTTCCTTCATAGAAAATAATTCAAGAATTACTCTTGAACATTTTTCCATTAATAGACCATTTTCTTGTATGATGAAAAAACATTCAAGGATCCTTATTGAATATGTTTTCTTTAAGTGAAAATTTTCCTGATAATAGAAAATCCTGCAAGAATCCTTTGTGAACATTTCCCTTTTCCCTTAAGTGGACATTTTTCTGATTTTTCTGATGAAAATCCATCAAAAATCCTTCTTGAATATTTTTCATTTTAAAGAGAAAGTTTTTCCGGCAATAGATCCAATCCTTGCAGAATATTTTTCCTTCAATAGACAATTATGTTAGAAAAACCTTTAATAAACTTTTCTGATGATTGTTCTTTTAATTGACAATTTGTAATAGAATTGGTAATAGAAAATTCTTCAAAAATCCCCCTTTAACATTTTTCTTTCAATAGACAATGTTTTTTAATGATGAAAAATCATTCAAGAACACTTCGTAAACATTTTTTATTCAGTAAACATTTTTCTGGTAATAGAAACTCATTCAATATGCTCTCGTAAACGTTTTTCCTTTAATAGACCATTTACTTGTGATGGAAAATCATTCAAGAATCCTAATTGAATATTTTCCTTTTTCACTAAAAAGTTTTTCTTGCAATAGATCAGATCCCTGCGATGAATATTTTCCCTTCAATTGACAATTTTATATATAGTGTTAAAAAACCGTTCAATAATCCCTCCTGAATATTTTTCCTTAAGCAGAAATTTTTCTGAAAAAAGAAAATCGGAAAATCGTATATATAGAGATTATTTTGGTATATAATATATGAAGAAGAAATCGAAACACCATGTAATTTATCATATATAATATATTTAGCGCCGATATAAAAATGCATAAACTCAAGTGCATAAGAGAATCCATTCGCATTCATCCCACACATGCATAAAAATAAATGTAAGCTTTTTTTTTTTGCTTTTTCATTATATATATAAATTTTCCAGTTTTTCCTATGAGAAAATTTTGAATTTTCTTTTATAGTCTCTTGGAAAAAAAAAAAAAAAGATAAAACAAAGTATATATATATATATATATATATATATATTTTTGCACATCATCATCATAATGATAAAAATAATGGCAATATATATACTTTTGGAAACATAAAATAAATAAATAAAAAATAAAATTCGCATTGTGGAAATTGAATTGGGAGTTCCATTTTCAATATATCATTTTCAATTTTCAATATATCATATGTTTTTTTTGTTCTATATACAATACATTATATTTTTCACCTTTATTTTGATCGAAAAATTGATCTTTAATTAAATGATTAGATGATTTTTTTGCAATATAAATACTTGTTTTTATTGGAATTTTCACATTTGTGTATGATATATAAATATATATAGTATATATAGTGCACATTTAGAGATTGAAAAAGCTTCGCAGTTGTTGTTGAGGTTGAGGCTGTATTTTTTTACTGAATCTCAACATATATTGTATATATATAACGAGAACGAGACTTTATGGTTAACTTAAACTAGTTTTATAATATATATATATATTACATTTGTATTGAACACCAGTTTATTTTCATATATATGAACAATTTTTTTTTTTTTTTTTTATATTCGAATTCGTACGTATGTGAAAATTTCAACCTACACAATTTTGATTGAATTTTCACAGCAATATTATTTGATGGTATAGTATATAGTATAGTTTAGTATAGTAACACTTTCAACATATTGCTGGTTTAGTTAGTGTTCGTTCGTTCATATATACCATATAATAATATACGTTTACAGTATATATTTTCTTTATTCTTCTTGTTCGATGATAATCGGTATATTTGAAATTTTTATAATAAAATTCACAGTCAGTCAGAGTCAGAGTCAGTCAATAAATAATTTTCATTCAGTTGTGTTAGATCATTTACAGTGAAAGGTATTATTATTATATTATTATATATTCCGACCGTATATATTATTTATTTGGTGTTATTTTACGTTTAACAGGCAAAAGAAAATATAGAAAATATAGAAAATATATATATAATGTCGTGACGTGTGTGTTTGTGCTTTTTATTTTATTTTTATTTTTTATTTTTTTGGTTTTTATTATAACTTTGTGTTTTTCAGTAATTTTTTTTTATTTTTTCGCATTGTTTTCGATTCATTCACATCTTTTTTTGTTTTTGCGGTTTGATTATATTAAGAAAACTCAATAAAAAAAAAATTTTGTATAATAATATTCTGCCCATAATATATAGTTCAATCCAAATTAAGTTAGGTGTTTATATGGTATGTGAATTTAAATGAATTAATAACAATAATAAATGTGAAAATATAATATTTGAAAACCCCAAAATATTGTGTGTGCTTAATTTGCACATATATGTTATAATAGAAAAAAAATATATAACACAGTTTAATAATAGAGCATAAAATAATAATGTTTTTATTTATGTGTAATTTTTTTATATATATATATCGAAATAAATAATAAATCGAAATAAAAATTGGTTTTTTTTTTTTGTTTTGTTAATTATATTACAAATAATTTTTATACACTTTGTGATACTCTCTCTGGAATTGAACACAAAGTGTTGAAAAAAAAATTTTTTTTACAAAAATGACTTCAATAATTCGATCATCATTTTTGCAATATATTTTAAAATCGTCATCATCATTAGTACAGCCACCGACACCGCCACCGCCACCAACATCATTACGATTGATTTCATCGTCACAACGGTGGCGGTCGACATCATCATCATCGTTATCACCATCATCATCATCATCGATATTGCCAAGTGTTTTATATATTTTATTTGTATTTATTTGTTTAATTGCAAATAAAAATATAATTTTGGCAAAAAATATTGGTGATTTAAATGAAAATCATAATCAAAATGTGAATGAAAATCAATGTGAATCTATTGAACAATTATTTGATGTGATAAGCATATCAAAACATATGAAATCATTGGAAAGAATTAATATTAACGGTGGTGATGGTGATGGTGATGATGATCATACGAAAAAAAGTGAATTTAATGCCGGTAAGTTTTTTTATTACAGAAAATATTTTAAAAATATATAATATATTTTTTTATGAGAAGATGCTGCGAGTTGCAAAATCTGTATTTGTATATTTTTTTATTTTTTAAATAATTATTAGTAAATATATAGAATTTTATTCGTGGGTGAACAAACGAAAAAATAAAATATATTGGGTGGGTGGGAGTTCTTTTAAAAAATTAAAATAAAATGTTAATTTTTTTTTTTTATTTTATTGTTAATATTATATTATTATTGTTGTTTTATATTTTGTAAAATAAATATATATATGCATACCGTATTTGTGATGATGGATTTATTATTATTTAGGTTTATAAAAAAATATATGTACTTAATAATTTTTAGTTATTCTTTATTGTATTAACAAATTATTACATCTATTAAAATATTTACATATATATAGATCTGTCTCTCATTAATCTTATTTTTATATAATTTTATCAAAAATGTTTTAGAACAAATTATGTGTTTTTGTAAATGGTTAACTAATCGTTTTGAGGAAAATTTTATATATATGGTACATTTATAATAAATGTATTCTATATATGATATTTTTGTGATATTTAAGGAGGTAAATTCTCTATTTCCGAGTACGATTTCTTGAAAATTTCATTGACCAACGCAGCTATAAAAATCTTATACAATAATGTATTCTATACTAAATGATATTATTTGATATGTGTGATATTTAAGGAGATTTCCAAGTGTTACTTGAAAATTTTCCAAGACTTTCATTGATTTTTAATGGATATAGGGAAATTTATATAGGGAAAATTTTACCAAATCAATTTCTAAGTGTGATTTTTTAGAAATTCGTATACCAATCGTTTTGAAAACTTTACACTTGAGTTTATAATTCATTTCAAAATGATCTCTGTAAAATATAAGATAGAGCTTATTCCTTGGGCGAACTTAATTGAGAATTCAGAATTTTCCAAGATTTTCATATATTTTTAGTGTATTTTATATGGAAAAAGATACCAAATCAATTTCTGAGTGCGATATCTTGAAAATTCGTTAACCAATCATTAGGAAAATTTTACAGGATCTTTATAATGCATTATAAATGATCTCTGTAAATTATTAGAATATTTTTCCTTGGACGGACTTCATCAGAATTGAGAATTTTCCATGATTTTCACGATTTTTAGTGTATTTTATATGGAAAAATTTACCAAATCAATTTCTGAGTGTGATATCTTGAAAATTCGTTGACCAATCATTAGGAAAATTTTACACAATCTTTATAATGCATTATAAATGATCTCTGTAAATTATTAGAATATTTTTCCTTGGACGGACTTCATCAGAATTGAGAATTTTCCAAGATTTTCATATATTTTTAGTGTATTTTATATGGAAAAATTTACCAAATCAATTTCTGAGGGCGACTTCTTAAAAATTCCTTAACCAATCGTTTTGAAAATTTGACAACAGAGTTTATAATAGGCATTCTAAATGTTCTCTGTAAAATATTAGATAGAGCTTATTCCTTGGGCGAACTTAATTGAGAATTCAGAATTTTCCAAGAATTTCCTCATTTTAATGTATTTTATATATAGGGAAAATTTTACCAAATCAATTTCTGAGTGTGATTTCATGAAAATTCATAAACAAATCGTTTTGAAAATTATACACCTTTATCTTTATAATATACATTGTAAATGATCTCTGTATATAATATTGGATGAGGATCCCTTGAACAGATTTGATCAAAATTGAGAATTTTCCGAGATTTTCACAATTTTCAATGTATTTTATTTTAGAAAATACAACCAGATTTAACCAGAAATCAATTTTTTTTAGTGCGATTACTTGAAAATTTGTTCCGCAATCGTTTTGAAAATTTTACAGGATCTTTATATTGCATTCAAAATGATCTCTGTCAATTATTAGAATATGTTTTCTAGGACGAACTTAATCAGAATTCGGAATTTTCCAAGAATTTTCCGATTTTTATATATTTTTTATATGGAAACTTTTACCAAATCAATTTCTGACCGTGATTTTCAAATTATTCATTAACAAATCGTTTTGTAAATGTTATACGTTCTTTATAGTGCATTAAAAATGATCTCTGTCTAATATTTGATGGGGTTTTCATGCATCAATTGATTCAGAATTGATATTTTCCGAGATTTTCACAATTTTCATTCTATTTTATATGAAAATTTTAACCAGAAATCAATTTCTGAGTGCGATATTTTGAAATTTCGTTAACTAATCGTTTTGAAAACTTGACAACAGAGTTTATAAGGCATTCTAAATGTTCTCTGTAAAATATTAGATAGAGTTTCCATGGGCGAACTTAATCAGAATTTTCCAAGAATTTCCACAATTTGGTCAATGAAGAGAATTTTCCGAGATTTTCCCGATTTTTATATGGAAAATTTTACAAAATTAATTTCTGTTGGTGATTTCTCAAATATTCGTTAACAAATCGTTTTGTAAATGTTATATACGTTCTTTATAATACATTGTAAATCATCTCTGTAAAATATATGATAAGGTTTTCTCTGGGCGAATTTGATTAAAATTGAGAATTTCCCAAGATTTTTACAAATTGTCAATGTATGTATATATTTTACATGAAAAACATTTTATCAAATCAATTTTGTTTCAATTTAAAAAACTTTAGATATATTTATAAGGTCCAAAAACGTATTGAATTGACGCATATCTATCTATATATAAATAATTAAATATTCAAAAGTGGTTAATCAAAATTAATTGATAAATATTATATACATTTTGCGCATATACTCGCAATTTGAATTTAATTTTTTTTTTTCATCGTATATAAACCATTTAAATCCCACTTATTTTCGGATATAAAATTTTTACCTTCAGTTTAATTATATCGTAAATATAATATATGGGCTGTGTACTAAACAAATAAAGATTATTTTATATATGAATAGTCTAAATACACATATTATTATTATTATTATTGCGTTTAAACGCAATCATATTTATTTTATTTTTTACCATCCTATATATATATATATAAATTCTAAACATTAATTATGTGATAGTGATATATCAGTATATATTTTATCAGTATAAAAAAAAAGAAGACTGATTATACGCAAAAAACACAAAATATATAATAATTTTTCTTTAATCAGTTTTTTTTTTCTTCTATATTTCATTGTATTATTAAAAAAAATGAAATGTGTTTTTTACGGGATTTCATTTCATATCCATCTTTTCGCCCATCTTATACATATAAATATGTATTTATACAAAAGCAGACCTACACTTTTATATGTGGCGTTTGAGACCAGAACCAGAAGACACTTCAATGACATCAAAAATAATAATAATAATAATAATAAAAAAAAAGATCTTAAAGAATAAATAACAAAATTGTGAATTTAATGTGTCTTCTATATTTTTGTTTTTTTTTTTCATTTCTTTTTCTTGTCATCTGTCCAAGTTTAATTTACAATATACAGTTGAAAAAAAAAAAGAAAAAATTATAGAAAGAAAATTATTTATTATAATACTCCCTATATTGTGTGTATTGTGTGTGCTTTTTTTTCTGTTGTGTCTTTAATATTTTTCTATCTATACTCGTTCACGTTTTAAAGTAAATATATGTATATATACAAAACTCTAACTAAAAAAAAATTGTATTTATCTATATATTTATATAGTGAACATATTTATTTATTTTTTTTTTTTTACATGTATAATCGTATAGTAATTACATGTACTTTTCTTCTTCTGCTCCAACAACCGCACTACTGATAAACGCAACTCTAATTATCACACAAAACACAAATGTATACATATAAATATGTATATCAACTTACAAATAAAATGAAAGAAAAATGAATATTTTTTTTTTTTTAATATACAGATTAGATAACGTGTCGTATATATATACAATACGCATTTATATATATAGATATATATATATATATATATAGAGTGAACAGCGGAAAGAAGCAATTTACCTGGCCCGTTTTTTTTTTTTTTTGACTATTTGTTTGGTTTTTTTTTTTTTTAGTTGTGCATTTTTAAATATGAATTTATTCCAACAAAGAAGAAGTAAAAATAACTATATTTATTTATTTTTTATCTTCTATATATGTATGTTAAGAGATATTGAAGGTCTACTAAATGTGAATTATAGATTAACCTATGAAGGTATATAATCAATTTTACGTCTATATATTATATTACTATAGATAATTTATCTCTTTATTCTATATATTGACAATTACATTGTATTTTTTTTTTGATGTTGATATCCTCGCAGGTAAAACTAAATTTAAGGGAATTTTTACCGGTATCGATATATTATTATAGTTGTGCGATGCCACCATCCGATATTTCAAAAGGTCAATGCCAATTTATATGTAGTGTATATTATATATTGAACGAACGAACAATTGATTAGATTTTTTTTATATATGTACGTATATCCAAGATGTCCAAATAACGTATATAAAAACAATGATTTCATTTCATTTCAATAATAATAAAAGATTTTTTTTGGAAATATTTAAAAAGCATTAAAACCAATATTCTGACAATTTTTTCAACAATCTAAAGTGAATATTTTTCCTTAGGGGGGACGACGACGACATTTTTTTAGTTGATAACATTTACTAAATATAACGAATCCTTCTGCGAGAACTTTTACTTTAGTGGCATTTAGTTTCTACGGTGATAGAAATTCCCTTTTAACTTTTAAATACATTTTTTTATTTTTGTTGAAATTGAAATGTTTCTGTTTAGAGAAAATCCTTTCCACATCTTTTCTGCATATTTTTTTTACCATCAATAGGTGATAGAAAACTATTTAAGCAACCAGTCAGTTCCTTCCTGAGGAAAACATAAACAGAAACAAAGAAATAGAAAATACAGCTAAACCATGGGTGAGCATTTTTTCCTCAGTTGGGTACTTTTTCATTCTGGAAAAATTTCTGTATAGAAGAATCCTTCGTGAACAGTGTTTACTTCAACTGAACATCATTGTTTGTTGATGGAAAATCCTTCATTGGATCCTTTGTGAACATATTTCCTTCAATAGAAGTTTTTACAGTTATATAGAAAATCATTCAAGAATCATTTGTGAACATTTTTCCTTCAATTGGAAATTTTCGGGTGATAAAAAATGATTCTAAAAATCTTTACTAAATATTTTTCCTTCGCAGTACACACAATTTTCTGATGATAGAAAGTCCTTCAAGAATATCGCCTGAACGGTTTTTCGTTAACAGATTGATTTTTTATGGTATTAGAAAACCATTAAAAAAATTCGTTTATTTAAACATTTTTGCTTGCTTTAATAGAAATTTTTCTGGTGATAGAGATATTTCTTCTTGAATCCTTTGTAAACATTTTTGATTCAATTCTCAAAGGTTTTTCTAGTGATAGAAAATCATTTAAGAATCCTTCCTGTGAATCCTTTACCATCAATATAGACAATTTTCTGATGATAGAAAATCTTTTAATAATCCTTCATCAGTTCTTTTGTTCTTCAATGAACAATTTTAGTATATGATAGAAGATCTTTTAAGAATCCTTCATCAGTTCTTTTGTTCACCAATGAACAATTTTAGTATATGATAGAAGATCTTTTAAGAATCTTTCGTGAGTTTCTTTTCTTTCAATATAAACAATTTTCTGATGATGGAAAATTATTATTAAAATCCCTATAAACTCTCACAGTTATTCAAATTAAATAGCCTACAGTTATTCAAATCATCAAACAAACCGATTATATTAAGCTTCAATTCTGATTACCTCAAACTAATATTTATTCGTTACAAATCATTGTAATGGTTCTCTATAAATAATACAAATATTTATATTTAAAAGTTTCCTATGGCAAAAAAGAAAAAAAAAATGTTGGTATTTCCATTAAAAATCATTATTGCGGATTTCTTGATATTATAAGATATTGACATATTCAAATTAAATATTTCTTCGATTGAATTGATTTATTTGTTAATTTATATTTTAATATCTATATATCGTTTCCGGTCAATATTCAAATAATTTCACACAGCCCTAAGCTAATATTCATTTATACAAATGAATTAATATATTGTATGAATATATATATATATATATTTAATGAAATATAAATGCGATGGTAATAATTTAATAATAATTTATTTTTTTGCACATCAATCAATATTAAAACAACTTTAATAATTAATATGTAAATTTTTGTTATATATATTAAATTATATGTATAAGAAGTTTTTAACTGCGACTTTAAACTTAAATATCTGTTTTATATTATTATTATTATTATTATTATTATTATTATTATTATTATTATAATATACTTTACCAAAGATCGATCTACATATAATTTAAATTAAGTTTATGCGATTTCTATTTTATTTTATTTTTTTGTTTCGTTTCGTTTCTTTTTGATTTGTTTTCGTTTTTTAATTCCATGAGAACAATCCATAATAGTTAAAGTTTTCTTTTTTGTATTATAATAACTTCTTCTTTTTTTTTTTTTTTGAAGTATATCCATAGCGATATGGCATTCAAAAAAAAAGATTATATAAAGATATAGAGAAAAACTAATCAGAGAATTTAAAAAAAAAAAACCTTCAATGCTTATATGAAATTTATAAAACCATTCCTTATGATAATGACATCATTTTCTTTCCAATTTTCATTCTTACGTTAAATATATATATATTTTATTTCAAAACACACACACATCATAAAAGAAAAAAAAACAACATAAATTATTTAAAATCAAACGTTGCATATCTACTATATATAAAAATAAATAAATAAAAAATGTTTTATGTATAATAAAAATTTTATACTGCATATGCATTTATTTTTTTTTTTGTGTTATATCAACACCATTTTTACCAAATATATAAATTCTCATTGGTCTCGTATTATTACAAAATAAAAATTGGATGGCGTTTGCCAAAAAAATGAAAGAAAACCCAAAGAAAAAAATTAATACATTTGTTGGAAAAAACCACACAGAAATCAAAAAAAAAAAAAAAATTGTTAACAAAATTTGCAAACATATATAAAAATTAAATGAAATTGGAAATCGAAACATTATTTTTTTTTCTTCTTATTATTATTTCTCTTATATATAAGATATATATGCATATAAACTATAAACAGAAAAGGTTATCATATTTCTTACGTTATATATTGTATAGATTTTATTTATCATAAATGTATATCAAGTTATATTAAAAAAAAAAAAATGTATGTAATGTTAGAATCCCAGCCTATATTATGTATATATATATATTTGTAGTTTGTACATGCTGGTTATATAGATATACAATTTGCGGTATTTCTTGCTACATATTTATCCCACAACATGACGTTTATATATATATATATATATATTTGCAATTCACATATGTCTGCTGATTGTTGTTGTTGTTGAAAAATTATAAAAAAAAAAACTATAAAAACAAAAAGCAGACACACAACAGAACATACATATATATATAACTAAAAATAACTTGAATTTTCTATTTGTTTCTTTCATTCGTTTTAATTTAAATTTACATGAAGAAAGCTATATAAAGAAATAAGTTTTAACATTAAATGTTTTTAAAAAAGATTTTCTTTTGATCACACATCTTTTGAATTTAATCCCGTATTACACTAAACAATTTTGAGACAGTCTAATCCAATAGCTAATCCACACACAATAAATTTTCCTATCAGTTCATTTGAAAAACTATACTTTGAACTTTCTTAATTACTATATATATATATCTATATATATATATATTTATTATTAAATTTGTAAATGATGCGATGATTTTCCATTATTATATGATTGATCCCCATCCATCGTATAATATTTTCCATTTTGCAATATGCGGATAAAGAAATTTGATTCTTCTTTATAGAATTGTAATACGAATATTTTTAAATATGTTGGAAATAACTAGTTTTTTTTTTGTTTTTTTTTGTAAATTATAAATTCAAATCCATTAAAATTTACGCTCCAATTGTTGTATTTTTATACAATATATCATCTTTATATATATATTCATTCGCTTAACAAACCGAAACGTTATCATATCTATATATTTGAAAAAAAAAACTATGAGTTTTTTTAATATTCTCATATATATACAAATAAAATTCAATATTATTTATTATATAATATCATAATCTATATATTTTAAATAAATAATAATAAATTTCTGACGATGTAATAATTCATAGAGTATAGAGAAATAGAAAAATAGAAATAGAAAAATTTAAGAAGAAATATACTATAATTAAATTCAAATACTGAATTGCATTCTGTATAATTTTCTACAAGGGAATTCTGTCTATTTTTCTGATTGAAAATTCTGTAAAAAATTTTCTAAAGCTATACAGAATTTGGTTAAGGAAATTATCTATAATTTTCAGACGAACTTCGGTATAATTTGCTTAAGGAAATTTTGTATAATTCATAGAGACAATTCTGTATAATTTCCTTTGGGATATTCTGTATAATTTTCAAGAGGAAATTCTCTATAATTATGTATAATTTGGTTAAAATTCTCTATGAGTTTTCTTAACTAAATTCTTTATAATGCGCTAAAGGAAATTCTATGTAACTTTCACAGTATTATAGATCAATTTCCGAGGAAATTCTGTATAATTTACTTAAGAATATTCTGCATAATTTGCTTAAGGAAATTCTATGCAATTTTCATAGTATTTCTAGGTAATTTTCTGAGGAAATTCTTTATAAATATCTAAAGAAAATTCTGCATGAATTACTAAAGGAAATTCTGTATAATTTGCTTAAGGAAATTCTGTATAATTTGCTTAAGGAAATTCTGTATAATTTGCTTAAGGAAATTCTATGTAATTTTCATAGCATTTCTAGGTAATTTTCCGAGGAAATTCTGTATAAATATCTGACGAAAATTCTTCAGGTATTACTAAAGGAAATTCTCTGTAATTTGCTTAAGGAAATTCTCTGTAATTTGCTTAAGGAAATTCTGTATAATTTGCTTAAGGAAATTCTGTATAATTTACTTAAGGAAATTCTATGTAATTTTCATAGCATTTCTAGGTAATTTTCCGAGGAAATTCTGTATAAATATCTAACGAAAATTCTGGATGTATTACTAAAGGAAATTGTGTATAATTCGCTTAAGGAAATTTTGTATAATTTGCTTAAGGAAATTCTATGTAATTTTCATAGTATTTATAGGTAATTTCCTGAGGAAATTCTTTATAAATATCTAATGGCAATTCTGCATGATTTACTAAAGGCAATTATGTATAATTTACTTAAGGAAATTCTGTATAATTTACTTAACTTTACTTACTTAAATTCTGGATAATTTGCTTAAGGAAATTCTGGATCATTTGCTTAAGGAAATTCTGGATAATTTGCTTAAGGAAATTCTGGATAATTTGCTTAAGGAAATTCTCTATAATTTGCTTAAGGAAATTCTGTATAATTTGCTTAAGGAAATTCTCTGTAATTTTCATAGTATTTCTAGGTAATTTTCTGAGGAAATTCTTTATAAATATCTAAAGGAATTTTCGCATGATTTACTAAAGGAAATTCTGTATAATTCGCTTAAGGAAATTTTGTATAATTTGCTTAAGGAAATTCTCTGTAATTTTCATAGTATTTCTAGGTAATTTTCTGAGGAAATTCTTTATAAATATCTAATGGAAATTCTGCATGATTTACTAAAGGCAATTGTGTATAATTTACTTAAGGAAATTCTGTATAATTTACTTAACTTTACTTACTTAAATTCTGGATAATTTGCTTAAGGAAATTCTGGATAATTTGCTTAAGGAAATTCTGGATAATTTGCTTAAGGAAATTCTGGATAATTTGCTTAAGGAAATTCTCTGTAATTTTCATAGTATTTCTAGGTAATTTTCTGAGGAAATTCTTTATAAATATCTAATGGAAATTCTGCATGATTTACTAAAGGCAATTGTGTATAATTTACTTAAGGAAATTCTGTATAATTTACTTAACTTTACTTACTTAAATTCTGGATAATTTGCTTAAGGAAATTCTGGATAATTTGCTTAAGGAAATTCTGGATAATTTGCTTAAGGAGATTCTGCATAATTTGCTTAAGGAAATTCTGTATAAATGCTTAAGGAAATTCTGTATAATTTGCTTAAGGAAATTCTGTATAATTTGCTTAAGGAAATTCTGTATAATTTGCTTAAGGAAATTCTCTGTAATTTTCATAGTATTTCTAGGTAATTTTCTGAGGAAATTCTTTATAAATATCTAATGGAAATTCTGCATGATTTACTAAAGGCAATTGTGTATAATTTGCTTAAGGAAATTCTGCATTATTTGCTTAAGGAATTTCTGTATAATTTCCATAATACTCTATAATTTTATTTTATTTAAGGAAATTCTATTTAATTATCCGATTCTAATTGATAAAATTCCTTTAACCTTTAACATCTATACATTAATTCTAATTAATCCACAACAAAAGTAATCCTATATAAGTTATATATAAATATATAAATAAATGTATCTATATATAATAAATGAGTATAAATAAATGTTAAAGAAAACTCTCTGTCTACGTATATTACATTGTATAATAATAATAATAATAATGAAGCAATATATATAGGAATTAATTATATATAAAAATAATATCCATTGTATTATATTATATATAAAAAAATATATGAATATATTTCGAAAGAAAAAAAAAAGCATATATACCTATCAATTATCGAGTTTCATTATTATTAGTATATATTGTATATATATTATTATACAAATAAATGACTTAAGTTATAAAAAAAACTATTAATATATGACTATGGATATATTAAAACTTGAATTTTTACTTACATAGTTTTTTTTTTTTGTTTTTGTTAGCTATTTCTTTTGATATATTAAATTAATAATTGAAATGCAATGCAATGTTTTTCTTATTAAATCTAATGAATGAATGAATGTAGGTGTTGTATGCGGTTGGATTGATTGAATTGATTGAATTGAAATATTCGCATATGACATTTTTTTATTTTTCATATACAAACTGTTTGTATATTATATATGATTGACGTATATAAAAGTGTGTGTGTTTGTGTTTATTTTTGGATCGCAATTACTTATATAATAACTCTATACTTGATTAGTTTAGTTTGGAAAAATTGAAACCGTTTTTTTGTTAAAAAATGAAAATAACAATTTAGTTCTTGTCGTGTCTCGAAAACCACTAGGTTTGGCAAGCAAATGTGAAAAACGTTATATTTCCCGTGAAATGTACGTGCGCGCTCTCCATTCCAGCTTTGTTGACCTAACAACATTATTTTTAATTTGATTTGCCTTCAAAATATATTTTTTGCAATTTATTTATTTAATTAATTTTATTATATTGTTAATTAAAAAACCCAAGTAATTTTAATTTGCGATTTATTCTTTTATATATATGTATAATTAATATCATTGCATTCTAAACATCATTTTTCTACAATAAATAAATTTTCTACATTGTTAAATGGAATTTCTAATTCAATTGTGCGTACATATACTGCGGAAAAACTATATACATATATATATAATAATATTATTATTACTTTTTTAAATGAAAGTATACTTTTGCGTTTTTATTAAATTAATTGTTACATATATTTTTATAAATAAAAATAAATGATGTTTACATAACATTATTATTATTATTATTATGAATATTAATATATATATATATATAAAATAATTTATTCAAAAGCAGCATATTTATATTAAAAACAGTAGTATATATTAAAAATATATGAATGAATGAATGTTGTTTTTGTATATGTATAAATATAAAAAAAAAATAATTGAATCAATTATACCAGACTATCTGGCAACTTATTTTTTAGAGTTATATACATATATATTTTGCAAAATTACGATGTTATACGATGAATAACTCTATATGATGTAGAATGTGTGGTAAATAACAAAAAAATACAAAAATTATATTCATACATTTACAATATAAATTCTATCATTATATCTATATATACTCGTATCGCCGCATCCATCATGTAAACTAAAATTAATGTAATTTTCTATATATATATATATATTATATAGTCGCAGTATATAATTATTTTATAATACAATATTATTATTATTATTATAAAGGTATTAATTTGATATATATATATATAAAAAGAAAAAAAAGTCACGCTAATATTTGTGTATATGGTATTTTATTCTATCTGTTATAGAAATATCTAACGCAAATATCTAACTTGTAAAATAAAATTGATTGTTTTGTAGTATAAATAAATCTGTTTTTTGTTTTCTGTTTTTTGGGATGTTGTTGATCATGTGACGGGGGCTCGCGATAGTATCATGAATAATGTATATATAGTCAATGTAATTCAAATAAATTTCAGATTTGAATAATATAAATATAAAACAAATTTTATAGTATATATACGTTTGATTAAATTTTATATTTATATACATTATTTCCTATATGAACATTAAAGGTAAATCAACTCAAATCATATATAGTTTTGGCATCCGCGAGAGATATAAATTATTTATATATTTTACTTGTGTGTGTAAATTTATTTATTTATAATTTTTTAGCTATATATTTAAAATATCTAAAATAGAAATGTGTGTATGGTTTAAAAAAACTCTTTCTGTTTTGTATAAAGGGCATTCACAAATGCATTCGCTGATAATAATAATAATAATAATAATAATAATATAAATATAGAGTCTATATAAGTAAAATCTCTTTTCAAAATCTATAATAACAATACAACTTTCAACAAATTCGTATTATAAATATATTATTTTATTTTTAATAGAGCATAAAAAAAAACCTTTCTTTAACGATGGTCAATTCATTTGGATTCGTTAATTGGTTAGGAATTTGCAGTGATTTAAGTGGGTGGTGGTACATTTTCAATAATTTATCATTAGAAAAATATGTTTAATTTTCATTTAAAACTGGGAAATCTCACGGAAAATTCATATGAAAACAATTAAAATGATGTAAGAAAACCTTTAGTAATTTTTAATGATATTTCTAAATATCAAAAAAACATGTTTGGTTGTCTTGGAAAATGTCTGACCAATGATTTTCTTATAAAACCTCATACGATATGATTTTATTCTTATATAGAAAATAAAAAAATGCCTTTCTATCGATATTCAATTCGTTTGGATTCGCTAACTGAGGTTAAGAAATTGCAGTGATTTTAATAAATTGTATATTTTTCATTAATTAACCATTAAAAAAATATGTAAAATCTCTCGGAAAACTCACGGATCTTAGAGAAAATCTAAAACAATTTTATTATGCATACAACATTTAGCAACAAAATAATATTATGATTTTCTATATAAAAAATTACCCATCAAAATATCTTTCTAACTCGATTAATAGTTTTAAAATTCTCCATATACATTTTAAAATATATCTCTTATATTATTTTTCATTATAAATGGTTTTCTTTGAACACAATTTAGCAAAATACTTGTTTGCAATGTTAATATTTCATAAAAAAAACTTTATATATATGGTTATTGTATATATATAGACTAATTATTCACTTTCGCAACATTATATATATATATATTTCTTTGTCCATTTGACTGTGTGTTGGTGTGTTGTGGTATTGTGGTTTTTATTACATTTTGAATGGCTTTGAAACGTTGAATATTATTAAAATAATTATATATTTACACAACACGCGCATATAGCAATAATAATAATAATAATAATAATAATGTTTTGTCTACAGAAAATTTTGTCAAAAACTTATGAAAAATGCGATACGATAACTCTAAATATAAATATATTCAAACAAAAATATTTGTAATGCATTTTAAATGTCATCATATAAGTATGTATATATATATATATATATTTATATAACCAATCCCGCCATTAACTCTTTTTGCAATTTTATATGCAAATATACATATATTTATAGAATGAATATTTTATTACTCATTTATATATATCAACTTATTTGTAATTGCATATATTTGCGTATATATAATAGACTATATACAAAATGTTGAATATATATAAATTAATTCATATGTAATGTAACTGCTGCTGAAATTTATTTACAAAAAAAAAACATTTCAAGTACCATATTATATATATATAGTGGAAAAAATCTTCAATATATAAATATTTGTGTATTTAAAATGAAAAGATTATTTTATTATTTTTTATTAAAAGCTTTTCATTATACATATTTGAAATATCATCCAAAAGATTTTATTTATTTTTGTTGTTGAACTTATCATACTATAAACATAGTAGAATATTAAGTTTTTTTTTTGTTTATTAATCTTAATCAAATATATAATAAATTTATAAACGATATATATTCGCATATTTATCGCGTGTACAGATCCATAAGAAGACCGATAATATAATAATAATAATAATAATGTGGGTTACCCACTTATTTAAAAATAAATATATGCATATATATGCATTACAAATAAAATATATATACCATGATAATAATATGAAGATTTCCCCATTCATTAAAATATATATAATGTTTTTCCATAAACAATGTAATATATATATATATATGCATCACATCACATCATTCAATATCGTTATATATATGCATATATTTTTTTTTTAAATTATTTTATACATAAAAGTACACAAATAAATGCATCTTTTTACTTTTATGTTTTGTATTATTATTATTATTATTAAAGGAAAATATTTATATATAAACAATTGTTTTTTATATATGTATATAAGATTTAATGGCTTCTTTGCGACGACAATCGTTTTTAATTTCTTTTGTGTTAAAATTTACATTTATAAATTTTTAACTGGTGAACAAATAATAATAATAAAAAAATGCAACCAGCTCAATCATTGTGAAAGCATGTACGGTGTTGTCATACTAATATTCCAAAAAATTTATATAAAATTGCTTCAATTTCAAGTTCATTAAACTTGCAGATCGACAATTTCTATAGTTAGTTCGTTAGAAATTGAAAGATATGTCGCTTTTAAAAATCCATTGAATTTGATGACAAATAACAAATATGGAAAATTTTCAAAGGAGATCGGGTAAGAATTGATGTTATGTTATGACATACCCTTCTTTAAATTTTACCATCGTACATGCAAAAAATAAACGAGATGTTGAACATTTCAATCAAATCGGTTGGGTTTTCCATCAAAAAAAAAATGAATACTCATGACAAACTAATCAAATGTGAAAGAAAAGTGAATAAATCAGTTGAAAAATGTTTTCAATTTTTCCCAACATTAAACCAATAAGTCACCGACTACACGAACGTGTCTTAAAGCAAAACTATATAATATACGAGTATTTGTATTATTATAGATCGAATAATGTTCATATAAATATAATAAACATTGTATTTTTATTTTTTTAAATTATATATATGCGTGAATTCATACAATTTCTTTATATATATATATAATAATGAATGAGGGGCATCAATTCTGGACGATCATTTTGTGATTGAAAATTCTGTATAATAATTTTCTGATGGGAAATTCTATATAATAGGTTTTTCTGGTGGAAAGTTCTATATAATAAAAATTCTGGTGGAAAATTCTATGTAATAGTTTTCTGATGGGAAATTCTGTATAATAATTTTCTAATGGGAAATTCTATATAATACTTTTCTGATTGGAAATTCTAATTAATGATTTTGTGATGGAAAGTTCTATATAATAAATTCTGATTGGAAAATTCTGTATGATAATTTTCTGATGGGAAATTCTATATAATGCTTTTCTGATTAGAAATTCTGTATAATAATTTTCTAATAGAAATGTCTGTATAATTTTAATTCAATAACAAATTCTGTATATTTTCTAATATAGAAAGTTTGCAGCATTTAAACGTATAAAGTTTATTTTTTCAAACCAAATGGTCCCTAATTTGACGATCCTTTACATATATTCCGCATATAACGACTATATATACATATATGGAATACATATAACATGTAATGTAATAAATAAATTGAGTTGATTTTAATTTTTTTTTTTTGTAGTAGTTACACACAGTATTGAAATTAACTTTACATGTTTATTTTGTTTTTTTTTTTAGCTATACTCTCTATATATGGATTTCATATTTAAATTAACAGATTTTCCAGAATTTATATATATATATATATATCATGTCGAACCTTTCATATACCGAACCTTTATTAGATTATATTTTAATTTTGTATTCATAATATACACATTTTTCAATTGAATAGCAAAAAAAAAAAAATGTTGTTAATAAGATTATTTATTTATTTTTTTTAATTATTGTTTTTAATTGTTCAATGTGTTTATTATAATAAGATTTAGTAGTAATTTAGAAAATAATGATAAATGTTCAAAAATCAAAGAATATATATTGATTATATGATATTCGTTATTTGTCTTCATAATATATCTTTGAAAAATTTATTACTTGGATCGCGCAGACGACAGCCAGACAAAACACTTAAAAGTTAAACCAATATACATAAAATTGCATAATATACAAATGGATACAGAGAATTACTTTGTCTATTCTTCTTTTATCCCTTATTTTTTAGATTTATTTATTTATATTTATCAAAATAACTATAAAAATTTTACTAATTATTTTAATTTTAATTTTATTTCAATAGGTAAAATTTGTAACGGTAATTGCTGTGATGAATATATTGAAAAAGAATTAATTAATAAATCAACAAATAATTTTGATCGTCTATTAAGAGACCATACAAGAAGTTTACGATATGATTTAGAATCGACAGCAAAAATCTATAAGGGTAAGTTTGATTTAGTTATATATTTTCTTTCATATTTTTTAAGTCTATCTATACACACATATATATTTAAATCTTATTTATTGATATCAATATATTATGTTTAAGTGACTATTTATTTTTTTTTTTGAAACACTAATAATTGGAACACTTTTATTTATTATATTGTTAATTAATTGAAAAGTTTTGGAAAGTGGAAATGAATATCGATATCTTCCTTTACAATACCATTTATTATTTGCGATATATAATCTTCTTGTGAAGTGAAATACTTTTTCGTCATTGGTTTTTTAATGAATATTTCTGCTTCATATCATTAAGGTGTGTCTTGTCGACTTGGGACCTTACTTAAAATACCACCACAACTTTATAAAATAGATAAAAATCATTTCTATTCATTTGATGGTAAATGCGCTTTTCTTATAATAATGTTTTGCTGATGGAAGTTTTAAAGACTAAAATCTGATAGATTCTTATAATTTAAATCTATCGATACTTTTCTATATAGCCAAAACCATATTAATCTTTGTAATCCAGAGGTCTTTGCAAATTCAAAACCATTTCAAATTTAATTAATCAATTTTTGAGTTCATTTGCAATTTTTTTGGTCGCCCACAGAATATCCAGATCAGATTATTGACGCGCAAATGTACAATAAAATTATAATACTACTATACTCTCACCACTATAATATCGGACACCTGCTATTTTATTCGTATGCTCGACTTTCAGATGCCGCGAAAGGACTTTAAACAATAATTTTTTATTCCTTCCAATTTTATTTCATAAAATGATGGTTTTAGTTACATAATTGCGCAGACAGAAGTAAAAAATCTTTTAAATTCAATTAGTTATGGAATTTAATTCAAAGTGATTCAATTTCACAAAAAAAAAATTTGACCATTATAATATCGGACACTAATATTTTATACGCCACTAATCTCCTTTGTAACACCACCTTTGGCCTATATGACAGCATCCATTCTCTTAGGTGTGGTATTTACTAAATTTTTACATTCATCCGGTGTTTTTGTATTTCAATGATTTTTCCTTGGAATTCTTCACCCCTTCAATTGTAACTTTCATATCATCTATATGAAGAATCGATGTGGGCAATAATAAAGCAAAGTAAATACATGATATGAAAGTTACAATTGAAGGAGTGAAGAATTCCAAGGAAAAATCATTGAAATGAGGAATACAAAAACACCGGATGAATGTAAAAATTTAGTCTAAGAGTATGAAGACTATCATAAAGTCCAAAGGAGGCGTTATTAGGGAGATTAGTGGCGTATATAATATAAGTGTCCGATATTATAATGGTCAAATTTTTTTTATTGTTAAATTGAATGATAGTGAAATAAATTCCATAACTAATTGAATTTAAAAGATTTTTTACTTCTGTCTGCGCAATTATTTAACTAAAACCATCATTTTATGAAATAAAATTGGAAGGAACAAAAAATTATTGTTTAAAGTCCTTTCGCGGCATCTGAAAGTCGAGCATACGAATAAAATAGCAGGTGTCCGATATATATTATAGTGGTTAGAGTAGTATATACGAAAAGTTTAAAATGAATGAATATAACATAATTTTTAATACTTTTATATTATACTAACATTATTGATTTACATTTACATTTTTTGTATATGTATTTCTAAATATCGAAAACATATTGAAATATTGTATAAATTATAATTATTATTATTGTCTATTATCGCTCCTCTGCTTATCTATTATTTAAATATATAACATCTTGAAATTCGTACGAAAAAAAAAACAGTCTAATCACAAATGACGTATATTATACCCATACCATTAATATATAAAATAAATATGTAATCGAATTTTTGATTATTTAAACTAAATACCAAAAAAAAATAAAAAAAAACATTATACAATATTTTCTTGTTAATCTAAAATTATATATAAATTTTTTTTTTTCATTCATTTTCATTCGTTTGATTAACAAAAACGTTTTCATATTAAATATTGTTTTAATAAATATATATAAAAAAAAAACCATTTGCTCATTCCCAAAAAAAAATTAATAATATCTATTTATAATTTTTCAATTGATAATAAAATTTTTCTTTAATGAAATACTGCAAAAAAAAGAATGTGTTATTTTAATAATTGTGAAGGAGTGTTCAAATACTGTTCAAAATCAATTATTTTAAATATCATATTGTATATATATATATATATATGGTATATAGGAATGTTCAGGCTATATATATGATATAAATCTTTGATGGTTTTTGTGTAACAGCAAATATTAAATCAATTTATTAAATTCTGATTTCAACCCAAGTTATATACTTAATTTATTCTTATAAAACTTTATTAAATCCTTTGGTTTCATTTATTTGATAATATCATGGATTATATCAAAAATTTGATATTTTTTAACGCCAAAATTTTATACTTATTATGGCGCGTATTTAATGCGAATGTATTATTATTTGATGGGCCATATACCAATATATCCAATGACGACATCATGTGATTTATTATTATTATTATTATTTTAATATTGTTCAATTTTATCGCATTATTATATTAATTAATTATTTTTTATATATGTAAATATATATAAGTTTTTTTTAATGCCATTTATCAATAAAACAATATTTTTTTTTTCCTTTTAATTTAAAAGATAAACAAAAAAATACATTTTTTTTTTGTTTATTCAAAATATAAATAAATAAATACAAATAAATATATCTTTTGTTCTATATATACAATACATATATGATATGTATATGTATTTATAAAAGTATATCAAGGAATTGTTTGCATTCACAAATAGAAATGTTTTTTTTTTCTATTTATTATTATTTGTATATACATACACCGCGTGATAAAAACCTTTTTTTTTTTCATATTATTGTTGTTATTATTATTGATAAAATTATTTAAAAACAATACAATATATTGTTTTGAAGTGGGTATAGGTATATTTATTCTTTAAAAATGATTTGAATAAACAAAAACAGAACAGAAAAAAAAAAATCATAAAAAGAAAATTGTCTCGATATCAAATGTATATATAATTTGTTCTATATAAACACATTTAATTGAAAGTGTAATAATATATAACTTTAAAAGAAAATAAATACAATTTTTTAGCAGTAATTGGCATAAAATAAATTTTCGATCTGATCCTATAAGCATTCCATTTGGGGCCATCCTTAAAAATGTTTTCGAATTTTCATATTTTATTTGTTATTTTCTTTCTCGTATATCCCAAAGAATTTTAATGATATTTTAGTTGAAATTTGGAAATGAAGATTGGGTGAAAAATGTAAAAAATTATGAAATTCCCTGAAATATTTTCTGTTCAGATCCATCGATCATTCATAATCCAAATACAAATACTTATTAGAAATATGTATCTCATTCTGTTTCTATAGAAATATTTATTAATTGACATTTTTGCACTTTAATGTTGGTGAATAGAACATTAATAAATAATTTTATTCAAGAATATTTAGAAATAATGCAGTTTTAAAAGATCTAATTGATTTTAAACGAAAACTGCCCCTTTCTGTATAATCATTGTCAATGAGATGTATTGAAAATTCTGACACATATAAAAAGGGGCATTTTTTTTTAGCAAACTCGATTTATGGTAAATTATCGATATATTTCGTTTTTTTTTCCAATAAAATATCAAAAATCTGATAAGATTTTCACAACATATCGGGAAATTGAAAATTTAACTGAATAATTAAAAAAGTTTACATAAAAAAATCCATTTTTCCGGGAAATTTAAGTTTTTCCCTCTATGGCTTTATATTCTAAGTTGTTTTTCCTTTCACAAATCTATTCTAATGCGAGATTACTATTCATTTAATTTGAAATAACTTTTAATAATTTACAGTAAATAACCCCGCAAAATCGTAATTTTAATTGTAATTTGATTTGTTTTTAACAATAAAAATGAATGCGAAAATATACCAAACTGTTTGAATAAGTACGATTTATCCAAAGATGATCGATCTATCTATAAAATATAAACAATTTATAGTAACTAAAAGGCATTCATATATCTGTTCAATTCCTGTTCCGAAAATAATTTATTTTTAAACAAAATTCATTTTTTTTTTTAATATTTATTATTTTGCTATCTACGTTTAATAATATATACAAAATTCAATAATAAAATTGTTAAATTAGCATTAGCAGATTATATTTATTTTTTTTTATAAATATATATACTAAAAATTAAAAAAACAAAAATCTCATGGAGCAGTAAATAAAAACAAATTATAATGGAATATATTAAAAAGATATAAATACAATTTTATATAAATTATTATTATATAATATATTATAGGAGCTATATATGCTCTTCAATTATCAAAAAAATAAAATAATATAAAATACTTCATATTTTCAGATTTTGATTATTTTTGCGTGTTCTGTTTCCAAATTTTTTTGCAATTATATTTTTTCATAATTATAAATAGATTTTTTTTTTCTGCCTTCTTTAAATTAATTTGGAAAATCATCATTTTCAATATGTTATTATTATTATTATTGTATGTATATTTACTGACCTATGACGTTAGAGATTTTTATTGGATAGTTTTTATTTATTTATTATTTTTTCGTATATATACACATTGAATTTTATACCGCACGCAAAACATTTTTTTTTTTCTTTTCATTCTTGATAAGTACGCATATTAAAATATAGTGTATATATACTGAAAAAAAAAGAAACCTATAAAATTTATCTTTTATATGCGTAAAATAAATTTATTAGTTTGTGTTTTGTGTAGATAGATTTTTTATTTTTATATAACCATTTTTAATTATTTAACCATTTTCTGTTTGTCGCTATATATTACACAAAATAACTTGAATAATTTTGTCTGACCGATTACCAAAAAAAAAAAACTATAAGGAAACGAGATTCTTTAAAAGATATTCGACAAAGTGCGAGTTCGTAGATAAGTTTGAAAGAATGAGCGCAAATTTAGTTTGTGGACTATACTTTTGATCTTGGAATTTATTTTATACTGAAATTATATACAGGAATTTAAAAAAAAATGTTAATAAATAATATGAATCTATAACCATCATTCATTCAATTATTTCTATATTTGTTTTTTTTTGTCTATAAAATTTATTTCATCTGCGTATGTGAATATGCTGAATATTAAAATAATGGATAAAAATAAAACCAATTATAAACACTTGAAAATCATATTCATTTGTGAATTTTATTAAAATAAAAACGTTACATAAAATTTTTTGATTTTAAAAACACAATACTGACGCTTATAGTGCAAAATATTTAATTATTGTTAAGTGTGTATATATCTATTATATAAATTTAGATATACAGGAAGGAATTTTATAATTTTCAGAGTTTATTTTTAAATTTATAAGACAACGCGAATACACACACACTCATTTTATATATAAATATACTTGTATATGTAGATATATAGAAAGTTTTAAAATGTAAATTATACTTGATCAATTTAGATTTGATGTAGTTAAAATAATTTTATATCATGTTTGATAGATGTCATGAAGATGATGATGAAGAAAAAAATTTGAATTGCTTATTTTACGTTATGATCTCATTGTTTCCATCCCCTTACTGAATATAAATCCATAAGGAAGCTTTACTTCTGTTCGTCTATTACGTTGGATACGACAACGTAAAAATTCTATAAAATTTTTAGATAAATTCATGCGCGAGGTAGAATTTTTTTATGTAAATGTTTACATAAAAAACACACAAAAAACAATATAACATTAATTTTTTTTTATTTTATATTTGATGAATACCAGAATTTCTATTTTATTTTTTTTTTATTATTATTTAAATTATAACTATATATATTTGATTTATGGCGGAGATCATCATCATTATATGATGATCTCAAATATTCAAAAAAAAATATATTTGGCGATAAATTATGCGTTTTTTTTAATAGCGAATATGTAAAATTTTTTATGGAATATTCTTTTATAACTAATATTGATGTAATCATCAATTTTTTCTCCCATATGGATATGTAGTATATATAACGCAGAAGAAAAAATAAAGTTACATAACAAAAAATATATATTTAATTTTATATCATTTTGTGTGTGCGTAAAATACGACAATAATTTTGCTATATAAATGTTTTTTTTTTTTTTTATTTTCATTGATCTTTTATATTATCGTTAAATTGTATTCAATTAACATATTTATATTATATATATAGTACTATATATATTAACAACAACGCGCATATTAAACTTTTAAATAAAAACACATTTAAATTAAAACATTATTATTTGCAATTGAAAATATAAATATATATATATATATATATATAAAATTTGATTCGACATCGTCGTCGTCGTCGTTGCCAATTGTTGCTGCATTCATATATATTAAATCTTATATTATATAAATTTATACATATATTTTCTTGTGTAAATAAGTTAAATAAATATAAATGAATACAACATAGAATTAACTTATTATCACTTTATAAACAGCGATGAACATTTTAAAATCAGTATAAAAGTTGTTAAATGCGAATATTATATATGTTATATGGTTAAATTAATTTAAATCTTTTGATTTTCTCATGGTTTTCATTTTATACGATATTATAGCAAATATTATTAATATAGACACACAGGAGTTTCTTAAATTATTTATTTTATTTTTTTCTGTATAATTTATTTCAATTTTGAATGATGTTTTGATTTTGAAAGTTTTTTGGTAATCGCGTAAGCCCCGTCCAAATCATCTTATGTTTATAACATCTTGATGTTCTTAATGTTTAAATTTTATGTTTAAAGCATATGAATTATGAAAGAATGAATTATGTCTACAAGAAATGTCCACGTTACCAATTTAAAGTGTATATAGACCAGCGTTTTTAACCCAGGTATTTGTTCTCCCACATAAAGAACTATTCCTTAAAAAATAGAAATCCCACCGTAAAGAAATTCTATATATGATAATTATTTATGCATTTCTAAAGGAAATTTTTTGTAATTTTCTATAAGGAAATTTTGTTTAATTTTCTGATTTTCTCTGATGATAAATTTCAAGGAAATTCTGTGTGATTTCCTTATGAAAATTCTATTTACTTTTCATGAGTAAATTCTGTATAATTTTTTAAATTAAATTCTGTATAATTTCCTTAGGGAAATTCTGTATAATTTCCTTAGAGAAATTCTGTATAATTTCCTTAGGGAAATTCTGTATAATTTCCTTAGAGAAATTCTGTATAATTTCCTTAGAGAAATTCTGTATAATTTCCTTAGAGAAATTCTGTATAATTTCCTTAGAGAAATTCTGTATAATTTCCTTAAGGAAATTCTGTATAATTTGCTTAAAGAAATTCTGTATAATTTGCTTAAGGAAATTCTGTATAATTTGCTTAAGGAAATTCTGTATAATTTGCTTAAGGAAATTCTGTATAATTTGCTTAAGGAAATTCTGTATAATTTGCTTAAGAAAATTCTCTATAATTTGCTTAACTAAATTCCCTATAATTTGTTTAAGGAAATTCTGTATAATTTGCGTAAAGAAATTCTGTATAATTTGCTTAAGAACGTTGTTCATAATTTTCAAGCGAAATTTTATATAACTTTAGTAAAAATTCTGTACAATTTTCAGAAGAAATCCATAATTTCCTTAGGGAAATTCTCTATAATTTGTTTCAGGTAATTTAGTATACGATTTTCTATAAGAAAATTCGTTATAAAATTATCTGAATTCATTTGCAAATAACTTTGTAAAATGGAAAATGATTACAATCGATAGCAAAACACATATATACATAAATATTTCAATCTATAAATGATCATTATTCTTTTTTTTTGTATCGCTCTTCTTTCATTGAAATCCATATATGTATGATGAATTATAAATTTTTGGATTATTATAATTATTTTATATTTAATAAGTGAATAAATCTTAAACGGATAGCGCAACATATTATATATATAGAAAGAAATATAATTGAAAGAAAAAAACTCCAATTCTGTATAAAATATCATTTATAAAAAATGTTTTTTCGCAAGGTAATTATAAAAAATTGTATAATTATATAATTATATTTTATATCAATATACGCATACTTTCCTTTTCGAACATATCACATACATATATCGATATTGATTAAAAATACATTATTCCATATTAAAAAAAAAATTAATACCATATATAAAATATGACAAAATTCATGTTTACGATAAATGTCAATCAAATAAGGAAATAAAAAAAAAACGTGTATTTTATTTAAAAAACACAAAAAAAAGTATACACTTTTTTAAAATCATTTATTTATTTATATACTATATTAAGTCAAATGTTTTTTGTTTGTTATAGTATTTCATTCAAATGGAAGGTTTTTATTTTTTAATCATGAATCAATAATTCATATATAATTGATTACGCATAAATAATTAAAAATATATACTTTCGGTTTCACAAAATTAAACAATGGAAAAATATATTTTTAAATTTCACCCTCTTTATATTATGTATATATATAGTTTTATTACGTTTTTGATGTGTGTAAACAAAATACACTACTATATTAAAAATTGTAAATTCACCCCCTGGAAATGGACGGAAAATTACAATAAGACTTAAAGAATTTTTACTATAGAATGATAAGTCGAACCATATATTTTTAATGTAATTCGCAATAACTCCAATAAGCGGATTTGTATATTTGTATGGGAAGAAATTGGGGGGATTTGATCAGATTTATTGCGTTCCGTATGAATAGGAAGATACTCTTGAACAGCTATATACCTCTGTTTCCTCCTATAGATATCACATAGAATGATTCTTACTTTAGTTTCATCATCGAACCGCAGAAATTATTCGTTTCCAATACACTTTCATTAAATTTCATTTCATTTATCCATATATCCATATTTCATAATTGTTTTTTAATTTTATTCTCTATTATTGTCAGTGGTGTGATTAAATTTTTTATATAATGTTTTTATATAATACATCAGGAAATGGGGTGGCTTTTTTTTTTTACTTGTTATAAAAGGGAACATTTTTTGTTATGACTATTTTATAAGAATTATATTCTTTTCTAATTGGGGTATATAATATACCAATATACCATTTCAATTCGCGCATATTGCCCATATTATTTTGTTCGATTATATTACCATTAATACTTTTAAAGGTTATATATACATTTATAAAATTATATTATATTTACATTATATTGATTATATCAAAATTATTATATCGTCATCGCAATTGAGAATCAAACTTAAAAACTAATTACACCGATTTCATTATTAAATATAAACCAGAAGTAGGTATTAAACAAGAAAGAATATTTATAATATAATATTTTCATTTATTTGTTTGTTTGTTTTTTTTTTTTTGGTTTTCTTTTTGAAAAATCTAAAAGATTCTCAACCAAATATGTTTTAAAAAAAAAACAGCACATATCTTTTATATTTTATTATACCAAAAGTGTGTAATTCCAAAAAAATAAATAATTTAATTAAAATTCTTAAATAAATATTGAGAAATAGAAATATTATATTTAAATTCATTTTTTGTTTCAAAGCATTTCAATTTTATTTTATATATAAATATAGGTTTTTATTTGCTAGTTTTTTTTTATAATTCATTTATTTTTAATTCTTTTTGTTTGATATTCTTTAAAATCTCTGTGTGTTTGCCTGTGTTTCTAAAAGAAACTTTATATATTATTATTTTATCTTATTTTAATCCATATAAATATTAATATTTATTAAATGAATACAGAAAAGATAAGAAAAGATGATTATCAAATTACAATGAAAACAATTGTTTTTTGGTTTTATCTCTCTGTGAAAAGGAATAAAATAATGAGTTTTACTTTTACACCATAGACAATTTAGACAATTTTCTTCAGAATATATATGATATTGAATGTCCTTATACAGAGTTTCCTTAAGTAAGTTATAGAGAATTTCCTTAAGCAAATTATAGAGAATTTCCTTAAGCAAACTTAAGCAAATGATAGAGAATTTCCTTAAGCAAATGATAGAGAATTTCCTTAAGCAAATGATAGAGAATTTCCTTAAGCAAATTATAGAGAATTTCCTTAAGCAAATTATAGAGAATTTCCTTAAGCAAATTATAGAGAATTTCCTTAAGCAAATTATAGAGAATTTCCTTAAGCAAATTATAGAGAATTTCCTTAAGCAAATTATAGAGAATTTCCTTAAGCAAATTATAGAGAATTTCCTTAAGCAAATTATAGAGAATTTCCTTAAGCAAATTATAGAGAATTTCCTTAGCAAAATTAAACAAAATTTCCTTTAGTAAAACATATTATTCTTATACAAAATATTCTTCAGCAAAAACAGAGGATTTCCTTACAGAAATACAAAGGATTTTCTTTAGCAAATGCAGAGTAGCTCCTTAAAGAACTACTGCAAATTATATTATTATACAAAATATCCTTCAGCAAATTATAAACCATTTTCTAAAAGAAAATTATACCCAATATCTTTAAGTAAATCTTTAAGATAAGTAAAGTTTCTTTAAGTAAATTATAAATTATATTAATAATTTCCTTAAGCAAAGTACAAAGGTTTCCTTAAGCAAATTATATAGAATTTCCTTTAGCAAATTATACAGGATTTCATAATAAAAAATACTCAGAATGTTCTTAAACTGATTATAGAGGATTTCTTTATTTAAAATTATTTAAAAAATTTCCAGGTAAATCATACAGGTAAATCATATAGAATTTCCTTAAACAAATTATATTTTATTATACAATATGTCCTTTATTACATAGCTTTTCCTTACGCAAATTATGGAGGATTACTAAACAAATTACGTAGAACTTCCTTCTGGAAACTATACAGAATTTCTTTCAGCAAATTATACAGAATTTCCTAAAGCTAATTACATTTACAAAATATCCAACAGAATTTTCTGCAGAAGTTCTGAATATCCCTAAGAAAATTATACATAATTTCCTTTAAGAAAAATTTTACAACATTTCCTTTAGAAAATTAAATACAATCAACTATATATTTTTTTCCAATGGTTCTAGATCGCTTATAACTTTCATCGCCATAGACCTATAGTTATTTACATTGATATATGATTTTTCCTATGACAGAGTATATTAAAATTTTAAATATAAAGAATGTTTTTTTTGGAATTCCATTCAAAATAACAAACAACAAACAAAACAAAAAAAAAACCATAACCATCCAAGACTATTATATGCGATTATATGAAAAATATATATTAATATAATTTTAGCAAATTAATTATTTGTTTAATAAATTTTCATGTAGATATGTCATTTGTATATTATTTTTAATTATATGCATGCATTTTTTTTTATTATATATATAATATATTTTATATACGGCGCGACGACAACATCGTCGATGATTATTTAGAAGATTTAATGGTTGGGATATTTATATATACATATGTGTGATAATAATTTTTCATTTTCTATATATCTATATATATATAATTATAAAACATATTATTTAATTTAAAATATACCTATATGATATCATGATATGTATATAATTAATATAAATAAATTTATAAAATATACACACATACAAAAATTTAAAAGAGCGACATTTTAACACTTTAAAATATATTCCAAAAATAAATTATCTTGTTTATTATACAAAATATATACTATATAAAGATGATGTACATAGAGTATTATGTACGTACATATACTATACATGTAGTACAATAATACACCATATATTTCAATAAAATAATGTATAAGTCGCGTTGCCAGATTATAATTAACAAAGTGTAAAAATAACTCTTATTTTTTTTATTTTTTTTTTAATATACATGCTGCAGGTTCATTGTTCTAACAATAACATTTATACACAAAAAAAAAAAGAAGAATATTAAAGAAACAAAAAAACCGCATATAAATACAATGAATTTTATTATAAATTATATACAGATCCACACGCATAGGCATAATAATGAAAAAGAAATTAATTTTATATATACTGTTTAAATAAATTCAATCTAACACAATCTTTTGACGACATAACAAATTTGTTTAAATATTTTAATTCAAAAATGTTATATTTTGTTATGATTTATTATTAATATATATTATAAATTCATAACAAAAAAGAATAGCTATAGTCTTTTAGTCAGTCAGTCAGTCAGAAAATCTTTTACAAAAAAAAAACACACACAAAACGATTGCACAGACTTACAAAAATCAACAAAAAACAACATACATATATTATAAATGTGACATCGAAAATTATTTATATTATGTAATATAGCCCGAAAATATAATATATTTTATTTTTTTTTAATTTAAAGTTTTGCATTTATCAAAAAAATAAAAAAAAATAGAACAAAACATTGCGATATTATAATAATATATAAAATATTTTGTATATGTGCAGTCCCGGTCCTAATCAAATTCTGCGAATTACTCTACGATAAATTTTCATATAACCGCATTTTAATGTATTTTATTTGATTTAGTTGATTAAAGTGTTTTTTTTTTAACGATTCATTTACCTCATTGAGTTCGATCACTCAACAAAATGATTAACTATACACAATGGTAAATCCCTAAAATATATTAATTTTTGAATGTGCAGTTAACGAATATTTAAGATATCGCACTCAGAAATGGATTTGATAAAATTTCCCATACAAAATACATTAAAAATGATGAAAATCTTGGAAAATTCTCAATTCTGATCAAGTCCGTCCAAGGAAATTCCATACAATATGTGACACAGATCATTTATAATGCATTATAATGATCGTGTAAAGATTTCCAATCGATTTGTTAGCGAAATTTCAAGATATCGCACTCAGATATGGATTTGGTAAAATTTTCCATACAAAATACATTAAAAATGATGAAAATATTGGAAAATTCTCAATTCTGAACAAGTTCGTCCAAGAAAACCCCATACAATACTTAACACAGATCATTTATAATGCATTATAAAGATCGTGTAAAGATTTCCAATAGATTTGTTAGCGAAATTTCAAGATATCGCACTCAGAAATGGATTTTATAACATTTTCCATACAAAATACATTAAAAATGATGAAAATCTTGGAAAATTCTCAAAGCCTTGGAAAATTGTCAATTCTGAACAAGTCCTTCCAAGGAAACCCCATACAATATGTAACACAAATCATTTATAATGCATTATAATGATCGTGTAAAGATTTCCAATAGATTTGTTAGCGAAATTTCAAGATATCGCACGCAGAAATGGATTTGATAAAATTTCCCATACAAAATACACCAAAAAAGATGAAAATCTTGGAAAATTCTCAATTCTGAACAAGTCCGCCCAAGGAAACCCCATACAAAACTTAACACAGATCATTTATAATGCATTATAAAGACCATGTACAGATTTCAAAACGATTGGTTAACAAATATTCAAGATATCGCACTCAGAAATGGATTTGTTGTGAATGATTGCAACCGATTTTTTTAATTTTTTGTGCCATTGCAACATTCATGCGGGGACCGTGCGGTTGTGAGTTCGCATTAAATGATCTGTAAAATATTTAAAAAATATTTGTTTTATTTATCTCGGTATTTTTTTGGTTTGTTTGTTTTTAAAATAATAATTAAAATATTCTTTAGATAAATAAATAAAAAAAAAACAAATTTGTATATGACTAATCTATAATATGTATATACAATTCGTCATATACGTATACGTTAAAAATATATTTTCAATTTATTACTTATTAAATACATTTAACGACAATATCCTCTGTATACTATATCATCATCTTAATCCATTATCTATTATGAAATGAATCGATTTAAAACGGTTATATGTAACTTCTTGTTCATCTTGGAGTGTAAATATAGTAATACCATAAATTTTAAAGTAAAGTGTAACTTTAAAACAATTTGAATTTTTTCTATAACTCTTCGAAAATGTCCATTAACCGAATCCTTAAAACAAACATTTCCCAATTCTATATATCTTTTTAAAATTCCCTTAAATAAAAAATTAAATATAAAATTTATAAGTTGATGATGCGATAAATAAAATGCGTATTCTAAATATAATAATTGACAATTGAATTCACTAAAATAATTGTTCAAAATATATTATATACAGAGAAGAATTTGTATATATAAAATCGCAATGTTTTGCTTTTTTTTTCACTTCATTATATTTAGATTCTATTTTCGATATCTTCGATTTGTTTTTTTTTTTTTTTATTTTGGCTATTTTTAAAACATAATTTATTTATTTTTATTATAAATGTGTTGTGTTAAAATTATATCCACTGAGCTGATCGCGCATTTTATGTGCGTATACATTGTATACAATATGCCATATAGAAATGATAGTTTAATTTATATAAGATATATAGTATATGGAGGAGCCGCGCTATATGGAAATTTGTTGAAAACTGTACTGTATATATATGTTTGGTATAGAACAGCAGATAGTATGTATAAATGTATATAAATAATGGCAGACTATATAAGATGGGGATTTTTTTTTATTTAAATTTTGTTTTTTTTTTTTTTTTTTGATGTTTGATTTAGTAAACATTAACAATTTATTTTATAACACATATTTTAGATAATATATATCGTCGTATATATTGTATATAAAGAAAATTGAAAAATCTATACACATATTGAAACTTATATGATGAAAATTGTATATATTTAGTTTATGATCATGTAATATATGTATTATCAGTATTATTATACATATATTATGTATATATGTTATATGGAGCAGCGTATCTTATAGAGATAGGTTTTGAATAATTTTTTGAATATGGATTTGTTTTTGTGCCGTTTTAATTCAAGTACATTTAGTATATGTTGGTAGGAATAAAAGTTATTGAATAGATTGCGTTCAGTATTTTAAGCGTTTCAGTCTTTTGTCTTTTTGTATCCCGATAGGATTCGATATTTTAAATGTAGAGGGTAAATGTAGAAATAAAGGACAATTTTAATCTAATTTTAAAATGACTTAAATCTTATGTATATTAAGCACTTTCAGTAAGTGATTTTTTTAGTATAGTTTTGAAATCAATATAGAGGTTCTCAAAAGATTTTCTATTACTATATAGAAAATTGTTCACTGAAATATAAACATTCAGAAGAGATTATTTGAAGGATTTTCTTTCATAAAAAAAACGTTTGTAGAAGGAAAAATATCCAGGAAAGATTGTTGAAAGATTTTCCATCAACCAAAAAAAAAATTAAATAGTTTGTTGAAGGAAAAAACAATCAGCAGAATAATTTTCATTGAAAGAAAAACATTAAGAAGAGATTCTTGAAAGAGTTTTCAACACAGGAAACATTTCCATATTAAAGAAAAATTATTCAGAAAGATTTTTGAAGGATTTTTCATCACCAGAAAATGTTTTACAAAAGAAAAATTGTTCAGAAACTTCTTATGGAGGAGGGTAAGATAAAATTTTAAGAGGAATTGTTTGCTGATAAATAATATTTTACGTTATTTCTCCATATACATTATGTAAATGCTTATCTTTCTTAGAGATTGGAAATTTTTATAATATATATAGTTATTATAGACATATATACAAAACAATATCTCTCGGTATATAAATGGAATGTAATTATACAAAATAATGTATTTAAAAAGTAAAGTATTGTAAGGTATTTATATATATGATAGAAAATTAAAAAAAAACACATTGTTTATATCTGGTATTTATATGTTTTTGTTACGTACGTATGTACAATTTTTTTTTTTGAGGAGATTTTAGTTGCATGGGGCGAATTTTTTTTTTCTTCTTTTATTTTGAACGGAAATTATAATGGTATAGGAAACAAGGCATATAAATAAATATACATTTTTTTCTGGTGCCTCTACATTAAGATATTAATGAACCAATCAAAAAGAAAAAATAAAATAACCTCCATAAACCATACCAATTTGTATAGAAATTAATTATATTTCAAAAGTAAAATATTTATATACCATTGAATGCTAATGTGTGTGTTTATAAGGAAAATTTTTATTTTTATATAATGAAAATAAATTTTATAATATTTTGGGTAAATATATAAGATATTTTTAATTTGAAATTACAAACATTATTTTTATTTAACTGGATATATTTTAATTTTATTCTTTTAATACAAACAAAATATATATATTCTATATACTTTCAAAATTAAATTGAAATGTAAAAAAACTTATACACATATTTAAAAAAAAAAGACCTATATAATATAATTAAATAAATTAAAAATAAATTTGTATATGTCTGGGGCCCCCCCTATATGTATATATATTTTGTTTTTTACAGTAGGTAAATTTTTGTAAATTAAAAAAAAACTATCAATAACATGTTATATTAACATGATAATATATTTATTATATAAATAATTCGATTTTATATATATATATGTATATATTAAAAAAAAAAAAATACAAACAGCAGGAATGTGAATACAAATAAATTGAAAAAAAAAAATGAAAATGGATAAATTCTAATTCTATAAATATGATTTTCCAAATTCTTTTTTCATATAAATGAATAAATGAAAATTACGTCAATATACAATTTAGTATTTTTAGTATTATAATATGTATGTGATGTTTAAATGCGATCCCCGCACCATTACCGCCACCATCACCACCACCATCACCACCACCCATTGATGCTGAAAGAAAATCTGTCAAAATTTGGCAGAATATAGGAAATATATATTATTATTTATGTATACACTTGAGATTTATTTATTTATTTCTTTTTTCTATTTTTTTTTTTTTTTAAATGCAAATTACAGATACATATTTTTTTGTTGCTATATAGAAAAAATATTTTTAAAAAAAAATCAAAATCATAGTGTAATATATGTATTTTAATTTCATATACCGCGTGCGTTTGTACACAAATCAAACGCGAACCAAAAAAAAAAAATAGTAAATTAAACTATTTTTATATATTGAAGAAACCTTGATATTATTTTTAATATATTGTATTTATTATTTGTTTATTTATAGTATATATACAAAAAATACTCCATCGAACGCAAAATATATAATAGTTGACGTTGAAATAAGATATAAAAAAATAATAATATGGTACAGTCGAATTGCGGCAATCGATTTTTATATATATAATTACATTTTTATATGGTACATAAATAATTTATCATGAATTTTCTACAAAAAAAAATTCAGTTTAATTGTCAATGAAATGTCAATTAATTTTAATCATATTTTGGCTATGCATATAACTTCATAAACCTTTAATTTAATGAACCTTATATTGAAATATGTAAATCAATGATATTTGTGTTCCTCTATTGATAGTATATCTGCCGATTTTAAGGATTTTCTATCACAATTGTTTATTTTAAGGAAAATGATTCAGAATTGATTCTTAAAAGGTTTTTTTTTTTATCAAAATTAAAGCATCTATTGTTGAAAAAACTTACAGAAGGGATTTTTGAAGGGTTTTCTATCATCGTAAAAAGTTTAAATTAAAAGAAAAACATTCAGAAAAGATTTTTAAATCATTTTCTATTAACAGAAAATGATTTACTGCATAGGAAAAATCTACTAGAGTATTCAGAAAGAATTTTCTATTAGCTAAAAATTGTCTATTGAAGGAAATCATTCAGAAAAGACTTTTAAATCGTGTTCTATCACCTGAAAATGATTTACTGCATAGGAAAAATCTACTAGAGTAATCAGAAAAGATTTTCTATTAGCTAAAAAATGTCAATTGAAGGAAATCATTCAGAAAAGACTTTTAAATCGTGTTCTATCACCAGAAAATGATCTACTGCATAGGAAAAATCTTCAACAGTATTTAGATAGAATTTTCTATTAGCTGAAAAATGTCTATTGAAGGAAAACTATTCTTTAAAAAATGTCTTTGACCGTACACAAATTTCTATTAAACGAAAAATGTTCCGAATGAATGATTGAATAATTTCCTATCACAAGAAAATTGTTTATTTGAAGTAAAATTATTCAGAATTGATATTCTTGAAGGGTGTTTAATCAAAATTAAACAATCTATTGTGTAGGAAAAACTTTTACAAGAGATTTTTTGAAAGGGGTTCTATCACCACAGTAAAACGGTCTATTGAAAGAAAAATCTTCAGAAAGAATTTTCTATCATTTCTATCTTATAGAAAAATGTCTATTAAAGGAAAAAGATTCACCAAGAATTTGATATCACAATAGAAAATGGTCTACTATAAAGGAAAAATCTTCATACTATAAAACATTTTCTAAATATCTAAAACGTAAACATGAATTGAAATATGTTTTAATTAATTATAATCTAATTAAATTTTGATAATTAATTACTCTAATTTATTCACTATATAATATATTCATTAATTATTTCATCGTCGTCGTCGTCGGTACATCATTATATTAATATTAAACACATTAATTTTAGTTGATTCTAAATAATTTTTTTATAAACTGTTATGATTGAATCCTTCACCACACCACACAAATTTATAATACTTCTCTTAAATCAATATATCAATTTATTAACTATACAATAAATTATGTTTTAACTTTAAAATTTATTTATGTATTATCGACTTCTTATATATTATACGAGTATATATTTAAAGAAACTATAAACGCAATATAAGTTGTCATTGTCAACATTTATTATAAAATATGTATTTTTATATATTAAAATGAAGAAGTTTTTCTGTCTTCTCTTGTATAAAAATAAAATTTTAAAATATATATTTTTGGATATCTATATAAGATGTGATAATATATATATATATATATAAGTAAGTCAATGTGTCAACTTAAGCAAAAAAAAAAACATATTTATAATTTTGGAAACTATTTTTAGTTTATATATTTTGGGTTTATTTATTTAAAATATTTTTTTTTAAATTAATACATAAAATATATGTTATAATATGCAATATGATGCGATATGACATCCATCTCTTTAAAAAAAATGTTTCAACAAAAAAAGTCATGTAACCATATTTGTAAAAGAAAAATTGTTCAATATATATTACATGAATTTTCATTTCAAAAGTCAAAATGAAAAAACATAATATTTTGATTAAATGACAACTTTTTTTTATTTATATATTTACAAAAATCATTAATTTTTGCTGTTTTTTTACTCTTTTTATTATTTTGATTTAGATCATATATTAGAATTATCACATCAATCACAAAATAAAACATTAAATTTATTTTCACAAGTGTATCGACGAATGGCACCACTTTCAAAACATTCAATATTAGAATTATATGATGTTATTAGAAGGTAAATTTTAATTTTTAATTGTTTAATATATATCAATATATATAATTAACAAGTCAATTATTATAAAAAATTATCTTTTTTTCTTTCTATAAACCTATATATAGTTATATAACAGCAAAAGAAATTATTGATTTTGATATAGTGGTTAAGAATTTTTTTATTAAATTATTTCCGGTTGCCTATCATCATGCGGTGCATTCGAGTAATGATAATTTAAATACTGGTGATTTTCATACCGATTATAAAACATGTCTTATGCATATTTTTGAAGATCTTCAACCATTTGGTAATATACCGAAAACATTAACGAATAGTTTAAAACAAAGTTTAGGAACGGCTACCGTTTTTATAACATCATTAGAAAAAGCCGCTAAAATTCTTGCGAGTACCGAAGAATTATATACGGATTATTTAACGAGTCCGTGCAAAGAACAATTGGTGAAAATACATTATTGTTCATCGTGTAAAGGAATTCATCGAAATAGTAATAATAATAATAATCAACATAATAGTAATCAAAATAATAATTACTTTAATAATAATAGTGCTAAACCATGTCATAGTTATTGTTTAAATGTTATGAGGAAAGTATATACATTAGTATATTAAAATTAGTTATATTATTATATGTAAATGAACGATTTAAAGTTAATTTATAACATTTCATTTCGATTATACAGAGGTTGTCTAATGTTTTATATACGTGAATTAGATAAACCATGGACACAAACAGTTCAATCATTAGAAACATTTTGGCATCAATCAATAAATACAAATATTGGCATTGAAGATACAATTAAACATTTAGATGCAAAATTATCAGAAGCAATTATGCAGGCAATGGAAAATGGACCAGATTTAGAGAAAAAGGTAAGTGCTTTAAAGTGTTTTTTTATTTAATCGTGTAGAATATAGGCTAATTTTTTGAATACTACGATTTTATTCTTATACGGATTTCTCTATTATGAAAATAAATCTGTTCTGAATATGAATGTAAAAAAACCTGATGGGGAGTATTAAATCAGTCATTTTAAATGAATTTATTAACCCTAATCATTCGCAAATCTATTTAATAAATTGATACCGGTAAAAATAAACGTAGGAAAAAAATTTATGTACGGTTTTGATGCATTTCTTACAAAATAATTTTTATCTTATTGATTACCTTCGCTTTATGATACGTACAGAATCATTTTGATAGACTTCTGACAAGTCAACACGATTGAACTTATTGTTTGAAAATCGTTATAAAATTCTTTAGATAAATTCTCGCAAACAAATTGGTTTCGCCTTTATTAGATATAAGATTTGGTAAAAATTATATAATGAAATATTACTTGTGAACATTTTGCTGAAATTATCTGTCTGTCTTTGTTGATATTATTATATATAGTAATATAAAAATTTGTTCCGAATTTGCTATCGACTGTCTTTGAATAAGATTAGATTTTCTTTAAATTCCTACTGTTTTTATTTTTTTTTACCTTTGAATAATGTATTTAAAATATTATCAATTATCCAACGTTTGATTGATGCATTAGTACTTGATCGTATGGTTTTTTTTTTTATCTCTTAATTGATTAATGAATCGGTTAATAACACTTTTCTATTTGCTATCACGATTGGTGAGTGATTCGGTGTATTTTTCTAAACTTTTCCATTACATAATCTCATCGTTTTCACAATCCAACATTCCCATTGATATATCCAAGGAATTATTAGAAAGAGATATCGCACGTTTTGTTTCTTGAAATGATTCCCTTTGTAGTTTTTTTTTTATTTGATATCTGTTTTGCTTTAAATCTCAATATATGTTATGTTGTTCATATCATCGATTATTATTATTCATTTATGCTTCGCGTAAATATGCATTATAATAAAATATTAAAACATTGAGATAGGGTTGATTTGATATAGAATTTTGCTTGTATATATTTATAATAATAAACCCAATTATGACACAAAATTTTTATAATAATAATAATAATAGATAATGCTAATAATAATAATAATAATAATATTTATCAGTATTTATATTTATAATATAAAAAAAAATAAAATTATATCATTAATGATGATAAAAATAAAAAAATATATAGAGATAGTGTTTTTTTTTCTTTCTATTTTTATATTTGATTAATATATTTAATATCAAAACAAAAAAAACGAAATATTAAAAAATTGAATGAATTGGAAATGACTTATGGATATAATATTTTTAATATATATGTATATTGCGATATGATGCGATACTTAAAAATTAATATATCTATATTTGTTTTAGTTATATATATAGTTTATATATTTTGGGTGTAATAACTAATCGCACATACATAACATACACACATTTAAATCGTGTGCTATAAATAAATAATATAACAAAATGTATCAAATAGATAGAGGCATTAAATCAAATAATATACCTTAGGAAAATAATATATGATTATATGTTAATTAAATTGAAATATATAGATTTTACTATACTATAGCTAATGGGGTTTTCATTGATTCAATTTCAATCCTCCCCCATCGCCACTCTATTATAGATTTCGAAATTTTCCAACTTTTCTTTCACTTATTTATGTATTTAAATATGTATCGTTTTTTTTTTTTATTTGTCATCATATATAATTCTATATATGTAATTATAAAATACTTAAAAAATGTTCTATTTTCTTTTCTTTTTCTTTTACATTTCTTAATTATATACAAATACACAATTATTTAGTTGTATTTATTTTAAAAGAAAAAGGAAAAAAGTAAAAATACCATTAATAATAAATATATGTGTATATATAGAAAAAGTAAAAAGTAAAAAAAAAAAGAATAAACGAAACATTATTATTATTATTATTACGTGCACTTTCAACTATATATTTAAGAATATATTTAATATATATATTATATATAAAGATAAATATAGAATTTATATATAAACTCTATCTCTTCATATATATCTGTATCAGTATCAGTATCATAGTATCTATATCTGTGCCTGGATCTATTTATCTATTATTATTATTATTATTATTATTATTATCATTATATTATATATTTATATGTTAAATAAACATTTAATTTTTTATTCATTTCCTGTGTTCATAAAATGTATATTTTATATTAAAAAATAAAAATAGAAATAGTCAAGAAACATATATTACGACTATTTATATATATATATATATATATATATATATATATGTGAGAGTACTATCAGAATAAATACTATATTTATTTTTATACACTTATGATAAAAATAAAGTATATAAACGATTCCATATTGTAAACCGCGTAACTGAATGTATGAACACCTTCGGGGATTACACTTCTTATACCGATAAATAAAGTATAAAGGATTTTTATAATTCATTGATACGGTTTTTTTGGTAATGCCAACCAACCTAAAATTCTCACAAAAGTTTTGGGGTTGGGAGGTCGCGAATTCTATATACAGAAAACATAAAATAACTTTTGTGTTTTTTTGGTTATTATATCGCTTCTGGATTTTCTGAAATGGTAATAAAAGCGATTTTGGTATGATTTTAGATGAATCGTGTTTTGGTAAAAATTATATATTAGTTAATTATTATATTTCCCTGCATCGTAAATCTATAATTATTCGTTAACATTGAAGTTAAAACAGTGATAATTTACGTAAGAAAATTACGTAACGGATACTTTATTTTAATCATAAGTGTAAATATTTGTAAATAAACATATTTTTATGTATATTATATATATTCTGTATAGCATAATAATAATAATAATATGAATTCTCTATAGTCATACATACAAAAAAAAAAAATAAATGTGTATAATAGACAAAGTGTTACATTTTTAAATTGTAAATTGGAATAGTTCAGAAATGCCTTCTATACTTAATATATAAACATGTCTCTTCTTTTGATATACCTTTGAACAAAAAATACATTTATATATAGACAAAAATATAATGTTATAACTAATGTATATATGTACATATAAGAAATAGAAGAAGAAAAATAAAACTTATATAACGAATTTTTTTTTTGATAAGACCTGATAAAATATTTACTATATATTTATAAGTAAATGTAAACAAGATGTAAACATATATATATGAATTTTTTTAAAACATTTGATATTACATTACATTACATTACATATTATATACATTACAGAGACGACTATACTATATCATATCATATTATAGTATATTTTCTTGATTGTTTAAATTCACAGACTTTTTTTTTTTTTTGATAATATCATCAACATATACAATTTCTTTACGAGACTATACAAGTAAAAATCGGAAACTTATATAAATATAGTTTTTGTTTATACACAAAAGTTAATAAACAATATATATATAGATAATTTATTATATATGTACAATTTGTTATAGAATTAAAAAATAAAACTCTATATATATATGTGTGATTTGCTGGTGTGAGGTAGTTGACGTGATAAACATTTATGTACCAAAATATTTTAGCAAAAATTACATGATAGTCTGGAATCGGCATACGGGTCATAAAATAATGAAACATTATTTAATTTTTACATAGAGTTAAATTGATATTTCCTACATGCGATTAAGCGTTACTTTTCCCCGTAAAAAAAAAACATATGTATTATAATTGATTTAACTTATTTTAAAGATCTAAAAGTCATTTTTTTTTGTTATATACTCATAGAAAACATTATAGAGTTAGATTTTCATATAGTTCAAAGGCAAATTAAACCGAAAAACTATTATATATTTTTTTTTAAATACATTTTATTATAGTTTTTTTTTTTTATAACACAATTCAATATTCAACTATATAGAATATAAATAAATTATTAAACAATAATAATATGTAATATATTAAGAAAATAACTTTATCCATAAATTCATTTAAAGGTATAATGTGCAATCATTATTATTATTATTATTATTATTATTATTATTTTACCTGTATAGATTTTTACCTTTTTTTTTTTTTTTATTAGACATATAAATAGATATTTAAAAAGACAAATATACCAAATCAAATTGATTCAAGTGAAATGTTTTATTTAATATTTATTACTTTTTCCTTTTTGTCAATATATCAAGAAGAAGAAGCGTGTTTTGTTTAGGTTCCAAAGGTTATAATTGGTGGCTCTTAAATATATATATATATTCATTTCTTTCATATGCTAGTGTTTACTATATTTGTAGAAAAATCCTTGTAAAGAAACACCTACAAATAAAAAATTTTCCTTTATACTATAGAAATGTATCTGTGTTGATACAATGAAAAAATTATTCAATAATCCTTGGCGCTAAACATGTTCCTTCAATCGACAGATTGTTGTCTGATTCACGCTACACGTGTTAAATTATAACTATGTCTAATACATATAATTTAAAGGTATATTACAATGATTGTTATTATTATTATTGTTATGTTACCTATGTATAGTAAATTTTACCTTTTTTATATTTTATTTTTTTTTTTATTGATATTTTCAGAAACCGATTTTCCAAATCCAAATGGATTCAATTGAAATGTTTTATTGAACAACATTTATTGCTTTTCGTTTCGTTTTGTAAATAAGAAAAAGAATTGTATTTCGTTTAGGTTAATCAGGGTAGAATTAGTGGCTCCTAAAAATATATATTGTATATTCATTTCATTCATTCATATATGTTAGTGTCATAATATTAATATTTTATTTTTAAAACTGTAATTTCTCTTCATTTGTATAATAGCGACTTGTCTCTAAAGGGGATCCTTTTAATTGACATTTGTATTGGTTGATAGAAAATCCTTAAAGAATTGCTCCTGAACAATTTTTTTATCATTTCATTTTCCTGGATGTTCAAAATCCTTTAAGAATTCAACTTGAACATTTTTCCTTTAACAGACATTTTTCTATTGATAGAAAATCCTTTAAATATCCTTCGTGAACCATTTTTCAACGCAATATATAATCATTTCTTTTGATTTGAAAATTCTTCAAAAATCTTTACTGAACAGTTTTTCTTTAATAGAAATTAGTGTCTGTTGATAGAAAATCTTTTTTAAGAATCGCACCTGAACGCATACATTTTTCATTTAATAAAGATATATTTGTCCGGTGATAGGAAACCCGCCCGAGGTGAAGAGAAAATTTCCCTTCAATAGAATTTATCCTTTAACAGAAAATCATTTAACAATCACAACTTAACATTTTTCCTTACATAGACATTTTTCTGCTGAAAGAAAAACCTTTTAAAGAATTTCTCTTGAACAATTTTCCTTAAATGAACATTTTTCTATTTATTCTTCTTACAACAAGAAGAAAAATGTATTTCCTAATTCCCTATATCGGTTAAACTGACAAGTAAATTTTGTATTAGTATCATTATTTAACAATACTGATAATAATAATAATAATAATAATAAATACTTTTAGTGTATTTATAAAAGTTCAAGTACGTTCAATTACAAATTTGTCTTTTATAAATCATTGTAAAAATGTGTTTTTGTACAATTGTTTCTATATACAATATGTGTTTAGATATTCATGATACAATAAATGTATATATAAAACGATATCATATTTATTATTTGCAATATTAAATCTATAAAAATTTAATTGTAAAAATTGTGTTTGTTTGTGATTTTGATTGGTTGTGCGTTAATTGTTTTTTATTTTTGCGTCAGTTCGTCAGGGAATTATCCATTACATTCTGTATTGAATTATATTTTGGTTTGTTGTTGTTTGTTTCGTTTGTTTGTTTCGTACAGATCCGTATTATTGTATTAATGTGAATGTTTCGAATTAAATTGTAACTTTTATATAGAAGATCTGTAAATTATATCGGCCCTTCGCTGATTTGATCCAATATCAAAAAAGTTCTTTTCTTCTTATAAATTGTGTTAAGCAGTCAAATCCGAAATTTAGCCTTTAAAATAATTGTTTTATTAATTTATTATTATTTATTATTATTTATTAACATTTTTTTAACAAATTTTTTTCTTAATTATTTTCAGGTAAGTGTCATTTTTGTCTAACTATACGACGAATTGCATGATTATATTGAATGTGATAAATTTCAACCAAAATGTAAGTTGTAAACATTATTATTATATTGAATATTATATTATAATGAAAAGTATTTATTGATTTACTGCGTCAAAAAATAAAACCGCATAATCTATACACACTCTTTTAATTAAGTTACCCTCTTTAAATTATTATGGTATATTTAATAATTTTCTTTATATTTAAAGAATTGAATAGTATAGTAATATTTAATTTGCCTCTATGGAAAATTTGTTATCATATTTTTCATGGAAAAATCAATATTTTTCCATTGGCAAAATTTTCATTATCCCTAGATCTTCATAATTTAAAATCAAGGTATGGACATATCGAGCAAGTACCTCTGTCAGTTTTTCCAATCATCGTATTAAAATATATGTATACAGATTTCTTTATCTGAATATGATTAATTTTTCCGCAATAAACTTTTAATCTTTCTTTTCGGTGAGGTTCATAATTTAAAATGAATTATAGAATAGTTTTAATATAAAAGAAATGCAAATAAAATTATTTCTTTCTTTGATTTTTATATTATAAAAACCAAATTCAATAAATTGATTGCCGCCAACCCTATACTATAATATACATATAGATATATATGATTCTATTTTTACACGATAGATCCGTCCCGCAAAAATTCAAATTCCTCTTCTATATCAGGAATCAACAAAAATATATATTAACATATGTATATATACAAATATTTATTGGGTTTTCAAATGTATTGATTGCACACTCACACTATATTTATTAATAAGATAAGATCTTTGTAATAAAAATAAATAAAAAAATTATATTTATTAAAAATATATTAAAAAAGAAGGGAATTACGTCTATACTGTGTATAAAAAAAAATATATATATATATATGTTATATACAAGAGTGTTAAAGTATAGTAAAAAAAAAAATAAAGAATACACAAGTTGATATGATTAATGAATTTGAAGAACTACAATATTATATTAAAATATGTAGATGTTTTTTTTTTTTTCGATGTTGTTTTTGAATATATATATATTTTTTGCTTTTACCTTTACATATATTCAAAAAGAATTCCTTTTTAAAGAATGAGTTTTTTTTTTTCTTGACTTTGAGAATGCATGAATTATATTATTTTTATATACGCTGCTATAGTACTTTGTCGGCGTTTAGTGTGAAAATAAAAGTGACTTTTTTTTTTTTTATACTTCATTTTCTTATACACATTGGTTTTTATTTTTCATTTTTTCTTTTTACATATTATATATATATATTCTTGATTCAGTTTATTGTGTCTTTTTCTTCTGTGTCTGTCTGTTTTGTATATGATTGTATAAACCAAATATTTCTCTATATATATATATATATATGAAGATTTTATTCAAAATAATATTTATTCTAATGTGAAGATTTTTGTGAGTACATTCAAATAGGTAGATAGATAGTTATACACACAGACATAATACAGTCGAAATAATATAAGGAAAAGGTAAAAATTCAAAAACCAAACAATAAACTTTGAAATGTAATAATAATAATAATAATAAACAATAATAAGATATATATATATTCATATATATATGATATATAAGATTGATGTGTGGTGTAGAAGCGCCGCAATCGATTTATATGTCGATTTGGTCGTATACTATATTGTATATATACCATAAATAATACAATTATACTGAATGTTGAATGTTATTCAAAAGTGGGCATTTATATATAATATATATGGATATAATTTAAGATTTTGACGATTGATAAATAAAAATATTACAAAATAGAATCCTTTTATTCGTTGAACCCCGTCTTATATATGATCATATAAATATTTTCTAGCATTTAATTATTGTATTATTATTGTTATTGAATAAATAAATTTATAATTATCTTTATGTCAAATAAAAATATATTTTATATTTATTATAAAATGTATAATATGTTTAAAATATTTTTATTTTTGGAATTTATGATGTTTTTTTAAGATTTTATATTTAAGATTATTTGTTATTGTAATACTATTTAATAAAAACTGTATGCGTTAGGTGAGGTAAACCAAAAATACCAAATTAAATTGGTTAAAATAACTATAAGTTCTTATACTGATAATTTGGGTGATTCAATTTAATATACAAAATATTTATTATTCAATTTGGTGGTACGTGAACATTTTATTAAAATTTTAACTACTGTATTTATATATATGACAATGACAATTCATACTATATCATTTGGCAAAACAGATATTATTGATTTATCATAATTTATATATATTCTTTTATACCTGAATCCTAGAATTCGCCGGCTTTCTCAAAACGTATCCTTTAGTGGCGGTCGGATGATTCAAAAACGATATGGTATTTTGAAAGGGTTATGAATAAAAAATCAATTTTTTTCGTGTAAAATTTTCCTGAAAATTCAATGGGAAAACTCTGGAAAAGGGAAATTACATCCTTATATAGATTTGTTCTTCAATTTTCAATGGTTTTTTATTGCTTTAATTTCAAAATTTTATCAATTTTGGATTTTTTATAAAATAATCTCATCATTTTTGGCATCGGCAAGACAAGATTTCAAGATAAGATAACACAATCGTGTCAATTAATTTGAGTTAGTTTTGAGTGGTTTGAATACAGTTTATCATATCCCTAATACAAAATACAAAAACGATTCGTGAAAACTGCTGCGAAACTGAAGCAGTTTATCTTTTCAATTTTAAAGTTTTATCAAGTATTTTTTTTTTGCATTAAATTCCCTAGCAAATTATTCAAAATATCAACAACAGACTAAACGAAATCCATTTGAAAATATTGATTTATTTGTGTATATATACATTCAACATGAAGACGTATTAATTAAGGCATTTAATTTTAATAGATTTCGCATATAGATTAAACGTGCAGAAAATTATTCTGATATCCTTTTGTTTTATTTTTTTATTTTTTTTTTGGTGCATTTTTAATTAATTTATGATAGTTTTATTTTTATTTTTAACATATCCACGACACGACCCACCACAAATAAAATTTCAATATAAAACTGTGTGATAAAATTTATATTTATACATTTTTTTTTTAATTTTTCGTTTTGTTAGTTGTCTTTGGTATATTTATATTTATATATATATAATACGAATTGGCAATCGATACAGAGATATACCCAAATGCATACACTGACGTTCAAATTTAAGTATATCCTCGGTGATTTTATTTTTTGTTGAATTTTGTTTTGGTTCAGCCTCTCTTGAAATATTTTTTCCAAATCCCCATAAATATTCATAAGTTTATGAACTTTATCCTAACCGAAAAATTATCTAAAAATTTTCGGATTCATTTGAAAACCAAATCATATATAGCTATATAATTTTATTTAGAAATTCACAATTTTGGCCACATTATTATAAATATGATGATGGCTTTTGGCAGTTAAAAGTTCAGATTGCGAGTTTTACTTCCTTTTGATTTAACGATAATTTTGCTATTCAATTTATATTCGACTTTATTTTGAGAGTTAGTGTGAATATATATGAGACTCACCCAATATATATATATTATAACAAAATTGTATATATATATAAACATTTCCCGACCGCACTATAAAGTTTATCGTTATTATTATAATAATAATAATAATAATAATTTTTTTTTTATAACAAAAAATATCTGTAGGTGTACAAAATGTATAGATAATATATATGGGAATATCATCGTAGGTAGAGAGACCAAACGAAATGAATCATTCACACGGAATGCAAATAAAAGGAGTTATATTTTATTTTATATTCTATTTATATATTTATATACGATGTTCAACTTTTTATAATATGAATATTATCAATATTATAAAAAAAAAACTATATATATTATATATAAGAATGCTATTTATTTATACATATACATACATTTATATCGTGCCGTGTGAGAAATAAGGAATAACATTCCAACTGAAATATATACGGGGTGATCGAAAAGGTACAACTATATAGATATATAGTCATTGGTGGTGATTTTTCCAGTTGAAGAATTTCCAGTTGTTGAATAAGGACTCTATGACCTTTTCATTTTCCGCTTTCAAAATCAAAATAATTTCATAAGACATTTTTCCTGATTTACATTTCTTTTTCTTTTGTTCAATATATTTTTGATTCTGTGTTGGGAAATTTCATGTCAATAATTACGTTTCTATTCGTTCTATTCTATATTACAATGATAGCGAAAGATTATGTGAGCGTTTAAAACCATTTCTCTGAAAAGATCATTCATTTCTGGTGCATAATTCTAAATCAAAATAAAATTCTATATCTTATAGATTCCATATTGCATATTGAATAATCATCAAAGTTCTATAGTTGGTCTTTTAAGATTTAAATCACCCCGTACAGATTCATATTTAAAATGAAAATGAATGAACAATGTTTATGATAATTCTTCTTTTTTTTTTTTTTTCATTGACTCTTTGCTATATAATATAACATGTATTATGTTGTGTGTGCTGTATATATATATATAGATATATAGATAATAATTATATACCTCATATTTTACGTATATCTCGAGATTATACATATTTGTTTGGTGTTGTATACAAGAAAGAAAAAGAAGAAGAAAAAAAAAACTTTGTGTTTGTATAAAATCCAGAATGTGTTATTATTAGACTTTTTAAACAATAAACAATAAGAATAATAATAATAATAAGAAGGGATTTGTTTCGTGTGGTTCATTGTCGATATACCAATTTAACAAAACAAAAAAATCATCTAAAATTAAATAACAATTTTTTTTTTTTTTTTAAATAAGAAATAACACTCGATAAAGCACAGATGTTTGCGTGCTGATGAACTATTATTATATATATATATAATATAGATATTTATAAACATTGCCACAAATTGTGTGTGTATCATTTTTTCGTATCCACAAAAATATAATCTACTATATATATATATATGATATATAATTAAATATATATATATATTATATAATAATTGTTAACGAGCTCTTTTTAAAAAATAAAAATAAAATTAAGATAAATATATAGTTATTAGTTACATATAAGGCAATGTGTCATTTCATTCATTAATATTTTTAATATCTTGTTATGTACAAATTTTTTTAATTTATTCGTCTATTTTTCCAGCGTGTTGTTGTTTGTTTTTATTTTCATCATTTTTTTCTTCTTCTTTTATATATATACTTGCTGTATAGACGCTATATATATATATATATAGTTAGGGTCAACACATACATATAATTATATGAATGAATTATTATTTAATTGACCTATTTCTATATATATAGTATATATATATAGATTTTTAAGAATAGCATACCGAAAAAAAAAACAAAAAAAATTAATTACTATATTATACGATATAAATATTATTTGTATATATTCATCTCGCACAGCCTTATGTTTTTTTTTCTTAAATACTTATTTAGAAATAATTATTAATTGTTTTGTTCGTATATATAGTATGATTTCATGTATTTATAGAATATATATACAGTAAAACCATAACGTTAGACGATAACTCTATATAAGTTGATAATATAATTAATGAATTCGAATGAATAGAAGATCAATAGAAAGGTATTTTTATGCTTTATAAGAATAAAACTGGATCAATACTCTTGCATTTTCCAAAAGCACCACATATTTAAAAAGATCTTGAAAAATTACTAAAGGTCTCCTAACACCATTTCAGTGGCTTTCATATGAATTTTCCGAGATTTTCCCAATTTTAAACCAAAATATAACATGGAAAATTAATGAAAATATACGATATATTAAAATTATTGTAACTTTCGAACCAGTAAGCCATACGAAACGAATAGACCATCGAAAGAAAGGTATTTCTTTGCTCTTTAAGCATAAAATCATTTTGTATAAAATTTCAACGGAAATCGTATTGAAAAATGCAATCATTTGACAAAATTGGTCAATACTCTTGCATTTTCTAAATGAACCAATCAATTTTATTGCATATTTAAAAAGATCTTGAAAAATTACTAAAGGCCTCCTTACATCATTTTAGTGGCTTTCATATGAATTTTCCGAGATTTTCCCAATTTTAAACCAAAATATAACATGGAAAATTAATGAAAATATACGATATATTAAAATTATTGTAACTTTCGAACCAGTAAGCCATACGAAACGAATAGACCATCGAAATAAAGGTATTTCTTTGCTCTTTAAGCATAAAATCATTTTGTATAAAATTTCAACGGAAATCGTATTGAAAAATGCAATCATTTGACAAAATTGGTCAATACTCTTGCATTTTTCAAAAGCACCAATCAATTTTATTGCATATTTAAAAAGATCATGAAAAGTTACTAAAGGTCTCCTAACACCATTTCAGTGGCTTTTATATGAATTTTCCGAGATCTTCCAATTTTAAACCAAAATATAACATGGAAAATTAATGAAAATATACGATATATTAAAATTATTGTAACTTTCGAACCAGTAAGCCATACGAAACGAATAGACCATCGAAAGAAAGGTATTTCTTTGCTCTTTAAGCATAAAATCATTTTGTATAAAATTTCAACGGAAATCGTATTGAAAAATGCAATCATTTGACAAAATTGGTCAATACTCCTGCATTTTCCACAAGCCCTAATCAATTTCATTGCATATTTAAAAAGATCATGAAAATTTACTAAAGGTCTCCTAACACCATTTCAGTGGCTTTCATATGAATTTTCCGAGATTTTCCCAATTTTAAACCGAAATATAACATGGAAAGTTAATGAAAATATACGATATATTAAAATTATTGTAACTTTCGAACCAGTAAGCCTTACGAAACGAATAGACCATCGAAAGAAAGGTATTTCTTCGCTCTTTAAGTATAAAATAATTTTGTATAAAATTTCAAAGAAAATCGTATTGAAAAATGCAATCATTTGACAAAATTGGTCAATACTCTTGCATTTTCCAAAAGCACCAATAAATTTTATTGCATATTTAAAAAGATCTTGAAAAGTTACTAAAGGTCTCCTAACACCATTTCAGTGGCTTTTATATGAATTTTCCGAGATTTTCCTAATTTTAAACCGAAATATAACATGGAAAGTTAATGAAAATATACGATATATTAAAATTATTGTAACTTTCGAAACAGTAAGCCATACGAAACGAATAGACCATCGAAAGAAAGGTATTTTACTGCTATTTAAAAATAAAATGAAATCGAATTTAGTTTTATAAGAAAATCACGCTGAAAAAAACCAATCAATTGACATTGAAAAAGATATCCATACATAATCTCAATATTTTCATACTGGACTGGACAACAAAATTAATTATTTGATATCTTTACCACATTTCTTAACATATATAAATAATAATAATAATAATATTATATACCAACGCATAAATAAAACACGCGTATATATTTTGCATATATATGTATTATTAAATCTTTTGACCATAAAGAAACTGGTATACCTTCTTAAAATATAAAATCGTATATATATACCTTTACCTACTCACTCACTTTTATATTATCATCTCTATATATATATATATATATATATATATTTATATATATTTATATATAATCTATATAATAATATATTATTTTATATTATGTGAATGGATATATATATTCATAAAAATTATGGCCAATTCCAAAGTGCGGTATAATAAAATATCTAAATATATAAATTTATATTATCATATTATTATACAGGAATAAAACGAAAAACAAAAAAAAACAAACTTAAATTTCAATATGTCAATAACCTTATGAACTGCACAATTTATATTGCATTGCATTGCATTGCACATTATACAATATCAAATATCATATGCAAAAAAAATAAAAAAAAATTATTCATGCTCTCCGCATTATAATGAATGTACCCCCATCATAATATAAATATACATATAATATTATAAAACAAAACGCATTGTATCCAGAAATATACTATAGTGGACTAATAGTATAACAACCATATATTGTTTTTTTTTTTTTCATTTAAGATATAAGATACTTGTGGATTTTAGTTGTTTTCTTATATTCACTTTTTTTGTTTGTTTCTTAGTTATGTGATTTTAATATCAACACAATACCAAGCAAAAAAAAAAAAAGCAAAAAAGGCGATTAAAACAATTGTATGTTTGCAATTAAAAATGTTGCTGTATATATCTCTACAGCAGGTATATTTCTTAATCCGTTCACATGCAATTCAAATTTTTAAATTAATTTTTTTATAAATAAATTTTGCGCGCTTCTTTTTTCGAGATTTTCAATTTTTATATATTATATTTTTGGTGTATGGTATACAAAAAAAAAAATTTTGGAATTTGCACATTTTATCTGACGTATATATTTTTTTAAATAAAATATATATATATAATGAAGAATGTGTATTTGAATGTAAAAAAAGGTAAAGGTAAAAAAATTCTACTTGGAAGCATATATATGTAGAGGAATCGAAATAAGAAGAATAAAAATAATTAAGAAGACGCATTCGCATTTCTTGTTTCTATATATATATACACATGTATTTCATATATATTACATTATTATTATTATTATTATTATATCGTCGATCGGTCTGTGAATATTTACTATACAGGGTGAATCTATGTATGGTGTTGGTAATTATATAGCCGTATATACGAACAATCGAAAATATATAACTTTGTGTGAAAATTCAGAGTATGTATGTATTTTTCATTAGCGTATTAGCATCATCCATATTTTCATTGAATTAATCAGAAGATTATTGGCTTCGGAAGTGAACTGTTTTTTTTTGTCTATTAAATGTCTAAAGAAAGGAAAAAAATTGTATTAGAAAATGATTGAGACGACACCCTTATTATTCCAGACATTTTTTGGGTTGAATATAAAACTTATATAGATGTGCGGGTGTCTATCAAAGGTATATTATTGACACTTAAATTAAAATAAATCAGATATAGCACAAGGCTTCGTGTGTCTATTTGGCAACTGCAGATGAATTAATTTTATCATTCAGTTAATCTCAAAGAGAAAATTATTTAATTGAAATTTTTGAACTTCAAATCCACATTCAAATCCAAATTAAGGATTTTTATAACCAATAATATTTCTTTGAAATATTTTAAAGTTTAATAAATTGGTTGATTGTAATTTGAAAGACGATTTTACCTGTTTATGGTATATATATGTTCAAAATTATATTAAAATAAAATAAAAAAAAATCAGCAAGGAAATATGATGTGAATGATTTTATTTATGTATGTATATATGATGATGATGAATCAACATTCATGTCCATATTCATATTCATATATATATATAGATGCTTAAAAAAAAATAATAAGAAGAAGGAGAAGAATTAAATAAATGTTAAAAAAAAAATACAAAATAACTCGAAATACCAGCTTTTTGTTTTCTATATTATATATGCATGCATTACTTACATACATATAGTACGGATGCGTCTATGGATGGATGTATATTTATATATTTAAAACTTTGTGTATTTGTTTTTTTTTTTTTATGAATTTTCATCTTCTTCTGTGGGTTTAGCTCGTTTCATTTCGTTTATTTATTTATTTTTTAAATAATTTTTCATTACTACAATTTTGGAATCTGTGTATGCGGTGACTGGTGTTCATATACCATATTTTCCTTTATACATAAATTCTATATTTGTATATATATATATATATTGTTGGATAGATACAATGTCATGTATATATTCCTTTGCCACACATACATTCTTTCAAAAATTTTTATATATATTTTTAGCATTATTTATTTATTTATTTTTTTTTTCATAATATTTACATCGTTCCCGATTACATATGCATATATTATAATCATATATATATATATATATATATAAATTAGATATGTGGATAAAAATTCACGAACCAAAACAGCAAAATACCATTTGTTGTATAAATACATAAAATATATGCTGTGTTGTTCTTTATTATAAACTTAACTATATATATATATATTGAGGAGAAGAAATGAAGGTGTATAAATTGTTTATTCTTAAACTATATATATATATCGGCAAATGATCTTAGGGTTTTCATTATTATTATTATTATTATTATTATTATACTTTACATATGTATATTTATTTATATTTATATTTATATATATGACGATGCTGATGATGATGCATTCCAAAGAATGAAATCATCGTTTATTAAATATGCTGCGATTTATATCTTTTGTATATATTCAGATATATATATAGTTATAAACAAAATAAAAAAAGAAATATATAAAGTGGTAACAATATATAATACACATACAGATATTCGCTTTTCTAATATTATAAAAATATAATAATATAATCGCTCGCGGTGGTACATTTACTTAAGATTTATATTTTTGTTGTTGTTTTTTTTTTTTTTTTTTTTGTGATTTGATTTGATTTTCTTTTGGTGCATTCTATCATTCTATATATATATATATATATAAATTATACTGATTTCATTCATTCAATATAAAATGTATATATATATATATTTATATTAAAACAATAAAGATATGTACATAATATGTTTTGTTGGTGATTTCGTGGTTAGAACAAAGAATTACACAGCATGTGTGTGTTTTTTTATTAATATCGCTATAATATTTATTTGATTAGGAGCAGCTTTGTCATTTTTTTGTTCAAGAAATGGTAATTCGCCTTCGGAAGAAACTCTTTTGAATACTTTTTACTATAATACTAGAAATTTTGTTTATTGAAAATCTCGCAAGAATTGAAGAATTTCTCTTAAACATTTTTTCGATGATAGCGAAAAATGTTATGTTCTTGTTAAAGAAAAAGATTTTTCCTTCAAGAGACGTAGTTTAAGAAACCCCCATTTACATTTTTCTTTTAATAGATTTGATTTTTTGTTTATTGTTAAACGACACCCTTCAAAAATCACTTCTTAACATTTTTCTTTTAGAGCAGTAGAATGTTTTCTAGAGTATAACAAAATAATAAAATTCATTCATTTTCATTCATATAGAGTTTTTCTTTATGTGCAAAAAGATACAAAATTTTTACAAAAATCTCTCCCAATCCTATTTCCTTTAAAAGATTTTTCATTTTTATTTGTTTAAGGATTAAGAAAACGGGTTCGAAAATCCCTGGTAAATATTTTTTCTTTTTTCGTCAATAGATTCGTCAATAGATATTACCGCATGCATAAAATATAGTTTTTCTATATAGTTTTTCTATATAGACCATTTTCTGTTGGTAGAAAATCCCGCAGAAAATCCCCTTTAAACATTTTTCCTTCAAATAGACAATGTTCTGTTGATAGAAAATATCCTTCAAAACTCTCTCCGCATATAATATTTCCATCCGTAAACCCCTTTTTTGTTTTTGATTGAAACTCTTTCAATATCTCCGTCCATGAAATAGTTTTCCTTGAAATAGACAATTTTCTTTTGATAGAAAAAATCCTTTAAAAATCCCTTGTAAACTTTTGTCCTTTAATTAAAACGTTTCTATATGGTGATTGAAAATCATTTAAGAATATATCTTGTGAACGTTTTTATTTTAATACGGGTTTACGGTTACACATTATTGTTTTAGAATAGTAGAATTCTAATTCTGATAAAAGAAAGTCCTTAATAAATTCCAGATCCTTTTTACGTATGGATATTTTCTTTTTGTAAGCATTTTTCTGATGATAGACCTTCTAACAAAAATCACCCCCAAAACAATTTTACTTCAAAAGAAAATGGTTCTATGGATATAGAACTATTTGGTGATCAGTCTTCCAAATATAAATATTCCCCTTGATCCAAACTCTTTCAATACCTCCTTCTGAATATATTTTTCCTTTTAAATACACAATTTTCTTTTGATAGAAACCCCGTTAAAAAAAATCCCTACGGAAAACTATTGTTTCCAGTATAGCCATTCTTCTGGTGAAAATCCTTTAAAAAACTCTCCCTAACGTTTTTCTCTTAATTTACAATTTTCTGTTGATTGTAAACTCTTCAAAAATGCTTCATAAATATTTTTCCTTCAGAAGACAATTGTTTTTTACGATTAAAAATGGCTTTAAAAATCTTTTTTCAAACATTTTTCACCCCCACAAGATTTGTTCCATTATATATATATATACATATGTTTTTAATCATTAAAATAATAATTTATCTGTTAAATTGGTAATCTGTCAGCAAAAAAAAAAAACATATCTTATTTATCTATTTTACAGATTGATAAATTTAAATTTGATAAATATAAATGATAATAATTTACGCAGATTACAAACATACGATTACAAAAACACAATACCCAAACGGATTAGTATTTTTTTTTAATCCAAAATTAAGCTAAATTTTCAATGAAATTACACGTTATATTAAAATTGAAATTGGTTAGTTCTATTTTACACAGGATATAATTAAATATTTATATATATTTATATATAAAAAAAAAGGATGTATAAATAATTTTTGGAAATTTATGTTTGTATACATTTTTTTTTTTTTATTTATATATAGTTTTACAACTTAATATAACAAGAAACGATTATTAAATTCCTTATATTCCTGTTTAATCATGTCTATACAAATGTATATATACGATTATTATATATGATGAACCTTTTCCTTTATATATATATATTTTCATAAATATATTTGTCACAAAATTTCCTTCTATATTTTTTTTTTATTACATATAAACAGGTAAACCTATACTATACATATATAATTATTATAAATAATAAAACTACAGGTAAAATCCCTATTTATTATAAAAAAAAAAAAATTGTCAATACCTATACGTTTATATCGGGAAGATTAGTCAAAAAAAGAAAAAAAAAACCAATATATATTATAACAACAAACAAAACGATGGCGCTAAATAAATTCAAGTATAATATAATATTGCAATAATAAAAAGGAATCATATATATAATGGAAAAATATTTATGAATTTATAATATATCTTTTATATATGTGTTTTTTTCCTTTTTTTTTTTTAATGTCTGTTGGTCGCTATTAAATCTATTTGTTAGGACATTATAATAGGGATATATATTCCCTATACAGGTAAAAAATTAAAGGTGAAACCAAAAATTAAACAAAAAACATATTTAATAACACAAACACACATATAGAATTTAAATACATTTTTGGGAGATTTATCAAACTGGATGTATATATATACATCCTTCTATATATAATAATAAAAATAATTTAAAGTGAGTTGCAGTGAGACAAACCGTCAGCTCTGTAATAAATTTAATATAACACGCCCTATATTAATAAATAAAAAAAAACATAAAATATAAATTATTATAATATAAAAAAAAATTCATAATATAAACATAAATTTTAATTTTACGCAGATCTTTCTTTTCTTTTCTGTTTCTATATATCCAAAATAACCAAAATATATTTATATGTATATTTATTAGATGTAGTAGTCGTCAAATCGAAGAAATCTTTTCGGTTCCAAATATACTGAATCTATCTGTATATTTATTTATTATAGTATATACAAAACTATTTCACAAGAACATTTATTTGTTTTTTTTTTTTTTTAAAAGAACATTCTTTTGTATATTCCTTTATTTTCTTCTTTTTTTTTTATTCATTGCCATTGTTTTCTATATTTAACTTATCGTCGTCGCTTTAAAGGTAAAAAAGAGATATAAACATCTATATATATATATATATATATATACACATCTATATATATATGGTATATAACTACAGAAAACACTAGATATTTAAAGTATCCAAAAAAAAGAAAAAGAAAAAGAAAAATTTTATTAAAGGTATATTTCACAAATACATAATTTTGTTATATATTTATTCATAATAATATCACATATGTATTATTGTTAACTATATAGATAGATATTTATTTTTTTGATTTGATGATAAGATCAAGTTATTTATTTTTATGTATGTTGTTGGGTACCCGCGCAAACGGTAACCACACCACTTATAGCATCATCGCATTTATATTTATATTTTCAAAATGATTGGAATATTTTTTTTCTTCTTTATAAATCAGAACAATAATAAAATTATTAATTTTTTTAGTTTTTTACGCATCATTAGACAAAAAAAAATTAATTTCATTCATTGAATTTGAATATAGCGAATATAGATGGTCGTTTAAATCCATTAAAAATGGAATAAAAAAAAAAGGATTCGGCATATCCGCCTTTTTTTTATGAGTATCCGCATTATGAAGGCGTACGAAGGAGTATGAAAATGCGGAGTAAAAAAAAAAAAGGATTCCTTAAGTCAATTACAGAGGATTTCCTTAAGCAAATTAAACAGAATTTTCCTTAAGTAAAATATATATATAGAATTTTCCTAACTAAATTATACAGAATATCCTCGGAAAATTACATAGAATTTTCTTAAGCAATTTATTCAGAATTTACTTTAGAATATTATTTCCAATTTCCAGACTTCCTAAGCAGCCTTATGCTACTTTCACCAGCCCTCCAATGTCTTTACTTGTAAATTCTTAATTTATTCGCTTAATTATTTAAATTTACCATTGCAATTATAGTATAAAAATGATGTAAGGATACTTTTATAACAGTTCTTTCTATATGACCAAATGATATGAAATTTTCATTGTATTTGTGGTATTTTTTCCTTTATAAATACTCATTATAGTAGTTTATACGATAGCAAAAATGACCATATGGTTATTTTTATATATGTATTTATATTACCACCTGTGTTAAAAACAGAAAAAAAATTTAATATTTTAAATAAGGACCTTTAGATATTTTTTTTTTTTAATATTATTCGATAAGGTATGTAACAGCGGATGTTTATGTTTAAACATAAAGTAAAGATTAGAAAATCAAAAATCGCTATTTGTACCTTGTATATATATTTAACTATTATTTGTATTATTATAGATTGAAAATAATTGTAAATTTCTATAGTGTAAATATAATAACTATGTGTGTTTGTCTGTCCACCATACACTATATTGTTCTGGAATGTCCACCACAATATATAATGTTATGTTATATTTTGATTGTTTTTTATTTCATTTTTCTTCTTTTACACTAATGCTAATAAACGACGAATTCATGAGATGTTTATTTATAATATATACCTAACAATAAGTTAAGAAGCAATCAAAAATGAAAAAAAAAAAAAAATCGTGACCAAAAATATATGTTATATCTTATATATACATATATATGGTGCGGTATTTCCTTTTTATTATTTGTTTTTCTTTAATTTTTTTTCATATATAATATTTTTATTATTATTATTATTATTAGTTTTGTGACCTGCTCACCAAAGGTAGATATATATATATATATATATATTATAAATAAATTTTCATTATATATATATTTAGAGATGTATTTCAGATTTCAGTTTGCTTATGGATGTATATATTTTTTATTATTATGAACAACAATTCATTATATTATTGTATTTATATCTTTGTTTTACCTGTCTCGCTGCGTATTTGTATTTGTATATGGATATAGGTGAATATATTTATAAAAAAGATAAAAATATTAAAAATCGATACGTTATTTATTTGTAATATATAAATAAATAATATTTCGAGATTATGTTCAGATACACTTTCTTTTTAACCCAACAGACTTTCAGTATATATAGTATATATTCCTATATGGTAAAGAAAAATAAAACGGCTTTATGAAATATTATTATAATAATACAATAACGAGCGAGATAATACAAAAAAATATATTTTATTTTTGTAAAGATAATTTCATCATTATGCATAATTTATTAACTCTCCGTTGTATATATAGAAATGTATTGATTTTTTACTTATTCCGGAAGATCAGTATATTCTGATGGTGCGATTATAAATTAAGCAAAAAAAAAATGTGTATACATATGCTAAATACAGATAAATTATTATTGTCAATAATTGCTAATTTATGATTATAATTTTAATCTCTCCCGTATATAGTGAAATAGAAAACTAATTGGTACTTTTTCAATATAGAATTCAATCTTCAATCGACTTATTCAAATATACATTTATCTTAATCTGCCATATGACATATGTTTTAATATAAATCACATTTAAATCTATTGTGATTTTAAGCTTTTTGCTTTTTGCGGCACGACATACAAATTAAAATCTCTATCGTAATCTCCGGAAGGCTCTCCATTAATCTTGTCTTTTACATTACATTTCTAATCGTATAACAAACACATATTTTTTTGTTAATTTTTGGTTTGTTTTATTACTAATTTTTTAATTGTATTCATTTTGATAAAATTTTTACATTTAATCACTCAAAAGAATGAAGTCTTAACATTGTGCTATTTATCACCAATCAATTGGTCATCGACAATTTTACTATATAAAATGATGTGTTATAAAAAAACTGTCATAATTTTAACTATAATATAGTTTGAACATCTAAAAATTTATTCTTTTCTTAAACAAAAAAAGTTTTGAAGGTTTTTGCTAAAAATTATTTGATTTTCAATATATTATATTGTATGAATAGGAAAATGACAAATCTCTTTTATTATTTGCTATAGATGAACATATATACAAACTGACGCATGAGATTCTTTAAGCATCACATCCGTCTCAAATGGGTATTAGAAATAAAAAAAGTATTAAAATTTCTTCCTTTTTCATTCTTTTTCAATTTAGCAAATATAATTTTATACTTGAAACCAAATTATTGATAGTATCTTTCCAATTTCTTTCAATCGGAAACTTTAATTTCAATTTTAATTTTTATTCCACTGGAGATTATTTACAATATTAACAAAATTGACAGCGGCCCACCTCTATATAAATGTTAAAACACATAATTATCGATATATTCATCTATTTGTAAAAAGCTGTGAAAATTTTTGCAAAATATATATATTACTTTGCAAACATTTGCAAAGCAAACACAATAAAAGTAAATCTATATCATATTATAACATTAAAATATTTGTATATTTATAAATAAAAACGAGGTAAAACTAATCTAAATATTAGATAAAAGATTTACTTTCAATTTATTTTGTTTAATAAATACACAATAAAACAACTCTAAATATGGATTTTTTTTTTTTTGATTATTATTAAGAAAAGAAAAAAAAGTTTTAAAGTTGTTTGATCTTATATATATAGAAAATATACAAAACATGTAAAAGATATTATGGATTTTTGTTTATTTAAACATTAAAAAAAAAAACAAGAATATTAATATGGCAATAATTGTGATGTCTTTATTTTTTTCCATGTCAAAAGAATTCACACGCCAAAATGTAAAAATTATTATAATATTTACTATAAACTATGTTAGCTTTATATTTATTATTATATTCCTTTTTTTCCATTTTACTCCTTCGGTTTAATTAACAAAATACAAAAAAAAAATTACATCACATTTAGAGTGGACGACGCGCATTTCTGTGATAACTTCTATATATCTATAATATTTGCTATTACTATTTCTTTGCATTGTAAATTAGATAGAGGACCTTTTCTGGGAAAAACCAATTCAATTATTCATTGAAAGTGATTAATTTATAATCAAATTGACAATGAATAAGATTTGCAAAAAATAAATAGAAATAAAAACATCACAATTTGTATATTTATACAATAATTTGTTGATCATCACTTTAAGAAAAAAAAAATAATATAATTAATAATAACAAAAAAAAAAAACTCCACATGACAGCGGCACAAAACACACTTCTTCCAAATACATATCAATATATAATTTAGTTATAGGTATATTTTATTAAAACGAAAAGATATTTATATATTCATATGCTAGATATAGTATAGAGTAACCTCAATAATCCAGTTGTGCGATTTCCAACACTTGATTAATTATAATATTTTTTTTAATTTGCATATAAAGATTGTGTTGGTCTTTTTTTTTGTATAAATTCTATTTTATTTGCCATATATTCTTAATATATGAATATGAATAATAAAATATAGTTTCTTAATTAAAATATGTTTTTAAATATATTTTATTATAGTATATATATATATATAAATTTCTTGGTGTGGCGATCGATTGAACATTAAATTATATATATATATATATATATATATATATACCATAAATATAAACATTGTATATATATATAGAAAGAATTATTGATATATATGTTCATTTTGCATTTAAATATTACAAATTGTATATATATAAATTTATCAGATCATAAATTTTAATTAACATTTCATGTAAAGATTTAATTCATTTTATATTTTGTATATATATATAAATGCGGAAAGCTGCTACACATTCATATATATATATATATATATATCAGAACGGTTAACGTAATTTGTTCTATTTATTGTACATATATACAAAACATGTGAGATTTTTTTTTTACCATACTGTGGTTATATTTATTGGTTTTAATTGGATCATTGCAATTTTGTAAAAAAAAAAAATATAAATAGGTTTAAGTTTAATTAAGGTTCTGATTTACTCCTTTGGAAAGTTACAAACCCCATTATTAACTATTGTCTGATCAATCAAAATATGAAGTACGCCGTACGAAAAATACTGTTTTTTGGTTGTTAAATTACAATTGCGTGAAAAACAATTCAAAACTCCAAATTATACGTCGATCACATCATGCATTTCTGTATCAATAAGTCTATATAAGGCGATAATTTTGCATTCGTATATAGATTCATTCCATTAACGAAAAAACTAAATAAATTCCTTATTTCCCATAAGATTCTGGTCAATTTGTAATATGCTGATCGATATGAAGTCATTTGATTGGGAATATTATCGAGAATGATGTCGATGATATGCGGATTTTCCTGCAATTGATTCAATTTTCGTCTAATATATCATTGGATTATATGTTATTTTATTGCGTGAAAAGCAAATGATTGCGTATATTATAGACATTAAACAATAAAACTGATGAAAAGAACTTTTTATTACTGAAATAAATTGCGATGCGAAATTGCCAATTCTCAAATTTAATGAAAATTTCAGTGATTTTACCCATAATTGCAATTGAATATCTGTGATAATTAAAACGTTTTGTATAGACACAGGACCTTTTTTAAGTGATCATGGATTTGTTTATGAGCGGTTAATGAGCTCCCCGTAAGACGCCATCTGCCATCTCTTATAAATTCTTCCCTTGCAACATTTTCCAACTCAAATTGTTTATTATTTATTGCTCTGAGTTATGTATTTGAAATATATTAGTATCTGGACAAATTATTTTTGGTACTATAAATGTGAAAAGTGTTTCATTCCCTCTGGAATCTAACTCCTGATCGTTTTCTCCACATCCTTATACGATATAATAATGCATGTGGGTGTATATTTGGTGGATTTCGATTAAAGATATCTCACTTGTAATTTTTGATATGAAAAAGTTTAATGAAAAATACACAGAGAGTTTTATACATGTATGTAGAATATTTTATATGTTTTTTTATTTATATCAAGTTCAATCGCTAAATAAAAAATTAATGATTTCCATAAATTGCGATATAACCAGATGCGGAGGAGATTAAAATTTATATTGTTATATATATATATAGTGTCTATAATAATAATAATGATAATCTATATAATATAATTTTTATAGATTACACTTAAAGATATCATAAAAAATTAAAGAAATAAATTACATCAATTTGAATAATAAATTTTCTAAAATTCTTTAAGATTATTATTATGCAATTTTGTGCAATTTTATTTTATTTTCTGAATTAATTTACCTCTATATATATATATATATATATATATATATAATAACATTAATTTATTATCATGTCTAATGTGTTTTGTATATACACAATTTATATATCATTATTTTATTCAGCCAGGGTTAAATGCAAAAAAATCACATTAAAATGTCCTTTGTATAAATTGCTATATGTGAATTTTTCATATATATATATATATATATAGAAAAACATAAACCAAAATATTAATGTGACATTGACTATGTATAATGTATATTTATGAAACAAATAATAACAATATAAACGATATGACGCGATGATGATGATATTGTATATGATTTAAGAAATATTTTTCAGTTTAAAATTTACATATAAATCACTACAATATCAACAATAATAAACCATATATGTATGAATAACGATTAGATCATATAAATATTGTAAAGCTTATTATTTTTATTATTATAAGTGTGTTATGTTATATATGTATATAGAAAAAGATATATATTTATTTTATGAATTGCCATCATCAACATTTATGATTGTTGTCGCTTTTTTCTATAAATTTAATATTTATATATAAAAGATATTGGGATAGGCATGCGAATATAAGAGAAAAAATTTACATTTAGTTCATCATTCACATATATAGCTCAGATTTTTTGTTTTATATATATTGTATATACGTTTTGTGGAATTTTATTTATATACATAAATATATATATTAAACTGAATCACGTACTTATTTATATATCTAAAAATAAAATCCACTCAATTGAAGTATAATAAAAATAAATATTATAATGTTATACATATATTATATATATAATAATTTTTTATAATGATAAATAAATCGTGTATGTCATATTGTTGCTATTCTTTATTAATATTTGCGAGAGATTTTCAATTGAAATATATGTTTTGTATAAACTGCAAAACAAAAAAAAAAACAAATTAGAATATTATTATAATTAAAATTTGGTGTTTTTTTTTCATTCCATTTATTCAGGTTCAAAAAGCGTGTGGAACACCAACTCTATTGCCAAGTGATGTATTTTTAACAGAAGAACCAACCATTTTACCAGCAACTGTACATAAATGGGCAACACCACCAAGTACAGAAATGTTACAACTTTTGGTCACAATGGACAAATCAAAGGATTTCTATTCAAATATTGTTGATAGGTGAGTGTTAATTATATATATATGTATATAATATTTGATTCGTTGAATCAATTTTGTTTCCTTAACATTTTACATATATATTTGTTTCTGGTGATGGGAAATCGTATTTAAGACTGCGTTGTCTGTTGCAAGTTTTTTTCTTTGATAAACGGTCTTTTTCCGCTTGCGGTTGGTCGTACGGCTAATTACCGACACCGTAAAAGCCACAAATTAAGTAACTAATAACAGAAGGCTGTTGTTGGACGCGAAAACCAGATTGTTGGTTGTATAGCGAAAATTTATTTTTTTATTTTTTAAACGGTCTTTTTTTTCTGTGGATAGAAAATCATTTAAGAATGTCTTTTGAATATTTTTCATTTAATAGACATTTTCCTGCTGATGGAAAACCCTTCAACAATATCTTTTTAATATTTGTCCTTTGATATATATTTGTGTGGTGATAGAAATTTCCTCCCTCTCATTAATCATTTTGCCTTCATGTTCATTTATTTTTAAGATTTTTCTATTGAAAATCTTACAAGAATTGCGCTGCGAATAGTTTTCTGCAATAATAAAAATTATTCATCTGATGGAAAATCAATCAAGGAACTGGAAAATCAATCAAGAAAATCTCCTCTGAATATTTTTTCAGCTTTCAATGCGACCTTTTAATGTTTGATGGAAAACCCTTCAAGCATATCCTTTTAATACGTTTTCGCTAATGGAAAATGATTCAAGAATATCAGTTGAATGGTTTTTCTTCAAAAACATAACTTAACCTTCTAATGGAAAACCATTCAAAAATCTTTGCCAAATATATTTTCCTTTAATAGACATTTTCTAGGTGAGGGAAAACCCTTTAAGAATCTCTTTTTAATATATTGTCCTTTGAATAAAAATTATTCTGCTGGTGCGGAAAATCATTCAAGAATCTCCTCCCGAATATTTTTCCTTTTATAGACATTTTTATGGTGAAAGAAAACTGCATACTTAAAATATCTTTTGAATAATTTTCCTTCAATAATAATTATTCTCCTATAATGGAAATTCCTTCAAGAATCTCTACTTAATATATTTTCCTTTAATTAACATTTTCCTGATGATGAAAAACCCTTCAAGAATATCTTTCGAATAGTTTTCGTTCAATTAAAAAAATTATTCTGCTGATTGAAAAGCCTTCAAAAATCTCTACTGAATATTTTTCTGAATCAGTATATAGACAATAAACAGATGATAGAAAATCATTCAAGAATCTCTCTCTTTAATATTTTTCATTTCATTGACATTTTTTTGCTGATGCAAACATCTTCAAAAATGTCTTCTGAATAGTGGGCTTCCTTATAGGAAAATTATAGAAATATTTTCTTAAACCATTCCCTTTTCTATCTCCCATCCCCATCCATACAAATGTGTAAGGGATTATTTTCTAAGGGGAATTTTCTTATTAAATTTACAATAGAATTTATTAAATGGAAATGAATAAAAGAAATCTATGGGCTTCAATCTAAAATTAACCAATACGTTGATTGGAACAACATATAGTATATATATTTAAAATAAAAAATATATGTAAAGTGAAGATTTAGGATAATGGTTATGTAGAATAGAAAAAAATAAATGTTACATATAGGAAATTGACCAGAATATTTATAGAAAATTCAAACTATATTAAATATATCATATATATTTTTCTATTTTATTATATGAACTTATATGTGAATAAATTAAATACGTTATACAGATCATCTTTGTATCTTTAAAAAAAAAACCCCCCCATATGTAAATACATAAATTTAAACACCTATATAAAGAAACATATATATATATATTGAACACATTATCCTTTTACATATGTTTTATGGTTATTTCGTCGTTGTTATCAATTGGTTTATTATATCGTAGTATATAAAGAAATTATATGTATAATAACCACCAGTAACCACAAAAGTATATATATATATATATAGAACAAAACGTGACGGCCACCCGGCCACAAAAAAAAAACGAAAGAAGGATTGTTTATATAGGCCCATTGTGTGTCTATACGAAGTAGATGCATCTAACCATATAACACACGTATATATATATATATATATGTTCGAATAAAATCAAATACCGCAGATGTATGTTACAAAATTTATTGTGTGATAATTTTATACAATATGATCTTTACCTATATATATATATATGTTTGTTTTGTCCCACTTATTTAACTTTAAGATAATACTTTCCTTACCTCCAATCGATATATATATATATTAATAGATGTGTATTTTATGCGGTTATGTAAATTTTTTTTATCATCAGCATAAATAGTATATGTATATAAAAAAGAATAGATAAAAATGGATTTATATTCGCATTTATATCAAGAATTTATTATTTTTTCTATAGATTATTTATATATGAATAAAAGATCTATCCTATGTTTAAAATAAATTATTTACATATATATATAGTATATGGTATAATCTTAAAACTATATATATAGCTTATCTTTTTTTTTAAAGCGTTTAAAGTTTGTTCCCTTGATCTTTCTCGAGTTTTGGACATTATTAAAGATTCTCGTTCTGTTTTTAACTGAATAATTCACTTGAAAAGTTAAAAATCTGGAGGTTTGATGATAAATGGACAAAGATTTTATGAAATATAAATGCCTGTTTGACCGCTATCAAAATTACACTGAAATCTTTAAACAAAATGCAATCTGCCCGGATGTCATTAGATAACATATAATTCTATTAAATATAAATCTAAATGTTTATTAATTCCTAACTCTCTACGATTTTTAAATATTTTCATTTTATATTTTATTCTTCATTTATATATATATAGTATTTGTCAAGATGATGAATATAAACAAACGGATGATAATTGTTGGACAGGTGAACGTATTGCAAATTATTCATTTCCCGTTCAGCATAGCAGTGTGGATAAACAACAATATAATCCGGAAGTGCCATTAGTTACACCAACATTTACAGATCGAAATAATATACAATTAAGTGAATTATCTGATGAGCTGTTAAAGGTTCGCCATCAAGTTGTAACAGCTGTAAGTGTAGTTAATAATAAATGAAATTTACATGAATATAATTCAAATCCAAACAAACCAGAGAAATAATAACAATTATATTCTATATGATTTTTGTAGATGATGACTTATACACCACAACCATATTCGGATGTTCAAAGTGATATGGCACGACATGATGAAGAGGGTTCAGGTGGTGGTGGTGGAGGTGGTATTGATAGCATTGGTGGTCCCGGTGACAGTGGATACCGAGATGATTTAGACGATGAAGAGGATAATAGTTTTATGGCGTCTGGAGATGGTTCTGGTGATGGTGGTAATTATTATTTTTTATTTTTATTTTATTTATTTATATTACAATCTTAACAACATATATATAAAAAACCATGAACCTCCTTAATGTTTTTCTATTTATAACAAAAAAAAATGAAATGATGTTATCTATATATTTATTTTATTCATTGTTTTATACAATAAAAAAATTCGCATGGTAAATATCGATTTTATTTCCTACTTTTACAATTTGATATTGTATATATTTACAATACCAATTTATATGAAATTGATATGTTTTTTTTTTTGAAATCACAATCGTTTACCATTTTATATATCCTTTGTGATGATATATATACCAAATAACTATTTATAATATACATACACATATTGGTGCACAGAAATTGAAACAGATTATATTTGACTTTCGGTCGACGATTTTGTAATTGAAACAACGTTTGATTGGAATAATAACTTAACTGTATACTTGACAAACTCCCATTATATATAGTATATCAATATTATATTTTAACACCATAATATTTGGAGTTTCTTATCTCCTTTGTAAATCTTCATCAGGTCCAATGATGAAGGTGGTGCTCAATTTTCCATATAGCTATCTTTCGTCTGGTTGAAATTTCATACTGTTTTTTTTTTTAGTTTTTTTAACCTTGTGGAGTGATTTTAAAATCTATATTTCTCAAAACTTTATCTTCATAATAGTTCAAATGGCTTAAAAAATATATTATTATTAAACGGCTGTTTAAATTTCTGTGCACCATCACAGTGTATATTCATATTTATATATTAGAAAATATCTAAAATAAAATAAAATGTTATGTATTGTATAGCGATAACTCACTTAAACTATATATATATATATATATATATAGAAATCTATAATATTTTATATAAACATGTATAACAAATAAAATTTATTATACTTATATAAAAAGCTTTGTGAAGTTACGTTTTGCGATTACATGAAAATTGGAAAATAAATGTGAAAAACAATTGTGAAATAAGTATTTATTTATAAATATATTGTATATGTATAGTTGAATAATATTTTTGGATTTATAAACAAAAAATAATAATCAGGAATATTAATCAATTTTTTATACTATATATATGTTTGTACGTTTTTATATTTTATTGATTGATTTTTCAACACGGAATTAAGATATATGAATAAATAATTTGTTTCTTCAATAATGCGCGGTTTCGGTATCGCTCATCTACGTTTCATACAGTTTTTTTTTTGTTTAACTAAAATTAGAAACATGCCATTTTTTATACAATAGATCTAAACGTTTGATGACAATTTTTGGTAACCAAAAAAAAACTATGTGAATCGTTGATTTCCGTTTATAAAAAAGTATATAGTTCTTGTATATCAACCCTGATGATTGGCGATAAATTGGATAACAAAACGAACAACATGTACATTATCGGAAGAACTTTGTTTTTTGTTTCCTTGACATTGTATTATTATATGACAGTATTCATCCGCATGCAAAGTAACAAGATTATCAGAGAAATGAAATTTCTTTATCGTTTCTGTTTTATTGTTGTAGTGAGGAAGATTTCTATTCACTTGCGAAACCCTAGCGATGTAAAGGTTGAGATGTGGTGGAATGATAAACATTGAAGACTTTGTATTGTATTCCAGTTGGCAAGTTTGATTGGTGCAATGTCTCATCGTTTATCCATCCATTTTTCGACCGACCGATCTTAACGTTTCAGTTAGCTTTCAGGCAGTTTCAGGCTTTTTTCACAAGATTTTACAGTTCTCTTTGTGGTGCTGTGATTCCAGACACAAAACTAGTAAAATATAGACGACCAGTAGTTGATTACAACATATAGATTACATATTCTACTTCAAATTATGAACATCCTAAAAAAAGCAAATTGTTTTGGATGGTATAGCTAAAATCCACCGTATTTTTGTTTGGTTTATTAAATATATATAATAACACTTTGAAGAAATCTTAATATATTAAGAAAATGTGTGAATTGACGGACCTGTCTTCAATGTGTTAATATCTTATATAGCTTTATAATAGAATTCGTATATAAGCCACGCGCGTTCAACATCTTAGCATTGTTGGACAAGAATTACAATATTGGAAATGCATAAAACAAAATTAGAAATATTATTTGTATAATTAATTTAATTTTTTTTCCCCCATTACTTTCTATAGATATATCAACAGGAATACTGACCAGAATTACAAATACGAATAATGGCAATACAAACAATAACAACAATAATAATAATAATAATAATAATGGCAATAGTAATGAAACAGTTGCCAGATCAAATCCAAGTGGAAGTGTCTGTAGAACTCAAATTAATATATTATTATATATAAATTTAACATTATTAATATTGTATTTAAATGTTAAATGATGATAGAGAGATTTAATTATTGTTTTATTTTTTTGTTTTTATTTTATTTTTTTTATATGCGCAAAATTATACATATAAATATATATATATATATATAAATTATGCAATATACATAATAATAATAATAATAATAATATAAATAATAATATAAATAATGAAAAAAAATACTGGAAAAATTATTTTATAAATAAATAAATAATTCATCGTAGTATAAAATGGAAATATATAATAATTTTATAAGCGCAGCTCGATTATGCCATACCATATATTATTATTATTAACAGCAACAGGTAAACATATTTTTCACATTTTCTCTTTATATATAAGGTAAAAATCATTCAATCATCATCATTAAAAACAACCCATCCAAAAACCAAAACCATCCATCCAGTTCTCGACAAACACTCCCCAAAATGATAACAAATAAAATGAAAGTATTTTAATTTTTTTTGTTTATAATATATATATAATATCATAAATAGAAAATTAAAAACTAAAAAAAAAAAAAAAGAAAAACAATAATGAATTTATTTTTTAAAAATTTAAGGATTTTAATTTAATTAAAAATTATTATTATTATAAATATGTTGTGCTGTTGTGTGTAGATGTTTTGATAATAATAATAATATTTATATTGTTATGATGATTGTTATTTTATTTAGTAGAGTATATAATAATTGAAAGAAAGATTCTTTATTTGCGTATTTTATTTTAATTAAAAAGAAAATACAATAAAAAATTAAAAAACCTATGTTATATTGTGCGATGAATTGAATTGAATTGAGTTTGAATTGTGATGTGGAAATCAATTGATTTTTTTTTATGAGAAAATATTATTATTATTATTATTGTATGTGCCTCAAATGATATTGTAAAAATTTAAGTTTTAATTTTTTAATAAGTTTTAATAAGTATTTTCTGCTTTATTTTATAAATGACGATCGCATCATTTTAATTGTTGTGTATTATATAGGAAAAAATGAATTTTAAAAGCAATTTACGAAAATTTTTTTTAGCAATTTACACACAAAAGGATGATGATGATTATTTATTATTTATTATTATTATTATTATTATTATTAATTAAGTTGAAAAACAAAAGAAAAGAAGAAAAGTGTGATGATAAAAATATTATAACTTATTATGTTAGTTGTATAATCAATTAAAATGTCTGAAATGTTATGATGCAAACAACAAGTAAATCATAATGTAATGATGTAAACAAGTAAAACAAAACGCAAAATCAAGTCAATCATAATTGTTAAAAAGGACCTCCCGCCTAATCGATATATTATATAAAATTATATAACAAATGTTAGGATGGATGGAACAAAAAAAAAGAAAGAAATCCATTATTTGTTTTTAGGAGACACAATAATTATCATTTACTAACAGAAATTTGATTGTCATAGTTTTGAACGCGTGTCAAACAGATATGAAGAAAGGTAAACAAACGAAATATATTATTCCAGGTAATTTTACTTTGATTCTATAAACGCGGCGATCAGGTCAGGTAACCAATCAATAAAATTTGCTATTATAGCGTATACATTTTTCGATTGGTTGGTCATCAAACTCCCATCAAAATAATGCCAATATCAAGGATGCAGCGCGATGACCATATATGACTAAATATTTCACCAAATCCAAATCCTTCGTGCTTGAATTTTTTTGTTCTTTTATAATTGTATGTATTTGCTAATTTATTTCATATAATTTTATGAATACGATATGCGATTGCCGAAAGCACAAACACACATACAATAAATAATATAATATTTAAAAAAAAAAGTTCGATGATTCATCGATCAAGTAATAATGATAATAATAATCTTTTATTTTATTTTATTTAACTTTTTTTTTTTTTTTTATTTATATTAATTATTTATTTCATTTCGTATAATAAAATCTATATATATATATATATATATATTGATAAAAAAAATCACTCAAAACGCTCACACACGTATACGAAATAAAATATAAATTATATTTTTAATTTTATTTTTATTATTTCTATTATTATTATTATTATTATTATTATTATTATTATTATAAAATTATATTATTATAAGATTATTATTTAGTAATTGTCAAGAACAAAAACAAAAACCATGCATATGAAAAAAGAGCTATATTTTCATAATGTGTAGAAAAAAAAATGGTAAGGTAAGGTAAGGTAAGGTATAAAAATTAAAAAAAATATATCTCTTTTAGGAACTAGTCAGGCAAGATCGTTTAAAAAATAAAATTTAAAAAAAAAATACATAAATTGAAGATTAGCAAAAAAAAAAAAATAAATAAATACAAAACGATGATGGCGGGGGGATTCGCAATGCGATGGATGCTCTATCCAACACGATTAATAGATTTTATATTTTCTTATTAATAAAAAAAAAAAAACATGTAGGTGTCAAATACAATTAACAAACAAGAATTGAAGAATTGAAGAAGAAGAAGAAGAAGTTTAATAATTTATTCGAATTTTGTGAATGTAAAATATATACATACATACATACATATAATGAATGGTGAATGAATGCTTTTATAGTTTTAGAAGATTATAAATTGAAATATACCCGCACAGAAACGCATTTTTGTTGCCATATATATGAATATATATAGATATAGATAGAGGTTTAACTGAATATACATTATTTTTTGAATATTGAAATATTCATAATAATAGTTTTTCATTAAAAACATTTGAATTAAATTAACGCCGATTAAATTTTCTCTTCAAATATAATATATATTCACCGCCATCAGATGAATATATACGTATATTTTGAATCAAAAACAAATTATAGCGTATATGATAATTTGTTTTTTTTTTTTTTTATTGCTATAACCGTTGATTTTAATTATTATTATAATTAATATTGATTATAAATATTCATATATTTATAATACTGCGGTATTAGCAAAATTAATTATTTATATCATTAACACGGTTGATTATGCGAGTTTTATGCAAAAAGAAGATTGATTTTCTATTAATATATAGGACATTTTCTACTTAAATAAAAATGTTCAGAGACTTCAAAAGATTGAATTTCTATTTGAAGTATAATTTCTAATTAAACAAAAATGTTCAAAGACTTCAAGAGATTGAATTCAAGATATCAGTAGAACATTTTCTACTAAAGTAAAAACGTTCAGAAACATCCCAAGATTGAATTTATATAAGTGGAAAATTTTCTACTTAAACAAAAGCGTTCACCGCCGACAACTTACCAATTGAATTTCTATCAGTAGAATACTTACGATACTTTAACAAAAACATTTTAGCAACTTCCGAGATTGATTTTCTATCAGAATGAAATTTTTCACTTGAATAACAACATTCAAAGATCTTCCAAGATTGATTTTCTATCAGAAAGAAATCTTCTTCTTTAACAAAAACGTTGAGATACATCCTAATATTTGAATTTCTATCAATGGGACATTTTCTGTTTTAAATAAAACGTTCAGAGACAGATTACGATTGAATTTCTATGTGTAGAAAATTTGGTACTTTAACAAAAACGTTCAGAGACAGTTTACTATTAAATTTCTTTCAGTAGAACAATTTTTACTTAAACAAAAATATTCAGAGAAGCTCAAGATTGATTTTTAATGGAAAAACTCTTTCTACATACATTTTCTAGTTAAACAAAAATGTTCAGAGACGTTCAAAGATTGAATTTATATCAGTTGAACATTTTCTATTAAAGTAAAAATGTTCAGAAACAGCCTAAGATTGAATTTATATATTATATAGAACATTTTCTACGTTAATAAAAGTGTGCAGAGACAGTTTAAGGTGAATTTTCTATAGGAAGGAAATTTTCTATTTGAACAAAAATATTCAGAAAAGCTCAATATTGATTGTTTATGCGAAAAAAAAATTTCTTCTTTAACAAAAACGTTCAGAGACATCCTAAGATTTGAATTTCTATCAATGGGACTTTTTCTGTTTTAAATAAAACGTTCAGAGACATCCTAAGATTTGAATTTCTATTATTGGGACATTTTCTGTTTTAAATAAAACGTTCAGAGACAGTTTACGATTGAAATTCTATCGGTAGGAAATCTTCTGCTTAAACAAAAACGTTCAGAGACATCCAAAGATTGAATTTCTATAAGTTGAAAATTTTGTACCTTAACAAAAATGTTCAGAGACAGTTTACGATTAAATTTCTTTCAGTAGAACAGTTTCTACTAAAACAAAAATATTCAGAGAAGCTAAAGATTGATTTTTAATGGAAAAAGTCTTTCTACATACATTTTCTAGTTAAACAAAAAAGTTCAGAGACCGCCAATGATTGAATTTCTATCAGTAGGACGTTTTCTACTAAAATAAAAACATTTAGAAACATCCTAAGATTGAATTTATATAAGTAGAACATTTTCTACGTTAATAAAAGTGTGCAGAGACAGTTTAAGGTGAATTTTCTATAGGAATTCAATTTTTTACTTAAACAAAAATGTTCAGAGAAGCTCAATATTGAATGAGTAAAAGAAAAATGCGAATAGAAAATTTCTACATTAACAAAAACATTCAGAGATCTTCCAAGATTGATTTTCTATCAGAAGGAAATCTTCTGCTTAAACAAAAACGTTCAGAGACATCCAAAGATTTGAATTTCTATCAATAGAAAATTTTCTGGTTTAAATAAAACGTTCAGAGACATCCAAAGATTGAATTTATATGAGTAGAAAATTTTGTACTTGAACAAAAACGTTCAGAGACAGTTTACTATTAAATTTCTTTCAGTAGAACTGTTTCTACTTAAACAAAAATGTTCAGAGACGTTCAAAGATTGATTTTTAATGGAAAAAGTCTTTCTACATACATTTTCTACTTAAACAAAAATATTTAGAGACGTTGAAAGATTGAATTTCTATCAGTAGGACGTTTTCTACTTAAGTAAAAACGTTCAGAAATAACCTAAGATTGAATTTATATTAGTAGAAAATTATATACTTTAACAAAAGTGTGCAGAGACAGTTTAAAGTGAATTTTCTATAGGAAGGAAATTTTCTACCTAAACCAAAACATCCAGAGATCTTCCAAGATTGATTTTCTATCAGAAGGAAATCTTCTGCTTAAACAAAAACGTTCAGAGACATCCAAAGATTGAATTTCTATAAGTTGAAAATTTTGTACCTTAACAAAAATGTTCAGAGACAGTTTACGATCAAATTTCTTTCAGTAGAACAATTTCTACTTAAACAAAAATGTTCAGAGACGTTCAAAGATTGAATTTCTATCAGTAGGACATTTTCTACTAAAGTAAAAACGTTCAGAAACATCCTAAGTTTGAATTTATATAAGTAGAACATTTTCTACGTTAATAAAAGTGTGCAGAGACAGTTTAAGGTGAATTTTCTATAGGAAGGAAATTTTCTACTTAAACAAAAATGTTCAGAGAAGCCCGCAATATTGATTGTTTATGCGAAAAGAAAATTTCTACTTTAACAAACACATTCAGAGATCTTCCAAGATTGATTTTCTATCAGAAAGAAATCTTCTTCTTTAACGAAAACGTTCAGAGACATCCTAAGATTGAATTTCTATTAATGGGACATTTTCTATTTTAAATAAAACGTTCAGAGACAGTTTACGATTGAAATTCTATCTGTAGCAAAATTTTGTACTTTAACAAAAACGTTCAGAGACATCCTAAGATTGATTTTCTTTCAGTAGAACAGCTTCAACTAATACAAAAATATTCATAGACCGCCAATGATTGATTATTTCTATCAGTATATATAATATATTCAATCCTATATTTGAACGAAATACATCTTTATAACATGGCTCATATTTAATCTAAAATCTATAATAATAATAATTATTATTAATTCCATCAATTATGACAATCATTTTTTTCTTTATTTCAATAAACCTATATTATATTATTCTATTCTATATATTATATCTATATGCGATCGCTTACCGAATATCGATCGGATCGAATATCGGGAGATTTTATAAAATACAATATCAGACCTTAAAAATTATCTCTATAAATTATAATTATAATTGAAAAAACTCACAAAATCATCAAGAGGTGATTGATAAAAACATGTACACGTTTAAAGGGGAATAATTTAATTAATTAATTAATTTATAATTAAAAATAAAAAGCAAAATTTTGTAAATAATTTAAAAAAAAAAAATGATTAATATAAATAAAATCATATATTTATTATATATATATTGACAATATTGTAAAAAAAAAATATAAATTAAAACAATTTATATAGATATATATATATATAAATATTTATTATATTAATTTTAATATTTAATATATAAGCTATATTTTATTTTAATTTTTTTCTTTTGTAGTCTTTATTACATAAAAAAAAAAACACACACACACACACAATAATAGTTTTAATATATATAAAATTAATATATAAATATTAAAAAATAAAAAAAAAAAGGATAAAATAAAAAAAAAAAGAGTTAACAAACAATAAAATGAATTAAATAATTAATAATTTTAAATGGGTATATAATTAAAAATTAAAAAAGAAATAAATGCTATAGAAATTAATAAAAATATCTATATCTATATAAATTATTATTATATAAATTTAAATATTATATTTAATTGCTATATAAACAAAAACGAAAAAAAACAATTCGATTTGCCAATCATTTTATTATAAAAATATATTATATATTAATTAAATCAATCCTGTTTTTATTGATTTTATTTTAATATATATTATATATATTATATATTATCTGTATCATATAAAAATTAAAAGTATATATATTTAAAAACATTTAAATTTAATTTAAAAGAAAAAAACAAAAATCAACAACTTCTTCTCATACAAAAACCTATATAATATTATTAAAAATTTTAAACAATATAAAGTAAAATGTTTTTTACTTTTTGTTGTATAAAAAAAAAATAATATACATAGACTATATATAAATATTATTTGTCTATAATTTAATTTATAAATTAATAAAAAGAAAAATAAATATTTAATAAATTATATAAGTTGTAAAATATTTATATATATATATATTAAAAAAAAAAACAAAACTATTTGAGTTACGAAACAAAATTCACAACAAAAAAAAAATGAAAACAAATCATTAATAAAAATTATGTAATTCATAAGATATAAAAAAAAATGTATGTATAAAAATTATTACTTTTAGTGAATTAAAAATTTATATTAGAAATAATAAAATTATAAATTAAATTCGCAAGAACGCCGATGAAGATATAAAAACATTTTGATAAAATAAAATCATATATATAGAAATTAAATTAATTAATATAAAATTATACTGAAAGAAAAAGAACTAACCAACTACTTCCTGGACGAATCAAAAAAAAAAAAATGAAATCCATAGACCAACGGTAATATATAAAGCAAGAGAACACGAACATCTGGTCCCCATGGACGGATTCTCATGGAGGCAAATACCATTACAATCATTTAATCACAAATTCAAATAAACAATAAACACTATTATAATTAAACACACTCCATAATTCATCAATCAATCAATCATTAGCCAAGCCAATTTTGTTATCATTAATCAGAATAATAAGAATCAAATTATTCAAACACTATATATCTATTTAAATTGGAAAAAAAAACAGCGCCAATGCATCCAATTGAAAGACCAAATAAAGCAATAACTCCAGGATCAGAAAGAAAAATTTTATACATATCATTTATAAACAACAATATCAATCAACTGAAAAATCAAAACAAAATCAAGGCCCATATAATATCCATAAAATTAATTCGATCAGTTGCAGTTCATAAACCAATAGGACTTGCTGAAAAATGTGTTAACCATAATTAGACACTATGATAATATCCGTGCAAAAGATACACATTCGATTGGCGAACTAAAAAGAAGGTTACCATTCAAGTGAAAACCCAGTTCAATTTAAACCACATTGATTGAAGAAACAAAGAGGTAAAACTCACTTTTACTACTGCAAAAAACAGGGATATTTTCCAACTGAAAGACCATAACTAAAACGTCCAAAATGAGAATTTACGTTACGCAAAGGTGAATTCAATCGTTTGCCGTTCATAAACCAAATAAATTAAATGATTATTGTACATACTTCGAGAAGATCAACTTTGGCATTTCCCCATAAAATTAAAGATAAATCATTACCTATTGTATTAGTAAAAATAATTCGATCCAATCAACCTAAGAATAAACGAGAGTCCGAACTAAGGAGAATATGGAAAAGAATATGGAAAGAATATGAAAAAAAATAAAAAGATTGTTTATATATAGTCCTAGTGTTGATCAAACAATAATATCAAATCAGCTAAATCATAGTCATCATCAAACATTTCATTTATAAAACTTGAGCTGGAATTTCTCGATATATTGAATAGAAAACGCAAACGATTGCCGTATTTGCCGGAAAATCGATGTTGCTATAAGATATTAATAATTTAAGAAAAATATAGTAAATTACACATTGAACGTCAATAAGAAACCACAATCGAATGGTAAGCATCCTGATAGATACAACAATAAGATGACAATGATAAATATCAAAAACTCAAGTGGTTCCCGATGTAAAAATTAAATCAAATACTACCTCTGTGTTGTTACTATGCATACGCAATCTGATAGAAGTTACTGTTGATCAAAACCAACGAAATTTTAACATGTAATATAAGGATTCAATTTCATTGTTGTCACATTTATAATGGATACAGTCGCATATATATGATAGTCCGAGTCACCGCATCCTGACAATATGTATCCATATAGTTGAAATCATCATAATGCCATTCATTCACCATTCACACATTCATGCACATTCACACACAGTACAAACATCAGATGAAAATTTTACATAAAATCATTGCTTTTAACATCACAACATATATAAGAAGGTAAATACAAATTCTTAACTGGCTAAACAACTTAATATGCAACAAACACCCAAATACTGTTTCCAGTGTAAAACATTTGATAAAATTATCCTGGCAAAAATAAATCATGGATTAAAGTACCAAGTGGCCACCTACCTCGCCCTCCTTCTACAATCAACAGGAATGTGGAATTATCATCGAACGATTCCTGCTAAAAACATGATAGGTGAGATATCATAAATTTCATAATGGTAAAGTTGTATGAAGACAAAATCTCATTATATAGTAATGGTTCTAACTCGGAGACCTCTAAAATAAGAATGTATTCGATTTGAATTGAATTACATTTGTATAAATTTATTAAGATCATTTTCGTTTTGGATTCTTATTGTTAGATAAACAAAAAAAAACGGAAATGGAATGATCAAAAGAAATTCAAATAACCTACACAAAATATCGGATTAATTCAGTTGAAAATGTGAGATCTTACAAAAGTAAAAAGAATGTTTAGATGCGATAATCTCTGATAATCCAATGAGAATCTACTAAATAGAATCTACAGAAAGGACATGGTGATAATGAAACAACAAAAAACGGTAATTATATTAAATGAAAAAGTTATTTTATTATCCATCAACATCAACAACAACCGCCCCCCCCCTTATTATTATTATTTAACCATAGAACAACTATTTTGACATAATTTTGCCAACAATGCGGTCAATTGTAATAATGAATTTTGACCATCAACAATACGTATATGCACTTCACCGATTTCCTTGATGAATGCCAATTTTAATTTTTCATTTATTTGGATTTTTTTACATACACGAAAAATATTTCCAATTATATCTTCGGCAGCGTATCCAAGACGCCATAATTTTAATAGAATCTTATACGCTCTATGAATATCACCGTCATTTGCACAATACATAAGCATATCCTGTATTAACATTGGATGTGGTTCATCACATACTTTAAATACATTTTCACTTGTTACATTACCATCATAACCGTTGGCCGTCGATTGGAGATTATTTAATGCTTGCCGTAAATCACCTTGGGCGGTAAATACAATTGCTTGTAAACCATTTTTATCATAGGTTAATTGTTCCCGTTGACAAATATCAATAATTTTGGCCAATACTTCGGCATCACTCAATTTGGAATAACGTAGAACGGCACAACGTGATTGTATTGGTTCAATAATTTTTTCACTTGTATTGCAGGCTAATGCAAAACGTGTTGTATTACTATAGATTTCCATTGTACGACGTAATGCTTGTTGGGCTCCCTCCGTCATACTATCCGCTTCATCTAAAATTACAATTTTATGACGACCATTCGGCAGAGTCACCTTCTGTTGGGCAAACATTTTAATTTTATTACGGACCACATCAATACCACGTTCATTGGATGCATTCAATTCGAGAACACCATCCCGAAAATATTCACCAAGTAGTATTCTGGCCAAACATAATATTGTTGTGGTTTTACCAACACCCGGTGGACCCTATATATATATATATATAGATTTCGCCCGGGATGGGAGATAGATAAACATTTTTTATATATAATTTGAATATGCGGAATATATGGTTAACATATATATAACATGAAGGGTTTATTATATTTCTATACTATCGGATGGGTATTTCAACAGTAACGTTGCTGGTAAGTACTAAAGTTAATAGGATAATAGGTTATTATAATTACCGCTATTAAAATATTCGGTGCATTTCCTTTGGCCGCAAAGATTTCCAAACGGCTAATTGTATCTTGATTACCAACAATATCGGAAAATGTTTGTGGTCGATATTTTTCAATCCTAATAATACCAAAATTTTACTTAAAATGTTTTTGTTTTTATAAATGAATTGTAATTTAATTAATTAATTAATTGGTTAATTCTGTTTTTACCATGGTAAATTTTTCTTTTTTGGTAAATCATCTTTTTTATTATTAGTTAATTTTGAACTTGGTCCAGCAGCAGCAGCAGCAGCAGCAGCATCCACATCATTTATTTCAATTTCCATAGAATTTTTAGTCATAATTATAATTTAATTTATTATTTTAATATTTAAATTAATAATTTGTTTATTTTTTTTACGATTAATTATTTGTTTACTATTTTTTTGTTTTTTTTTTATGTTTTACAGCGCGCTTTATTATTTATATTTGCGGTGAATGTTGCCGTATTTGCGAAAAATTGGTGAATTATCAAAAATAAATCAGCGAATTCAAAAATATCCATGGAATTTTCATGTGGATAAAAATAATCGGATAAATGAATGAATTTAGGCGATTTTAAATTCATAAAAAAAATAAAATAGAAATCGAAAAGATAAACAAATGAATGAAAAAAAAAAGCATGTGGCCTTAATAAATTTTTTATTATATTTTTTTGGCAGTCTCCTCCTCATTCGCATTCGCATTAGATTATTATTATTAGTAAAAAAATAATAGAAAGGTAATAATAATTTTTTTTTATTATTAATTTATTCTTTAATTAATTTTGAAAGTAATATTTTAATTAGATCAAATGGTTGATTGATTGATTGATTGATTTAAAATATAATTTAGCTGTAAAATTAATTAATTAAAATCATCATAATTTGTTTTTTTCTTTAGAATATCAACGAGTTTTGTTTCCAATCATAATAATAATTAAAGTCTACGGAATTTTGGTTATTCAATAAAAAAAAAATAAAAAACAAACAAATATTGATTAAACAACAAAAATATTATTTGTCAAGTACGTAACGTTGTTAATCGCTATTAAAAGAAAATTAAATTGTGTTCAGATAAAAATCCACTTGAAAAAAAGATGTGCATTAAATAAATATAGAATTTCGAAATTGCCCGATGATTAATTGAAAGCTATATAAATAATAATTTTCAATATCAATATTACTAATAAATGTATCCATTACGACACAATATGGACGAGGACACGGACAAGGATGGGAATGGGGATGGGGATGATATATTAACGGATGCAATACATGGTGAAATTCGTTTTCCAAAATATATTTACGAAATTATTGATACAGAGGAATTTCAACGTTTACGAAATATTAAACAATTGGGAACAACACATTTTGTATATCCATCGGCTAACCATACACGTTTTGAACATTGTCTTGGGTAATTATATACTTTTGTTTTTTTTTTGGGTTATATTTTTTGATTATATAGTGGTTTAATGTTTATTTATTTATTTATTTATAGAGTTTGTCATTTAGCCAATCAATTGCTAAATAATTTGGAGGAAAATTCTAATTTTACAATTGATCCATTACATAGAAAATGTGTAATTGTAAGTATTAATTATTAAAAATTAAAACATTTCAATTTGAGCAGTTTCCTTCAGGATCATAATTCGCATATGATCAATTTTCCCTCAGAGGAAAAGTTTCCTCTTAAACAAAATCCTTCAATACTTGCTCAAATATCATGAGTTTTAGATGCTTATTTAGGAGTTTGATTGTTGATAATGAACTTAGCTTTAGCCAAAACAAAAAAACAAATATAATTGTAAAATTGTATAATTAATAAATTATGATTTGTGTTTATATCTTCAAATAGATTGCTGGATTATTACATGATATTGGGCATGGACCATATTCACATGCTTGGGATCTTTTTGTACATACAATAACGGGAAATGATGAATGGAATGTATGTGTTAATGATTAATGATTTATATAATCCAGCAAATTTAATATCTAAATACTTTTGATTTGTTTTTTTTTCTTTAGCATGAAAACGTTTCATGTGCAATTGTTCGGAAATTATTTACGAATGAAGATGCTGGTGGTGTTGGTATACGATTATCAAAAGATGATACCGAACATGATTATGGTGTGAAATTAATTTGTGCTATAATTGTCGGTGGTGATTCAAATGAATATCCCGATGAGGATGCATATTTATTTGAGGTAATTTTAACAATAAAGTTTGCTACAAAACATTTGTATTTATGGACGGTGGATTCATTAAGATTTTAACCATTTATATTTTCAGATAATTAATAATAAATATTCAACAATTGATGTGGACAAATGGGATTACATTTTACGGGATATATTTTATTTGAAAAATGTTATTTTATTACCAACCGATTTTATAGAATTATTTAAACGTATGAATAATTTTTATTATATCAAAGTTTTTATCGGACGACGGTTGATTTTTCTATGTTGTTAAATGTTTCTTTGTTTTTTACTTTATTATTTATAGGAGTAAAATTAACAAAACATTTAGGAAAACAGCATATAAGTTATAATTGCCAGGATATCCAATTAATTACCCAATTATTTAATAATCGTACAAAATTACATTATTATTGTTATAAATCACCGAAAATTGAAATCATTGCACGAATGTAAGTTTTTATTCTGTCTTCAATCACAATTTATTCTGATTTATTCTAATTCCGCATATTTTAATTGGGTTCTTTTTCTCTTTTTAATTTTAGGATAACGGATATTTTAATAAGTGCTGAAACATCAGGATTTTTATTCAATGGGTGAGTGTCTTACAAATTTTATTTGAATTTGAAAAACCCCATGTTTGAATTGATAAAATGTAATCAATTATTTTTTGTGTTTTAATTATAGCATTAAAATGTCACAAATGCACGATCATTTAAATAATTATAAATATTTTGATGATACAATAATTCAAATGATTTATGCAGCATCAACAACAACAACAACAACAACAACAACAACATCAAATATCAATAAACAATTGGAAAATGCTAAAATGTTAATTAAACAATTAAAAACAAGAAAAATATATAAAACAATTAATGTCAGTACAATTGTTCAGTGCAATCCTGAAATGATTTACAATTATGCAGATTCAAAAGGATTTATTATTGATGATGGATCGCCACCAAATGGTTACAATTCGACAGAATTACTCATAAGAAAAAAGGAAAAATTACACGAAGTTAATCAATTGCTACCGATTATTGGTGATTTATATTCATTACCTCAACAAATTCTATTACACAATGATGAAAATGGGGACGTTCTCCTAAAAACGAATGAATTCAATAATGGAAATATAATACGAAAAATTATTTATTGTATTGATTAACAAAAAAAAAAAGAATAGGATTTGTAAATAAATAAAACACAAAACAAATTATGTAATTAATTTAAAAACAAAAAATATATTTATGTATATTAATTGATACCAAAAAAAAAAAAAATAATAAAAGATAATAAAATTAATTATTGGAATTTCGATTTTTAATTATTTCAAAACACCCCAAAAACACAAAACCTAATCCCATACGTGGTTCTATTTCTTTTTTTTTTTGGATATATGAAAATAAACGCCTTTGCGTATGTGAATTTTTATTAAATAATTAAATTCTATTCTTGATAATATATAAAATGTTTTTATCGCCTTTATTTACTATTTCATAAAGTCATCCAAAAAAAATACTATTTATTTCATGTATTCATATAACAAATATGTATGGTGGCACATCCATCACGACGAAGACCTCGGTTCGTAACCCATGTAGTTCACATTTTTTCACAAGCAAATTTCGACAGTAAATATTATTCAAATGAAAATGGAAAAGAAAAAGAAATAAATTTTTGCTTTTTTTTGCTAAAACGGTAAATGAAATACAAGAGTTAACTCTTGCATTTTTTTATTTCATGTCATCGTAGGGCAATGAAATTTTACAGTATTGTAGAGCATCCAATACTCTATCGTCTCCATAAATATGAACCCTGGAGATGGTCCACGAACACCAGGATCTGCCATTGAAAATCCATTTTTTTGCATTTTCACAACCCTATAACTTTTTTATTTTTTACCCAATTTTTATCGTTATACCTGCAATCGACAGGTATTTTAATTACCTTTCGATTGACATTAGTGCCATTATGATATCTGCCCTGGTTTGGTCAGGAAGCAGTACCAAACTTTGGACAATCCCATGCAGAGCTCAATTCCCGGATTTATTTCACTATGAAGGAGTTTCTTCATTTTAGAATTCATAACATCAATAGAAAGGCAAAAGATCAATCTTTCATTTAAAAATAGTCTGATAATTTTCCGATGAAAATTGTAGATTTTCCTTTAACATTGAAAAACCCCGATTTTCGATCAACTTCAAAGGTTAGTTCCAAAGGGATGAAATGAGATAATCAATTCCAGATCTCGGTGAATTAAAATAGAGGATATGAGACAACTTTTCACGTTGGTACGGTTCAGATAACTCTATTGGTTTCAGTACAGTGGTGTCCCAAAGTTGGGTCTACCTTGAAATTTCGAAAAATTTCAATTATCGCTCCTGGCCGTAATTTCAATGGGACAGAAAAGTGGTAAAACAAAAGTTGCTTGTATTTACCATGTCTATCACATATCTGAAGCCCAATTGCCTAACTTTAAAAAAGTCAAATTTTCCAATTTTTACAATTTTTTGAAAAAATGAGAAATTTTTTTTTTTTTTTTTTGTAATGGAAATCGAAAGGTATTATAATTAGTAGTAATTTTGATGTACAAAATGTTTCGATAGCCATTCGAGTTTTGCCAGTATTAATAAATTAATTATTTAATTTTCGTTTTCTTAATAAAATCGCCTTGGTCTGTAGCAGAAATCGTTGTTATTAAGCGAATTGCTAAATATTTTGTAACTCAACAGCATATGCAAAATATGTTAATGATTTTAATGCTATTTATTATTTGAAAAATCATAAATTTAATAAAAATAATTATCCCGATTGAAAACTCTTTTACAAAAATATGCTAAAAACAAATCTAATTTATTTTCAGTTCGTTTTTTAAATGGTTTTCTATCAGGAAACTTATTTGTTATTAAATTTATGACTTTTTTAATGATAAATAACTAATTTTAAATGATAAATAACTACTAATTATAGGATCTTTCGATTGCCATTAATAGAAAACAAATTGTTCATCATTTTTTCAAAAAATTGGAATAATTGAAACATTTGACTGTTTTAGAGTTACGATCATATTTTGGTCACTACTGTACTGAAAGAAATAGAGCTATCATAACCGTACTAGTGTCCAAAACATGTCTCATATTTCCTATTTTAATTCGCCGAAATTTGAAAATGATTACTTCATTTCATCCCGTAGTAGTCAACCTTTGAAGTTCATCGAAAATCCGGGATTTTCAATGTTATGGGAAAATCCACAATTTTCACGGTAAAATTATCGAACTATTTTTAAACGAAAGCTTAATCTTTTGTCTTTCCAATGCAGTAATAAATTTCAAAATGAAGCAGCTACTTAATATTTAAATAAATCATGATATAGAGCTCTGACCAAACCAGAGTAGATATCATAATGATACAAATATCAATGGAAAGGCAATCAAAATACCTATCATTGCACCGTAAAAATAGGATAAAAAAATAAAAAACTTACATGGTTATTAAAATGCGAAAAAAAAATTGATTTTCAATAGCAGCTTCATGACGTTCCTGCACGATCTCCGGGGTTCATATTTATGGATATTATAGAATATTGAACGATCAACAAATATTACCGTACGATGACATGATATAAAAAAATGCAAGAGTTAACTCTTGAATCGACGTTGTTCGCCTACAGCTCCAATTTACATATGAAGAATCTAAATTAATACAAAATAATAAGCATAAACTTGAATATAAATCCTTGATGATAGAATCTACAACAGTTTTATTTGATATATTACCTATTTATCTTTAATTTTCATCAGGATCAGCAACGGGGTTGCTGTTAAACAAAACGTACACAAATTTTTGAATGCTTTACATTATACCAATCAATTAAACGAACATTTTCAATCTAAATAGAAACATTTGGATAATAATAAAAGAAACACACACACATACGTTAATAAACGATTAACAAAATTATTGATTTGTGATTTGTTATTATAATAAACTTACCAGATCGATCTGTTAACAAAATAAAAAAGAACAGCGTTGATCTTTTACACAACAGTTTGCCGTGGTTTTTATGATAGCATCCAGTTTATTCGTCATAAAAGATCAATGTAAAATAATTGTAACTAATTGAATGGTATGGTCCAATCACTGATTAACGTTAAGCTTATGGCATATCTAATGAGATCCTTCCAAGGTCCAAAATTGACCAATAGCCGGCAGTTTAATCAAACAATTTTTTTATAGGCTTGTAAAATTTTATTGAATATTGCGGATCGTTTAAGACTCTATCTTTATCGTTGGGATGACACTAAAAATATACAAATAAATAATTATATTAATTTTAAATGAAAATATTAACAAATTTTTAATTTATTTATATAAATATTTTTTTATAGGTTATGTGAAATGTTTTGATATAGAATTTGAACAAATTAAAGTCACTCTATTTGTACCGAGAGCATAGTACATTAAAAGGGATTAATAGAATTAATTAAATAACATTCCTTTTTTTTTAATTAATTAAAATAATTAACATAATATACCTTTTCTTTTTCATAGAACAATAAAAACAAATGTAAAACATTACGAAATTCAATTTTAACCTCACAACTGCGACAACGAATGTTAAAAATTAACAAATCACAACATATTTATTATTACCAGCCCACAAAATTCACTTTATACTTAAAAATAACACCATTTGTACAGCCACACCATTATCGTATTAGAATTTTTAATTAATAATTAAGTATTTATATAATAAATTAATTAAACTCCTTCTATTTTTATTTTAATTGCACAAAAAAAAAAACAAATAATTTTATGTAAACAAACAAATAGCAATGGCCGACACAATAAAATCCAATGTGACATCTGACAGTATGAAAATGGCTTCCAAATACACGATCTTTCCCGAACATCGGTAGCGGTTACTTATCGATACTCGTTACTTTATAAATGTCGCTCGGATTTTGAATGAAAAAATATTAGAATACAACCACAAATATTTTTAAAATAAACCTCCTAAATGTTAATTAAATTTAATAAATTTTTTATTATTATTATGTTATTTATTTATTTATATTTTCGTTAGTTCATTGTCACCCGAACGTAAAAGAACGCGTTGTCCAACAAAAGAAAATTTAATTAATTAAATAAAACTGATCCAAAAAATACAAAATGGGCTGCAAAAATATTATTAAAATATTGCGGATTGTTGGACAAATTATTTGGAATCGAAATTGCGGTGAAAATTTGTTCAGTCATTAAATTAGTGATTGGAAATTCTGTGACCTGTGAAAGTTGCATAAATTGGTAAATGGTTTTATAAATTAATTTAATACTCACAACAAATTCGGGAACCAATTGATTGAAATGCTTTAATGTATTTCAGTGCGTGTTAAAGGTAAAACTTTAATTAGCGTCTCGCATAATAACAAAACCATCACCGACTCGGCATCCTACAAATGATGAATTATGCCGGCAGTTAAAATTCATGTTGTTGATTCGTTAGCGCAATTATATCAATGATGCTTTCAATAGTTTTCCAATTTTAAGGTATAGTTTAATTAGAATTGAATTTTTAAATCAGAAAAAAATTTATTAATTCATACCTTGCTTTTTCCCAAATTTCAGGTCGTTGAATTTCCAATTAATAATTTCGGATTGTCTAAATTTTCACTGCAATTTCTATTCCAAATAATTTGTCCAACGATCCACAATATTTTAATAATATTTTTGCAGCCCATTTTATATTTTTTGGATCAGTTTTCTTTAATTAATTAAATTTTCTTTTGCTGGACAACGCGTTCTCTAACCTTCGAATGACAATGAAGAATGAACTAATGAAAATATAAATAACAAAATAATAATAAAAAATTTATTTAAAATTTAACTAACATTTAGGAGGTTTATTTTAAAAATATTTGTGGTTGTATTCTAATATTTTTTCATTCAAAACGCGAGCGACATTTATAAAGTAACGAGTATCGATAAGTAACCGCTACCGATGTTCGGGAAAGATCGTGTATTTGGAAGCCATTTTCATACTGTCAGATGTCACATTGGATTTTATTGTGTCGGCCATTGCTATTTGTTTGTTTACATAAAATTATTTGTTTTTTTTTTTGTTCAATTAAAATAAAAATATAACAATTTTAATTAATTTATTATATAAATACTTAATTATTAATTAAAAATTATTATACGATAATTGTGTAGCTGTAAAAATGGTGTTATTTTTAAGTATAAAGTGAATTTTGTGGGCTGGTAATAATAAATATGTAGTGATTTGTTAATTTTTAACATTCGTTGTCGCAGTTGTGAGGTTAAAATTGAAAATCGTAATGTTTTACATTTGTTTTTTTTAGTTCTATAAAAAAGAAAAGGTATATTATTTTAATTAATTTAATTAATTAAAAAAAAAGAATGTTATTTAATTAATTCTATTAATCTGTTTTAATGTACTATGCTCTCGGTACAAATAGAGTGACTTTAATGTGCTCAAATCCTATATCAAAACATTTCACATAACCTATAAAAAAATATTTATATAAATAAATTAAAAATTTGTTAATATTTTGATTTAAAATTAATATAATTATTTATTTGTATATTTTTAGTGGCATCCCAACGATAAAGATAGAGTCTTAAACGATCCGCAATATTCAATAAAATTTTACAAGCCTATAAAAAAATTGTTTGATTAAACTGCGGGCTATATTGGTCAATTTTGGACCTTGGAAAGATCTCATTAGATATGCCATAAGCTTAACGTTAATCAGTGATTGGAACATACCATCATACAATTAGTTTCAATTATTTTAAGTTGATCTTTTATGATGTATAAACTGGATGCCATCATAAAAACCACGGCAAACTGGTGTGTATAAGATCAACGCTCTTCTTTTTATTTTGTTAACAGATATATCTGGTAAGTTTATTATAATGTCAAGTCACAAATCAATAATTTTTGTTAATCATTTATTAACGTGTGTGTGTGTGTTTCTTTTATTATTATCCAAACATTTCTATTTAGATTGAAAATGTTCGTTAAATTGATTGATATAATGTAAAACATCCGAAAATTGTGTATGTTTTGTTTAACAGCAACCCCCGCGTTGCTGATCGCGATGAAAATTAAAGAAACATAGGTAATATATCAAATAAAACTGTTGTAGATTCTATGATCAAGGATTTATATTCAAGTTTATTCTTATTATTTTATATTCATTTAGATTCTTCATACGTAAATTGGAGGTGTAGGCGAACAACGTCGATTTAAGAGTTAACTCTTGCATTTTTTTATATCATGTCATCGTGAAGCAATATTGTAGATCATCCAATATTCTATAATATCCATAAATATGAACCCCGGAGATCGTGCAGGAACGTCATGAAGCTGCCATTGAAAATCATTTTTTTTTCGCATTTTAATAACCATGTAAGTTTTTTGTTTTTTTATCCTATTTTTACGGTTACATGTGCAATCGATAGGTATTTTGATTGCCTTTCCATTGATATTTGTATCATTATGATATCTATCCTGGTTTGGTCAGAGCTCTATATCATGATTTATTTAAATATTAATTAGCTGCTTCATTTGGAAATTTATTACTCCATTGGAAAGACAAAAGATTAAGCTTTCATTTAAAAATAGTTCGATAATTTTACCGTGAAAATTGTGGATTTTCCCATAACATTGAAAATCCCGGATTTTCGATCAACTTCAAAGGTTGATTAATACGGGATGAAAATTTCAAACTTCGGTGAATTAAACTAGGAAATATGAGACTTGTTTTGGACACTAGTACGGTTATGATAGCTCTATTTCTTTCAGTACAGTACTGACCAAAATATGATCGTAACTATAAAATAGTGGAATGTTTCAATTATTCCAATTTTTTGAAAAAATGATGAACAATTTGTTTTCTATTAATGGCAATCGAAAGATCCTATAATTAGTAGTTATTTATCCTTTAAAATTAGTTGTTTATCATTAAAAAAGTCATAAATTTAATAAAAAATAAGTTTCCTGATAGCAAACCATTTAAAAAACTAACTGAAATTAAATTAGATTTGTTTTTAGCATATTTTTGTAAAAGAGTTTTTAATCAGGAACATTATTTTTATTAAATTTATGATTTTTCAAATAATAAATAGCATTAAAATCATTAACATATTTTGCATATGCCGTTGAGTTACAAAATATTTCGCAATTCGCTTAATAAAAACGATTTCTGCTAAATACCAAGGCGATTTTATTAGGAAAACAAAAATTAAATAATTAATTTATTAATACTGGGAAAACGCGAATGGCTACCGAAACATTTTGTACATCAAAATTACTACTAATTATAATACCTTTCGATTCCCATTAAAAAAAAAAAAAAAAAAATTCTCATTTTTTCAAAAAATTGTAAAAATTGGAAAATTCGACTTTTTTAAAGTTAGGCAATTGGGCTTCAGATATGTGATAGACATGGTAAATACAAGCAACTTTTGTTTTACCACTTTTCTGTCGCATTGAAATTACGGCCAGGAGCGATAATTGAAATTTTTCGAAATTTCAAGGTAGACCCAACTTTGGGACACCACTGTACTGAAACCAATAGAGTTATCTGAACCGTACCAGCGCGAAAACTTGTCTCATATCCTCTATTTTAACTCACCGAAATCTGGAATTGATTATCTCATTCCATCCCTTTGGAACTAACCTTTGAAGTTGATCGAAAATCGGGGTTTTTCAATGTTAAAGGAAAATCTACAATTTTCATCGGAAAATTAACGGACTATTTTTAAATGAAAGATTGATCTTTTGCCTTTCCATTGATGTTATAAAATTTAAAATGAAGCAACTCCTTCATAGTGAAATAAATCCGGGAATAGAGCTCTACATGGGATTGTCCAAAGTTTGGTACTGCTTCCTGACCAAACCAGGGCAGATATCATAATGGCTCTAATATCAATCGAAAGGTAATTAAAATACCTGTCGATTGCAGGTATAACGGTATAAATTGGGTAAAAAATAAAAAAGTTATAGGGTTTTGAAAATGCAAAAAAATGGATTTTCAATGGCAGATCCTGGTGTTCCTGGACCATCTCCAGGGTTCATATTTATGGAGACGATAGAGTATTGGATGCTCTACAATACTGTAAAATTTCATTGCCCTACGATGACATGAAATAAAAAAATGCAAGAGTTAACTCTTGTATTTCATTTACCGTTTTAGCAAAAAAAAAGCAAAAATTTATTTCTTTTTCTTCCTTTTCCATTTTCATTTGAATAATATTTACTGTCGAAATTTGCTTGTGAAAAAATGTGAACTACATGGGTTACGAACCGAGGTCTTCGTCGTGATGGATGTGCCACCATACATATTTGTTATATGAATACATGAAATAAATAGTATTTTTTTTGGATGACTTTATGATGTAGTAAATGAAGGCGATAAAAATGTTTTATATATTATCAGCAATATAATTTTATTATTTAATAAAAATTCACATATGCCAAGGCGTTTATTTTAATACTTTGAATTTGAAACTATATAAAGTTTTTAAATTACATTTTATGAAATCATTCAAATGTTATGATCTTGAATTACGTTGTTTTTTTTTGAGACAGAATCATTTTTAATAGGGAAAAAACGAGGATTAGTTTTAGGAATATAAATTAATTAAAATTAAACAATTGATTTTTATTATTTAAATAAATAAATTGATTTTTTATTTAAATCTTTTTTTTGTTTTTTTTTTTGAATTTTTATAGGGTACATTTACAATGTTTTTTTTTTTTTAGATCTTATAAATTAATGGTTTTTCTTTTATTTTTCTTAATTTTCTATATATGTACTTATATACTAAATTTTGTTGTTGGTCTTTTAAAACGGCAGCAGTCGCACATCTTGGGTATTTATTTTGTTTATATATTATCATCTTATTTGTATATAGGTTCGGATTAGTGGAATGATATGTATTTTTTTTATTTATACAAATATGTGTTTTAGTTAATCATTAATAAATGATCTGTTTTGAGGTATTGTAAATATTATAATAATTAATTATCCCTCTTTTAATTTTTTTGCATTTTAATAGTTGTATTTATTTACAATTACACAATAAATTTGTTTTATATAATATATATCTATATAGAGTTTGACTCTCTTTGTACACGAAAAATTGAAAATAAATTAAAATTCAGACACGAAATTGGGATGATTAAAATAAAAAAAAAGGAATATTTCGTTATATTACTGTGTCTGAATAATGCTATTAAATTTTGTTTGTTATAATTCATTTGACATTTTCGCATTTACTTTTATCTATATATCTTATATAGTTTATATATCTTTTTTTATAACATTTTTTTTTGTCCATTTGATAATAATAATAATAATAATAATAAAATAATAATTAAATTATTATAAATTAATGTAATTTCAAATCAAATATATTTTTTCCAAATCATTTTAATGGTAAATTGACGGCCAAATATTGTTTATGTAATCGTTGTTTACAAAATTGATAAAATTCAATTTCACGTGTAAAATTCTTACGAACAATATCCTTAACATATTCGCTGACCGGTGGTTTAAATGAATTTCTATTTATTCGATTGAAATTATTCGTTTCATCTGTAATAAAGAAAGAAAAATAAAGAAAAATTATTAATAAGTATTTGTTTTTATTTGTATTAAATGTCTGAATGATAGAATCACGAGGAAACAATAGGAATCTTTTTTAAATCTTAAGAGAATAGTTAGGGAGCTATAAAATGAACTGGGTCAACTATTCAACGGAACATCTCTATGTTAAATACGATATAAAAGGCAGGGGAAGTCACAAAGAATTCATTGCAATTGTGGTTGAAGAATTATTGGTAGGAATATCAATTCAGATTTGTTTATTTTTGGTTTTCCAACGGTTTACGATTATTAATAACAATATATAAAAGTATAAAGTCACACTTACCATAATAGGTGTCAAAGGCCCCCTTAAAAAATCTCGGAATATATTTTTCAAATACTGATAGTGTTGTATTTAAATCTTCTAATACACCAACAACAGCATATTGACTTTCAACAGCATGTTTTGCCCTTTCCAAAGCTCCTTCAGTATTAAATGGTCTATGGTAAAATGTATACAATGAAATGATTATAATAAATATTAAATTACCATATACATTTATTTGTTTTTTTTTTTTAAATTAAATAACATTTTAAAAATATTTAAATTGAATTTTGCAATTAAATAACATTTTGCATAATTTTAAATTAGTTTTTTTAAAAATCAAATAATAAAACCATTTAAAAAAATATGTAAATTTGCTAAAAAAATAAAAAATTAAAACAAACGAAAACGCAACCTTGTCGCGCCCGCCCCCACAAAATAAACAATTTGGCGATCTTTGTCAAAAAAAAATAAAATAATAACAAATATATCTATTATTTAAAAAAGAAATTGAAATTAATGTATCTTACGTGCATTCATGATCATGTCCACAGAAAAATAAACTTTGTCGTCGATGATCACCGATTCCTTCATGAGTTTCACCTTGCGTATAGGTACATTCACGATCGCCCCGTACAACACACGTTTCAAAATCTTTACGTAACCAACGTGGATCGGGTAATGGTAAATCCGGAAATGCTTGTTTACGTTCAACATAATACCATGGTGCTCGTACATAATAATACCAACTTATTACCCGTTCAATTGGATCACGTACAATATTCACATAAATCGGTGTTGGTAAATTGAATCTATATGAATATGTGAAAACATTTATTAATTATTCTTTAAGCGATAATCAATAAATTATGTAATCAAATCCCTGTTATTACAACTTACTTTGTAAAATTTGTAAAGCAAACATGTTTTACATATACAGATGGTGATGGTAATTCAGTTATCATATCGGCTAATTCTTGCTGTTGATCCGGTGCCAATCGTATTGTTTCAACGCGTTGTACAGCATCCCGATGAAAATTAAAATTATTTCTTGCTGACAATCGTCTCAACAATTCCATAAATGTTTGGCTGCCAACCTAATAAAAAAAATTGAAAAAAAAAACATCTTTTTTCATTGGCTTTCATATGAATTTTCCGAGATTTTCCAATTTTAAACAAAAATATAACATATTTTTGAATGGAAAATTAATGAAAATATACGATATAATAAAATTATTGTAACTTTCGAACCAGTAAACCTTAGGAAATGAATAGACCATCGAAAGAAAGGTATTTCTTCGCTCTTTAAGAATAAAATCATTTTGTATAAAATTTCAACGGAAATCCTATTGAAAAATGCAATCATTTGACAAAATTGGTCAATACTCCTGCATTTTCCAAAAGCACCAATCAATTTTATTGCATATTTAAAAAGATCATGAAGAATTACTAAAGGTCTCCTAACATCACTTCAGTCGCTTTCATATGAATTTTCCGAGATTTTCCCAATTTTAAAACAAAATATAACATGGAAAATTAATGAAAATATACGATATAATAAAATTATTGTAACTTTCGAACCAGTAAGCCTTACGAAATGAATATACCATCGAAAGAAAGGTATTTCTTCGCTCTTTAAGAATAAAATCATTTTGTATAAAATTTCAACGGAAATTGTATTGAAAAATGCAATAATTTGACAAAATTGGTCAATACTCCTGCATTTTCCAAAAGCACCAATCAATTTTATTGCATATTTAAAAAGATCATGAAGAATTACTAAAGGTCTCCTAACATCACTTCAGTGGCTTTCATATGAATTTTCCGAGATTTTCCCAATTTTAAACCAAAATATAACATGGAAAATTAATGAAAATATACGATATAATAAAATTATTGTAACTTTCGAACCAGTAAACCTTACGAAATGAATAGACCATCGAAAGAAAGGTATTTCTTCGCTCTTTAAGAATAAAATCATTTTGTATAAAATTTCAACGGAAATCGTATTGAAAGATGCAATCATTTGACAAAATTGGTCAATACTCCTGCATTTTCCAAAAGCACCAATTAATTTTATTGCATAATTAAAAAGATCATAAAGAATTACTAAAGGTCACCTAACATCACTTCAGTGACTTTCATATGAATTTTCCGAGATTTTCCCAATTTTAAACCAAAATATAACATGGAAAATTAATGAAAATATACGATATAATAAAATTATTGTAACTTTCGAACCAGTAAACCTTACGAAATGAATAGACTATCGAAAGAAAGGTATTTCTTCGCTCTTTAAGAATAAAATCATTTTGTATAAAATTTCAACGGAAATCGTATTGAAAAATGCAATCATTTGACAAAATTGGTCAATACTCCTGAATTTCCTAAAAGCACCAATCAATTTTATTGCATATTTAAAAAGATCATGAAGAATTACTAAAGGTCTCCTAACATCACTTTAGTGGCTTTCATATGAATTTTCAGAGATTTTCCCAATTTTAAACCCAAATATAACATGGAAAATTAATGAAAATATACGATATAATAAAATTATTGTAACTTTCGAACCAGTAAACCTTACGAAATGAATAGACTATCGAAAGAAAGGTATTTCTTCGCTCTTTAAGAATAAAATCATTTTGTATAAAATTTCAACGGAAATCGTATTGAAAAATGCAATCATTTGACAAAATTGGTCAATACTCCTGCATTTTCCAAAAGCACCAATCAATTTTATTGCATATTTAAAAAGATCATGAAGAATTACTTAAGGTCTCCTAACATCACTTTAGTGGCTTTCATATGAATTTTCAGAGATTTTCCCAATTTTAAACCAAAATATAACATGGAAAATCAATGAAAATATACGATATAATAAAATTATTGTAACTTTCGAATCAGTAAACCTTACGAAATGAATAGACTATCGAAAGAAAGGTATTTCTTCGCTCTTTAAGAATAAAATCATTTTGTATAAAATTTCAACGGAAATCGTATTGAAAAATGCAATCATTTGACAAAATTGGTCAATACTCCTGCATTTTCCAAAAGCACCAATCAATTTTATTGCATATTTAAAAAGATCATGAAGAATTACTAAAGGTCTCCTAACATCACTTCAGTGGCTTTCATATGAATTTTCCGAGATTTTCCCAATTTTAAACCAAAATATAACATGGAAAATTAATGAAAATATACGATATAATAAAATTATTGTAACTTTCGAACCAGTAAACCTTACGAAATGAATAGACCATCGAAAGAAAGGTATTTCTTCGCTCTTTAAGAATAAAATCATTTTGTATAAAATTTCAACGGAAATCGTATTGAAAAATGCAATCATTTGACAAAATTGGTCAATACTCCTGCATTTTCCAAAAGCACCAATCAATTTTATTGCATATTTAAAAAGATCATGAAGAATTACTTAAGGTCTCCTAACATCACTTTAGTGGCTTTCATATGAATTTTCAGAGATTTTCCCAATTTTAAACCAAAATATAACATGGAAAATCAATGAAAATATACGATATAATAAAATTATTGTAACTTTCGAATCAGTAAACCTTACGAAATGAATAGACTATCGAAAGAAAGGTATTTCTTCGCTCTTTAAGAATAAAATCATTTTGTATAAAATTTCAACGGAAATCGTATTGAAAAATGCAATCATTTGACAAAATTGGTCAATACTCCTGCATTTTCCAAAAGCACCAATCAATTTTATTGCATATTTAAAAAGATCATGAAGAATTACTAAAGGTCTCCTAACATCACTTCAGTGGCTTTCATATGAATTTTCCGAGATTTTCCCAATTTTAAACCAAAATATAACATGGAAAATTAATGAAAATATACGATATAATAAAATTATTGTAACTTTCGAACCAGTAAACCTTACGAAATGAATAGACCATCGAAAGAAAGGTATTTCTTCGCTCTTTAAGAATAAAATCATTTTGTATAAAATTTCAACGGAAATCGTATTGAAAGATGCAATCATTTGACAAAATTGGTCAATACTCCTGCATTTTCCAAAAGCACCAATTAATTTTATTGCATAATTAAAAAGATCATAAAGAATTACTAAAGGTCACCTAACATCACTTCAGTGACTTTCATATGAATTTTCCGAGATTTTCCCAATTTTAAACCAAAATATAACATGGAAAATTAATGAAAATATACGATATAATAAAATTATTGTAACTTTCGAACCAGTAAACCTTACGAAATGAATAGACTATCGAAAGAAAGGTATTTCTTCGCTCTTTAAGAATAAAATCATTTTGTATAAAATTTCAACGGAAATCGTATTGAAAAATGCAATCATTTGACAAAATTGGTCAATACTCCTGAATTTCCTAAAAGCACCAATCAATTTTATTGCATATTTAAAAAGATCATGAAGAATTACTAAAGGTCTCCTAACATCACTTTAGTGGCTTTCATATGAATTTTCAGAGATTTTCCCAATTTTAAACCAAAATATAACATGGAAAATTAATGAAAATATACGATATAATAAAATTATTGTAACTTTCGAACCAGTAAACCTTACGAAATGAATAGACTATCGAAAGAAAGGTATTTCTTCGCTCTTTAAGAATAAAATCATTTTGTATAAAATTTCAACGGAAATCGTATTGAAAAATGCAATCATTTGACAAAATTGGTCAATACTCCTGCATTTTCCAAAAGCACCAATCAATTTTATTGCATATTTAAAAAGATCATGAAGAATTACTTAAGGTCTCCTAACATCACTTTAGTGGCTTTCATATGAATTTTCAGAGATTTTCCCAATTTTAAACCAAAATATAACATGGAAAATCAATGAAAATATACGATATAATAAAATTATTGTAACTTTCGAATCAGTAAACCTTACGAAATGAATAGACTATCGAAAGAAAGGTATTTCTTCGCTCTTTAAGAATAAAATCATTTTGTATAAAATTTCAACGGAAATCGTATTGAAAAATGCAATCATTTGACAAAATTGGTCAATACTCCTGCATTTTCCAAAAGCACCAATCAATTTTATTGCATATTTAAAAAGATCATGAAGAATTACTAAAGGTCTCCTAACATCACTTCAGTGGCTTTCATATGAATTTTCCGAGATTTTCCCAATTTTAAACCAAAATATAACATGGAAAATTAATGAAAATATACGATATAATAAAATTATTGTAACTTTCGAACCAGTAAACCTTACGAAATGAATAGACCATCGAAAGAAAGGTATTTCTTCGCTCTTTAAGAATAAAATCATTTTGTATAAAATTTCAACGGAAATCGTATTGAAAAATGCAATCATTTGACAAAATTGGTCAATACTCCTGCATTTTCCAAAAGCACCAATCAATTTTATTGCATATTTAAAAAGATCATGAAGAATTACTTAAGGTCTCCTAACATCACTTCAGTGGCTTTCATATGAATTTTCAGAGATTTTCCCAATTTTAAACCAAAATATAACATGGAAAATCAATGAAAATATACGATATAATAAAATTATTGTAACTTTCGAATCAGTAAACCTTACGAAATGAATAGACTATCGAAAGAAAGGTATTTCTTCGCTCTTTAAGAATAAAATCATTTTGTATAAAATTTCAACGGAAATCCTATTGAAAAATGCAATCATTTGACAAAATTGGTCAAAACTCTTGCATTTTCCAAAAGCACCAATCAATTTTATTGCATATTTAAAAAGATCATGAAGAATTACTAAAGGTCTCCTAACATCACTTCAGTGGCTTTCATATGAATTTTCCGAGATTTTCCCAATTTTAAACCAAAATATAACATGGAAAATTAATGAAAAAATACGATATAATAAAATTATTGTAACTTTCGAACCAGTATGCCATACGAAACGAATAGGACATCGAAAGAAAGGTATTTCTTCGCTCTTTAAGAATAAAATCATTTTGTATAAAATTTCAACGGAAATCCTATTGAAAAATGCAATCATTTGACAAAATTGGTCAAAACTCTTGCATTTTCCAAAAGCACCAATCAATTTTATTGCATATTTAAAAAGATCATGAAGAATTACTAAAGGTCTCCTAACATCACTTCACTGGCTTTCATATGAATTTTCCGAGATTTTCCCAATTTTAAACCAAAATATAACATGGAAAATTAATGAAAATATACGATATAATAAAATTATTGTAACTTTCGAACCAGTAAACCTTACGAAATGAATAGACCATCGAAAGAAAGGTATTTCTTCGCTCTTTAAGAATAAAATCATTTTGTATAAAATTTCAACGGAAATCGTATTGAAAAATGCAATCATTTGACAAAATTGGTCAATACTCCTGCATTTTCCAAAAGCACCAATCAATTTTATTGCATATTTAAAAAGATCATGAAGAATTACTAAAGGTCTCCTAACATCACTTCAGTGGCTTTCATATGAATTTTCCGAGATTTTCCCAATTTTAAACCAAAATATAACATGGAAAATTAATGAAAAAATACGATATAATAAAATTATTGTAACTTTCGAACCAGTATGCCATACGAAACGAATAGGACATCGAAAGAAAGGTATTTCTTCGCTCTTTAAGAATAAAATCATTTTGTATAAAATTTCAACGGAAATCCTATTGAAAAATGCAATCATTTGACAAAATTGGTCAAAACTCTTGCATTTTCCAAAAGCACCAATCAATTTTATTGCATATTTAAAAAGATCATGAAGAATTACTAAAGGTCTCCTAACATCACTTCAGTGGCTTTCATATGAATTTTCCGAGATTTTCCCAATTTTAAACCAAAATATAACATGGAAAATTAATGAAAATATACGATATAATAAAATTATTGTAACTTTCGAACCAGTATGCCATACGAAACGAATAGGACATCGAAAGAAAGGTATTTCTTCGCTCTTTAAGAATAAAATCATTTTGTATAAAATTTCAACGGAAATCCTATTGAAAAATGCAATCATTTGACAAAATTGGTCAAAACTCTTGCATTTTCCAAAAGCACCAATCAATTTTATTGCATATTTAAAAAGATCATGAAGAATTACTAAAGGTCTCCTAACATCACTTCAGTGGCTTTCATATGAATTTTCCGAGATTTTCCCAATTTTAAACCAAAATATAACATGGAAAATTAATGAAAATATACGATATAATAAAATTATTGTAACTTTCGAACCAGTAAGCCTTACGAAACGAATAGACCATCGAAAGAAAGGTATTTCTTCGCTCTTTAAGAATAAAATCATTTTGTATAAAATTTCAACGGAAATCGTATTGAAAAATGCAATCATTTGACAAAATTGGTCAATACTCCTGCATTTTCCAAAAGCACCAATCAATTTTATTGAATATTTAAAAAGATCATGAAGAATTACTAAAGGTCTCCTAACATCACTTCAGTGGCTTTCATATGAATTTTCCGAGATTTTCCCAATTTTAAACCAAAATACAACATGGAAAATTAATGAAAATATACGATATAATAAAATTATTGTAACTTTCGAACCAGTAAGCCTTACGAAACGAATAGACCATCGAAAGAAAGGTATTTCTTCGCTCTTTAAGAATAAAATCATTTTGTATAAAATTTCAACAGAAATCGTATTGAAAAATGCAATCATTTGACAAAAATGGTCAATACTCCTGCATTTTCCAAAAGCACCAATCAATTTTATTGCATATTTAAAAAGATCATGAAGAATTACTAAAGGTCTCCTAACATCACTTCAGTGGCTTTCATATGAATTTTCCGAGATTTTCCCAATTTTAAACCAAAATATAACATGGAAAATTAATGAAAATATGCGATATAATAAAATTATTGTAACTTTCGAACCAGTAAGCCTTACGAAACGAATAGACCCTCGAAAGAAAGGTATTTCTTCGCTCTTTAAGAATAAAATGATTTTGTATAAAATTTCAACGGAAATCGTATTGAAAAATACAATCATTTAACAAAATTGGTCAATACTCCTGCATTTTCCAAAAGCACCAATCAATTTTATTGCATATTTAAAAAGATCATGAAGAATTACTAAAGGTCTCCTAACATCACTTTAGTGGGTTTCATATGAATTTTCCGAGATTTTCCAATTTTAAACAAAAATATAACATGGAAAATTAATGAAAATATACGATATAATAAAATTATTGCAACTTTCGAACCAGTAAACCTTACGAAATGAAAAGACTAGACCATATCGATAGTAATGTAATATTATATAAATTATATAAAAAAAAAAGTTTTTGCACTTACCTTTGGGACTCTATTGAAAAACACAACATTTATTCCGGCTCGTCTTGTATTATTAAGTTCAACGGCACTTAACGTTTGCATCTATATAGCGAAAAATACAAAAAGCATTATTAATAAATTGTATTTTTTTTCTTTTAAAATAATTTATATAAATAAAAGTAAAAACTATATATAATAAGAATTTTTAATTCAGTTTAATTTTTGTTAGAATTTATAATTTATAAAGTATGATTAATAAAATAAAAATTTTATTCACGGTTTTTGATTTATATAACAATTTCATTTTTATTTATAATTTTTATGTTTTTTTTTAATTTGCCATTTACGATTTTGCTACTTATAAATTCAAATAAAAATCATATGATATTATAAGTAAAAAAAAATTAAAAGTTCAAGTAGAAGAAGAAGAAATCGTTAATATACAACTTCTTATTGGATTGATATTCATTTTTTTTTTTAACCATTTATAATAAATGAGGTGGATTTTTTTTCAATTGGAATTTGATTTTTGACGAGCTAAAAATAACTCAACCAAATCTGTCACAAAAGATTATATGTATATATATGGATAATTTTTTTTTAAATTAAACATTTTAATATATTTATAAAATTAACTATATATATGTACATATAGTATATTGAATACGACGCACAGAGACACATCATAATATATAGAGATACTTGATAATATTTATTTAATCGATTTCACCAACAACTAATTTTTTTTTACATTTGTTTATATATTCATTATATATTTTTTAAGTTGTATTTGTTTAGTATTATTTTTACACAAATTCATATATATTTAAAAATATATCGTACATTTTTTTTTTGTAACATCAATTATTTGTGTATATTTAAAATTTGTCATAATATTGACTTTTTATAAAAAAAAAAAAAAAAATACAGCGACGATGATGATGAATGAAATACATCATTTAAGACACTAAATAAAAATTCACTATATATAGATTATTCAATATGATTAAGTGTTTTGTTGAGATTATTGTATTAGTAGATACACATTTTAGAAAATGAAATTCTATTGTTATATTTATATATATTAATTACACATTTATGACGATGTGTCAATAAATGGTATTTTTAAGATGAATATTTCTTTATTATATTTATATGGAATTGAATTTATAAGTATATTTGATTCGTCATTCTTTCAACACTGTTCTTTTAAAAGCGATATAGAAACTCAATAATAAAAACGTTCTTGGTCACAAGTAATAAATTTTAATCAATTCAGACAAGTTTATTTGTCTATTGATGAAATAATAGACCGTTCACTGACTATTCAGAGAAAAACTATTCTTAATCATAACTTTTCTCTACAAAGGATACAGATTATATCTATTGATATAGGTAATTCTAATTCTGTAGGCATTTTTTTTTCTCAAAGTCTGTAAGTCCAAAAAATTACATCAACTGTAATAATAATACAACAGAATAAAAATATATATATAGACAATAAAACAAATAACAACTTTCAATAAAAGAATAACCAAGGCAAGGAAAAAAAAAAATAAAACGGTTAGAGAAAGCTATTTATTATTATACATACATATATGTATCTCAGCCATGGTATATAAACTATAAATAATTTATAATATTAGTTTAGAATGTAATAATAATATTACAAAAAATATTTATAACTATATATTATATAAAATTTTATATACAAAAATTGTATTATGTAATAAAATTGTCATTCTTGATATGTTTTATATACAATATATAAAAATTTTTTGCATATAAGACAAGATTCGCAAGTGTATTTGATATACTAAATATAAATATATAATTAATATGATGAAGTATAAAAAAATAAATATAATTAGAGCATCGACAACAACGTTTTTTTTTTTTTTTAATATTTTTCTAAGTTAGAAATCTTGTTTTAATTCACATAGAATAATAATAATATAATATATTTATATTACCGCATTAAAGAAAATAAACAAGATATTTGTATTTGTATTATATTTACACAAATTGCAAACATAATATTTATATTTTTATAATGTTGTAATATCTTATATATCGATCCAAAATTATAATCTATACTATATAACATAAATAAGGTATATGTGATATAAAAAAATTCAGAATAATTAATTTTTCTAAACAATTTATTATATAAAGGTACTTGACGTATAAGACTATATATATAACGCCAAAAAGAGGCTGTGTACTATACAAAAACAATTCATATATACACATTTTAAATGGGAAAGATATTTGTTTTTTTTTTAACCATATATTTACAAATATATTTTATTATAAAATATATATATATCGTTTAAATTTTCACAAATACGCGTCGTGGTAATTATGGTGCGATTGCACTTTAAAATAATAATAATAATAAAAAAAAACACTGATATGGTTACATGATTAAAGAAAATAAACGTGTAATTATAAAGTAAAAAAAAAAAAAAAAATTAAATATGTTTTTTTTTTATTATTATTATTAATAGTATAACAAACATTTTTAAAATTCTTTTTTTTTTTTGTTTAAATTTAATATATTATATGGTGATAATTAAATGAAAATTACATATATTTTTTTCTGTTTGCAAAAATACTGAAATATTTTCATTTTATTTATTTGATATTTTTATTTATTTATTTGACATTTTTATTTGATTCGTTTTTTTTTGTGCAATATAGTGATATTTGATTGCGAGGTGTAATTTAACAAACGATTTAATTTTGTATATATAGGATAATTATATAGTAATAAAAACAGTGGAATTTTTGGAAAATTCGCTATTCTGAAGACATTTGACTTGGGAAACGTTATTGAATATTTTGCAGAGATCAATTAGAATGTTTTATAAATACGTGTGTAACATTTTATAAATGATTGGTCAACGAATTTTCAAGTAATCAAACTCAGAAATTGATATAGTGAAATATTTACCCTTTAAAATGCATTGAAAATTATGAAAATCTTTGAAAATTCTCATTTGTGAACAAGTTTTTCCAAGCAACCCCCATCCAATATTTTACGTACCTAATTTAGACGGTATAATAAGGATTTCTAAAAAAATATCAAAGCGATTGGTTAACTAGTTTTCAAGAAATCGCACTTTTAAATTGGTTTCGTTAAATTTTGCATATAAAATATATGAAAAATTGTGAAGATCTTGGAAAATTCTCAATTCTGACCTATATTTCGTGGAAGAAAAACCTTTCTAATATTTTACAGAGAAGACTGAGAATGCATTAAAAATACGATTGTAAAATATTCAAACTGATTGATAACCGAAATTTCAAGTAATCGCACTCAGAAGTTGATTTTATAAATTTGTCTTTATAAAATAACCAACGAATTTTCAAGTAATTTCACTCAGAAATTGATTTGATAAAATGTTTCATGTAAAATACATTGAAAATCGGAAAATTTCTGGAAAACTTTCAATTCTGGTCAAGTCTGTCCAAGGAAAACTCATCAAATATTTTACAGAGAGCATTTAGGATGTATTATAATTATCGTTTAAAATATTCAATACGATTGGTCAACGAATTTTCAAGTAATCGCACTCAAAAATTGATTTAAGAATATTTTGCAATATAAAATACATTGAAAATCGTAAAAATCTGGGAAAATTATCAATTCTGGACAACATTTTCTCGAAGGAAATCTGATACAATATTTGGTAGAGATCATTTAGAATGTATTATAAATACCAGAGAATATCGATCAAAACGATCGATAAACGAATTTTCAAGAAATTCCATTCAGAAATTGATTTGATAAAATTTTTCATATAAAATACATTGAAAATTGGAAAATTCTCAATTCTGGCCCTGTTTTCCAAGGAAACCTTATACAATATTTGGTCGAGATCATTTAGAATGATATATTATATATATTAAATAACGTTTTCAAAACGATTGACCAACAAATTTTCAAGTAATCGTACTCAGAAATTGATTTGATAAAATTTTACATATCAAATACATTGAAAATTGGAAAATTCTTGGAAAAATTTCAATTTTGTACAAGAGGACCTTATTTAATAGTTGATAGAGATCATTTAAAATGTATTATAAATATCGTTTAACATTTTCAAAACTATTGGTCAACGAATTTTCAAGTAATCGTACTAAGAAATTGATTTGATAAAATTTTTCATATAAAATACATTGAAAATCGGAAAATTCTTGGAAAATTATCAATTCTGGACAAGTTTTTCCAAAGAAACCTGAATCAATATTTGGTAGAGATCATTTAAATTGCATTACAAATATCGTGCAACATTTTCAAAACGATTTTCCAATGAATTTTCAATTAATCACACTCAGAAATTGATTTGATAAAATTTTTCATATAAAATACATTACAAATCGGTAAAATTCTTGAAAAATTATCAATTCTGGACACTTTTTTCCAAGGAAAACCTATAATATATTTTACAGACACCAATTAAACGGTATTATAAGGACTTACTAAACATTTGCAATTGATTGATAAACGAATTTCCAAGAAATCACAATCAGAAAATGAATTGGTAACATTTTTCATATAAAATACATTAAAAATTGGAAAATTCTCAATTCTGACCTATTTAGAATGCATTAAAAATACGATTGTAAAATATTCAAACTGATTGATAACCGAAATTTCAAGTAATCTCGTACTGAGAAATTGATTTTGTAAATTTTTCTATATAAAATACATTAAAAATCGGAAAATTCTCAATTCTGGCCCAGTTTTCCAAGGAAACCTTATGCAACATTTTTAAAACGATTGGTCAACGAATTTTCAAGTAATCGTACTCAGAAATTGATTTGTAAAATTTTGCCATATGAAATACATTGAAAATCGTGAAAATCATGGAAAATTATCAATTTTGTAGAAGAGGACTTTATTCAATATTTTACAGAGATCATTTAGAATGTATTATAAATTTCGAATGAAGGTTTGAAAACGAATGGTCAACGAATTTTCAAGTAATCGTACTAAGAAATTGATTTCATAAAATTGTACATATAAAATACATTGAAAATTGGAGAATTCTTGGAAAATTATCAATTCTGGACAAGTTTTTCCAAGGAAACCTGAATCAATATTTGGTAGAGATCATTTAAATTGCATTACAAATATCGTGCAACATTTTCAAAACGATTTGCCAATGAATTTTCAATTAATCACACTCAGAAATTGATTTGATAAAATTTTACATTGAAAATCGGAAAATTCTGGGAAAATTCTCAATTCTGATCAAGTTTTTCCCAGGAAAGCCCATACTATATTTTACAGACAACAATTAAACGGTATTATAAGGGCTTACTAAACATTTGAAATTGATTGCGATAAACGAATTTGCAGGAAAACAAAATCAGAAATTGATTTGATAAAATTTTTCATATAAAATATATTGAAAATCGGAAAATTCTCAATTCTAGTCAAGTTTTTGCAAGGAAACCTTTATTCAATATTTACCGGAGGTTCATTTAGAATGCATTATAAATACCATTGTAAAACGCAGGTATAACTGATTAGGTAAAATTTTTCATTCAGGTATATAGAATTGAAAAACACTTAATTATGATAATAATAACAATAACATTTTAGAAGAAAAAAAAAACCAATATTACATACCTGACCACTGCTTTTTAAATATTTATACATTATATTTATATCATTATGAGATGATTCTGAAAAAAAAAACAAATGAAAACAAAAATTAATATAATTAATAAAATATAAATATAATAAATAAAATCTTAACATTCATTTCCCATTTTAAATATTTTTATAACATAGCATTTTATTTTACTATATATACATACATAATCTAAATAAATTAATCAAGTTGATATGCAAAATATTAACATATGATAACACACACAAAATATAAAAAAAAACCACAATAATTATATATATATATTTTACAAGGAAAGAAAGAATTTAAAGAAAGTTGCAAAACTTGTTCGATATAGTTACAACAAACAAAAAAAAAAAGGTGAGGCATTTTTTTTTTTGTTAAGATGTATCTCTCTAATATAGAAAAAAAAAATAAAAACATAATCATGATATATATAACAAAATAAATAATAGTATGTTATGGAATTAAACGTACCATAATAATAATAATACATTATTGCTTTAAATTATACATTCGCTTTAAATTATACAGTCTTCATAATGTACTGGGTGCTCTTTAAAAGGTACCATCATGAACTATATAATAGGGCGGATGTGGTGATCATTTCATATTATGAATTTTAAATTGAAATTATTCTATAAGTCTTTCTATAACCCTTTTTTTTTTAATTTAATCTAATTTCGAGATAAGGCAAAAACCAATGGTTAGTTTGGTCAATTGATGAACGGATTTATTTTGTTGAACAAAAAATGTAATTGTTATTTTAATAGTTCACGACCCATTGAGCTTTCTACAGGAGTGATAAGTTAGCGATTCTATCCTCTTAACTTAATTTTCGTTTAAAAAATATAATATTTCTCCAACATATCAAGGTTCATTTACAAAACTACCTCCAATATCCCCTATAGAAATGATACTTGTAATGTCTTATTTAAAATTCATCATAAAAAATCCAAAAGATCGTAACTCTATATCATGATTGATCCAAACTTTTAAAAGTGCGGTACCCTGTATATTTCTATTAAAATATATTTATTTAATATTTTAATATTGAATAAATAACATACAAATTTTTTTTTTTTTATATTGATATAACCAACTAAAAGTCAATGTCATATAAATGCGATATTTATAAAATATAATCAACCGGTGGTGCTGCGGCTGGAGGAATAGATTTATTTATTTTTTTTGTTATTATATTTTTGATTTTAAAATAGTTATATTATATATAGAGATAGTCGTTTCGTCGTCTTCTAAATATTGCAAAATTTCTTTAACATATCATAGATTTAAATGAATTGTGATTGATTTTATAGAAAATACAATAATTTCAAGTTTAATGTGAATAATTTAATAAAGCAGTATATTCACCTAAGGTGGTATATAAAACTCGGTTGTAAGATTGAACCGGGTTTTTTATATATTATTGAATAAAAAATGTTTCTTTTTTATTCAATCAGTGAGATGATAAGATATCAAATTTCAACCATATTTTATATATTAATTAAATTCAACCTTTTTTTTTCAAATCACATTCAACTTTTTACGAATCAAATTTAACCTTTTCCATACATCAAATTTCAAATCAATGGCAAAATAATATTAAGGAATTTTATTTGTTAAAGATAATATTGCGTTTATAGATTTATATAGTTAACAAAAAGTGGTGAAATTGTTTTATTTCATTTATAATAAGAATCAGATTCCCAATTATTACATATTTATCATTGATTTGAATATAACAAAATGCAATTAATTAATTTTTTCAATAACTTTCGTTAGTAAGGTGATAAAAATATAGATCTAATTTCAAAACAATACAGATTAATGTGATTTCAATTTCATTTCCATATACATTTCAAATAGAAATTCAAATGCAAATCTAAAGCAAAAAACTGTGAGATTTATTAAATGTTATATTCAAATTAAAATGTTTTGAAATTGTAATAACACAAATTATATAGGACCATCCAAGCAAATCCACTAGATCCAGCTCTTTCAGATGTCCATCTGTTCTCAATTCTCGCACAAAATGTTTACTTTTGTTTTAGAAATTATTACTTTATGGTTGAATTTAATATTGCAAAAGATTAGATTACGGAATTACGGACGATTTATCTTTAAAAAAAGGCGAATAAAACGAAAATGTTCAGATAACAAAAATCTTTATATTTATAATACATCGCATATACTTGAATAAATCTTTAATAATCATCAATAAATCTTTAATAATTTTGATACTTCGAATTGTTAATAAATTTATTAAATATTTATAGTTAATTATGCAAATTAAAATAATTAAATTGTTAATTCTTTTTGCATTTTATAATCATATAATGTCGAGATATTTATATATATATATATATATATATAAATGCACAATCTGAAATGCTAATCAATGTGATGTTGTTGTGTGTATTGAATTGTAACGATTAAAGCGCATAAAACAAATTTAATTCAATTATAATTTTAAATGAATGATCGATTTTTAATAGAATTTATTATTATTAGCGTCAAATAACAGAAATAAATCGTCATTAAATAACAGAAAAATATATATAGAGTTATATTTAAATAGATATTTATTTAATATTATATGGTTCAGTTTGCGTTGTTAGAATAATTTTTAGCACAATCAGTGGTAAAAGTTTTAATTATATTAATAAAATATGTATATCTTTTTTTTTTTTTTTATTTATATATTGATTTCAAAATCGATAGTTGCAAGAAAAAAGATCTCTTTCTTTCTTCATTATTAGACTATAAATAATATAAATCATTTTTTTTTTTGGTTTTCACAATGCGGTATGTTAATAATATATAAGATAAATTGGGTTATAAAAAAAACCACACCGTATTCGTATAATAAAAGTTAAAGAATCACAAATAACGTTAATAAAAATTGTACACTTAACTATAACAAAAAATCTTTTTATACAGAGCGCTACAGAAAACAAATTGCATGACATAAAATAAGATGAAAACACAACGAAATATAATGAATGTTTATCCCTCAATGATTATGAATGATACTATAATTTCATAGTTTAAAGACTTTTACTATATTTAGGAAGGTTTTTGTAACAATAAAAAGGTTTACAACCAACAATAAAATATAGTTACTTCGTTTAAAAAGGTGGATAGTTCATAAGGACATACAAGACAAGTGGGAACAATCTCTCAGGACAAGAATTGTCCACCACTTACGACGAATATCATCAGTATTCATTTAAATTAAACATTTTATCCTATATATCTATAACGAAGACTCATTCAACTAAACCGTGACCAGGACAATTGTTTGAAACCTTATAGACCTAGAGCTATACCATGTCTTAAATTATGTTTATAATCTATACAGATCTATAACATCTCAATTATAATATGCGACTTAACAATCAATATACTATTTTATATCAAAACATGTTATATTGAAGACATTTTAAATCATATAATTATATGATGTATATATATCATAACATTTGCAGTTACAGATGGAGGTATAAATTATCCAACCCATTCGTAATTATTATACATATATATGAACTTACAGTTTCATATACTATAGTATAGTATAAAATAAACAAGTTATAATAATCGTCATATATATACATAATAAATATACCATTATATAGATTGTATAATCATGTATTGTATATATATAAATAAACATATGTAATTATTTATAATAGCACTTTTTTTTTTACCTTTAAGCGCACATCATAATATAAACCTTTACATATATATGTTTATTTACAAAAAAAAAAAAAACAAAATAAATATACATATATTGATTGAATTGAATGCAACATATAAAATGCATTGACCTTAACCGGAAAAGCATAAGGTTATTACAAAAAAAAAATAAATATTATTATTATATATATATATAGAGATTGGTTGAATATAATTTTTGTATCAATAAAATTTTATATCTTTCCTGTCCTCTATATAGATATGTACATTGTACAATAACATATAATAATTTTATAGAGTTTATCTGAAATCTAAACGCAATTGTTTTCTTATTCATAAAAGATAAAATATATTTTAATAGAATAACTCTGACGATCTGACGAAAAAAATAACGCATTATCAAATTGAATTTTCTTTCTTTTTTTTTATATAATATTGCATTTTTATATATCATAACATTCATTCATTCGTTCATCAATCATTATATATTTTATATTGCATAATAATCATCATCATATATACGCAGACATTTATTATTATTATATTTATAGTTATGATATGATGGTTATTTAATATATATGTTATTTATTGTTATATACAAAAACTTGCTTTTGATTTATGTTTGAATTTTTTTTTATATCTATACATTTTCTAAATAAATATTACAATTTAATATCGCATAAAAATAAAACAATTAAATGTTTTTATTTTGTTTGATTTTAGAATATAAATTAACATTTATATTTCTAAAATCAATACTTATGGAAGTTTTTTTTTCGGATTTTTCAAGAACTTTTTATTGGAAAACGTTGAGAGATTTTCTTTATGAAAACTTACTACAGGATTTCCGACTAATTTTGATGTTTCTATAGGAAAATAAAGAGATTTTTCTATAAGAAAACTTACAGAGTTTTGTATATAGGTAAAAACCTAACAGAAATTCTTCCATTGGAAAATTTGCAAGATTTTGTTTAGAAAAACAGATTATTGTATAGAAAAACTTACAGATTTTTCTATAGGCAAACAAACTGATTTCTCTATAGAAAAAACGAACAGGAAATTTACGAGGTTTTTCATAGGAACATATTGAGATTTTCTATACAAAATAGTAGAGATTTTGGCATACGAAATGTAACAGAATTGATATTGGAAAACAAAATAAAGCCAAAACCAAGGGGGCAATACCTTGAGATGTTCTATAGAAAAACAAACTGATTTTTTTATAGCAAAAGGTTGACATTTTGTATAGAAAAACTTACAGATTTCGGGTTAGAAAATCTTACAGATTTTTGTATTTAGATAAACTTACAGTTTTTCAATAGGAAAACAAACTGATTTTTCTATAGATAGGAAAACAAACTGATTTTTCTATAGAAAGAAAAACAAACTGATTTTAGCTATAGATAGGAAAACAAACTGATTTTTCTATAGGAAAACAAACTGATTTTTCTATAGGAAAACAAACTGATTTTTCTATAGGAAAACATTGAGATTTTGGGATAGGAAATCGCACAGAATTTGGTATAGGAAAATGTTTAAATTTTTGTATAGGAATTGATTTTCTATGGGAAAACCAAACAGCGACTTTCCTTTAGGAAACTTCAACAAAGATTTGTTTATATAAAAAACAAAAAGTGAATAATCTATATAGGAAGCGAACAGAGATTATTCAAAAGAAAAAACCAACAGAGATTTTGGTAAAAGAAAACAAAAAACTTTTCTATAGCTAAACTAACAGATTTTTGTATATGTAAACGTAAAGATTTCCTTTAGTAAAAACTTAGAAAATGTTCTATAGAAAAACATTTAAATTTTCTAAAGCAAAACGTTGAGATTTTCTAAAGGAAAACGTTGAAATTTTCTATTGGAAAACCTGCCGATTTTAGTATATGAAAACTTACAGATTTTCTATAGAAAAACAAACTGATTTTTTATAGATAGGAAAACCCACAGATTTTTCTATAAGTAGTAAAACAAACCTAATTTGTCTACCGATAGGAAAACTTGCAGATTTTTTTGTAGATAGAAGAACCGAACGATTTTTCTATCGCAAAGAAAAAAAAAACTGATTTTTCAATAGATAGGAAAACAAATTGATTTTTCTATAGATAGAAAACTAAACTGATTTTTGTTTTAGATAGGAAAACAAACTGATTATTCTATAGATAGGAACACAAAATGATATTTTAATAGATAGGAAAACAAACATATTTTCCTATAGAAAGAAAACTAAATTGATTTTTGTTTCAGGTAGGAAAACAAAATAATATTTTTATAGATAGGAAAACAAACTGATTTTTCTATAGGAAAACAAACTGATTTCCTATAGGAAAACTTTGAGATCTTGGGATTGGAAGAATTTGGGACAGGAAAATGTTAATATATTTGTATAGGAAAACTGAATTGATTTTCTATTGGAAAACGAAACAGAGATTTTCCTTTAGTAAAAAACAAACAAAGATTTGTTTATAGGCAAAAACAAATAGGGATTTTTCTATATAGAAAAAGCGAACAGAGATTGTTCTACAGGAAACACAAACAAACCGATAGTGTTCTACAGGAAAAACAGATTGTGAATCTACAGATTGTGATATTGAAAAAAAGAGACTATTCTATAATAAAACTTACAGATTTTTGTATAGCTTTTCTTTAGAAAGACTTTTCTTTTATATTTTCTATTGGAAAACTTGCAGATTTTGGTATCTGAAAACTTACAGTATTTTCTATAGGAAAAACATACTGATACGAGATATACTTATATGAAAAACCGAACAGAGATTTTTTTATGGGAATACAAACGAACATCAATTTTACAGAGTGTGCGATGAAGGTAAATAAATTATAAATATAAATATATACCGATTAAATGTAAAAACAATCTTATAAACAAAATCATAATAATAAAAATAATAATAATAACAAAAAAAAATAAAAAAATAAAGTCAAATAGAAAGGCATATAACATATATATATATAGAGATAAAATCGGAAATGTTTATAATATTATATATTAAATGTATTTATAATATTATGTATTTTATGTACGTGATCTGTTTTATATTTTATTAAATATTATTCATATATGTTTAATGTTTAAACTTTATTATTAAACCGCATTTCTAAAGATTATACTCATATGTTGTAATTTGTAAAAATTAAATAAATTAAAAAATAAAAAAAAAACATTTAAATTACACACGTAAACATTTCCTGATGATATGTTTAATGTTTATATATTATAACATATATTTCAAAATAAATATAATAAGTGCTTTACATAATAAATAAAAAAAAGTAATTTAATAAATGTATTTAAAAAAAAAAAAAGTAAAAATATATATCTTTCAAATTTGAATTACTATTATTATTATTATTATTATTATTATTATGATTTGTATTTTACTTAAAATATATAAGATGGTAAAAATTATCTCATTATACCTGACTGGAATGCATCTTAACATCGACGCATATAGATATATATATATATATATATATATTATATTAACAAAGTCCATATTTTAGATAAAAATATGCTTAAAGCCTAATAATAATTTGGTATAATACAGTCGTGCTCAACTAGACCAATTTTTCAATCGATTATGATTGCGATAAAATGAAATTGCGATCCAAAATCTATGAATCCAGACAAAATATTTTAACTAGAAAATATGGCGGGGGTTTTGTGGCCAGAATTTTCAGAGATGAATGAAGTGATTTTCATCAGAGATATCCCCGATGGGAAATAGAAAAATATTGTTTAAATTTCGATACATTTCATTACAACTATATAGGGATTTTACGTTATTATTACCCAATATAGAATGATATTGAGATTTTAAACGACCTAAAAATTTTGTCAGAATTGTGATTTAATGATATAAATAGTTTTGAGCGCGAGTGTATATCTTTTCTATATCTAAATCATGAACCATCCACGATATTATTCGTTATATACTGTAAAATTTATTTACAAATATGATTTATATATTTTAAATTGTGATCTTTTATATACAACTTTATAATCGTAACAAAATATATTTATATATATATATATATATAATTAAAATTTCTAATATCGCGTTGAATAAATTAGATATAGTGTATGTGTATAATATAACAAATGAAAGAAAATTTTATATATTGTACATATATATACATGCGATGCATATAACAAAATAATATAATATTTTAATATTCAAAGCATAACTAATATAATATACGAACGAGTACTTCTTTATATGACTTTATTTAACTATCTTAATATATATATATTTAACTCTTGTAAATATGCAAGTTTATATCTTCATCATCTAATTCATTACTGAATATATATATATAGGTAAAATTGTATATTTATCTATCCTACCGTTTATTTATATATCTACTATATGCTGGTATATTGCATATATACTGTACTAATAAGTGAATTGTTAAAAGAGTTAAATTAAAAGCAACTCTGCCTGGTATAAATATTTTCACGTACATTTGTATATAATATATAACATTACAAAATATTCTGTCTTTATATTCCTTTATTTGTTAACTATTCGAAATGAAACACTTCATTATATGAATTTTGGGCAAGATAATGTTGATCGTAAAAATCTCATTAAGGTTTTAACAACAAAAAGGGGATTTTATCAATCATTCATTCATTCAATCAATAAATAAATTGCTCAATCACTCAATATCAATTATAATATAAATTTAAATAAATTAATTTGTTCATAAAACTTACCATGTAATATTGAATTACCACTTAAGGCACTAGATGATAATCCGGATGGTTGTAATTTTACTTCCATTTCTCTCAATCTTGATGTTAAACTTTGAGTATGTAAAAACAGAAATAATGTACATGATATGGCTAATAAGGCAACAAATTCTGCTGATCTGTAACACAAAACAAAGAAAATAGAAAATAGAAAAATTAATTATCATATTAATAAACATTAAATTAAATTCATATTATTATAGAATTGAATAGTTTATGGAAAAAATTACATTTTAAAATGACTAAAATAACTCAAATGATATGTACAAAGTTGTTTACTTTATATTATATATACGATGGATGATGGATTGCTGGATTGCTATACGATGGAATTTACATGATTATTTTGGAAATAATGAGTTTATCCAATTGTACAGGACCAAGAGTATTGCGACTACAAATTTCTTAGAACGTTACGTATCTCAAAAGATACAAAAACTTATTGTAATGAATATCCTGCTATATGAACAAGGATCAGAGGTTTCACCCAACATTACGTTTTAGATTTTCATTTTACGTCCCTCGGTTTGTATAAATTTCCGATACGATGGAATTTACATGATTATTTTGGAAATAATGAGTTTATCCAATTGTACAGGACCAAGAGTATTGCGACTACAAATTTCTTAGAACGTTACGTATCTCAAAAGATACAAAAACTTATTGTAATGAATATCCTGCTATATGAACAAGGATCAGAGGTTTCACCCAACATTACGTTTTAGATTTTCATTTTACGTCCCTCGGTTTGTATAAATTTCCACAAAAAAACGTTTAACTTCAACTACACTTTTCTTTACCACATAAAATAATTTATTAATATAGGAAAATTGTCCTGTAAACGATGTGCATTTTGAATTCAGATTAACATTTTCAAAGAGTTATATTCTGTTTCTATAGCTGTTTTCATATTCATATACTGCACACGCACAAACGTAAAACATTATTGGTAATGGTTAAAATAATGTTAGAAATAGACTATTTTTAATTATACATTTATTTGTATTTCGTATATAGCAGCAATTCATTAATGAACATACTCTAAATATATTAAAAAACTATGTTTTAAACAAAATGGCAATGAAATGAATTTATAGAATTCTAGAATAATTACAATGAAATAAAAAAAAATTAAAAACTAATAATACAAATAAATAAATACAAATAATTACACATATCCATTAATTTGTAATCGAGTTATGCAATTCGCTTTATACACAATTTTATACGACGAGGGCAAACGCGAAAGTAAGCTCAATCTATACCACTCTTTATGTTTTGATATTATAAGTGGAAAATTTGGAAAACAAATTGATTTTCCTATAGGAAAACAAATTGATTTTTCAATGGATTGCAAAACAAACTGATTTTTCTATTGGGAAAACAAACTGATTTTTCTATAGAGAGGAAAACAAACTGAATTTTTCTATAGAAAGAACACTGAACTGATTTTAGCTATAGATAGGAAAACAAACCGATTTTTCTACAGATAGGAAAACAAACTGAAATTTGTGTTTGTATAGAGAAAACAAACCGATTTTTCTATGGGAAAACCTTCAGATTTTCTATACAAAATTGTTGAGATTTATTGGTATTGGAAATCTTTCAAGGAAAGGAAAAATATCAGAGTTTTGTATAGGAAAATAATGATGTTGATGAAACGAACAGAGAATTTTTTATATACAAAACAAAGTCATAATTTTCTATGGGAAAAACCAACAACGGGTTTTGAATACCCATCGAAAGATAATTCGTTGACAAATGTTTTGATGAGCTTTTAACGTGATTATCTTCCTCAAACAGGTAAAACGCAATAAATATAGTTAATATTATTGTAAATTTAAGGGGATCGACTGCGAGTGATCAAAGCAAGGAAAAACTCAGCAAAATTTAGCAATAAAAACAAATGTGTTTTTCCATCAAGACCACAAAGCGCATAGCTTTAACTTAAATGGAAATTGTAGAAGACTTAAGAAGATATATGACTCTATACATTCATCAAACAGTTTAGATTTAGCTGTCTCACAATGGCATAATTTTTGCAATTGTCATCGCACTGAACCTACGGCATATTTTTCAAAGGTTAGGGAAAAAGCACGTATTTCTAAGGGATGGAATAAAAAAGAAAACTTTAAAATCATTTGATTGTTTGGAGATTGATTGAAACTACAGATGATTGAATATTTGAACGACAGACTGAATTTGAATATTAAATAATCACCAAATAATCACTTTTTATTTATTTTACAGCAAAAAGAGCTTATACTTTTTCTGTTACCCTCGTGTGCGTACGAATATCTTTTATTATCACATAATGTTTATATACAATATAAAAATAACTTGATATATATATTTATATTTAGTTTTTTTTTTATAATTACACATCAATATATATATTATAATTATATTCATTAACTTATTTTAAGTTAAATGAACTATATTTTATGTGTGTTTTTTTTTTTTGTTTTCACATCATTAATTTCATTATGGTATATACACATAAATATTTGAAATATATTATTTTATTTGCAATGAAAATATATATATATATTTTATTTCATCATATATCAAAAATAAAAAAAAAAACCATTTATATGGAGTGAGGATATTCGATATATAGATATTTTTTTTTAAAAAGTTAAGCTTTACACAAATAATAAAGATATATAATTTTACAATTACACACTTTTCTTATATAGTACTTATTTATTTATTTATATATTTTTTTGTATTAAGTGCAATTTAATAGATTTTAATAAATTCTATATATATTATAAAGAGTTGATTTAAATGTAATAAATTATAAGCGATTTGAATGTGTTTATACAATATATAAAAATTGTACAAAAAGTAATTATAGTTTCGTCGTCGTCGTTGTACAAAATACTATATCTATATATAAAATAATGTTATTTAAAAAAGAAGCGCCTTTCCCTTTTCATTTAAAGTCTATCTATTAAGTTTTACCATACCATACATCATCTTTTTATTCATATAGTTTTTTTAAACGAAAAATGTTGTACAATTACCTGACGACGGTATGATTTAGTTTTAAAAAACAAAAAGTCACATATAGATTAATAATAAAATTGAAATTATATATACATAATGGATTTTTGTGTGTTGTATATATATATTTTGTTAAAGTGAAATCATATATTATATTATATATTATAGATTATTATATTATATATTAATAATAAATAATATAACATAATATAATAAGTTTTTTATTATTATTATTATTTTACTCTTATAATAACAGATTTATTTTTTTATCTATAATAAATAAATAATGTTTGTATTTAGAAAGGTTATTTTTTAGTTTATTTATTTTATTCATTTAGTTGAGGAATACAATCAATTTTGTATACATAACATACAAAAAAAAACAACTATTTTTTTTTTTAAAAAGATGACCACCAACAAATGACCAAAAACCACTCACTTTTATTGTTGTCATGGGATATATTTTTCTTTCAATATTGTATATATGGATTACTAATTTTGCAAAAATGTTTTTAGCTATTTTTTTTTTCTATGGTATTAATTAGCAAATTTTTAATAATTTAATATTATATATCTTTCGCATTTACGCAAATATGTATATTTTAATATTTAGCATCGCTATAGAAAGAAGTATAATATATATTGTTTTATGTGCGGTGATACTTTTTGTTGAAGAGATAATTTCATAAACTATCTGCAATTTATCATAAACTGTAAATTTATCTAATGATATTTAATAGGTTATACTCAGATTCAGAATGTTTTTGAAAGGATGTTCATTTTTAATTTATCCTACAATTAGATTTTTTTCACTATTTATCTATTGGAAAATTGAAAGTTTTAAATTTAAAAGTGAAAATTCCCCGGGAAAAATCATTGAAAATATTATCTATGCAATCTCTAAAGATGTATTTTTTGTTTCCTTTGCGACTTTGGGGGACAAACAATGATAAAAAAAAAAAAGTAGAAATTTCTAATAAATACAAATCCAAAAGGGGTTATTAAAAGACATTTTTCAAATATTCAATGAAATAAATACGCTCTGTTTAGGAGAGTATATACTCATAATAAAAATCATTAGAAATTATAAGGACAGTGAAATATTTTTGAAGGAATGCATTTCTGTTATAAACTACAAAATTATATCAGTATTTAGCTTTGAATTTTGATTATGTATCCTTTTTATTGTATTATTACACATATTCACAACCCCTTTTTTCATTTAAATTCAAAGAATTGGAAACCTTACTCGTTATACAGATATACATCAAATTGTAGAATCATTAGGAAATTCCTCCTCAACAATTTCCAAAATTGTTCGAATGATCGAAAAGTGGAAAGTGTTTGTTTATCGCATCTTCACCGGCGAAGAAAAGTGGATATATTATGCATAGAAAATTGTTGAATAATTCCATCCATATATCAACAACTGGCTGATGGCGATGGCGGGGTTGGTTGTTTGTACTATGAGTTACCTGAACGCTACAAAACACAATTGATTCGTTTGAGTTGTGGGTGAAAATATGAAAAATTTTATATTACGGTCGGATAATAACAAAAAAAAAAGGTTCTTTCTTTTGAAATGGTATATTCAATGCACGATGCCAGAAAACATATGTTTTTAATCGATAATGTTAATTTTTGGCCACAACTATACAATTAATTTTTGAAACCTTGTGTATATGAATATCAAAATGACTAACTAATTGTTTTAGATTTCCCATTTTTTACTATAATATATACAAACAAAAAAAAATTATATAAAGGTGGATTAATTAACGCAAACATCACATTAAAGATCACACTCAAAAAATCATTCAGTATCTATATATGAATTCCATAAATATAAATGTGATAATTAAATTAAAATTATTGGTATATATGAATATTTGCATAAACTATTTATATAGATGAAATGTATCCAAATAAAATATATTTCGACGGATATTGAAAAAAAAGAAAAAAAAACTCACAAACACAACATACACGGATTTAATTGAAAATATAAAAATGGTTATATATTATTTAATGAAATTTATTAGCACCTTTTTGTTTTTTTTTTGTTTTAAATTTTATTATTTTGTTAAATCTCTAAATGAATTGTTAATGATATAATTAAAAAAAAAATATTATAGTTTTTAAAAGTTAATTATATTACCACATTTTTTGTACGTAAATTTGTCGACACGTATATTACCAATAGTCATTTGAGTTTTAGATTTTGCAATAAAAATACTCCGCACCACAATATGAAAATTTTGTATTCTTGGAACGATTCAAGCCGTAAACAAGGGTAAACATTTTGGCATATAGAGGCTTGGGGATGGAAAAGCTAATAGAATATAAAATATAAATTTCAATTTCTATCATATTTCGAATTCCAATAAAAATCAGAATTGGAAAATTGAAAAAAAAACCTATATGAATATTATATTGTGAATAATTAAATATGGCTCTTATGGTATCTTAGCATATCTTATCAGACACTATAGTTGATATAAAATCTGTCAGATTAAAGTGTTTTTGGACATGAAGCACTGAAGGAATGCCAAGAAAATATTTTAATACAAAATTCCCGTGGCGGATCAGATGAAAACATATAAAACAAAACAGTCATAATGTCAACGAAATAAGAAAAATCATGTTCATGATACCATTTAAATAATCACCCTGTATAATACATAATAATTATTATTTGTAAAGTAAAAGATCTTTTTATTACGATTATTAAATTATATTATTATTATTATTAAAACGTTTATTTTAAAAAAAAAACCACGTATAGATATAAGATGCATAAAAAAAAATTGTTAATAAAAACACCAAATATTCATATATATAATAGAAAGTAAAAGTGAGTTATTTGAGAAAAGACGAACAAAAAAAAATTAGATGATGTATAATAAAAAATGCATTTAATAAAATTAATTTACACACATCGCTATATTATAAAAATAAAGATATATAGACTATGACTGCATGTAACTATATGTATAGTATATATTGAATAATAATAATAATAATATATATAGAAAATATATCATCAATTATTATAGTATAAAATATACAGGTATATAATAATTTATCATTATAAAATACATAACAATATTGGGGTTTTTTTTGTTGTATCAATAAAATAACATATAATTTAAACAACTAATAATAAATAGTTTTGTAATGGTTGGTAACATGTTTTTTTGTTTCTAAATTTAAATATATCTATCTATATGCATCAATTGCAATTAAAAAAATTGAACTAAAGTGAATTTGAATTCTTGCAATGTGTGTTTCTCTTTTCTTTTTTTTCGTCTTAAAAAAAAAATCCAATTAAAGGTGAGAAATATAAGAAATTATTGAAAAACAAGAAATATTATTTATAGATATTTTAGTTTTTTGTTTTTGTTGAATTTCATTAATGTCGCGTTCAGTCGCGTATAGCAGCAGGGCAAAGTTTATATATCTATATATGATATGATAATCATGATGATGCGAATAATAAAGGTGAAAGTTAGTAAATAAAAGTATTGGTTTTTTTAGGTGTTTTTAAAATTGTACTTATAAATTAAGATGAAATTAATGCTGAATAGTTAGATCTATATATATATTAAGATGTAAAGTATATATAATAATTATGATAAGTGAAAAAAAACCAATTGCTTTTTATTGACATCATGCATTGGAAAATAATTTGGTAATCGATTCATCCGATGAGGATGAAATATTATGAAGAAAATTATACATAGAATCGATATCCATATGGGATATATCATTGGAAAATGTAAACTGTCATCGAACTGAACGAAGAAGATAATTGAAAAGTCACTCAATCAGCAAAGCACTTCGAATCGTTTAATTAATAATTATTAATAAACTTGCAAAAGGAATGACCCACACAGGATACATACATTTGAAACAATCATAAGAAAATGTGTATGAAATTTCATGCGGTATCAAAGAATATGTAATTATGTATGATATAAATTGTGAATGCTTTTACTATATATATATAAATCTTTCACTTCTTTTTCATAAATACCCTTTTGTTGTATTTGGATATTTTGTTAAGCGGATTAAATGAATCCAAACAAATTATTAACAAAATATAGATATTATTATTATTATATATTTAATAAATTATATATTCTGTTTAAGAAGATAAAATGCAAAATCAAATGTTTAACAACATTATTATTATTACTATTGTTATATGTTTAAATCAATTTAATATAATACAATATATAATTATATATCTTTACGATCATCATCTTCAAATTAAAATTATACTTATATTATTATTATTTATATTAAAAAAATACTTGCGATACTTAAATTCACAATACTTAATAAACAATAAAAAAAAATTCAATTGTTTTTCGAAATTATACTTTTGAATTTGAATAAATATAAATATATGAAAATAAAGAAGAAGAAAAAAAAAAGAAAAATAATGATTATTCATCATATAATGGTTTCGTAAACTTTTCATGTATGCAATTCATTGTATATACAAATCAACTTAATCGACTTATATATAGTTTATAGATAATCGTATTTGTTTATTAAATTGTTGTAAATTAAATTAAATAATTTGAAAGTATTTATAATAAAATAAACATGCAATTGCAATATATTTAAATGGAAATGAAAACAAAAAGAAAACGCAGATTTGATTATAAATCAATAAAAAAAAAAGTTCAGTATCTTTAAATCACTGTCATAAGGTCATCGCATGGAGGAAACAGTTCAATTTATAAATTCAATCAATTCTTCATACAGATTTTTATTATAAAATTATGGACCACACTAAAATATTTAAATTAATCCTCAAACATATGATTTCTATTGATTAGACCACCAATGGGATTCGAAAAGAAATGATTCTAATATAAAAATGTTTTCAATTCTATTATTTAAATTTGTATGGCAAGCAGTGACTGCAAGGGATTAATTTCTAGGACATTTTTTACAACCAAATATTCCTTAACCGCAGATTCCCTATATTCCTAAATAAAACAAAAAAAACAAACTGTTCAGTTATCCTTAAGATATTTGATTGGGCCAATTGTTATAACTTAGAAAAAATGGGTCTCTCAAATATGAGTGCATTCACAGTTGTATATTTGTGTCATATTTCAAGCTTCGTTAGAAACACCATTATATTTATTTTATACTATAAAATATAATACCAATTTATATTTTTTCATAATTTACATACCGCACAATTTCATACATGAAAAAATTAGAATTCGTTTTTTTATCCTAAAAAAAAATTATTTCGATTAATTATTAAACTATAAGAAAGAAAAACCATTTTTTTGTTTTAATGTTATTTAAATTATATCTAAAACATATATAGTAAAATATAATATTAATTATATTTTAATGATTTTTAATGAATGAATATAGATATGAATTTGTTATAAGATTGTCATAAATTGTATCATATTTGTATAGTATATATAGTATATAAAAAGAAAGTAAGTATATCTATCTATTTATAATAGATATACTTTTAGAGCGTGAATAAGACAAAACACAAAATATATTAAGCAGAAATATATAACGATTAAAATTAAAATAAAAAAAAAATAACAATATTAACAATATATATTTTATAATAAAATTCTTTACAGGTGTTGCTCTATATATAGAAGGTATAATAATATATATATATATATCATATAGTCTAAGAGCAGCGTTGATGATTTTATATATGATTTATAATCCAAAATAAGTAGCAATATATCTAATAAAATGACCACAGTTTTTATAACTGGCGGTACATTTTCGCTGTCCTCATAAAAATTATACACGATTTTCTTATAACAAAATTGTTAAGAATTTCCTTTCAGAAAGTTATAGAGAATCTCCAATAGGTAATGATTAATTGATATTTTGCTAAAGGAAATCATTGCTAGATAATATGTTATATCGGCAATGATTGATTCATATTTTCCTATAAGAAATGATTCGTAGATATTTTCCTATAGGTAATTAAACAGATTTTCTTATAGAAAATGGGTGATAGATATTTTCCAAAATGAAACCATTGATAAATATATTTTCTAAAAGGAAATGATTGATTTATATTTTACAATAGGCAATGATTCATTAATATTTTAATATAGAAAATAATAGAGATTTTTGCTACAGGAAATGATTGATAGATATTATCTTATTGGATTTGATTGATAGATATTTTCCTATAAGAAATGCTTAATGGATTTTTTTCTAGAGGAAATGATTGATAGAGATTTTCCTATAGGAAATGAAACAGATTTTCCCAAAGGAAATGATTGGCAGATGTTTTCCTATAGGAAAATGTTTTATATAAATATTTGCCTATAGACAATAATAGAGATTTTCCTATAGGAAATGTTTGATAGATATTTTCCTATAGGAAATGATTGATAGATATTTTCCTATAGGAAATGATTGATAGATATTTTCCTATAGGAAATTATTGATAGATATTTTCCTATATAGGAAATTATTGATAGATATTTTCCTATATAGGAAATTATTGATAGATATTTTCCTATATAGGAAATTATTGATAGATATTTTCCTATATAGGAAATTATTGATAGATATTTTCCTATATAGGAAATTATTGATAGATATTTTCCTATAGGAAATTATTGATAGATATTTTCCTATAGGAAATTATTGATAGATATTTTCCTATAGAAAATTATTGATAGATATTTTCCTATAGGAAATTATTGATAGATATTTTCCTATAGGAAATTATTGATAGATACTTTCCCCTAGGAAATGTTTGATAGATATTTTCCTACAGGAAATGATGGAAAGATATTTTCCTACAGGAAGTGATTGATAAATATTTTTCTTTAAGAAATAATTGATAAATGTTTTCCATTTAGAAATGATTGATAGATATTTTCCTACAGTAAATGAAACAGATTTCCCTATTGCAAGCAAATGAAATATAATTTCCTAAAGGAAATGATTAATAGAAATTTTCCTATATAGAAATTGATACAAATTTACCTATAGAACATTATGAATATTTTCCTATTCATAATTTGAAAATATGAAATTGAAAATTATATAGAGTTTCCTAAAGGAAATGAAATAGAGAATATTTATTAGCAGGTGATTAATAGATATTTTCAAATGGGAAATGATTAATGGATATTTTCCTTATAATTATCCAGAATTATCCAGAATTTACGTAAAATTATTTCTTAAGGATTATTCAGTGACTTCATTCAGTATTGTAAAGTTCGTTATATTTGTTAACGAATAATTTGCCTAATTTCGAACGGAAACATCTCACATTAAAATAAACCCTATCGCAATATTCTAACAAAAATTATTATGGTTAATCGAAATTTGTATGAAAATTTATCATGAGAAAAATATAAAATAAAACAAATTCATTGGAGTGCTAAAAATCGAACCTAAATTTGGTATAAATAATGAATTTATCTATAAAAAATTAAAATGAAATAATGTGAAAGGGTGAAAAAGAGATCTTAATGCATATATAATTTGATATAATTTATTTAAATAAATTGTTATTATATATATAGAAATTCATTTAAAAAGTTTACTTTGAAAGTATAAAACCCGCATAAAAAAAAACTGTTGAAAATATAAAATATATAATAAAATATATATATATATTATTAAATAACCATCAAAATAATTTTATGAATAATGAAAGTGATAGTCGAAATCTATTTAAAATTTATCTATATCTTTTCTTATTTTTTTTTTTTATAAATCTAATTATGCGAAATGGTAAATGAATCCCGATCATCATTTCATTTTGTTTTTTATTTCCCATATGATCATCTCTTGTGTTTGTTATTACAAAACAATTAATTATATAGTAATTTTCATCAAATTTACAATGCAATAAAAATATATATTTGTATTATGTATATAGTATATAGAGAGTATATATTAACAACATTGTGGCGATATATATATCGTATATGTAATCAAAATTATTATTATTATTATTACAATTACTATTATATAAACAAATAAACAAAAAAAAAATCATACCATTAGTAAATACAAAAGAAATTAAAGTTATATCTAATCTAAAAAAAAAACAATAAATAAATAGAAATAGATGAATGGATCGTCATGTGTAAAATCAGAAGAAAAAAAAATTAATAAATTAATCCTTTCTCTTAATAATGTATACTATACAATATGAATAATATGAATTGGACGTTATTTCAAAAACTTTTTCCATTTATTATACATATATTATTAAACTTCTTCTTCTTCTCATCAATAGAGCTGATTTTAACAAAAAAAAAACAATTATTTATTGTTTTTTTTTTCGTTTGGATAAAGAAAGTATTATTTAACATTTTTTTTTTTTGTGGAATCTTCAATTATTTGCAAAGTTCACAAATAAAAATCATAAGTTTCATTAAAAATGCAATGAATTAAATTGCGTGATATGTTTCTGTATATGTTAAAACAACTAATTTATTATATATTATTTAAGATATAATGCGGACACAATCCCATCATCATCAATAAACATATAGAATATATTCATTTTATTTTATAATGTTACGATAATATAAATGATTATTTTTGTTCAAAAAAAAAAGAAAAAAGAAGTGAATCATACAAATAAATAAAATAATTGTATTTTTTTTTTTTATATATTGTTATGTTTATTATGTGTTGATGTTAAATAAAGACAAGACAAGCTCAAGGTCTTGAACACAAAAACCAAACAAAAAAAAAAGAAATAAAAACTTAATATTATTAAATTTAATACAATTTACAAAGCATTAAGTTTTTTTTTTGTCTATCTCTCTTTATAATGTACTGATTATATTTATATTATTTGATTATGCCAAAAAAAAAATAAATAAATTAATTGTATATAATTTTTTTTTTCCAATTTAAATTATACAAAATCTTTTATTTTATATTCAAAAATTCTATGAGAATTTTATTGAAAAATATTAAATGCGAAAATACACAAAGAATTTATTTTGTTTTAATGTTTTTTTTTTAATTAATTTAGGAAACAAATAAATTATGAATTTATCTATAAAAGCCATTAATGACAAGTAAATAATTATATTAAATAATGGTAGTATAGGAAAAAATTTATATTGTATTTAATCTTTATCAATATGATGATCAATAATCTGCTGAAGGATATGTATTTTAATAATAAACAATGGAAATTATATTGACATGGATAATGGGAAATTGTTTTAGAATGTGAAAATCTGCCAAAAGCTGGAGGATTTATAATACTTACTTATTGATATGAATAACAATATAAAATATTAGGGAAAACTAAAATCAGACATTTTCATAAATTAACTTTAAACCAGCAGAGTTTTAGTAAAGAGCAGTAGAACATAAACTGATCATGTCTGAACGAAACTCTATAAGAATAGGAATGAAAAGTGGTTCTTAGAAAACCATTTTTTTTACTGTAAATAGTTATTCGTTTAAATTTCAATTAATTTTCCAGAGAAATGTAAAGAATAAAAACTTTACCGATAGGATTCGTATTCTGACTGTCGTCGTTCGTAAAGTAATTCTATTATAATTTTATTATAATTTTTCAATGTGATGTAATTAAAAATGATAATAAAAAATTATACAGATATAAAAAAACCATAAACAATTTGTTACATCGTTACCTATATATTTGTATTATTACATATATACATTTTGAAGAGTTTATGTTTTATATAATAAAACATTTTTTTATGCAATGTAATTTCTTTTTATTAAATTTTATTATCTTCTCTATAACATCTAAATTCAATCTATCTTAAATCATTGTATATACATATCTCTAAAGATACGTTTAAATAAAATTTCATAATAAAACTGTACCTTCTTATCATAAAATAAAATATTACCCAAAAATTATACATGTAAAATTATACTTATTTATATTTTTTTTTATACGCTATACTTGCGTGAGATTATATCACAAATTTTTGTCATATGAATTTTGTAATACAATATATAATTATTAATTTTTTGTTTTTAAATTATTCGCATCAATTATCATATATATAATAATAAAAAAAATAGATAATAAAACAAAAATATTATAATTATTCATTAATTATATATATAATTTTTTCAATTGGAAATGTTTTTATAATATAATCAATATATACAAAATTGGAAATGTATTTGAAAATATTTTTAGATATATTATGGGAGTTAAAGTGAATAAACAAAAGGAAGGAAAAAATTACAATTTCATATTATGAATTTTGATTATTATAGCAATAGTTGCATTATACGTTTTTAAGTGTTCATAACTTTTTCAAAACCAATTCAAAACTCAAAAAATAAATGGGAAGTTACCCTTGTATACTACACATCATTACAATGCACGGGATTAATATGACAAAGTATGTTAAAATTGTCTTTAAAAACCCATTTATTAGCGTTTCACCTCATTGTTTGTATTGATCAGTAACAAAACAAAGTTGTTAATTAAAAAGAACCCCATTGTGAATCCAAGTATAGTTACTTAACCCATAGAAGATAACCGCTCACGGTTCAATTAATTAATGGAAAACGTTTGAACAAAATAAAAGGATATTAATATTCTGAACGAAGATTGTGTTGAGTCCATTTTGAGGAGAATAATTTGAAAAAATTACCTCAGGGATTCAATTTTTCAAAAACCTTTTGTTTTTACTCACAAAAATCCTTCCATTTTGGAAGGAATTCACAGGATATAATTGAATATTTTTTTGGTTCTCCAATATTTATTGTTTTTAATCTTTATGTAACCCAACATCTCTGTTATACTATACGAGACCCAACTGTATCATTTTTACATTTATACATAATTAAAGTATATTTTGCATAAAATTTATTGTGTGTATAAATTAAAAAAAAAAAAAAACATTTTAAAATTAAAACAAAATACAATAACTAATTGACAATTTTTTAACATCTGTCTTTGTTTTTTGTTACTTTTTTTTTATTGTCTTTAAGAAAAAAATATGACATAATAAAATCATATAACATATAAATAAGATAAAACAAAACTATTGTTATGCATTGTGTTTTGAATATTTATCCAAAATAAATTATAAGAAAAAATCAATGCAAATTCATTTTAAACATTGAAACTCCCCAAAATAACAAAAAAAAAACTAATGGACAACAAATACAATTTGATTGTGAGAGTTTAACACTTTTAGTTTAAATATGATGGCAAAAAATATCCGGTTCAAAGAAGCGTGACATATTAAGAGAATTTAATTTTTTTTATAAATAAAAAATATATTAAAATGTATTTATTAAAATATCTGATGTTTTTTTTTTTTTTTTGGTTTATTGTAAAACATATAAAATAATATATGAACTTTGTGGGACGACGGACGACGCGATTAAATTATTATTATTATTATTATTATAACTTTTACTAATATGTTTATGGTAAATATATATTTTACATATATGATAATTTTTTACAGATGATGACGAGATTTTAGTTTTTTTTTACATGTATTTCACTTCTCGCTATCCACATAATACATCATCTACTTTACATTCGTAATAAACAAACAAAATAATAATAATAATAAACGTTTGGGTAAAGAAAGTGAAAGACTTTTTTGATTGTTTGATTTGAATTTTGTATTTTTAATTCCTCAAAAAAAAAAAAAAAACTTTAACTTAACAAGAAAGAAAAAAAAAAAAAAAGTGAAGGTGCATTAACATTACATATTTTTTTTTTTGCGTTTTATACAATCATTAATTTTTTTTTTCTTCTTTCTTCTCTATATCTAAATCATAATTTTTTTTTTTTTTCTTGTGTTTTAAAGATGTGCAATAAATTATAAAATGAATTGTATAAAATGTTTGAACTCTATTAATTTTGGCTGTTTTTTTTTTATTCTACATGTGCGGTTAAAATATAAATTTATTTTATTTTTATCTTATAAAATGTGATCTTTGTGTGGTGGTTCAATGGAATGGATTATGGGAAAGACCATCACTCGCTGAATACACATACATTTTTCATTTATTGTATACGATATTGATGAATTTTTATGAAGGGATTTTTATGAGAAATTTTTTTTGATTTAGATAAATTAAATAATTATTTGCAATTTGAAGATTTACAATTAATATAGAAAGTATTATATTATATATAATAGATTTTATGTTTTGTTTAGTTTTCTTTTTGCGAATGATTAATCAATATTTTACAATTTAATTAATTTACCTTATAAAATTGTTATATGTAAAAGAAAATCGCAATTATTTTTATGAATTGCAAAAGAATTTCTATGTAAACTTAATCATATATTTTCAATAAAATACCTTTCTTTTAATAAAAAATTTACAGATTCGGTGGGGTTGTGGGAAAATTCTATTGAATTAACTTGGGAAAATCAATAATAATATAAGAACATTTTTACGCTGTATGAAATTCACATTTATTATGTTCAAAAAAATGTCAGGGAAAATTCTGATAAACGGTCGATGGTGATATCATTTTGCAGTGAAGACCATTCGGATATATTCTATTATAAACTTAACTTTATTAATTAATGTGATGTTTATCTTCATTAAAAGTGCTGGCATGGGCAGAGGATTCAATTTTTTGTTTATCTTCTCGGTTAATATCTTCTCGAATGCTATCATAAAAATACGCATCGTATTACATATACTAATCAGGAATTGAATTGAAACCAAAGAATTGTAAATGGAATTGATAAATATACAGATCAATCGACACTCCATCAAACATAAAACCATAAAAACATTTGCAAAAACTTTTGATGACTCAAAATATTTTCATTTCTTTTTTTGGAATTAATCAAAATATAAGAGTAGGAAAGCAAAAAAAAAAAGTTTAATTTATACAATTTTTAATTATTTTTTTTTGCAAATAATTAAATGATGATTTTATAAGAAAAGATATTATATTATGATATCATATGTATAAAAAATAAAATAAATTAACAAACAAAAAAAATAATACGGATATTACGAAATATTGCCGCATAAATCTCATATGCAAAAATATATAATAAAATTTAAAAAAAAAAAAAAACAAATTTGTTATGCTGCGAAGCAATCAAACCAAAAACAACGCACACAACATAAAATATTTAAATTTTCCGCATAGATAAACCAAAAAATTAGGAAAAAATCATAATAAAACATTTTAATTTGAATATTTATTCTGCATCTGAATAATAATATAATATATCATATATGTACAATTGTCGTGCTGTTTTTTTTTTTTTTCTTTATAAACCAAATCAATTTATATGTTTATTTTATATGTAATGTAAACGATATATAAAAATAAAATTACATAAAAATTTGTAAAGAAAAGAAAATAATAATAAAGTTGACATAATTATTTGTTTTTGATACAGGAACAACAACAACATAACATTTATGTTATATAGTTTTGCAAAATTATTTTAATGTATTAAAATTTGAATTAATTTTTTTTATAAATATCCGAGATTATTAATTTATTTAATAATCTTTTAGTTATTGGTGGTAGTAGTATTAAAATTTGCGTATATACATTTTACTACTTTCACTCATCATCGCGTATACAATATACAATTCAGATCAGTCACGAGGTCATTTTAATAAATTAACGAAATGATAATTATTTTATAATGAATCTAAATTTTCGTAAAATAAAAACGTATATGGAACGAACGAGAAGAGTTGTTACTGTTTTCTATATATATATATATATATCATAATAATAGAATTAATTCTGTAGGTTATTAAACGAATTTATATTGGAACCATCAATTAATTTATTATAGTATATAAGGGATATTGGGAGAATTCAATTCAAGTATCTTTAGATGCGTGGATCGGGAAAGAACACGTCTTGAATGATTATCAAATAGATTTCAAAACAAATTCAAAACGACGATGATCTTGCACGATTGTCTATAAAAAGTCTTCTAATGCATATAGGGTATATAAAATTATAGTTGAATGACATTTTTTAATGCAATTTTGAAAGATTGTTAAATAAAAGTATATATAGAATGAACAATGGATGAGTTTAAAGTATAGTATACGGAATCCGAATGTTAAGTGATGGTTTGGTATAAAGAATATTCAACGATTGATAACATATATGAATAATCTAATATATGCTGTGCTATATAGTTATAAAGATGAACATAACCCGGGAAATTCGAGTGCGTATAGATAACAATAAAAGAAAAGTAGTAAAATACTAATATATTCGGCAACGATTTTATGTGTATCGGGCGGACGGCATAAGTGTACCATTCAGAGTATATTCTTTATTGTTGGACTAGGAAAAATATTACGCGTATAAAATGTGTTGAAATCCAAAATGATATTTATATGGTATTTTTAGGAATGATCGAATGAAGAATACATTCGGATTATTTATCAACAAACGAATGGAATAGGTTAGTGAATTTTTAAGGATACTGAACTTGTCATAATTTATACGTAAACAAAATAACAACTGATGTGTCCTCGCGATTATCGATCGAAAAATAAAAGGCAAGTGGGACAATACCGCAGCGAAAATGCGACTTCGGTGTGGGCGATGAAATGATAAGACAAAAGATGAAAACAATTGTCAGAGGAAATAAGATGAATTTGAGATTATGTGGCACATTTTGAATGTCCGATATATATGAATATAAGGTGAAATTCAAACGATGATCGAGGTAACGGAGTTATTAAGGAAAAGTAAATATGAGTATTAAGGAAAAGTATATATATATATATGAATATGAGTGAATCGATGAAGTATTTAATTGGAAATGATTAACTATAATTTGATTGTTATGAATATGAAAAAATATAGGAATATCTTGATGGTGGAGAATACATTAGATGCCGATATATCATGGAAAGGAACAGAACTCATCCGATCCGATCTATATATAGTGATTGAAACTAACGATTACGGTTAATATAATCTATTTAAGTTAAAGTCATTAAATCAAACTAAAAATATAAATAAATGATGATTGAATTATGTTAATTGAATATATCTTTATAGTAAAATAAACAAAATAATAACAATAAATAAATGCTTATATTCAAATCTCGGATCTCGGATCTCGCGTCAATTTGGTCATTTTATTGTATTTTTTAAAGAATACAAAATGAATTTTTTTTATTAAAATTCTAACAAAAACAATACAAAAAAAAATAAATAAATAATATTGTTTTGTTAGTTATTTTACGAAAAAAACATAAAGTAATTTGACACATCTATAATTTTACTTAAGATAAATCATTTTGAATATTCAAATATAATATAATAATAATAATAATAATAATAATAAATAAAATATTATTTGTAGGCGTCCCGAAAATGAATTGTATTTCGTTTTATTTGAAAAATATACAATATATATATTTGGACTTTGGCAAGGTTATAGAAGAATTATTATTATTATTTATAAAATATTACTTCATATTATATAGTACATTCACAACAGCAGCTTCCATTTAGGGAAAATTGATATTTATTTATGAATTGCATTGAATTAATTATTTAATTTTTCTCACCACCATCTGCGATGGAATTCTGTTATACTATTTTACACATTAATTATAATATATACGAAAAAATATGGTAAAAAAATTGAATGTAAAACAGAAAAATTGTTTTAATTTTTATAATGTGATGGAAAACAAAACTTTAACAAGTGATGCATGCATACATACAGTACGTAAACAAAATGCATCAAAACAATTTCTATATTCAAAATTAAACTATATAATTGATAAATGTATATATAATTTCTGTTAATGAAATGCGAAACTAAATTATTTCTATTTACAATATATATATATATATATATATATACCATCGCATTACGCGAATCATTTTCTTCAATGCTCAAATAATAGCGAATAATTAATGAGAATAAAATATATGTAAAATTATTTTTTGTTTTACCATATATATATATGTTTGTATTTTGTTGTGTATATACGCGCGATTTGTGTCGGTTTTTATTTCTTTTTCTATCCATTTTATATTTTTATATTTAACATACATTTTATTTTATTTTATTTATATACATTTATTTTGATTTAATAAAAATTAAAATAAATACAAAACAAAAGAAAACCCAGAAAATATACAATATAATAAAATGTACAAAACACAATACAATAATAATAGACAAACTATAATATGTTTTGAATATTTTCTCAATGTGAATGATTTAAATAATCTTTTCTTGTATATGATATACAAAATATATATATAGTAATAAAATATAAAATATTTGAGTTAATGATATACAAAAAGTTTATAAACTGCATATTTTAATATACATATACATTATAATGAATGAAGATAATAATTATACTATAAAAGAAAAACGATATTGTTATAGAATCGAAAGCGTTTACGTTTACAAAAAAGTATACAAAAGTTTTTTTCATTTCAACCAAATCCCAAAATTTCAATAAAATAACTGACAAATATAACTCTGTGGTGTAAATGTTAAAAATGCCAACCTAAAATTCTAACGAAATTTTGGGGTCGTAGGTTCGAATCCTACTCAATGCATAAAATATGTTTTGTGTTTTCGGTTATTTTTCGAATCTGAATTTTAACACAGAGTTGTATATTCCGCTTGCCGTTGGTCGTACGGCTAATTACCGACACCGTAAAAGCCACAAATAAAGAAACTAACAACAGACGAAGGCTGTTGTTGGACGCTAAAACCAGATTGTTGGTTATATAGCAAAAAATTTATTTATTTTTAACTGACAAATTCTTTGGAAAATACAATAAAAACAAAGGAGAATATTCGGATATGGTCGGACATATCACATTAGAAAATTATACAGATTATATTTTTCATACACAAAAATTACATAATCTGAAGGACTTGAAAGATATAAAGCAGCAATTGTATATCGTCAAGATATGGTCAAATAAAATTTGCTTTAAAAACTATGTATAATTTCCTTTCTATAGGAAAATTATATAGAATTTCCCAATAGAAAATTATACAAAATTTCCCTTTAGAAAATTGTACATAAAGTACATAAAATTATAGAGAATTTCCAATGGAATATGATAACAGTTTTTTATCAGAATATCCTACAGATTTTTCTAACAGATAATCAAACAGAATTTCCCTTTGGAAAATTGTACAGAATTTGTTATTAGAAAATTATACAGAAAGGAATACCGAATTCTCTCAGAAATTATACAGAATTTCGCTTAAGAAAACCATACAGGATTTCTCCAGAAAATTATTCAGAAGTGTTGTACGGAAATAACATTCGATGAAAAGCAGAGACAACTGACCAGACCAGGGACAAAACCATTTGCCCAATTTTTGTGGATGAAAAAACTCATTAGGAAATGAATAAAAATTCGGAAAAACAAAACTCTAAAATTTTCCAAAACTAAACAAATAAATCGCATAAATGAAAGTACGTAGCTTAAAATAACAAAAAAAAAATAAAATAATAAATGAAAACAAAAGATATTATAAACGCAATATAAAAAGAAGATGAATAACATTTTCTTCGATTTTCTACTTTACTACTTTTTGGTTTTTTTGTTATTCAGATATGAACCATGACAATGCTATTATTTTATTTTTTATATTGATATAATTTAGTTATTTCTATTTTTTTACCAATCTTATTTTTTATTTTTTAATCATTTAGTGAAAACGAATGAAAATTATTTGATACATTTTCTATATTATTTTTTTGTTAAATTCATGACTATATATACTGAAATTGAATTTGCATTGGATGGGATACGACGATATAGGTTGATATCATCATAATTTAATGGAAGTTAAGATTCAATAGGAATTAATTGATTCGAAAATCCAACTCATACTCAATTAGAAATCCAAAAGTAACATAAAAGTTAAATCAGGATTTGTAATGTCTGATATATATTGAATTTTAATTTTCTTAATTCTAAAAAAAAATCTTCAAAAAGAAGAGTACAAAACGCAATTATATACAAAACACAAAACGCAAAAAAAAACATTATAACACTTATAATAAAAACTTGAATGGAAAAACCCCTAATAGACAATTGCAAATTCAAATAATTCAGAGAAGTAAAAGCAAAAACTTTTATTTATATATATATATTCATCTTCTATATATAGGTAAAACAAAAACCATTTTTACAATAAAGTTAAAAACAGATTAATCAACAATCATCATTATGAATGATTGAATCTATAAAATTAAAAGGTATGAATATAAAAAAAACAATGAATTGAATCAAATCAATTTGTTTTTCTATTCTGAATTCATTATAATTTTTTGTTTTTTTTTTTTTAAAACAATAATCGTTTTGGTCTACTTAATAATAAAAAAATATTCATTTAACTTATTTTTTAAAAAAAAAAAAAGGTATTTTATAATAATTAATTTATTGGAACGTTTTTTTTAATATGGTTTTTAACAATGTAATAATCGAGATGCAAATTTATAATACCTTTTGTTGGTAATATATTGTTTTTTAATTTAAAACATATACGACGAGTATAATTATCAATGAATCCTAATAATATAAATATGCTTCTTAAATAATTATAAGTATAATTATACAATTTTTTTTTTATAATTACAAATGTATGATGATTGATATTTTAATTGGCATAGTTAAAATTAAAATTAAATGATTATGAAAATATACATTAATTAAATACGTATAATTAATCTCTATATTTGAATGGTAAAAACTATATTTTATCCATTTTAATTATTGTCTGTGGACGAAGACTATCATTATTAAAGTTACATATGACCTTGCCAATTCTATATATATAATCTTAATGATAATTAAAATTGAAGAAATAAAGTATTTCTATTTTTTGTAGTTAATTACTATTAAAATTATTATGAATTATGAAAGATTTTCTCACATATTAATATTCAATTATCGCAATAATATTTTAGTATACGCAATATATAAGATATAAGGACAGGACAAATAAGATTGGATATATAATGAATTTGGATTACGATATATGCGGTAAAGTATTTAATTAAAAAAAAAAACAAAAAATGTATTATACTTTTCTCACACACTTTTCGCATATAAAAACGTATTTAATATTATTATTTAAATAAATAAATCTGCAGTGGTGGTTTGGAAATTGTGGGTATTTGTAAAAGTTTTCTCTATGATTTTGTATCGCGTAATTAGTTATTTTTTTTTCATGAATCTCATATACATATTATTTGATAGTTCATAATAATATTGGTGATAAACGAGGGCACGCAAAAAATTGGACGATAGTACAATTGAGACACTTATTAAAAATAATTGGTAATAGTATTTTAAGATGAAATTTGTTTTAAAGTTTTTATTTTTATTGAAGAAAATTATAGTAAATTTGCGATTTCCTTGAGAAATTTAAATAGAATTCACTTGAGAAAATTATACAGAGTTTTCTATTGAAAATTATTGGAGAATATTCTACAGATAATTTTCCTTTGAATAGTTTGCAGAATTTTCACAGAAATGGAGTACAAAATATCAGAATGGATTCAAAGATTCCAGGAGGAAAATTATGTAGAAATTCCTTCAGGAAAATTATATTATATATAAGAATTTCCCATTAGAACAGTATAGCTATTAGAAGGTGCTACCGAATTTCCAATCAGAATATTATACAAAAATTCCTATCAAAGAACTATTCAGAATTGCCACACCATATAATGCATAATTTCCATAAATATAATTTGCTGATATTTTATGAATGACTTTGCATTATTTTTAACTAGATTTTTTTTTACAGGTAAATAAAGTCCCTTCGGCGATAAACAAAATAATTAGTATACTCAATATAATAAACCACACCGGTACAAGAGTGTGGGTTAGGAAATGCACTGTCTAAATATAAAATAATGAACATTTCAAAGATCGCTAATTTAAAAAAAAAAACGCACACAAAAAACACACACCGTTAAAGTACCATACAGAAAAAAATGTATATTGTCTTTTTTTGAATGGTATACAGTAAAATTTATCTATTTTTTTTTGTTTATTCTCAATCGATAATTATTCAATAATTCAGGCAATTATTTTTATGATAAATACTATACAATAATAATAAATAAGACAAATTTGACATTGTTTTTATCATTTTTTTTTTAAAACATAATAATATTTACCTTTTTGGAAAATACATACGACGATATCTAACGAAATTATCCATTTCTCTTAAAATAAACATTAAATTTTGTACAAAAAAAAAAATAATAAAATATCACAAGTTTTTATTTGTTTTATGTTTATGTTTTTTAATTTTGCTTTGTTTTTTTAATTTTAATTTTTAAACAAATTCTATATATATATATTTTTGGAAATAACCAAAAAAAAAATAAACAATTATTTCATTTTAAATATATTGCATTTGTTTATATTTCAATAAACGTATTTGAAATTATCAATCATCTCACAAAACCACACACACACACACCGAAAAATTAATCGAAAACAATTAGATTAATTTAATTTTATTAACATTGTTTTTTTTTGGCTTTTTGCTTATTAATTGTTCAATTTTATACGCAATTTAATATATAAATATAAAAAAAAACTCTCACAATTTATTGAAAAAATATGAATAACAACACACAAAAAAACAGTCACAACAGCAAAATTTATTAAATAAAAATTAATGCCACTATACTTTGAATACTACTCTATTATAATACAAAACATAAATTAAATTACGGTATCTAATTTATATAAAAATATTTATTTATTATACATGTGATGAGAAGACACGAAAGAATAATAAGAAAAATTAAATAAATAATAATAAAGATTGAATTGTAACTGAACATAAAAAAGTAGAAGAAGAAAAAAAAAACCCGCACGCAGTAAAATAATCTTCTTCAAACGGCGAATGTATAATATAATAATTTAATTTACACTCATGCAATTATTCAAATGAAAAACGCAATCAAAAATCAATCTACTACACCTGATGAAGATCACAAGTTAACTAACTAACTACTAAAATATTGAGGTATATATTTTATAAAAATGTTGACCGTCTTTTTGTATTTTAATATACACATTCATTTATTACATATTTACATGTATATTTTTTTTTTATAAATAAAATATATACAAATTTGATGAATGTGAAATGTTTTTTTATTTTTATTTTGTGTCTTTATATAGAAGAATAATAAGCAATACACCTTTCTTTTTTTTTTAATTATTAACACACAGAGGTAAAATAGAATTTTTTATGTTGATTATATACACATTCATATACATCTATCCATCCAACCGTATCCATCTATCGTTTAGATACATATTATATATATTTTATTGTATAGATACAATTCTTTTACATTGTCATTTATATTTTAAATACTAAAAATAAATAAGTAATTTTAAAAGTACCTACTTCATTGATTCATCATCATTACACTTTTGGATTCCAAATATTGTTGGAAAATTTTATTTAATGTTTTTTTTTTTAAAACAATCGCACATACAATTTCAAAGTAGGTATATATGTGAAACAGAGTTATTGAGGTAAAAATTTTAAATTCAGATCAATATTAAATGGATTTTTGGCAAAATTTATATTATATATATATATATATATATATATATAGTGAGAGTGTTAATTATAATATAAAAACTGTTAACATATATATATAAATATATTTTTAAATAAATGATTACTTTTGATGAAATTTATTTATTTTTTTCTTAATATAGCACACAGCGAATTTTTATACAAAATACTAAAAATATATATATAATATATACAATTGAATATGTACATTTTGATATTTATTTAAAAAATTATTGACGTAACACAAATAAAAACAGCAAGCAAACAAGCAAGCAAGCAAGCAACAATCAAAAAATTCATATATACATTTTTAGTTTTATTTTTTTTTTTTTGGTTAATTAAATTAACAAGATAAATAATCTAAAATTATTTGTTTCTTTGTTATATGGTGCAGTGGTTGGTTGGTTATAGATTTTTCATTTTGTCTTTGTATAATAATATACAAAATAAATTTAAAATTGATGTTTTTAATAAATGTATAATTTTCTATTTGGTATTCAAAGTCCATACATATTATTTTATTTTTTGTCAAATATATAAAAATTAAATGTTAATTATAAGATATTTAATTATAATAGATTTTTTAATATATATATATATATATATAGGAAATGTTTCATTATTTTGTTTTTAATCAGTAGTACAAAATTCATGTTTTATAAAAAGTGAAAATTTTCGCTATAGATATTTTAGTTTTCGAATGAATTTTCCGAATGAAGGCAATCAAATTTAAAAAAAAATGGGTGATTGGTGATAGAGATGGAAAGAAAAGTGTCATCAATTCCATTTTTTTAATGGTTTAGTTAGGTAACCATGAATTAAGCTCGCCCGGCCCATAACCATTCTGCAGACAGATTTTATGTTATTTCTAATATAGGAAATTTTGTATGATTTTCTAATAGGAAATTCTGTATAATTTTCTAAAAGGAAATTCTATTTAATTTTCTGTAATTTTCTAATCGAAAATTCTCTATTATCTTCATAAGAAATTTCTAACTCATTTTCTATGGATATCCTGGATAATCTGCTGTAGAAATGATGCATACATGTACAATTTTCTAATAGGAAATTCTGTATAATTTTCTTAAGCAGAATCTATCTGATTTTCTATGGAAATTCTGCTTAATTTTCTCTAAAGTTTATGTAAAGAAAGTCTGTATAATTTTCTAATAGGAAATTCTGTATAATTTTCCGATTTTATTTTGTATTATTTTCTAAAAGGAAATTATGTATAATTTTTAATAATTAAATTCTGTATAATTTACAGTGGAGTTAAATATATACAGATAAAAATACTAATATGATGATGCAAAAAATTATCAACACAACTGCTTTTAATTAATTATATCCTGAACTTTATAGAATATAATACAAATTGAAAAACAAATCTGTATACGAAAATTGTGAAATGTTGTTGGAAAATTGGAAAATTTTAATAATAATATAATAAACAGAGTGTTCATCACGATCTCTTTATGTTACTCCAAAAAAAAGGTAAATTTCTGTAAATTTAATCCAATTTTTATTAAGTATTCACAATGAAATGCAGAGATTACCGAAATATTTCAAATAAAATTGCATCTTAAAATACATATTTTACCTTTGTATGGATGGATAAATTCGGTGTATTATTTATATGAGGAAATTATGTATAAGTTTCTAAAGGGAAATTTTGTTTAATTTTCTTTCAAAAAGATTCGGTATACTATTCTTAAGCAGATTCTATCAGATTTTCTATAGATTGTATTGAAAACTCTACCTTTCTACAAAACTATAACGTACAAAAGCAATTCAAATCTATAAGTCCTGATATTCCTATACCAGATCTTATTGGTATTATGGTGAAGTTGAACGATACTTGTCCATCCAATGAAAATAATTTACAAATGGATTTTTTGTTTTATTGGTGAAATTTATTGTATATTAACTGAATGTAATTAAAAAATGGACTATGAATTCATCCTTTTTAATGTCGAGGCTTAACATATCCAGATTGGACCCATCCTGTAACATTTAGCATGTATAGAAAAAGTTCTTTTTTGTGAATGGTACACATATATAACATAGATATTAAGGAAAGAATAATTGAAAATAAATTTTATCATTTACCAGGAATGGTGTAAAAGCGATGGTATATATAATTTTCCATGTATATTACTTTAATATAATAATGTATATTAAATATATTAAATAAATTAAATATTCTCTATAAATATAATACATGTATGACTTAATATATATATATATATATATATAATAAATAGATTATATAAATGAAAACTTATGTATCTAGATATAAATATTATATATATATATAATGTAATGCCATTATATAGAGTTATGTTGCAATTTCGAATGGAGTATTCTGAATTATTATTATTATTATAAATAAATTATATATATAATATATGTATTTACCCAGTCAACAGCAAAGGATAAATAAATAAGATATGCAAGATTGTGTTTAAAATGCGAAAAAGGACTCAAATTCATTTAGTTTTTATGTGATTTTCGAGGAGACTTAACGTTCGCAAGAATCTATGAATAGATGAAAGACAGAAGAATTTAGAATCACTTGACATTCTAAAATGCAATCTTTTGTCTTTTGTGTTCTGTAAGTGACGACTTGAGTCTTTTGTGTTCTGTACGTTTTATTATATTTTGGTTTTGCCTTAAACACTTTTAACGATTTATTTGCAAATTGCATTATGAAGAAGACCTAAAGAAGGCACTCTAACAAAAACCTAATCAAGACAATCTAACAAATACTTTCTAAAATCTGACTTGACCATGTAAAAATACCATTTCTGAAAGTTATTCTGAATGAATACTAATGAAAGTTTTCTCTATTTCTTTTTCTGGATAAATGATTCTGATTGGAAGGTTCTTTGTCATCTGGGTATATACAATTTATATATGCTCATGCACATATGTATAAACTGTATATATGGCATAAAACTTTACGTTTAATACAAATATATTTATATAACAAAAATATATTGCAATTAAATTTTAATAATAAAACAAAAACAAAAAAAAAAAAAAAGATTAAAATAAGATTATCGTTTTACAAATTCTATAATAAATTCCTGATAATCCATGTGTAATTAATTCTCAATAATTATAATAATAATAATAATAATATAAATTCTGAATAGTAATAATATCGCATTAAAAACATATATAAATAATGAATGGTTTAAATTAACTAAAAGAAAATTCTCCCCAATGTCAAAATACCAAATTGAATAGAAAATTGGATGCAAAAAACAAATCCATTTCTAATGCAAATGGGAAAAAAAAGGAAATGGACAGATTTAAATACGTAATAGGTTTTATTTTGGTATACATATATTCAAATAAAATTCTGACATTATCACTAATGAAAATGTATAGTAGATTTACACCTACACGACGCCACACAACACAAACAAAAACGGTCTAAATATATAATATTATTATTATTATATGAGATTGATAATTTTTTGTTTGTTTATATATACATACCTATGCAGATGAAAATCTTTATTTATTTATATACAAATATAAATATAAATATCGTTAAAGGTCTATAATACTATAAATAAATATATAGTATCTTTATAATATATATATATTTAGTTCAGAAAAATGAATTTTCCATTAAATCATCATCAATAATAAATGTATTTATTATATATATGGTATATATATTGATTATATTTACGAGTATAGTCAAAAATAAAAATAAAAATAAATAGTGTGTGTGCGTGCTTACAAAGGTAAATTATATATTTTTCGTATTCCCAAGGATAATTTTACCTCTATTCATCTGTTTATTGCTGATATATACCTTAATATTTCTTTTTATTTGCTATACACACTCTATCAAAAATGGAAACGTCTATAACTCTAAACAATCCCGCCGCTTAACAACTAATATAAATAAATAAAAAAAAAAAAGAAAGTTTCTACTCACAATTTTAATCTGGAATTCATTAAGAAGTATCCAAGTGTCCATTTGAAGCCATTGTCACAACTTGCATTCATATTTACTTCATCCATGATGATGATTTTTGTGTATTTTAAGATTCAATAAATGAATACATAATATTTTTTGCTCATCTCATGATGATTCAATTCATAAATTCCTGTAAGTAAATGAAAAGATTTTAATATTAATAAAAATTATAACAGATAATATATTTCAGGTAAATGATGAAGAAAGTTTTAAAATAAAATCAACAATTTCCAATCCAAAGCGCTGCCCGGCTGCCTGAACTTTTTCGTATTTTTCATCAAACCTCAAGATTCAAAATTTCAGGTCAATTCGTTAGCCAAAGCATGAGAGATCTCTAATAATTTCTTCTGCAAAATTATTATCCTGTTGAAAATTGGCTGATAAACTTTCGACAGGGCAAACATGAAAATGGTTATTTATATTTCAATTAAATCAATTAACTATCCGTTGAATTTCTATGGGAGTGAGTGAAAGTCAAGTAAATGCGTATGTGTTTTTTTTGATCATTAAATTCGGTTGTGTGATTAAATTTTTGATATAATGTACAAAATATTTTTGTATAAATTATAATGAATATATTTCTATATATCCTTTATTTTCTATTCATGCTGCTCTATTATATCTTAAAGAGATTATTTTAAGGTATGCGAAAATGTATTAATAAAAATCGATAATAATAATCATAATAATAATAATAATAATAATAATAATTATTGATTTGATAATATAAAATGTATATGCGATTATCATCGACGACTTATATGTATAAAAAAATTTGTATATATTCAATCCAATTAAAATTTGTATATATATCCTATTCTATATTGTGTATTAATTTAATACGAGCTTTGGGTTTGAAAAGATTTTTTCTTTTGTATATATATATATACTATTATGATATGTAATACCTTAGAGAGGACTAGAATTCTTAATCTCGATGATGGATCTCAAAAAGAAAAAAAATAAATAAATAAATTATGTTTAGAAAATGTTAACAAAATGATTTCGATTGTATAAATTCAGTTTAAAATGAGAAATGATTTGATTCTTTGAATAAACTATCGAACAGTTTGTACTATTTGCAATTGTTAATTATTGTATTTTATATAAAATATTACTGCATTATTGATTTCGACAGTCAAATTTAATGTTTTTTAAAGGCAATCTTAGCTATTCAATCGCAATTATGGGGATGTTACTCAATTTTTACTGAATAAATATATAAATTTATATTGAATAAATATAGTTGATGTTTTAGTTTTAAATTAGAATGGATTAGAAAATTGAGTTAAAATAAAGATTTTTCCTATTAGAAAATGATTGGGATTTTCCTTTAGAATGAGGTACCCTAAATTTCCTTTAGAAAATCATCCCCATTTTCCTAGCTTATTTGCCCAACATCCCCTAAATTTCATGTTAGAAAAGCATCCCAAATATTGTATAAGAAAATTTTCCGCACATTTCCTAGTAGAATACAGAACTTTCTTTAGAAAATTATAGACAATTTCCTAATAGAAAATAATACAGAATTGCCTCCGATCGAATATCGGCATAAAATATTATTAAGAATTTTCGAATAAATGTTATCTTATATGTTATCTTATGGTGTGATTGCAGTAATGATGATAACTCACCGAGTCACAATAATATAAAATTAAAAATTAGCCAACAAAATGATTAGTACATAAATTGAATAAAAATATTGAGTTTAAATAGTGGTTTTACAAGTGATTTAAATTGTATTTTTATAAATAAATAAATAATTGTATTTTTTATAAAACGTTTTTATAGTAAATATAAAATTAAAGACAATAAAATTTTGAAACAAGTAAATAGTATACCAAAATAAATAAACAATTTCAATTACACAATATTTAAATTATATCAATATTTTGCAAATTGTTTACGTTTTTATCGTAAAATTGGAAGACGAAGTTTTATTAAAAAAAAAACAATTTTAATTATTTGTAATATATTACAAATATTTGTATAAATTAATCGCGTTAAAAATTTTTCATCGATATATTTATAATTATTATTATATTAAATTTATAAATAAATAAATAATTATACAAATAATAATAAATACGCAAATATTATGTTAACAAAATAAATAAAATTAATTATATATATGTTAAACATATTTAAATAAACATATTAAAAAACATTATTATTACAATTTTTAATTTTTTTGTAATTTTCAATATTTCATTTTGTCTATTTTGCAGATTTTATGTTGTATTTTATAACGTAAAATTTAATTACTATATAAGTTAAATTGTTTAGGTTTATAGTATTTTATTGTATAGTAAACTTTATTGAGAATATTATTTATAAAAAAAAAAAATATGCAATTAATTTATTTATTTATATAGACACAGCAGCAGCAAGGGGGTTAATGACAATTTAATAATATATATAGATAAATGGAACAAAATTTTGATTTCAATTATATATTAAATACATTTCAATTTGGTCAATGTAAATGAAATATTATCAAACATATTCTTTATGTAAAAAAAAGACGATATTCTTAAAAGGAAGTATCGCTTTTGGTTTGTTCCATATAAAAACCATTTGTAAATAAAAATTTACAATTAGTTTACTTTTTACAATGCTGTAAAGCATACATTTTTCTTTTTTAATATTTATTTTTCCATACATTTAATATTATTTACAAATTTAATTAACAAAGTGTTAATTAAAATTATTTATACAATTTTTTTTTTTTTTTTTTTTAAAACCATTTAGTGATAAATTAGCAAAAAATATTCTATATATATATGTATATAATATTTCGCGCGATAGGTACAACCAAACGTAACACATTTCTTATAATTATAATGCGTATACCTTACAAAAGCCGGTGAAAGTTATTTGAAATGGTTTATTTTATTAAATTTAGAACTAAATGTAAATAAAAAGAACTACTTTCAATTATGTTGTATAAAAAATAAAAATATATGTAGGTAAAGATACCAATCAATAAATAATATAATTGCCAATAAATTTGTTTGTGTGCTGTTTTTTTTTTTTTTTTAACTTTATAGTTTAATATCAACTTAAATGTGTGATAGATAATATATAAAAAAAAGTGTTGAAAAATACAACAAAATTTGAATGAATATATCAATTAGAAATTTCAAGTTAATTGAAATGAAATACAATCATCAATTAAATGTTTTTGTTTTGAATGGTTGTTAGCGAATATATGTTAGTATATTGAATATAAATTTAGATCATTTTTTGTTTAATTGGTTTAATTAATTTTGAATGGTACTCTACAAATATATATTATTGAACAATATATTAAATATAGGAATTTAATGTCATGGAGTTCGAATCGTATGATGAAGACATGAAACAAAGTTGTATATTTTCCAATGTAGTTGCGGTCTGATATGGTTATTACTCTCTCTACGTAAAAACATGAAATTATAAAACGAACAAAAGCCTTGATTTTTCATAATTAAAATATGAACGCTATAAAATAAAGGGATAAATTTAAAAGTTTTTGGTTTTTACTATAAAATTTGTTCTACAATCCCATTTGATATGTAAGGAAAGTTTTTAGAGAATTTAATTATCTATCGATTAATGGTCTGCCCATTATTCTATCTCAACAGGTTCCCAAGTTATCGCATTTTTACTACACCCCTTAAGTCATAAAAAGTTAATTTTTTTCCCTATAATTGGTCAAAATCAACCACTAATCATTCAATTTTTCAGGTTGAAATGTCCATGAAATGGTATTGATTTTGAGACTGAATCTTAAGTAAAATAAGCTGAATTTTACGAATTTAAAATAATATTATGGGGTGTTCATACAAAGAGTATGGTTAAATTGACAATTTTTCACGTTTATAGATTTTAACTATAGAATTTGTTCTACAATCCCATTTGATATGTACGGAAGCTTTTTAGAGAATTTAATTATCTATCGATTGATGGTCTGCCCATTACTCTATCTCAACAGGCTTCCAAGTTATGGCATTTTTACTATACCCCTTATATTATAAAAAAATTCATTCTTTTCAAAAATGTATATTTGAATTTATGTTAAGAAATCAACTATCTATAAGTATATTTTGAGGTTTATTAATACAAAACAAACTACCTCAAATTAGGTAAATCTCAAACGATAATTTGCGCCTACCATATTATAGTATAGCCTGAGGAATGAAACAATTTTTTTAAAGGATTATGAAAGCATCGACACATTCCATTATGATATAAAACTAAATTTTGTTAGTATTAACTTTATATTACTTTGTGATTGCAATAAATAATTTGATAAAGTATAGGCAAATCTTTTCTTTTGCAAAGAACAATCAAAAGAACTTCCGTTTTGGTTGTCTTCTACTTTTTTAACAGAAACCAATTTAATGAAAGCAAATATAGAAGAAAACGACAAAATACCTACCATAAATGTTTTTGAAATGAAATTATAAATATATTTTATATAGAAAAGAAATAAATTAGCAATTGAAATTATTCAAAAATCAACAAAATTATCTGATTTATATAACTGAATCCTCCTTCCTCATTGTATATGAGTTCAAATTATGAATTAATATATTAATACTGATTTTGAAATTGAATTTAAACATTCACACGTAATTTATATCATCAATTCGTAAATTAATTATAATAAATAAACAATTTAAATCTGATCTATTGAAATATATAGATCATATGCATTAAACACCACATATATGGTAAATTATAAGATGTTAATCAAAACATTTTATATTAATATATATGTATTAAAATAAATAAATGTATATTAAATAATAAACATAAAATTATGGTGATCTTATTTCTAAAATAAAAGTAATTCTTTTTCTTATCCGTTATAATTATTGTTTAATCTTTATATATATATATATATATATATATATATAAAATAAACGTATAGATGATCATAATAAAAACAGGTTCTTATAATTTATAAGATAAAATTAGATAGTTTAATACAGATATTTTTTTCTTTAAATTGTCTTATACAAATCTGAATACAGACGAGGTATCCGATTAAAAATCATATATGATTATTATAGAAAAAAAAAATAAAATATATAGGTTATAATATAAAATTCTATAAACGCAAAATCTTTAATATAGTTTTTAATATATGTTTTTTTATAACATTATTATATGATACAACCTCAACTGAACTCAAACCTCAAGAAGACAGAGACATAGACCGCAAGAGATCTATCTGTGTTTAGTTTATCTAATATAACAATATATATATACAAATAAATAATATATAAGAAGAAGTACAGTTTAAAATTTATAAAATGCATAATAAATTAATGATCTAATAGTAGTTGTTATATAGAAAAAAAAAAAAAAAGTAGTTAATAATAAAAAAAAAATAAGAAGAAATAAATAATAAAAAACAAAATTATATACCAATGATATTTTTCTCATATATTCAAAATAACAAAACGTATATATGTAATAAAATAATAATATATTCAGTTATAATGGAAACCGCATTTGCATGAATGCATAAATTTTTATATCCACATATTCAAATTGTTATATATTAAATAATTGCATAATAACGTATTTTAATTATTTATTTTTTTTTTGTAAAATTTGATAATAATAGAAAGTAAAATAATAATAATAATAATAAAAAAAAAAAAGTAATAATTACCCCCGTGTGTTGTTGTTCCCATATGTGTGGTGGCCTTTTTTTTCTTTTGTTTTCGTTCACGTGCCATAGTTCATAATGATAAATCAGATGAATTACAATTGACCATCAAATATGTGTAAGTTTGCAATTACAATATAATGATTTTGAGGCGCTATTACTTGATCAACATTTGTAACAAATCCTATAATTATTCAGATTTTTCTTTTAAAGTTGCAAGTGATTCTTTGATCCTTTTTTTTATTCAATTATCTGTTCAATTTGTTTATAGAAAAAATAATAAAAAATAAATATTAAATAACTTTATCAATAAATTAATTCTAAATTGAAATTATCATTATGTTATTATAGATAATCTATTATTTTATAGTTAAAAACTCTTAATTAAAATGTTAAAAAATTAATTGTTCTTATATTAAAAAATCCGCTTGCGGTTGGTCGTACGGCTAATTACCGACACCGTAAAAGCCACAAATTAAGAAACTAACAACAGAAGGCTGTTGTTGGACGCTAAAACCAGATTTTTGGTTGTATAGCGAAAAATTGATTTTGATATTAAAAAATATGTCCACTCAATTGAGATTCTAAAGATATGATGAACAGAAGTATCAATGGAAAGATAATTTCATTCAATTAGGTTAGAAATTATCCTTGGGATTTCGTTCAATGGTCAAACAATTTCGATAACTCAAGATGAAAATCTCAGATCGTTAACCTTCCGCGGAGTAGAAATATATAAAGTTCTAAACTGCATATTTTACAAAATTTAATGAGAATTTTTAAACCGCACTTAACTGAATTAAATCAATTATGCATTTTTTGTTGATTATTAAATAAATTAATTATAAATAAAAAATATCTTACATTAAAAAATCATTATAAATTCTTGAATGGTATATTTTTCTTCATCAACACACACACTCCATTTTACTGTGAGCTGGGGGAAATTCTAAAAATGGAAAATAAATAACTGGTATTAGATTTCATATCAATTTGTTTTTATATAATATAAATTAAATAATAATAAAAAAACTATACTATAATAAATCTAATTACTAAATTTTAAATTATGAAATAACTATGTAATAAAAATTTCAAATTCAAAACAAAAAACTACAAAATAAAATTAAATAATAAAATAAAAGTTCAAGTTAAAAAATAATGTTTTTTAAAAAAAAAAAAAACAATAGACAATTATTTATTTTATGTTTTTTGTTTTTTCAATTTTTCAGTTTCATTTAATTTATTAATAACATCTTATTTTTGTTTTTATAATTAATTTTATTAGTGCGTATATTTTTTTTATATAATAATATATATATATTTATTTATTTTAATTCTTTTTGTGTGTGTGTGTAGTTTTTATTATAAATTTGATACCTAATTTGTTTTTATTTTATTTTTTTTAAGTTAAATTCAATTTTAATTAAATTAAATGAAATTTAATTTTTTTGTTGCCTTTTTATTATATTATTAGTAATAATATAAATATGATTATAAAATAATTTAATAATTAAATTTATTTAATTATTATTAATTTTTTTTTTTTTAGTTATGTTCACATCATTGTTTTTTATAGTTTTTTTTTTTTCATTAATAAATACGCTGTGCAAAACTATAATTTATTTAATTATTTATTCATAATTTTCGTTTTTTTTTTTCTTCTTTTAATCCAATATATTTTAAAGTCATAGTTTTTTTTTGTTTGGTATTTAAAAAAAAATTATTAATATTTTATTTATAATATAAATAAGTTATAAGAATATTTAATTTATTTATTTTCTGTTCTTTCGATTGTAAAATTCTTTTATTATAATTATATATATATATTAGATGTAAAAAAAATTGCTATAATATATATTTATTTATAATATATTAGTTTTGTTTTTAGTGTATAGGGGTCGGTCTCAAGAAAAGATTAATTATAATAATATTCATCATATCCCGAAATCCTTTTATTTAATTAATTGATTAATTAAACCATTTTTTTTTTTGTTTCCTTTATTATTATATATATTTTTATTTTATTTTATTTTATATTATTTTAATTATAATCGTCGTGTTTTTTTTTTTTGGTTTATAGAGAACTCTAAAATAATTACTTTTTATCATTGGCATAAGATTGAAATTAAAATTGATCACAGAAAAATCGTATAAATCTATAATAAATCTACAATAATATAAATAAAAGAATTTGTTTTCGAGTAATAATTTTTCGTCGTTTTATCGGTATATTAATTAGATTTTGGATTGATTGAAATTGAATCCTTTTTTGAATTGGATAATAAATTATATATAGTGGAATTAACAAATGTGAAATTCAATTTTGAATAATAAAAATGTAATCAAAAATAGAAATAGAAAAGAATTACAAATGAAATACAATAGAAAAGATAAAAAAAAATGTATATGATGGTGTAAAATCGTTTTTATATATCCTTTGAAACGATTTGAATGGAAATGAAGGAAAAATGGAAGAGGACAAATAGAGACAATACAATACAAATCAAAGGTATTGTTATACAAATATAACTTGTTTACTTTGTAACCAAAATTCAATTGAACTATTGATCTGAAAGAATGTTTGATGAATATTGGAAAAAGGTTTTCCATATATATGGGATTTTTTTCTGATTCTTTCATAGCCAATACACTCTATCATTTCTAATCCTCGTGGAAAAATCCACTTTTTTTTTTTTTTAATTAAAAATTATCGAATATAAATATAATTTATAGAGAAATCAAATAATTGACATGAATAGCTAAAAAAAAAAAAGTAAAAATATCGATTGTCCAAAATCAAACAATTTCAATTTCACGGTCTCGAAATATATAACAGGACAATTACGAAATTTTCCGTAAGGTAACGAAAATAAATTAAAAACAGGATTTACATTTCTTTTATCATACATCGGTTTGTGAAAAGTGCAAAATTTGTGTTGAAATTTTGTGCAATGGTTTTTCGCATCAATTCGCATTTTATATGAATATTTTATTATAATTTCTTTGTTTATGCGGTAAAATTATAAATATAATGAGTGATTAGATAATATTATTATTTTATCCGGTTTAAATGTGCGTAAAAAAAAAAACAAAAATCTATACTAAACATTTAAAAAAAAAATGTATAGTATATATAATTTTGTATATAAAATATTTAAATTTTATCTGTACATTTTTTTTTTGGTTGTTTGTTCTGAATTTTTCATTGAGAGATTATTTTTTTTAAAGACAAATCCCCAATATTATATTTTATTTATACAATGCGACAAAATCAATTGAAATATTATTTTAATTTTGGTATATCTACCATAAATATATAGAGAGACATACAACCAAAGAATATATATATATATATATATATATATATCAATTTAATATTCTCATTATTTTATAACATTTAAATAATGTGTTGTTAAAAAATCTTAAAATATATTTTTGATTTATACAAATAATTTCAATATTTTCTCTTTTTGGTATATATTTTTTTTTTTTTCTTTTGGAACATTGAATTGCGGATGGGAGGTGTTTTGGGTGGAAAAATGGAAAAACGGAAAAACAAAACAATAAACTATATATATGATTTTTAATTGATGATTAAAAACTGGGTCTCATTTTTTTTTATTTAATATTTACTATATATTTAATTTTTATTTAATGATTGTCGCAGATTTTATTTTATTTTTTCTTTTATATAGTTTTAATTGTGTTTTTGTTCTATTTTCATTATAATCACCAAGCATATATGTGCGGTGTGGTAATATTAAGGAATTGATTAAGAACGACTATACAAATTGGTTTTGATTTTGATGTATTTTGTTGATTATATTGCAATTACTGTAAATGCATAAATAGATTTTAAATGTTTTTGTTAATTTGTTAAGTCAAAGAAAAATTGCAAACGTAACAAATTAATATTACATGAATATATAAAAATAATTAAAATAAAAAAGAAAAGACAGAATTTTGAAGGAACCAAATAATTCGGTATATTTTTTTTCCATAGAATTGATTGATTAATTTTATTGTTTGTCAACAAATTGATTATTAAACCATTTATTTCTCATTCGCAACTGGCAAAACGTGAACATTTATCATCGTATTTCAAACAACATTCATAAAGTCGGACGTATAATTTATGGACAATTTATGGAAAAGCGAGTTCCATTCAAAATTTTCCGGAAAATAGCTTTATGGTTACGTTGAAAATTTGTCCCATTTTCCATAATTTTTTGATGTTTTTTTTTATAAATATAAGCACATAGAAAATGGAACCAATACATTTCCTCAACATTGAATCATTAACATTCGTTGAAATCGTGATTGATTTTTGGACCGCTGACCCCTGAAGCGATTTTAAAATAAAATCTTCGGTGAATAATAATAGAAATTAATTGAATTTTCATATCATATGGGGAAAATTAAAATTGTACAAAATTCCGTTGCGCAATTTTAAAAAATAATTTGTTAATTTAACCTTTATTATCTTCGTGAAATATTAATTTTAACATTTTTAAATTTATAGTCATTCTTAATTATTTTGTAGTGTAGTGAGTGAGTTCGTAACTGAATTTATATTTATAATATGTAAAATTTATCTTGCAAACAAAAAAAAAAAGTGCATATGAATGTGATTATTTTAAAATTATGGTTAAGCCATCGCCGAAGAATATCAGGATAATGTTTTGCGTTTACGTGCTATGGTTAAATACAAATTATTGATTGATGATGATGATGATGATGAAAAAGTCATATCAATTTTGAATAAATATATATTTAAATGAATTATATTTTTATTTTTTTATGCCATTTTTTAAAATCACAATTAAATTTTATTTATATAAATTAATAATTATTTTGATTTTGGAATTATATAATTGGAAAATATTAATTTGGTTTTTTGTTTTTAATAGGTTTATTATATTATTAAAAAATCTTTTTTATAATATTTATATATTTAAAATATATATATATATATATTGATTTTATATTTACCACATTGTTTTTATTTATTTATTTCAATTATTCTATAGATTTTATTTACATATATTTTTTTCTTTTTTTATTTGGTTTATGTATAGAGAAAAATAGATTAAAATATTTTTGTCTATTAAATTTTTGATTATAAATAATTAAGGAATTAATCGGGTACGATAGTGATGTATATTATAGATTTACAGAGTATATATATATAAATAAATAATGATTTAATTATAAATATACAAAAAAAAAAAAAAAAAATATTTAATAATAATAATAATATAAAATCTTGAAATTTCTATAAGAAAATTCTCTATATAACAGAGCGTACTCTTTATTTATTTTATTAATATTTATATTTATTTTTGTGTTTTTATTTTTGTCTATTTAATTTTGATTGTTAATTTATACATATTTTATATATAATTATTTTATTTTTAAATTTAAACGATTTATTATTTATATATAGTTGACGTAAAAATAAATAGAATATAATTTTTTTTATTTTTTAAATATATAAAATGTTTTATTGTTTTATTATGGGGAGAAAACAGAAAATAATTATTTTTTATTTAAAAGATTTGTGCTCTCTAAATATTAATATATATATATTTATATCATTTTTTTTTAAAATATTATAAATTAAATATAAAATAAAAAAATAATAATATAAATGAAATGATCACAAATAAAAAAAACAAAATAAATAAAATTACAAAATATATATAAAAATTGCAATTAAATAACTTGGATCTGAATTTAAACTGAGATTCTCTTTTCAAATACCTAATCAGTATAATCGACGGGAGCGAAATGAGCTTGAAATCGTTATTATTATACAATCCTAACATCATCGTAGGTTGCAGCAAATAACATTCAGTTTTTTTTTTAGCGAGATAAATATTTGAAAATTTTTTATGTAATTTATATGCAAATAAAATGGGAAAGTGTACGATTAAAAAAAAAACAAAAAATAGTAAATCGAATTCAAAAATGATGTAAATTTATTTGGTATTCATATTTAGTTATATAATATGACAAAAAAATATTTCATAAGATGGGTTTTTATTAGATTATTTTGTGTAATAAAATAACAAAAAATGAATATAATTTTTTAAAAAAAAATTAAATCATTTTGCATTCAAGTCAATAAAAAATATATGTTTTTTTTAGCATTATCGAATGTGTATTTTTTAATTATTTTGCTCTGATTTAGTTTTTTTTTTATTGAAACTTTCACTGTTGCTTCTGCATAGATTGCAGATTTAAAATGTTAGATAATATCCACAGAGTGGTTTGAGGAGTCACATCGATAACCAAAAAACTTAAAGTTCATTATTGGGTTATTTGAAATGGAAAACGTTTGTTCAAACATATTATTAGTCGATATCAATTCGAATATGTTAAAAATAAGTGATATCTAAATTCTAATCAAGTTCTTCCAAACAAATTTCAGCAAACATTTTTCCTGTGATATTTTAAAATGTATTATAAATACCCCGTAAAACTTTCAAAACCATGGTTTAACTAATTTTCAAGAAATCGAACACCGAAAAATTGATTTGGTAAAACATTTTCATATAAAATATATTAAAAATCTGGAAATTCTTGGAAAATTTTCAATTTTGAGTAAATCCATTCAAAGAAATCTTACCCTATTATATTTATAATAAGAAATCTTACCCTACAGAGGTCATTTATAATTCGCTTAATCAATATCGTAAACTGTTTTCGCATCGATTGGTAAAAGAATTTGGAAGAAATCGCATACAGAAATTGATTTGGTAAATATTTTACATAGAAAATCCATTGAAAATTGGAAAATGATCAATTCTGAACCAATTCATTCAAAGAAACCCCATCGAATTTTTTGCAGAGATCATTAAAAATGTGTTATAAATACCGAATAACATTTTCAAATTGATTAGTGAACGAATTTTCAAGAAATTAGCAATCAAAAATTGATTTGGTAAATATTTTACATTGAAAATTGGAAAATGATCAATTCTGAACCAATTCGTTGATGAAAACACCCTTCTGATATTTAACACAGATCACTTACATTGCATTATAATGTTTGTGGGTGAATTTCCAATCGATTGGTCAACGAATTTTTTAAGAAAATTTATTTAGAATTTGATTTAGCAACAATTTTCAAATAAAATACATTGAAAATCGGGAAATTCTTGGAAAATTCTCAATTCTAACCAAGTTCGTCCAGGGAAATCCTTTCTAATATTTTACAGCGATCATATAGAATGTATATATGAAATCGAATCGTACAAAGTTTTTGTTTTCAAGTGTGGTTTTCGAAATGCGATTCAATGCAATTAATTTATTAATTCGGTTATCGAAAAACTGGGCGATACACCTGGTAAATAAATACTTTTGATTATGAACTATATATAAAACAAAATTTATGCACGAACTTTTATCTAATTTGGATAATTCATCATTGGTCTGAGCAATTTATACTATATTTTGCACACCTTAAGTGACCATAACAAAACTAATAATAAATATAATAATAATATATAACATAAATATAAAATCAAATAAAAAAATGATAATAGAAATATTTTTTTATGTAGTATTTTTTCATTTTTTATTTTTTTTTTATATAAATTGATTAAAAATATCTATATTTTTTTGTTTTTAGGTGTTTTGGAGTATTTTTTTTATATATTAATATTAAAATTCGCTTTATTATAGAGATTTATCTTAATTGTTTTTTTCGTGTGTGTGTGTTTTTTTTTCGTTCTTTATAAATAGAGTCTTATGTAGAAATAAATTAAGGCAGTGATTGTTAATTGTTAATAAATTAAAAATAATAAAATAAAAAAAAAACAATGAGAAATTATAAATTTATATATATATACAGATTAGAGTGTTTAAAGTTTTATAAAATATGTTGTTTTTGTTTTGTTGTCTTCTCAATATACATAATAATTGTATGTACATAAATATATATAAATATTATATATATTAATAATATAATATAATAATAATAATATAAAGATTTTAACAATATAGATTTTTTTTAATTTTAACAAATAAGAAATTGTTTCGTATAAAAAAAAAGAAAAAGAAAAATATAAATAAACAAAATTGTATATATATAGGAAATGTATCACTAAATATATTAATTAAATAAAAATAATATCTTTTAATGCTATACTACTCAATATACTGTGTGTGTGTGTGTGTTTGAGAAATGAAAAATATATATATATAAAAAAAAACGATAAGAATAAAAACATCACACAGTAGTTTCCCGATCGACATGTATATATTCGACCGGGGGATGCTCATGTCAGGATGATGAATCAATAAATAAAGAATCTTTTTTATAATTATTTTTTCGTAGTGTTCCATTATTAATACTACCACGACCACCACCACCACCACCACCACCGCCGCCGCTACCATTTATTGCCGATTTAATTGCTAATGCTTTTTTACGTTTTCTCACCAAACCACATATACAAAATATTATACATACGGTAAATACAGCCGCAATACAACCTAAAACGGCATATAAACTACCTGGTAATTCAAGTAATTTTCTTGTTGTACCACATTCCTCTTCCGATTCATCATATCCAGATGGACAATTTGGTCGTCCTTTTTATTTTTTTAAGTTTATTAAAATGTTTGTTTTTTAATTGAACAGACATAAATGTAAATTCAAAGGTACAAAAATCAATAAAATATTTTTTAATGATTATATTTGTTGGAAATCTTAATTGGAAAAATTCAATATTTTATTTGGTATATTTAGAGTAAATAATGGAACGTTTTTTCTTTATCAAAGTTTCCCACACATTAAAAGAACAATTTTTCATGTAATTTCTTTCTGAAAATGTTCAAAAATTTGAAATTATTATTGTTAAATTAACGAATCTTTAAGTAATCGCACCCAGAAATTGATTTAGTTAAATTTAGCTATATAAAATACATTAAAATTTGAGAAATTCCCGGAAAATTCTCAATTCTGTTGAAGTTTGTCCAGGGAAACCCTATCCAATATTTTACAGAGATCATCTATGATGCGTTATAAACATCGTGGAAAATTTTCAAACCGATTGATCAACGAATTTTCAAGATATCACACTCAGAAATTGATTTAGTAAAATTTTTCATCTAAAATACATTGAAAATCGGAAAATTCTTTGAAAATTCTCAATTTTGAATCATTTTGTCGAAGGAAACTGCATTCTATGTTTGGCAGAGAACATTTAAAATATATTATAGATACTGAATAACATTTTCAAAGCGATTGTTTAACAAAATTTTAATAAATTGCAATCAGAAATTGATTTTGTAAAAATTTTTAATATAAAATACATTGAAAATCGGGAAATTCTTGGAAAATTCTGAATTTTAACCAAATGGGTCTAAGGAAACCTCATCCAATATTTGGCAGAGATCATTTAAAATGTATTATAAATACCGTAAAATATTTTTAAAACCGATTCGAGAACGAATTTTGCAAGTTATATCAATCAAAAATTGAATTGATAAAATTTTCTATATAAAATATACAATAATTCGGGAAATTCCACGAAAATTCTCAATTCTAATCCAATTCGTTGATGAAAACCCCTTCGGATATTTAACGGATATCGTTTGAAAATTGTGAAAAATGAAAAAGAATTTCCTTATACATGGATAAATATGTTTTTTATTTTTAAATGCGTGAAACTGACATTAAAGAAAATTTCCATTGTTTACAATAAACCAAACATTGATTAAATTTCTTATAAAATTTTCCAACAAATTCAATAAATATGAATCAAACAAAAATTTACCATCACACCATAAATTACTGGCAATACATGCATTTAATTCTGGACATTTATATTCACATTCGGGATCTTTGGTAATAAAACCAAAATCACCGAGTGTTTCATTAAATGTATAATTTGTATGTTTATCTAATTGTTGAATTATTGATGATTTTGTTCTTTGTATTTCTAACCATTGAAATAATAAACTTCCCGGTTCACGTAATATCGGTTCAATTAATATACTTACTGGTCTACGCGTATATATATTTTTATTTATCGTTATATAAATAAATATCACAAATGCAGCATAAGAAATCAAAGAGATTATCATATATATTAATATTAATATTAAAACTAATTTTTAGTGTGTGTTTATAGGATAATTAAAATAAATAATTTGTATAATTATAATAACCTAGAATCAATTTGATTTAAAATTTTATAGACTTAAATACTTAAATATTTGCAATTAAATAAATTTAATCGAAATAATATACAATCAAATATTGATATTTGATTAAATTTTGAACACGACTATTGATTATGCATTTCAAACTGTAGACAATAAGTGAACCCCAAATATATCTGATATTCGATTACATACAGACAGATTACAGAATTATTCGTAATTAATGTTTAAAGTACAGTCTCGTCTGTTCATTATATTTTTAATCTATTTTGTAATTAATATTCAGTCATAAACGCGCCGGGTTTGCCGAGTTTTAAAATTTATTTTATTTTTTTAAACATTTAAATTATGTTTTTGTATTTGTTTTGTCGAGGTTTATTATATTTCAATTTGTTTGTAATACAACCATTAATTTTCGCATTGATTATCACAATTATGTTAACGATCGTTGGTCTATTGGGTCCAATATTTATTATAATTCTAATTATTATGGAGCTCATGAATGGTCCACGTTATTTCAAGTAAATATTTTTTTATATATTTTTTTGTACGAATTTTAAATTCTAACAAATACATTTTTTCGTAGATTTCTTTTTTAAATCGCATTTTATAGTTTTATCAAGGATTTATGTAGTGTAATTTTTTTGTTAGTTATTTAAAACAAAACTTATTTATACTTTAAATATATGTTAATATGTAATCTTAAATAATAATAATAATAAATGTTTTTATACTAACTTGGTGGTAAATAAATGTGATGGTTGTCCAGTATTAATCCAGTCTTCAGAAAATATATGTAATGCGGATCGTCTGGGTCCTTGATGCGTTGGACAAATAATACGCATAATTTTCAAAGGTCTACCGGAATAAATGATTAGACGATTTTTTGTATTACATCGATACATTTCATCGGGTGTTGGTTCAGCCGGTAAAAATACACCCCATGTTAATATAAATAAACTTCGATCATATTGTTGTGATTCAATGTACCAGGCACGATCATCACAACCAATCGAATGCGGTCGTATTGGATAGGATAATTCCTGTTCACCGCCCGAACCCTTCAATCGTAATTGTTTCCGGCAATCCGGTATTTTAGTTATAAATTCATATGATGCATAAAAATATACATCTGCAAAATCTTCAGATATATTTAATTTTGTTACAATAAAAATCAATTCCATTGCATTTGAAGTAGATTGAATGGTTAACGGGACGTTATATAAACTGCTTGTATTATCACAGAAACATGCAATTTGATATTTGACATCTTTAAATGGAACATCAAATATCTTTAATTCACCAATACGTTGACCGGTGTCTGGTGGTTGTGGTTCATTAATAGTAAAACCACCACCACCACCACCACCGCTATTACTACCAAATACAGATTCACCATATGAACATTTTGGACGTCCTGTATGAAATTCAGATTCTGTACTACAACTAGCCGATTCACCAAATGATACATTATGTAATGTTATACGAATCTATTATAAATTTAGATATTATAAGATACATTATTTATATTATCTAATTGATTAATTTGATTTAGAAATTATATTATAATATGAAATTAGTCGTTTAATAAATGACTACTATCCATTGGATTTGTCTGACTACTTTTTCTATTCCATTATATGATATTTATATGAGGTGTTTTAGAGAGGATTAGATTTAGAGAAGGAAAATCGTTAATAATAAATTATAAAGATTGATTTCTTGTACGCACAAGATTTTCTACATAACGATAATCATTTAGAAACAATTAAGAACGATTTTCTACAAGTAAAAATTGAAAAATTGTAAAGGTAATCTTTATAAGAAAGGTCTCATGATCATTTTTTGTTTGTATCCTTAAGTAAAGCCCAGAGAAAGGCATCAGAATTGATTTTCTCTTTATAGAAATATTTCCGCTTAATTAAAATCCTTCAGAATTAATACAGAATTGATTATAAACTATAGATAACCTTTCCAAAAGGCATCAAAATTGATTACTGGTAAGCAGACAAGTTTCAACTTAAAGAAAATTTTTCAGGAATGATTGACAAAGGTTTTTCCGTCAAACATTTAAAAAATATTATAACTTTCATTTGATACAACCGAAAATTGAGAGATACTACATAAAGATAAACTAAAACTCTTAAAACTACAAAGTTATATTAAAATTTATTTAGTACATATATTTTTGTACATACCCGATCTCCAACGGTGGCTTCAAATCGATATAAGCAACTCAAATTTTTAGCACCACCACGTCCATGTAAAAATACATTACGTGGTGATTGAAAATTACCACTGCGTTTACGAAACACCCTTGAACACAATGGAAATGATGATGTTGTTGATGCTGACATTCGATAAGACGATTCAATTGCATCCATATCAATGTCATCTTCAACAACAACGACAACACCATCATCATCATCACTTGCACTTGCACTTGAACTTCCATCACTTCTGCCGACAATTGAACGCCTTTTAGTATTATATGTTTCACCGCCTAAATCGGTATCAACAAATTCATAATTCATACTAAATGATGCTGGATATAAAGCCGTACCAGTATGTGTATGAAATTCAATTTTCTAGATATAAGAAAAAACAAATTATTATGTTATTAAAATGAACTAATTGATTTTTATATAATTAAATCATATTTACCATATTATTTCCGGAACTAACATAACTTTCTAATGGTGTACATGCTCGCATTTTTCTACCAGCATCCTCTAATAATCCTAAATCACATAACATTGGCGTTTCATTATCATATAATTCTGTTATCAGTTTTCGATTCGCAAATGCTTTTGATGATGATTTTTGTATTGAACCACCACCACCGCCACCACCACCAGATGAACTAACATCATACATATTTTGATTTGTTGTATATTGTGTGGTTGCCGTTGTTGGTATTATTGATGATATTCCTCCAGAACCACCACCACCACCACCACCACTAGAACCTCCACCACGATTACGTGCTGTATATTTATTATCATCTTTTGGATTTGTTATAAAATTAAATTGTTCTTTGAAATTTTGTAAATTTTTATTATATTTATTATTCGATGATGATGATGATGATGATAATAAATTAATTAATTTTTGATTTGTATCCGATTGTTTATTAAATATTGTATTTGGTGTTGGTCCATAAACGTACGTATCCACAGGATTCCATGCATTATCAACATTTACTTTAATATTTTTACCATACATTGGATTTTGTGGACTATAATAATAATTATTATTGTTATTATTATTATTATTATTGTATTTGATTGTTGATGAATCATTAAAAATTGTTCCAGTTGTTGATCGAATCGAACCTCCAGTTGTCGATGTTGATGTTGATGATGATTTAAATGTATCTGTAATGCTGTCCCATATACGTAAACGGGCTATCCATGGTGGTAAATCTGCCTGCAATTATGGATTAATTAAAATTATAAAACATTTGTTCATAGAATGCAAAACTTTAAAATTATAATTACCATTCGTCCCATTGTATTATTATCATGAATTGCATGTTGTAATATTTGTAAATTGTATCGCGTAAATGAAATCCAAATTATATCTCTTGGAAATCCATAAAAATAATAGGTACATGTTGTATTTGGCGGTAGGGTATGTCTTGGACTTAATATTTTACCCATTCGACCACGACGTGTAAATAAAACATCATCTAATATAATCAAATGATATTTATATAATAATTATTTAAACAATTCCGAATCGATGCGAACGCATAACATTATCGATATACATTTTACATTTTATATTAGGATTACATACCGGGATTTGATGAATTTATATGAAATTCACATTCAGCTTTATTCCCTTTGGCAAAATCATATGAATCTGAATCAACAAATAATACATCAACGTCTAATTCAAAACCACGATTTGGTACATCCGATTGTAATGGTGCCGAAAAGGGACTTGAATGGAATGCTACCAACATTTCTGGTCCCCTATGGATTAATTATATATATATATATAAAACAAACAAATAATAAATATAAATTACACAAAAAAAAAGTATAAAATAAATTATTTATTTTTTTATGTATGTTATATATATTTAGAGTCTACCATCTCTCACCATGAAATGGCATAAACAACATTTATAGATTTACCACAATATCATAAAGCATATATATATATAATATGTAAAAAAAAAAGTATCCTTATTTCATTTAAAACCAAAAACTTTAAATTGCAATTCTTTGCGTATATATATTCACTTTTGTAGAGTAGTTGGGGCATCATATATTTATTATGTGCTGCTTGTTTATTTGGTTCGTTGGTTGTTTGTTTATTTAACTTGGTTTGTGTATGGATAAAAAAAATAAATAAAAAACTTAAATTGAATCAATTGAAAAAAGAAATAAACAAACATTTATTTATTTTTAACATTTGATATTAACTTTTTTGTTTTTTTGTTTTCAGGTAAATAAACGAAAAAATCAATGAAAAAAATCAAATTATATAAAAGATGCGATGATGTAATAATATATTTTGTGTTTGTGTGTCGTAAGTACACATAATTTATGAATAATAAAATTACACATCACGGTAAGATTTGAGGAAAAAAAAGGAGGATATAATTGGCAGCCTAACCGGTCCTTTTCCAATATAAATGGGAATTTTTATATGGAAGATTCATTATAAGAAAATCAATTGAAAGCTTCATGGAATTTTCCCTCGATAATTCGAAGAACTTAAACTTTCCTTTTCATTTATCTAAATATTATTAAATCTACTTTCACTAGAGATAAAAAAATGGGAAATGTGAATTTCAAAATGATTTCAAATCCTTTAAATGAATTTCAAGTGATGTTCCCGTATCATATTTCCTTATAAAAAAAACATAGAAAAAATACAGAGATTTTTGAAAAAATCCTTAGATGGTTTTTGCAAATTATAGTTATCTATTCTATGAGCTTTTTAATAACGATTAAAAGGCCCTTAATAGAGTTTTAAGTGTAAACACCCTAAATAATAAGATATTTTACTTAAGATTCAGTCTTAAAATCAATACCATTTCATGGACATTTCAACCTTAAAAATTGAAGGAGTAGTGGTTGATTTTGACCAATTATAGGGAAAAAAATTAACTTTTTATGACTTAAGGGGTGTCGTAAAAATGCGATAACTTTGGAACCTGTTGAGATAGAATAACGAACAGACCATCAATCGAAAGATAATTAAATTCTCTAAAACATTTCCTGACATATCAAATAGGGTTGTTGAACAAATTCTATAGTTAAAATCTATAAACGTTAAAAATTGTCAATTTAACCATACTCTTTGTTTGAATACCCCATAATATTATTTTAAATTCGTAAAATTCAGCTTATTTTACTTAAGATTCAGTCTTAAAATCAATACCATTTCATGGACATTTCAACCTTAAAAATTGAAGGAGTAGTGGTTGATTTTGACCAATTATAGGGAAAAAATTAACTTTTTATGACTGAAGCGGTGTCGCAAAAATGCGATAACTTTGGATCCTGTTGAGATAGAATAACGAACAGACCAGCAATCGAAAGATAATTAAATTCTCTAAAACATTTCCTTACATATCAAATAGGGTTGTTGAACAAATTCTATAGTTAAAATCTATAAACGTAAAAAATTGTCAATTTAACCATACTCTTTGTATGAACACCCCATAATATTATATACGAAAAAAGGAAAAAAAATTGAGATGATCAAATATTCCGTGAATGATTTAGAAAAACTTCTCCTTTTCATTTACTTGAACTTAATGGAAATTGGTGGAAAGTCGAGTTCTGTTAATTGTTATAACAAATGATTGGACAATTTTGAAAACAATTCATTAACTGCATTTCATGTATGATGATTGCTCACAATCAAAACGAAAAATTTGCCATACAAAAGTCAATAGAAAAATACAGAGATTTATTTCAAATGTCTTGGTCCACTTCAACGATCAATTTTAATAGTTTTTTTAGGAACGTTTTCAAAATGCATGAATATCTAATTTTATTTTATATTGTTTTCTATACGATAAGCAAAAACACTTTTGAAATATTTTCGTAACGTAACAGAACGATTAGAATTTTATGTTAGTTTACTACTAACATGTTTTATATATATTAAAAAAGAACTGTGTTAAAATTAGTAAAAAAAATAAAATTATATAAATCACCTCGCAGGTAAATATATTGGAATATACAGGAATTTAATTTTATTTTCAAAGACATTATATTTTTCTATATATGCTGCTATTACGTTAAATATATTCAAGTGAGACATGTAATTTAATGAGATGCGAGTTAATAATAAAAAAAAATATGAAATAATAAACCCAAATACAAAACTAAACTCTATAAAGAGAAAATTTAATATACCATATATCGGTATACATTTCGAATTTAAAAAGAAAATATCCTAAAGGTTTTTTTCATTGATTTCTTTCTTGTTTCTTTCATTTTATTTTTATTTTTTCTTATTATTTGTGGAAAATCCATTGGTATAAAAGATATCAAAAAAAAAAACTGCTCTAAAAACCTTTATACATAGTGATTTTTTTTTTTTTTTGTTTCAAATTACTTATCTCCTTAAATAAAATAATAACATATCGATAATTTTCATATATGGATGGATATATAGAAAAAATCTATAAAATTTAACCTTTTTTTGTGTGTGTGAATTGATAAATTATGACTTATCCCTCAAAATTTACCTTTTTGAATTGGTATTTGTTTTGATAAACCACAAAAAATAAAAGAATATTTAAGATTCACTTACCTTGATACAACACGAGGTAACCAATCACCACCACAATATTTAGCCAATACCGGATCATTTGTTGAACTACCATCATAAAATATTAAGTGATCACGTTCACCGGTACAATCGGACCAGGCTCTCACCAATCTTGATGTTTTATTGAGACTAGCCACAGATCTGTAACCACACAGTACAAAAGTAACAAACAATTTTACATATTATAATGATTTTCATATTTGCATTATAATAAAAAATTACCTTTTCACTAATGATTTATGGGAATTCTCTTGACGTACTCCAATCATTGCATGTTTACAAGTTGGTACTGTTTTTTGTCGAATTGTCCAATAACATGTTACATTCCGGGGATACATTCCCGGATAATTTGGACTTTGTAAACGACATTTCTTACGATAACATTCATCAAATTGACGTGTACAATAGGTACCCGGTGTTACACGACCCAATTCTAATAATTCATTTGGTGGTCCATATCTTTAAAAATTGTAGAGAAAATATTTATAAATTAACTTATCGGTTAATCATAGGATTTTAACTATTTTGTTATTTTTTTTCATAATAGTTTTCTTATCTTTTTGTATAGAATATTTATCATTTAAGAGATAAAAGTAAAATAAGAAAAAACACAACAACGAAAAAAAAAATGTAATGGAATTGGAAATATATATATATTTATATAGGGATAATAAAATAAAACCCTTTGCTAATTATATATGCTATATATACAATTGGAAATTGAACACACCTGAGTCATACCATACATCTAAAAATATATAAACAGAATATATAAACAATATGATCCAAAAATATCGGAGATAAGGCAATTATTATAAAGTGGTTGAAAAGTTCCAACAAACATTTCTCAATCTGCAAGGTAATATATCGATCAATCTGGTGATGGAAAAGGATGATCAGTAATCCATTATGTTTATTTTCTATTGATCTTTAATAATAAAATACGAAAAGTATCCTCAGTCCCCATTTATATCAATGGGTTATTTCATATAATATCTTATCAGTCAATATGTTTCCAAAGTTACTCTAAATGTTATAAAAATATTTCCTACCCCTTGTGTTTTTCTTTACAACTCTTTTTTCTTCAGTGCTTTCAAGATAATGATTAAATTGACCATGTCATGTCAAATAAATCGCACTGTATCGTCTTATTTTTTTTAGTCTATAACCCAGTATACAGAGAAACATGTATTAAATCCAAGATAAGGTTATATACTTCTTATTATATTTATATTATTTATATATTTTAGTATATATGATATATTGAGAAAATGGAATATTTTTCTTTTTTGTTAAAATATAGAAACATTAAAAACAAAACTAAAGAAATTTTTCCATATAAACATTTTTCTCTTTAAGTGGAAGCTCTATAATATCATTTATTCTTATAAGTATTTTAAAAAAAAATATACTATTTATACTGTAGGGGTTTCCTATAGGAAACTTTGAATTGAAATCAATAAATATTTTGCATCATTTTTTTCCGTATAAATATCTAGTATTATTGATAATTTTAAGTATGTAATGATCTTTGGAAAGCAAAAGGATAAAGGTGACCGGATGTACATGGCACGCAGAGGAAGGAGTTCAGGCAAAACCCCTTCAATGAAGTGGATAAAGGACAATATATTCGGTGAGCTTTTTTGGGAAACCCTGAGTCGAAAATTGGGTAGATGTCGCGTAGTTTTTGCGGAGATTGCTTTCATACCTAATTAATTTATTTATAATTTGTTAAATGCGAACGTACCAAAGCGAAGATGCTTATTTTTTTATCGTTTCCAAAATAAGGATACATTTGAAAAGCGGAATTCCAACTATTGTACCCATTATTGGAAAACCCTATGTACGTATTTATATATTATAAATTTATATAACTAAAAACCTGTACCATTTTGTATATATATGAATGACTTAATCTGTATATATAAATGTAAAGGATTGCTTTAGCTGCATCGATCCTACTACATATAAATATATATATAAAACTATATGTGCATCGCGTGCATGCACATTTTATTTTGTATATATACCTCTATAGAAATATTATTATATATATATATATATATATAGTCAAAAATGTTTATTGATGTTATTTTCCTTTAAAGGAATTGCAAAGAAATCGAGCATATATCCTTTATTTAATTTTTTTTTTCATTCATCCTTCATATGTATATTACGTTATAACTATATATTGAATATTTTTTAAATGTTTTCTATATAAAACATAAATTGATACCTATATGAGCGATGCATTGCTCGTTATGCACTCTTAATATATATATATAGAAATAAAACCATTTTTTATTCATGCCATTACTTTCTTTCTTTTGTTTTGTTTCTTCAATTTAATGAAAATAAAAAAGAAATTATTTATAGATATAATAGAAAAAAGATACAAGAATAGAAATAAAGGAAATTATAAAACATTAAATGAAAATTAATAATAATTTTATAATAAAAAATTTTAATTGAGTTGCAGTTTTTTCTTTATTGTTTCCTGATTAAATTTCTATATATTATATAACGTAATATTACAAATCAATTCAATATTCTTTGGTATAGTATCAATTGATTTATTTATTCCTTAATTAAAAATACAATACTTTGAATACTGACCATTGAAATAAATTCAAGACAAAGTATTGTATTGATGAATACTATGACGGTTGAAAGAAATGTTAGGATGAGAATGTTAAGGATAATTTGTTAAAAGAATAAATGAAACAGAAATACTTTTATATAACTTATTAAATTATTAAAAAAGTCCAAATTTGATAAGTTGCATAAAATCAAATGTGGTCGGTGAAATAGGACTCTGATAAACGCACTACTTTCACAACAGGAAAGAGCAAAGTTATTTTACAACGTGAACGTAGACTTACGTGGAAAAAACTTATTTAACACGGTAATTAAGAATAAAATTAAGTAAAATCTGTACTGATGGCTGAGACGTTCTTTACAATTTTCTATAAAAGCCCAAATAAATGTATAGAAAGCCAAATCCATGTTTATATTTTAAAACAAGTATAGTATTGAGTTATTCAGGAACACTTTCATAACATAGACAATTTCCAGCAATTGTTAACAAACCAAATGATATTTATCAAAAAAAATACAACAATCACAACAGACAAATATCAAAAAATTGTAATCTCATCTCTATTGCAGTAGACCGCATATTGCATATTGCATTTTAAATCCGTTTTGATTAAATAGCAAAAAACCGTGAATTAATCCAATTTTTACAAAAAAACAAATAATATATATATAGAATCTTAATAAAAAATTCATTTGCATACCGTCTTAAGAAAAAAAATAAAATCGATTATATTAAACTTTAAACATATAAGAAATGAAAATTATATAACTAAATATATTTTCCATCACAGAAATCGTTATCATTTATTCAATATATGGTATATATAATATAGTATTTAAATCGTTTTATATAGTATTTCATTTTGAAAATGTAAAGGTAAAATTAAGTAAAAATTAACATACCTAACAATAGCATCTGATTGGCTGATGAATTTATAACGAATACGAAATTCAAATGGTGTTGCCGCTTGCATTGGTGCATGAAATACCTAAATGTATTATAATATAAAAAAAAAAAAATTAAATTATAAAAAATTCCATCAAAAAAAAAAACAATAAACGAATTATAATATAAATAAATAAATATAAATATGAAATTTTGCTTTAAATTATTAATAAAAAATTGTGTTTATATGCACAACATAAAAAAAAAAATAAAAGGAATCAAATAATAAAACGTTACTAAATAGGTCAACATATTGATGGACAAACGTTTACACAAGTGGTAGATTAACTGCGATGTTGTAAATTAATATATTTAACTTAATTTTACAATAATCCTTTGGGTTTTTGAATGGAAACGGCGTGGTGGAATCGATGGGATTAGGAAAAGGACGTTTCGATATAAAAAAGAGTTTTTCCAATCAAAGAATCTCTATACGAATCCCTAATCAAATCTCTATATGAAAATTTCAATTAAATCAGTTATAGAAACAGAAGAGAATCCTATAATAATCCATTGAATTTGTATTGAAATGGGCGGCATCAGAAAACCTCATTTGGAATGTTAATTTTCGTATTTAAAACAATATATCAAACATGTAACTTTTAAAATCAAACGAGAAACGGAAATTTTTTTGCAAACTCGGAAAGTTTTGCAAGGGAGTAGCAAAGAAAAGAAGAAACGATTTGACAAACCTCATCATTTGGAATTTAACCATCGGACAAAACAAAACAAAAAAAGATTAAGTTGAAAATTTTGGAATCAAATTTAGTTCAGTTTCTCGAGACAAAGTGGATGGATGAAAGATAGCAAACTCTATTCATAGAAAATTGAAAATTTTCCATAAAATCTAACTATAATAAGTCACTTTATCCAACCCATGAAAATAAGTTGTGCTTAATGTCTTTCATTCATATATGCACAATAATATTCACATTTATATCTATTTTGATATGTGTTTATAAATTCGTTGCATTGCAATTTAATTGTATGCATACCTTTTTTTTTTATTATTATAATATGAATAATTTTATGCATATCAATTTTTTTATTTTGCTTCTTTCTTTTAATATTTTTATGCTATACTCACTGAACATTTCTTTTTATGGATATTAGCATATCTCTATCTATATATATATATATATATATATATATGTATATATGTATATATATATATATAGCTATATACGAAATACGAATACGAATATATACATATATTTTTTTGGAATAAAAACGAATAGAGAATAATAATGATAATAATTTTAACATATAGATATTCTAGAAAATAAATATGTATCTGTATATAAAGATATATGCAACGGGAATTTCTTTATACTGCATCATTATTAATTTTTTGCATCTTGTTTTATATCGTTATATCTTTATTTATATATATGCTTTTATGAAAATTAACATCAATTGCATTTGAATATAATAATAATAATCGTTCAATAATAATAATAATAATAATAATAAAATAAATGTGATGGTTTAAATTTCTATTTCAAATAAATATCTTTAAGGCATTTTTATAAAACAGTATAATTTATTCGGTACCTTTTTCACCTTTCGATCGAAAAATATATTATGATATTTACAATTTCTATATAAAATTGAACAAAAACAAATGTAATTATAGATGAAAGAACAAAAATTGGGTCTATCCCCAAAAAATAACATAATAAAATGATGATGAAAATTTGAAAACTTGAAGAAAAAAAGAAAAGGCAGACACAATATTATTTGTGGGAACCAGGAAAATTGTAATAGTCACCGTGTCATATTGAAATACATTTATTCAATTTTGTTATATAGCTTTTTTATGATATTATCTTAAATCATGAAGAATTTCCCGAAATTCCCATAATGAAAATTTTCTATATCAGAATTTATAGACAAACTTTTCTATAAGAAATTTCAATATATAGTTACAAATTATATAATTATAAAGCATTTTCTATATAGAAAATTGTACAGACCAAGAGAATGGAGAATGGAGAATTTCCCTTTAGAAAATTATACAGAATTTCCACCAAAATAAATTTCATCGAATTTCCTACTGCAACTTAAACAGCATTTTGTTATAAGGAAATTAAAGAGAATTTCATTTAGTAAATTTTACAAGAATTTCCTTATAGAAAAGTATACAACAATTTCCTTCAGTAATACAGAATTTTCTAATAGAAAATTATACAAAATGTCCTTATGGAATTCATAAGAAAATTCTATCAACTTTCCTACAGAAAATAATAAAGAATTTCCGGTTAGAAAATTAATCCATAAGTAAATTCTATCGAATTTCCTACAGGAAATGAAATAGAATTTCCCCATGTAAATTAAATAGAATTTCCCTGAGTAAATTCTGTCGAATTTCCTACAGATAATAGAAACAGAATTTCCTTAAGTAATTTATACAAAAACTTTCTGATGGAAAATTTAAAATGGGTTTTTAAGCAAAAAAAGCAACAGCTTGTGTAATAAAACATTTCCATAATTGTAACCACTACACAATCGCTTTTCTGTATGCTAATATCCTTCCGTATTTGTTCATGAAACCTTATTATGTTTAGACAAAAGATTAAACCAAAAAAGTGGATAATCTCATTTATATTTGTGTAAAACTATTTTTTTACTTTTTTTAAAATCAAACTTTTCAATTATTAATTATGATGACTTTGAAATGTTGATGTATTATTTCAAAAAGTAAATACACAATGCCCCTTTAGGCTTCTGTTTTTCCAGTCATAGAACACAATAATATTTTAAGTTTTTAAATACACACATATTTTGAAAATTCATTAAAATAAAAAAAAAAAACAAAGTTTTTAAATAAATATAATAAATAATCAAAAAAATATGTGTGTATCTAACAAAAAAAAAACAACATAAACATATTCATTATTTATATTTATAGTAATTTGTTTTCCACCAGTATATTTTACATAATATAATCTAAATATTTTTTCCGATAACCTCATATAAAAAAAAATGTTGATCATATTTGACCTATATTTTATCATATATATAGGTGGTGTAGTATATATATTTGTTTTGGTACGATTTATGTAAATTTCGGTAAACTTATTAACTATATATATATATATATATATATATGGATTTTATATTTGATGTTTAAATAAAATATATATAAATACCTTAACAGATGCTGTAACTGTAGATGTTTCACTATAATATAATTGTGGGCCTGTAGCAGCACCACACCAAGATCCACCCGTAAATGGTCTACCAAGTTCACTTAACTAGAAATCAAAAAGAGAAAAAACAAAATTATATATAAATAAATACATATATATATATAGATGTTTTTAAAGATAAAGAATAAATAAATACATTAAAGTAATTGTATATATACAATAAATATATATATTGTATATAGTCGTCCGCACACAGGATATACCGAGAAAATTCGTTAATTTTCTAAATACAAAAATTTGACTTATCTTATATTATATAATTATTGGCTATAAACTAATAATGATATAGTTAAATATATATATACATTATGTCATTCAATCATTTATAAAACAATGTAATCATTAAATGATTTTAATTATAGATTATGAATAGAATCAGATTGCATATGCAAATATAATTACATTTACTCCGGATATCTTGTATTTAATTTATATACAACTAAAAATAATATATGATACAAAATTATTATTTTAATTTTAAATACACTATATCAAAAATTTAGCAATACAACGGTGGAAAAAAGGTTCAAAAACAACAACAAAATTGCGAAATTGAAATTTATAATAAGAATGTAATTTAAAGTTTAAATTATATTTATATCAAAGGACTGTGAATCATACTCGATATCAAATCAAACATCGGACATCTCTGTAACATTATATTAATCTAAAAGAATTGCTAGCTGTTATATGGATTTTACTTTTTAACATATGTTTTTTACTGTATTGTATTTAAATAACATTGATTTTTTTTCCAAGATTTTGAATTACAAAACGACAATCATATCAAAGGAAAGAATTACTTTTTCATTTCAATTACAAGAAAAGTATCATTGAAAATCATCGATTGCTATTGGAAATTTTAATGGAAAATATCTCTCCGACAAGATGACAAAACAATGTCCTGGTCAACAGAAAAAAGAAGATTTGAAAGTTAAGAAACATTCCTTGATTAAGGTCATGTCAACAAAGCAAAATGAATGTACAAAATCATTAAAATTGCCCGAACCTCATCTTTACTTTAATGTTTAAATATATTCGTCATTATGACTTTAAATCTTCTAAATCAAGGATGATCAAAGAAATTGACAGACATACTAATTAACAAGAAATGTGTTGAACGATGAGAAGTTTCACATGTTTTCACACATAAGAAAACTTTAAATTCGATGGTCACCAATAATCAGGTGGAAATTGTTAATAATATACTTTACTTGTTTTCTGTTTAGTTTTTAACAAGTTTATATGATTAAATGTTTGATAAAGTGTATATATACATATATTTTGAGAAATATATCTGGATTAGCTGCAAAGCAATATCATAATATTATATTCGCAACATTTATACTATATGGTATATATAAAAAAATTATTGTTGGTTCTTTTCCCTAAAAATATAGATATAGGTATATAAATATTATACCAACATACACACATTACATTGTAGTGGAAAGTAGGAAAAATTTATATAACACATCTATAAAGCCCATATCATATACGATGTATATATATTTTGTTGTATATATTACAAAATATAGTCATCATATTGTATTTATACATAAAGATATTTCATTATACAAATATATATATATATAGCTATATAGAGTATTATAGACATTACCATATAGTATATATATATATAATATTTGTATATGTAAAATACAAAATTTTATACAAATTTTCACATGAATAACTTATTGATTTAATGTTTTTCACATGCTTTGAACTTTTCCGTCTAAAGTTCAAAGTAAAATTATTCTCTTTCTTGTCAAAACCAAATCTTAAAATATGATTATACACCTATATAGATAATACACACATATCCATATATATTTATAAATTATATACTAATAAAAGTTTTAAAAGATCATATATATATATTAACATTTTATATATCCATATATTACATCACGTATTATTGGATTGCTTTTCAAATATATATATTTATACATAATAATATTATCAGGATTTTGGGATTCACTTCTTTCCACATAAACAAATTTATATCTGTATATCACAACCGTTAATATACGCGCAGTGATATCATTAAAAAAAAAAAGATATATAATAATATAAAAATTTTATAAATATCCGGAATGATAGATATCGTATTATATATATTAATATTATTTTCTTAAAATAAAAAATTGATTGACACATTCGAAATTAGAAAAGTCTATAATCGATTTACTAATAACTTTTGGATTAAATAAAAATAAAATCAAATATAAATGTTGACTTACTTGCATGAAACCTTCTGGACAACCGGGTAATTGACTCATTGATCGTAATGAACTTGTGTCTCTTGAATCTAAATCGCTATCGATTAAACCTTCATCGAATCGTCCCACCGAAAATCCATCAAATAATATCTATATAAATGGAAACAAAAAAAAAAAACGAATCATCAAAATTCAAATTCAAATATTAACATAAATTAATAATATAGAAAAATTAACGAATAATATTAATGATATCAAATGATAATTAAAAACAAATAATTATATGGTATTATATAGATAAAAAGGAGGAAAATCTATATAAAATCGGACAGTTTTTTTATGGTGGAAAATCTGTCAGTTTAGAAATAGAAAATCTGTCAGTTTTCTAATACAAAAATCAATAAATTTCGAATACAAAATTCTGTAAGTTTTCCAATATCAAATCTCAATGTTTTCGTATGGGAAATCTGTTTGTTTTTCCTATAGGAAATCAGTTTGTTTTCCCAAAATCTGTAGTTTTTCGTATACAAAATTCTCACTGTTTTTCGTATAAGAAATCTGTTTGTTTTTCATATAAGAAATCTATAAGTTTTCTAATTTCAAAATCTGAATGTTTTTCTATAGACAATCTGAACGTTTTCCTATAGGAAATCTCTTTGTCTTTCGTTTAGGAAATCTATTTGTTTTTCGTAAAAAAAATCTATCAGTTTTCTTATAGGAAATCTGTTTGTTTTTCGTAAAGAAAATCTATCAGTTTTCCTATGGAAAATCTTGTAAGTTTTTCTATACAAAAATCTGTAAGTTTTGCTATATAGAAATCTGTAAATTTTCCAATAACGAAATCTTAATGTTTTTGTATAGGAAATCTATCAGTTTTCGTATAGGAAATCTATCAGTTTTCGTATAGGAAATCTATCAGTTTTCGTATAGGAAATCTATCAGTTTTCCTATAGGAAATCTGGTTTGTTTTTCTATAGGAAATCTGGTTTGTTTTTCAATAGGAAATCTGGTTTGTTTTTCTTATAGGAAATCTGGTTTGTTTTTCTTATAGGAAATCCGTTTGTTTTTTTATAGGTTAGATTCCTGTAAGGTATTTTATACAAAAATCGGTCGGTTTTAATATACAAAATATTTATAAATTTTTTCCTATACCAAAATCTGAACGTTTTCCTATGCCAAAATCGGAACGATTTCCTATAAAAAACGTTTCAGTTTTCCTATCTCAAATTCAGTTATTGCCTACTAATTTCCTACATCAAATTCAGTTATAAAAATTCTGTAAATTTTCTGACACAAAATTTGTAAGTTTCCCTACTGAAAATCGTTAGGTTTTCTTATAAAAACTGTAAATTTTCTTATAAGAATCTCAATATTTCCCTACATCAAAATATGAACATTTGCCTATACCTGAAAACCCTTATATTTTCAAAATCACAATCAATCAATCCTTCATCGAATCATCCAACTGAAAACCCATCAAATACCCATCATCTCTATATATGATGAAAGCAAAATATTCCAATACCCAATATATAATTAAAATTATAACAATCATAAACACCGCACCACCATATACCATAATAATATCGCAAATAAATAAATGAATAATAATAACAATAAAAAATAATGGTAAACAACAAAAAAAAAATAAATATGTTATTATATAAAGACAAAAGGGAGGAAAAAATCTCATATATATATATAAAAAAAAATAATCAAAAGAAAAATATGAAAAGATTTCCTGTCATTGAAAATAAACCACACAAAAAGCATATTAAACCCAGTAGATTTCCTGGTTATATCTATGTTTTATTATTCTTATTCATATGTATATAAATCTCTCTGTATAGCTGTACATAAATATAAGAAAATGTGTACTTTATTTGTTTTCTTTTATCCATTATTATTTTTTTAAGTCTTTATAGATATATAAAATAATTCTCAGTACTTATGTAATAATAATAATAATAATAATAAAGTATAAATGTGTTAAAGATTTCAGACACCGCAATATGCATACCACAGATATATGTGGCAGGGGAAGTAATTCATTTACAAAATTTTCCTAACAAAATATGGTAAAAAAAAAAACTTTGTATTGTCAAAATTTTCTTTCTTCTTTTTTCTTCTGTAGATTTGTTTTCTTTAGATTTTTTATTCTTTGATTTGTTGTTTAAAAATTTAATTTTTCCATATTTGCCATATACTATATATAAGGAATACAAAACAATTTTTCATTTCATTTCCATATTCGTTTAACATAAACAAAAACCACTCATTCATTCATTCATTCATTCATTTTTGCTTGGCTGTTTGTTTATTTTTTTTTTTTTCTTATTTAATTTTATACACCATGTTTCTGTTCAATTTCAAAACATTTCAATTAAATTTCAACAAAATTTTTCAATTCAATACGTGGATTTACATTTTTGACCTAATAACGTAAAAACCCCCAATCATTTATCATTGAAATTTAGTTGAAAAATATTGAAATTCAATTGAAAATTGTTCAAATTGAACCGGAAAATATTTATTTTACTTTAAATAAAATAGATTTTTAAATATCATATGATATAAAATATATTAAACTATATATCTAAGTATATTGCAAAGTCACTCGCTATATATATATATATATATATTCTATTATACACACATAATAAATTTTCTCATAAATATGTATTTTATTACATAAATAATAATAATAATAATAATAACAACACACCACAATCATAAACAGTAGTAAAATATATACATATTATATGTCGAAAACATTTGTAAATAATATGTAATATTTCAATTTATGTGCATATTTACGGATGTAACAAGATGGTAAAATATTATATATGTACAATAGAAATAATTTAGAACTATTTTTACCTTTACTTCTATTTTCCTTTTAAATGTATTGAATTGAATTGAATGAAAATATTTCAATATTAGAAAATATTATTTTATATATTTTTTATATTTATAAAAATGATACAAATAAAATTCATATATATTATGTATATATAGGGCATATATAGTCTGTAAATTTTCTGTAACAACGACTAATATTTGTCTATTATTTACCATGATATTGATAAAAAATTTTATTTTAAATTTAGTCTCATAAATAGTTTATTGTGTTACAAACAATGGATTTTATAGATATAGATTTTATAGTAAATTCTAATCTTACACAAAGTTCTGTAAATTTTCCTATAGAAAAACTATAAGTTTTGCTATAGAAAGCATAAACGTTTTCTTTAATAAAATTTTAACGTTTTCCTTTAGATAATATTTCAAGTTTTTCCCTATAGAAGTTCTGTAATTTTTCGTGTAGAAAATCTGTACTGTTTTATATAAAAAATCTTAGCGATTTGCTTAACAAAATCTCAATGTTTTCTGGTTTGAAAATCTAAATGTTTTCCTATCCCGAAATCTGCAATTCTTCTGTAAGTTTTATTATGGAAAATCTCAATGATTTCATATAGAAAAATGCAATGTTTGCCTATAAATCCTGTAAGTTTTCATATAAAAAAAACTATGAGTTTTGCTATGGAAAATCTTTACATTTTCTTTAACAAAATTTGAACGTTTTCCCGTGGAAAACATTGCAAGTTTTTCCTATAGAAGATCTGTAATTTTTCGTGTAGAAAATCTGTACTTTTCTTTATAAAAAATCTCAATGTCTTACTTCCACAAAATCTGCAATTCTTCTTTAAGTTTTCCAATAGAAAAGCGGTAAGCTTTGCTATACAAAATATGTATATTTTTATTTAACAAAATTTCCAAGGTTTCCAATAGAAAATGCTGTTCGCTTTCCTATATGAAAATCTGTACGTATCCTATATATAAAGTACTGTGAAGTTTTCCATACAATAATCTGTACGATTTTCTATACCAAAATCGGCAAATAGAAAATGTTCTGTTCGATTTTTTTATAGAAACATCTTTTTGTTTGCCTTTTCTATAAACAAAAATCTGTTTATTTTTTCCTAAAGAAATTCCCTGTTTGTTTTGTGTACAGAAAAACCGCTGTTAGTTTTCCGTATAGAAAAATCTCTGTTAGTTTTTCCTATAAAGAAACATTGCTACAGATTAGAAACATTGCTACAGACATTGCTACAGACTACAGTACAGATTATTGTATTTTTTCCAAAAGAAAACTCTCTGTTGGTTTTTCCTACAAAAATTCTCTGTTGGTTTTCATTATAGCAAAATCTCTGTCAGTTTTTTCCTATATAGAAAGAGCTGTGTTTATATTTTACCAAAGAAAAACCTCTTGTTGTTTTTCCTATAATCAAATCTCTGTTCTTTTTATTCCACAGAAAAATCAGACCGTTTGTTATATAGAAAATTATGTTATAGTGACTTGCAAATTTTTAATCCTCACAGGACAACATTCATTTACACCAAAATCATATATAAATAAAAAAAAAAAAAAACTTATACCATTTTGTTTCTATTCCAATTTCGTACCACTTTATAAAGAACAAATACACATATTTTTAATCATAAACATTTTTAGATTTAGATTATTATATAAAATCTATATATACGATATATATGAATAATATTTTTATATTTATATATGAATGGAATATCATTTTTCAAAAGAATATATTGAGAATACATAATTTATCATGAAATGAAAATACAAAACTACTACATTATTATTATTATTATTATTATATAGAAGTATTTGAATAAATATTATATAGGAAAGGATTATGGGGCGGCTCTTTGGTGTAGTTGACATAAAAACGGCAATTCTGACAATATTTTAAGTAAGTAGGTGTTCAAAGAGGAACTTATTCGTTATTTGAGTCTGAATTTTCACACAGAATTGCGTCTATTTTCTTATGCAATAATGTATATAGTCATTAACGATATTGGTAAAAGTCACTGATTATGAGATAAAAGTATTTGTTCAAACACCCTAAAAAAACCAATCGTCGGTTGTAAAAGAGTGGATTTATTATGTATTTTATATTTATGTATATAAGGATCAAGATATTGATATAATTATTATTATTATCATCGCATAAAAATTCGTATACGATTTCATTTTTTTTTTATTATTATTATTATTATTGTTAACCTATATAAAAAATTTATCATATTTTATAATTACAAATTCTTTTTACGTATTTTGTACATGGGGGGTAGTAGAGTATAGGGAAATATAGTAGAAAATATAAAATAAAATCTGTAAAGTCATCCGATTTTGATGATGCGAGTTTATCGATATTCTTAATATGATATGGGTATATAAATATAGAATATACACTTTGTTGCAAGACTATTAAATAGAAATTTAAAACTCTATCGTTATTTATTAGTAAAATTTTCTTCAAAACAATGAAATTTTCTAATAAAAAATTGATTTGGAAAAGAACATACACAATTTGAGATAAAATTGTGAAAACACGATTTTATTAGTAAAATTGAAGGTACAACAATCGGATCTTTCGTCAAAGGCGATGGCGTGTGATGATCAAGTTCATGATGGAAATTCTTTTATTAAAATTAAATTAAGAACGGCGAGATACAATAGATCTTATTGTTCACCAGCACGATAAACAAAGTGTTATTTATATATAGTTTTGCAACAAAGTGTTTATCAATGATAAATAATAAAAAAAATCTATATGTATTATAATAAAATAGAAATCACAGAAAAATACAATTTTGTAATAAAAAAAAATCTATATAATAACAACAACCCAATAAAAATATATAATATTTAATGTTTTCATTTATAGTTAAAGAATTGATGATGTGCGGTTATTATAAAATATAAATATCATAAAAGATATACAAAAAATATCTTTATTTAATAAATTTGATTTGATTATGCATTTGCAGAAAACGGAAAACTGCGCTGGGATACAAACAAAATTGGGATTGTTTGTTTTATCTTTATAAAAATAAAAAATTCAAAGCATATTATCGTGCATAGTAGCAGCAGCATATTGACAAAATATGAAATTGAAGAAGAAAAAAACCAGATTATCGTTAAATAAATAAAATAAAAATTTTCGCAGACAATATATTATATAGATAGAATAGCGTGTCAATATATGTTTTTTATTAACATTTTATGCTGACTATATAATATTTATTCTTTTATTTATATATTATAATATAATCTATATATAATAATAAAAATAATATATCAAAGAAATATCTTTTATATATATTTATCACACCACAGATCCGATAAAATAACAATATACTATATAAATATATGCAATATCATCAATGGATTTTATATAATATATATATAATTGATTGTTTTGCGTTTATATCAAGTCGTCCTTTGATCCTTTTTTAAAGTTTTTCTCTATTTTATTTTATTTATTGTGTTGATTATGGCTAATTTATTTCATAAACATTTATTATTATTATTATTATTATGTATATAAATAAAATACTGCATCAATTGCATCTTTTTCTTAAACTACTCTATGTTTTATCTATCCTTTGCCGATCGGAAAAGGATATAAAATATAAATCTATTTTTTTTTAGATTATATAAATTACAGTGGATTAAATAACTTTTTGTTAGAAAGGTAATGTGCTTGGTCAAACCGTCTGAATTTCATTAGAGATTTAATAAGATTCACATCGAACATTTCCATTGGATTGTTAAGAAACCGAATAAAACATCTATTCATTGGATTTGTATGGGTTTGGATGGAGAACGTGGAAAGGTTTAAATGATTGTATTAGAAAAAAATGTTATGTCATTTTTAACATTTCATATCCACTCATATGTTTATAAATAATTGACATTTTACACAAAACAATGGTTTATGTATTATATTGAAGTTATGTATGTACGTACATATAAAAGCATACATAATATATTATTTTAATACTTTTAATACCTTAATATAGTTTCTTTTGTTGTTAATTGAATTCTGATTGACATTTATGTTGCAATATAAATATATGTAATATATGATATAAATCGATTCGTATCTAGGTGATATTTATATAAGATTTTCAAAAAGTTTTATCGGTTTTATATATACTATATATATATAGAGAGAAATTGTATGATGGGAAATCAACGAAAATCAAATCATATACATCACATATGTATAAGTATATATATATACATAAATTTGATATAGGTCTTTTATCCGTATAATTTTAGCTAAATGACATCAATTATATTCTATTCAAAATATACAATAAAACTATATGTATGTTTAACATCCATTATAGATATGCATAAGTTAGCTAGGATAAAGTTGACTTTTATGATATAAATATAAGCTATATATATTCTAAATATATAATTTGTTTAAAATCGCAATGTATAGAAGAACAACGGCGGCTGCATATTATAATCTAATTAATTATTTGATGTTAAACTATTACCAATTTTATTTTTTGTGTAACTTGAAAATGTTTAGAGGCATTATAGAAATATAAATTTATGATATGCATTAATATAAAAGTAAAATATAACATTTTGTTGTATTAAATAAAATGTACATAAGTGAGAATTTAATTTATTATATGGGTGTGTACTTGAAATGAAAATCAAAATTTTGCAAAAATTTTTCCTCATATGAAAATTGCTTTATAATCATTGAGTTCTCAAAAAGAAAAAAGGAAATTTCCCACCATAAAATCAACTTAGACATACTTTAAATCATGCGGATAAAAAATGAAGATTCCCAAAGAAAGTAATTGAGAGGAATGGATCGAAAAGCCATAACCAGCAGTTATGCGATAAATCAAAAATATATTCATTTATTCATAAAGTAATTAATATAACATGACATGATAGTATTACATGATTAATAAAAAAAATGATTTTGAATTAATATATAGACAAAAAAATATTATTATTGTTCATATCAAAATCATATACTAAATACATAAACATCTTAATTATTTAATTCTCAACAATAATCCATAAATAAAAATACATACCATAGTTGACCTATTTTGAATATAAGAATTGAATCTTCCACAAGAGATTTCACCCAAGAGTTGATTTCCAATTATATAACAATGAACAGAAAACTTTGTCAAGACAAATGAATGTTCCATATTTCCTTTCGAATTAAGAATCAGTTTTCCAGGAATAATAAACAAAACATACAAAAATCACTCGTATTTTAAATGCACAACATAATAAAAACTTAAATCCACGATATTACCAAATAAAAAATGTTAAATCCGAAAATATTCTAACAATTGAATTCAATTACATCAGAATAATGAAAAAGAAAAAAAAAACCGACACGTTGAAAAAATATGATGATTGTGATGTTGTTGCACAGAAATAAAAATATATTATATTTTACCGTAAATAATTCGTACATCAAATATTTTTGATCATGAAAAATCACATTTTTAAACCTTAATTTTTCTTAATGATTTTCACATTTTCCAAAAGAAAAACTTCAATTTATTAAGGAAAAATTTAACACTTTATTACCGAAAACTTAAAAAAAAAAAAAATATTATCGTATTTAAAACAACCGACGGAATTTTAATTTAATTTACTAATGACTAGATAGAGAAATAAAAAATGCCACACAATAAAATACGAATATAATTTATTATATAAAATAAAGACTACCGCAAACACAATTTATAAAAAAATTTCAAGTACCGCAAGAGTTTTTAGGCTAACAAATTTCAAACACATATTATTCAATTGCATATTGAAATAAAATATTGAATGACGATAAAGTGTGTGTATAGGTTTTGGTAAATTGGTAAAATTGTGTTTTCGGGTATTTGTGAGACGAGATCGTTTTTATATCAATACAAATCAAACACACACGTACGATAATCAATTCATTCAAATTTTATATGAGATGATATTTATTATAATATAAAAACTAGATATTATTTCACCAAAATATTGATGATCATATGATTTCAATGTAATGATACTGATAACCACCAAATTCAAAATATTTTATAAACTATATATGAAAACATTGCATGTAAATATATTGGTTTTATTATGGGGATATGATCGTTCGAATGGTTCTGGGATTGTATGAATTGTATTATATAAGAATCATAAAAAGAAAATTTCTGAAATTATAGTGAAAATATGAAGAAAATTATCGTACAACTAAAAATTTTCTTTTCATTGGTTATCTTCATTTAAAATACAGTTTGGAAATTAATAGAGATAGTAAATAACAACGTTCATTCACTGCACTGCATGTTCATTTTGCAAATATTTCCATATAACAAATTTTATGTATTAAACGAGGTATAACTACAATTCGATTCTTTGCAAAAGATCTGGAATGATTTCATTTAAAATAGACAAGATTTCCAAAGACAATTTATGATTTACCATAAAATAGCAATAAGAAAGAAATGTGAACTGAAATGTGAACTGTGAACTGAAGATGAGCATCCACTGATCGCAAGAAATGCGATCTGTTTCATATCGAAAATAAGGAAATTATGGATAATTTTCTTAATGTAATTCTGTTTGTATAAATTTTCTTGAAGGAAATTCTCTGCATAATTTTTCATTAGGAAATTCGTGACAATTTTCTAAGAAGAAATTTTGTATAACTTTCTAATGCGGAATTCTGTATAAATTTCTAAATGGGAAATTATCCATAACTTTTTGTAGAAATTCTGCATAATTTATATAATAAAAGATGAGAACATCCACAGATCGAAACCGCAGTCTGCTTCATATACATACTTATAGATATGAATTTATAATAAGATTATATTTTGTATATCAAAAAAAATTTAACCACAAAAAAAAAATAAGAAAAATATATGAAAAACAAAAAAATAAATACGTTAATGTGTAAAAAATAAAAATTACTTATGGATATATAATTTTTATATCAAAATATATATATATATATATATATATATATATATATAGAAAGAAGAATATATTAAATTTAATATATATCGTAAATATTTTGTATATTATAAAGTTTATCCTTGCTTCGCGTATGTATACATAATATATTCCTATAAATATATATGGGTAAATAAATAAATAAATAAAATATTTCTAGTCCTACTTATATTATATATATATACCAAATTTACAGCCCAAAATTAACAACATCAGTACTATATATATATATATTATATATAAATTGTTTTGTTCATCAAAAAATACCATTTTTTTTTTTATAATTTTGTTATTATTATACCATATACAAATAAATAGGTTCATTTAAAATTTAAATAATCCTATATACCAGCGGCGCCGCGTAGCCCAAAATTATGGTTGTCAAAATTTTTGAAAAGATCAATAATTCGTTAAACTAAAATAATTTATGTGTTTTTAATTTTTTCAAAAAGTCAACTAAATTTCTTTTGGAATTTCAATTTAGAAATGCGCAACTGGATTCAATTCACAAATAAATTATTATTTTTAATTTGCACTAAATATCATTGAAATGCAATATGAAATCTCCAAGTTGTTCAAAAACTAAATTAGCAACATGAAGAAATAAAAATAAAAGCTCGTATTACAAAAATACTTTGTTAATTTTAAATGAGAATTATTTTATTATATATTTTCTTCTTTTACACACACTACTAATTTCTCATAGTTTACCTCATTTGTTTTTGTATTGTCTCTACAATACAGCATGTGCGATATATGAAAATGTTAGTTTACCATGCGTATGGAAGGTTGCTAAAAAAAAATATTGACAACATTCTTCTAAACACACCATATAAATAAATCAAAAGCCCATATATTTTAAGCTTAACTAAAATTTTATTTAGAACAAATTTAACCATTGAGTTGTTACAACAAAGCTTTCACAACTTAAATTCAAATACATATGCATATAGTTGAATTTGTATATAACAGCATAATAGGATAATAGGTAAATAAGACAATATGAATGGAATGGAAGTTGTTAGTATTTTATTGTAACAACCTACTGATAAAGTGTGTTGGTGTTCTAAATGAAATTGAAGTTAATTTTAAAATATATGGCCTTTTGATTTTTTATATGATGTGTTAAGAAGAATGTTGTCAACATTTATTTTTAACAAAACTATTTAAAATCAATTCTATATCGAATAGTACGTGAAGTTAAAAAAACTTTTCGCAAATTTTCAGGACACATTTTTTTTTACATATTGAATTTTTATATGATTTTTTCGCAAAAATCAAGTTGTCATATGACAACTAGGACATTATCAGGATACGCCACTACTATATACATAAATATTTTTCCATTAAACTTTACCACAGAAAAAAAAAAAAATAAATAATATATTCTTCATTTTGGAAAAAAATTAATCATTTATATACATTTACAGATAGAATTTTCTATAATAAATTATGGTTTTTTGATGCGAGGATAACGCACATAGGATATATTGAATTTTCGATAATTATATATCTATTACAAACAGATCATTTACCTTTATACCTTTTAATCATCATATATAATAATGTACGCGCGGTCAATTTTTTTTGTTATATATATAATTATATTCTCGCGCAAATGAAAAAAAAACGGTATATATCCTAAATATACATAAATATTTGGTACTTTTTTAGTATAGTATATATTCTATAAGGATTAAAGAAATATATCAACATTATTTCCAATCAAAATAAAAGGTTATTTATATAATATTTTTATATAGAAAGGTGATTTATTTTTTTTTAAATAAAATTTTGATTTATTATTATAAAGATGATAATTAAATTAATGAAAAATTTGATGACATTACAGGAAGGATATATATTTTTCGTATCAGTAATTTCTCTCATCTTTATGATATCGCTTTTTCCGCTTGCGGTTGGTCGTACGGCTAATTACCGACCCCGTAAAAGACACAAATTAAGAAACTAACAACAGAAGGACGCTAAAACTAGATTGTTGGTTGTATAGCGAAAAATTTATTAATTAAAATGATATCGCTTATATGAATAAAATATCACGATAGACATTACATTGATCGATATATAAGTAATCCATAGGAATCAGGATGTGAATATAAGAATCCTGTTTCTGTTGAATAATGAACTTTTTATGTTTCTGTCGGGAATGAATTTTATGTTTCTGTCGGTTATATTATGTAAAGATAAAGAATTACAACTATTGAAGTTTTCCTCTGGAAAAGGTGTGAAACTTTTTGGAATAGTTGTCTATTGTATAATTAACGTTTGAAATCACAGAGAGAGTTTTTGATAGGGACTATAGTAAGAGAAATGCTTCAACTAATTAAAATAGAATATTTTGTGTGGTATTTACACAATTGCTAAATTCATTTGAATGTCGCATTTTCTAAAACTCGATTAATCCAAAGAATAAGAAATATTTTCAATAAAGTGTATCGCAATCAATAGTATACTAATGCGGTTAATAGTTAATCGAAATCCGATAATTTTCCATATTTTTCATAGGCTATGTTTCTTATTATTGGAGTAATATTTAAGAAATAATTTTTTTGTAAAGAAAAATTCTGTATATAATTTTATTAATTGAATTATGTTAAATTTTCTATTAGGTAATTTTTACGTGCACTTTTCTTAAGGTAATGCTGGACAATTTTCCATAAGGAAATTATGGATAATATTTGCTAAAGGAAATTCTATAGCATTTTCTAATAGAGAATTCACTATAATTTTCTAATAAAAAAATTCTGTTTAATTTTCTATTGGGAAATTCTCTATAATTCTATTAGAAAGTGCTGGACAAATTTTCTATTAGGAAATTCTCTATATAACTCCAATTTTCTTAATTGAATTATGTTAAATTTTCTATTAGGAAATTCTGTATATAATTTTCTTAAGTAAATCCTTGACAATTTTCATTAGGAAATTCTGTTTAACTTTCTTATGGGAAATTCGTGACCATTTTCTAACAGGAAATTCTGGGTATACTTAACATTCCATTAAGAAATTATGTAAATAATTTTATATAAGGAAATCTTGTAAATAAATTTCTAGTAGGAAATTCTGTACACAATTTTTTAAAGGTTAATAATCTCTATAATTCTATTAGAAAGTGCTGGCCAAGGTTTAATATGATAAATTCTGAACAATTTTCTATTATTAAATTCTAATTAATTTTTATAAAGAGAAACTCCATAAATGCCATTGATAAATTTATTAAAATTGCAAATGGAAATATATTAAAATTAAATTAAAAAATATTAAAAATTGGATCCCCGTTTATCATATATAAAATTATTATCAAGAGGAGTTCATTAGATAAAATAACTAAATATATATATAGATACAAATTTTTCGCTTTAATTCCATTTGAATAACAATAAATGTTTAATATATGTATTCATGGAGTTAAATATTGCATATAATATAGTTTTATAAATTTACTTCGAAAAACAATTTCTCGTTTTTCATGATGGTGGAAACCAGGGGTTTTCCATGAATGCATATACAAAAATATGCATTGGATTATATACCATATACATACTTGTAATGAAGAAAATATTTATGATTTTGTTCACAATAAAATATCTAAAATATTTATTGTATATTCCCGTGACAGTTTACAATAAAAAAAAACCATTTACAAAGCAAATCAATCGCAAATTCATTTTATATACACACATACGATATCCAACAATCAAATAATTTTCCATATATATATATATATATATAAATATGTATAGTACTATATAGTATATTATAAACATTTGTAAATCGCATTTTCCATATATTCATCATACACATATGTTAATAATAATATATACTATATATGAATTTTTATCTGATTGACAGATTTTGATAATGTTTACACAACAATCAATATATATATTACGATATTACAAATACAAAATACATATCGATTTTGTAAATGCATATATAAGTAAATATTATGTATATACATAAACATATATGTAAAGTGAATATGAATAAATATATGTAAAGTGATGTTCAAGTACTCAAATATACATTCAATAATTTAATCCTACATAAAAAAAAAGTATATCATATATAGAGTTATAAACACGATTTATAAATTTTGTATATATAAATTCCTATCATATAATCCAATATGTAATTTAAAAAATTTTATTTCAAATATAAACACATATCATTTTCTCTGTAATTCAACAGCATCCAGCATCTCATAATCACCATACATTACATACGTACACTACGCAAAAAAAAGTGATATGAATAAAATAAAGAATGAAAATAAAACACTCGTACACAAATTTCTTTTTTTTTTTTTTTTCTTCTCTATTTATATTGATTTCTTTCTATAAATATATGATGATTGATTTGAGTAATTTTATTATTTTTATTACATTATTATACATCCACATATACCAACCATATATGAATGAATATATATAATCTAATATATATATGGGTCTCATCTTGGAAAATGTCTGCGTCTATCTACCCTATTATATATATATAGTACTTATGGATATATATCCGAAAAAAAAAAATTCCATTACATTTTTCATTATCATAAATATTTAATATAAATAATAATTTTCAAACATACATATATAAATATGATAATATATTTTATGTATATATATATATATTTGGAAAATGGGGTGTGAAAATTCTTTCATATATCCTTATTTTTATATATGTAAATGTACGTTATCGACAATAAAGGACAAGATAATCGTAAATATTTACCATTTAAATAATTTTAAATATATTCTTTCGTAAAAGGTATTTCGAAAAGGAAAATATTTATTGATATTATGTTGGAGACATATTTTTATTAATTCTTTTACAGCAAGTATTAATATATATAGATATTTTTAGGAAGGATATTCAAGTGAGTTTTAACATGTTTTGGAATTTTCCACATAACCATAATTTTGATCCACAAACGTTTGATCAAACATTTTTTTAAATAAATTAGTATCAGAAAAATTGGTACGTACAGTATATTTCGATTTTATTTGGCACCGATTTAATTGTATAGAATTAACCGATCGATCATTGCGAATCCTAAACTAATGGATGAATAATTTTGTATATTTATTACAAATAAAGCGGGAGTGTAAGTTTATTTTTATGTGAACGCTCAAATGGCAATTAAAATTATTTATAAACGAATTATGTATGTTTTACAAGAAACTCTGTAAAGATTATATAGTCGCAATCGCTCAAATTGTGATATTAAAATAATTTTGAGTGATTTCAATGTAAAAAACACACAAAAGTAAAGTAATTCGGGTACAATTTGGAAAATTGTAATAAATGCAATGATATTTAATTTTGTAAAGACAGTTTTCTTTTCAATCGTATATATTATTAAAATGTATATATCCAGACAAATATAATATTTAAACAATTATTTAAAATTTGATTAAACACAGAGGTAATCGAACCCCCCCCCCCCCCTACCTTTAAAATTATCTTCTTTACACTATCAGAGTTAAATTTACATTAATATATTTATATATATATATATATATATAATAGATTATCAATCTGCACGTAAATGGATTTATTGAAATTTTATAATCTATTCATGTTATACGCAATTATACATGAATGTATACACACGATATATGTGTACCTGTGTGTATATTTATAAAATAAAGGGGTTTTAACTATGTTTGTAAAACGATGATTTTGTGTATATAGATATATTCTTTTTTAACATGTTTTGTTATGGCAATCATTGATTTACATATAACATTTATATTATTAGTATATATTCAAGCATATAAATATACGAAAATAATTGTAAATATCATATGCAGATATAAGTTTAAAAGGTGTTGGTTGTTGGTATAACGTATAATATGTAGAGATATGGTTAAACAGAAAATTTTATAGGTAAATAATATTAAAATAAAAGCAATACAAACACACACACACACGGCACACATAGAACAGAACAAATGCAAATGACATTTTAATGAATATCCATATAAAGCATATACCTGCTATAGATATAAATATATAAATAATTAAAAAGTTGTTAATTAATTTGTTATATAAATGCGAGTTAATTGCGTTTGAATATGTACATTTTTTGTTTTGTTTTTGAATCTTATTATTCATATATATATAAATATGCAGATCAATCGAATAAAATGTGTACAATAAAAAAATATATATGGTGTTGTTAATTAATCGTAAATATATTATAATATTTAAATGTTAAATCAATAAAAAAATTATTCATTATATTGGGAGATTGAGGGCACAAATAAGAAAATATTTAAATGTAAGATTGAAGAAATTTTTAATTTACTCATAAATTAGGTGCCGGTTTTTTCTTTATAGCTTTCCTTTGTATGCCCAGTGTCAGAATTGAAAGATTTTCACGATTTTTAATGTATTTTATATGAAAAATGTTTCCAAATCAATTTCTGAGTGTGTGATTTCTTGAAAATTTGATAACTGCAGAATTTTTGAAAATCTTACAAAGTATTTATATAGCATTACAAATGATCTCTGCAAAATATTAGATGAGATTTCTTTGGATGAATTCCGTATAAATTGAAAAATTTCCATGATTTTCCCGATTTTCAATGTATTTTTTGTATAAAATTTTATTAAATCAATTTCTAATTGGGGTTTCTTCAAAATTCGTCAAACCAATCGATTTGAAAAATTGCCATGATGTTTATAATGCATTAAAAATTATATCTTTAAAATATTATATAAGTTTTTCACCGACAAATTTGGTTATAACTGAGAATTTTCCAAGAATTTCCCAATTTTCCTTGTATTTTATATTGAAAATTTTACCAAATGAATTTCTGAGAGTAATTTCTTAAAAATTCAATGACCAATCGTTTCAAAAATGTTATACGCGATATTGAAAATACTTTCTAAACGATCTCTGAAAAATTTTCGATAAAGTTTCTTTGGGAAAACTTGATCAAAATTGAGAATTTTCCAAGAATTTTCCGATTTTCAATGTATTTTATATTGAAAATTTTCCCAATTCAATTTTCTTAGTACTTGCTTTCTTTGGAAATCCATTGTCGTTAATGAAAAGTTTTCATACAACAAATTTTTCAAAAAATTCAATGCTTAAGTAACAAATAAAAACTGTTTTATAATAAAAATTGCATCAAATCAATTCGTGGAATAAATAAATTATTAATTAATTATATATAGAGAACAATTTACAGAAATTAAATCATATACAATATAATATTGAAGAAAAATAAACATTTCATTTGCGATCAACAACGAATAATAAAACAGAAGAAAAATTTTATATTCGCATATATAAAAAGCACGTACTACGGATTTCTTTCTTTATATATTTATTAAATGCTCAATTTGTCTATAATTTCCCCTATTTAAATACCAGCAACATATTAAGAAAATTATATTTAGCATCTTCATTTAAAATTATCTTAATTTTTTCACAAACTTTTGTATATGTATATACATGTGAATGAATATAGAACATTATTTTTATTATTATTATTTGGGTCATATAAAAAAAAAAAAAGAAGAAAATAAAAAAACAGAGACAAAATTGTTATTTATACATAAATTCATGTCATTTCCCATATATTCATATATATCAAAAAGAAATTTATATATAGATAATATATAAGCAATTCAAATATGAATTATTCATTGTTCTAAATTTATGGCAAAAGCGGAAAAAATACATGTATATATATATGTACGTTTCTCTTCTTGGTGTACTATTAGTATGAATAATTAACAAAAAAATATTCTATTATAAATGTATAAAATGGCAAAACACGTTTATATAAGATGAATATGGAAAAGAAAAATATATATATATATATAAGGATATTTTCAATATTATAAATTGCGATTTTATATATTCTAGAGTTTTGTTTGATTTATCCGTATATATATATATATATTTAATATTAGGTAAATATCATTTTTTAAACTAAAACCTTATTTATAATATATAGGTCAAAATAAAATCAATAACTATATGAATAAATTATTTATATTTATAATAAAACATTATAAAAATTAATATTTAAATATTTTATATAACAAATAATATAAAATAAAATAACAATAAAAATTAATTAAATTTCTATATGCAAATAGTAAAAAAAAAAAAAAAAAAATAGGCAAAATAAAATACAACACCAATTTTTGTTATTCATTTCATATATATTAAATATTCAAACATTTCCATCATCAACAAATTAAACACACAAATATCACATTTAAAACTGTAATTTATTTTTAAATTAAGCATTTATATATATGGGATAGGAGGTAATACAGGGACAAAATAGTTTAGTCTTTGGAATTTGTTCGCGTTTTTCGATTTATTGAACTTTTAATGAGTTATTGCTTTTATTGCTACAAAAAGAGAAATCTAATTGTTTGTTCACGTTTTCTCTACTTTTCCTCGGAAAATACTGAACCAAAATAAATAAGGGTTTATAATAGTATATAAAAAATTTTCATTTGAAGTCCTTTGAAGTCCTTTCCCGTTTCGTTTCTCATTTCTACATTTCTAATGAGTATTTATGAAATTAAAAGAGTTATGAATAATACAAATAATATGGGTACTTGGTTCTTTAAATAAAAACATTTTTATGGACATATAATACTATATGAATAAAGAAATACCATTTTATAACAAGGATTTTAAAATTTAAAACTGCAAATCACTTAAATTTTACATTTTCTCAGTACTTTTTCGTATTGGGATAGTCTCACACAATCTATAATAGAACGGCATCATTTGAGTTGTGATGTTATAGGCATTAGAAAATCTTTTAATTTTAATTTCAAACAGGGAAATACTATTAAAAGTAAACAAATATTTTACATGATATCGTCTATATTAGCTCTATAAGTGAACAATCAATTGGAGTAAATCATATAGAAATATTCGTATTTTATTACTACATTTTTCATATTGTAAATTATGATAGAAATACTGGTATTATTATATCTTATGATAGATTAGAAATATTTTCTATCATAAATGGAAGAAAAAAATGTAACTTTTCCCGGGAAAGTTTATTGTATTTTGCATAGAATTCCGGTTTTAAATAAGAAATTGTACTGAAAGTAACTTCAAAGTTAATATTTTGATTGTTTTAGTGCATTTTGATTGCGTTTTTCAAAATGTCGATTTAAATTTACCCATCCAATTAATATGAAAAGAATTCACTACATATAAAAGTGAACATTAAGTTAATAATGTATTGATTATTGATTACAAATTATTAAACATCCCCCCAAGTTACCCCCCAAAAAGTGTTTACCCTTTTAGGTATTGTTGCGTAACAGAGTTTTTTCGTTTATTTTATTTGCATACACTCGAACAATAATAATTGTATTTTTATTTATTTATTTTTTTTTTAATATTAATTCACATTAAAATTAACAAACAAACATAACAAACAATTCACTCCTCCATCATCATCATCATCATCATCATCATCATTTGTATGAATCATTCAACAACAAAAAATGAAATGATAAAAAAGTGTTAATTATTTTTATTTAAAACGTTTAAGTTTTTTATCATCATTCATTTGTTATATAAATAAGTATATAAAGTATAGGATAGGCATTAAATGATTTATACAAATATAAATTTATATATAATTTAAAACAAATAAAAAAAACAATTTTTTTCTATTTTGTATTTAAAAACAAAAAAATATAGAAAAGACTAGGCAAAATAATAAAGAAATGAATTATGGAGAAAAAAAAAACGAGCATTCACATTTTGTGAGTTTGTGAAAAATAAAAGAAAATGATTTATATATATATGAATAAAAAATTTGTATATAAACGAAACGGATTTATTTTACTCATAAACAATTTTTTTGCCTTCATTATTTTTATCACATTTACGCTGTATATGGATTTAATTTCAATTGTAAGTAAATATTCTTTTTAATTTCTTTTAAATAATTTTCAGAATAATAAACAAAATATAAGAAAAAAATTGTTATTGTACAAGTAAAATAAAAAAAAAAGATTGTAAATAACTTACCTGTACAATATCGCCTTGATCCTGTCCGGATGCTGTAAATGTTATATGACATAAAAATGGTAAACGATTCCATTGTGGCGGTGGAACCCGTAACGAATAAGTTCTACCAACATCACCATAATACGTACGATTGCAAACTATATATAAAGAATTAGAACAATAATAATAAAAATTATGATTAAATTCCATTATTATTATTAATAATAAAAAGAGAAAATATAATCTATTCTATCTATCTATCTTTCTATATATATATATATTCTTAATATAAAAATAAATAAAATATGCATACGGCATATTATAAAATAATATAATTATATAATTACATATTTAGTAGCAGTATAGAGTAGATCTTTCTATATTTAAGAGAAATGTTTTTATATTCATTTTAAAAACACAACATTTTGTTATTATACTTATATATAAAATTATATATAAATATATATTATATTATTATATGTAATGATGTTTATCATATAAACACACACCCGAGTATAATTTTTGAGATTCTCATTAACATGCGATTTCATTTTATATACAATATATATAGATATATATATATATATCTTAACAAGAATAACGTGTGTATGTTATGTATATATGATCATTTGGCAAAATATTACCTTCATTAAATTTAATACGAACATAATTATAATGAATGATGTTATTTTGTTTATAATACAGTAAGATATTGTTATACAAACACAGATTCACCCTTCTTATATATATAGATAAATTATAATAAGGTTATGCCCTTCCGACGTTTTCATTAGGCAAATAATAAGGTTCATTGCTCCATCATTTTTTTTTTGTCAAACTTTGCCTGTAATTGTTGCTTTCTTTGTTAGAAAAATACTTTATTTTATTGAACAGGATTCCAATTAATGAGTCGATTACTAAAGTTTTGCAATAAGAAATGAATAGATTTTTAATATTCTGATATCTTTAATAATTTTCCTAAAAGAAAATGTTCAAATCAAGGCAAGAAGAAAAACACCTTATTATACCATTATAATTGAAAGATAAATATATAAAATATCATAGATTTTCATTACATATTGGAAAATGGAAAATCTATTATTAAAAAAACTTATTGTTAGTGGAAAAATTTCCCAAAATTTAGTTTAGTTTTCATATAAATAGTCTAAAATATTAAAATATAATCGCATAACAGAATTTTCTATCCTTTTGATGAGATCGAAAAATTCTTTCTAAAGTCCTTAATGGTAAAATAATTATTGATGGATAAAAAAAAAAGGTATTCCTCATGTAAAAATTCGCAAAGATTCAAACAAAATGTGGTGCCTATTTTAATATCATGTAAAAACGAGGACCGACTGCTATGGTAATATTTAGTAATATCAAATATATATTGTGGAAATTGTCTGCTAGGAATGAAAAATATCTTACAATATATGTTTATAAAATAAGAATAACTTTCCCAACCAAGTATAGTATAGTATATACGAGTATAATACATTAAATCACATTATATATAAATATTTAAATGCATACATTTTTTTTTTTGGGTATTTAATATGTTGTTCACGTACGATATCTCTTCTATTTTTTTTTTTTTTCGTATATACATATATATGATGACTGACATATGAAATGAATGTGTTCCGTTTTTGTTTTCTTAAGTTTTCTTTAATTTGCCTATAAAATATTATATGTTTTCTTCCTAAATATATATAAATATAGGAAAAAAATAGTTTAATATTTTATGTTAAACGTTGTGTGTGTGTGTGTGTGTGTCGTTTAATCATCAGAAACAATAACCTTTTCGTTTTTTTTTTAGGAAAACTATAGTCATATTTTGTTTATTTTTTTGTATACGAGGGTAATCGAGAAAGTATAATAAGTTGACTAACAAATAAAACACTTTTGGAAATTTTATTATTCATTTTTCATACATATAGTCTCCATTTCCAATATTATTCCCATCAATCATCAAACGATTTTCAGGTTTGTTTATAGTTCATCTGCAAAAATACGAGATTTTCCTTGATCTGCAATCATTTAACATACATTCGACATGCATTTTTAGATTACGAAACAAGAAATAGTGTCATTATGCGGCAACACCAATTATTCTGGTAGATAGACACGAGCTTTTATACATGACGATCTTGGATTAAACTATAATATTGGATTAATTTTGGTACCCTTTTCATATCGCAGTGTTTTTAATGGTTATGAAGACATTTAAACAGTAAATAAGCTATAAAAAGGATCGATGGTTCTATTCTATCGATGGTTTATTTGTCTTTTGTCGAAGAAAATTCTTATTAGAACAATATAAATATTGTTGTGGGATTTTGCTTCTTGTTTAGATTATGAATCTTTCCTCCTTACCGCGATTTCTTTATATTAGTTTATTATTTTCCATCTCTCCCTATTCCCTTTTACTATATTTGTTAATATTTATTTTAATATTACTAAAATATGCACATAATTTGATGTGAAACTCAAATATATTTATATGAAATTGAAATGCATTAAAAATTTAACCATTGGAAGAGTAATTAAACAAATTGAATCGCTATTCGAAGTTATAATACTTTTTAATGGCGATTTTAAAAGGACATTCTATTGAATTTAGTGCTGTTCTTAATATGATTTCAAAATATATTACATGAAATTTTGTTTAACGAATTACGAACATTTCAATTCGATCTTATATCAAAGGATAGTCTCATTTTTGTTCTATATTTAACCGTAGAACGGTCGTTGGATAGTTTTCTACCAATTTCTAATTTCTAGAAATCTATAATATAGAAATCGTATCTTGATAAGTTTGTCAGTTTTCAACACAATTTTCTATTGAATCTTCTACATAACCATATGTACCTTTTACCCGAAGATAAAGATTAGTCGTAAAATTAAAGCATCGTTCTACCGGTTAACCTTTCTCCCGGATTGTTTAATAATTTGAATAGTAAAAAAGTTTAAAATAAATCAAACAAATTCATTCATTTGTTATACGTGTGAAATCCTTACTAATTACAATTGGATTAACTGACCTTTATAAAAAATAAATCACATAACGTTTATACAAAAAATATATTCTAAATAATATATATTTCATTTGGGGGGACAGGCGGTTTTTTTTTTATTTTTATAATTTAAATACTCATCATGTAATATATTAGAGTATTATAATATTCTTTTTATATAGTTATAAAAGTAATATAAAATAAAAACAAGTAAAAAAATACCGAGATTACTGGTGTAAAAAATGGTGATGCACATTAAAAGAAAGTGAAAATACAATATATATATATATACTTTCTTTTAAATTAACTACCATTATTTTTATTTTCTTATATTGTGTGTAAGTTTATTTCTTGTATACATATATATAGAATAAAATGATATATCCATCACCTTGGCACATCACCGCACATAAATACATTCCTCGCTAATATACGTGTGGAAATTTAAAGACGAAAATATTTATTTTTTATATATAATCAAAAATTACCTGAACTTATTTATTTTAATTTTTTTTATATGAAGAAGTGAAAAATTTTTATAACGCATATGATAAATGGTAAAAATATATTCATTCACATATATGAAAAACGAAGATATATTTTTTGGTATCTTCGCTATACTATATATATTATAAAAATTATATTTATAATGTATTTTTCTCGCATTCGTCGTCGTCGTCTTCTTCAACGTCGTCGTATAGTATATTATTTATGTATATAATGTTCGTTGACGAATTCTTATTATATGGTATTGTTAATTCTCAAGGGTTCTATTACACACAAGCACACACACACATTTTATTCATTTTTATTATAAATTTAATTTTTTTTTTTAACTATACATTTGCCATTTGGTGTTGTTGGGAAAATAAGGGAAAATAAAATTCATATATAAGTAAAAGTAAATATATTAAATTGTATATAAAACTTTGAAAGCAAAATATAATAATAAAATGTCCATTACTATACATAATATCTTTTATAGAATTATATATATATAGTTATATAATTTTTATATTAATCTTTTATATAGATATTATATGAATCTGTTTTTGAACATAGCAAAACTCAACTAAGGCGGTTATAAAGTTAAGGAATTTTACCACAATATATAGCTGAAATACTTTAAAAACATATCCATTTGGAAGATTTTCATATAATAAAACTAGATTGGTATACGCGTTAACGTCTCAAGGTGAAAGTATACTAACGTTGTTGAACTGACCAAATTTTTCGTATTATCACCATGAAAACCAAAAAAATAATACAACCAACATTCATTAATTTATGATGAAAAATAAAAATCATTCAAATGTCATAAGCAGAGTTGGGAAATTGTTAGTGTCAGAGTGCCAAGAAGATGGGATAATTCAATCAATGATTCAACATTTTTTAAATGAAAATTGTAATTTAATTGCTCACCCAATTGGGGTGAAAGATATAACCGATTTTCAATTCTAGTGAAAATTCAATTATTTTCTAATATTTCATAGAAGAAAATTTGAAAATTGCCCCATTGATTCAAGACGATTTTCATTAGACGAGACATTTTTGATATACTATACGTATAAAATGTTTGCTGACCATTTGATGGCTCACTTTAGTGTCACAAATTTCTTTTTTATTGAATGGATGAAAAAATTCGCTTATTCCAAAAATTGTATCTTATCAAAAATTTCAAGTGATTCTGAGGAAAACACAGAATGGAATACTTGGAAATGGATTGCATAAAAAAGATAATAAACTATTTTCCATTTTTCAACCGACTCAATCGATTAGAAACATAAATAAAACATTTATAGGAAAATCTGTTGTTAATAGTTTTTGATGGAGACAATTGAACGAGGTAACAATTAATAAGTGCTCATTCGAATGAAAATTTGGCGATGTTGGTTTTTTTTATAATACATTTTTAACAAAAAAAAACTTATAAAACATATGAAAGTAAATATTTTATATTAAAATGATTTTTATAATACTAAAATGGTAATATATTTTTTTTTAATACATTATTATTATTATTAAATTATTATATAAATGTCATGTTTTATAATAAACAAAATTTATTTGTTTTATTTTTTTGTATTTTAAATGATTATTAAAAATATTTTAATTATTATACAGGTTATATTATTATAAGATATACAAAATATATATTCATGGGGGTTTTATTTCGTGTGTTTGTGAACAATTCATTTTCATTATAATGAAAATTAATGACTCAATAAAAAATATATACATACATAATATTAAATATTTATTTTATATTTTATATTGTATAATATCCTTAATCCATATGGATTATGATGATTTCTCCTCTAGTAGCATATAGATGCGTATAATAAACGTTATTATTATAATGTACGAATTATTTCAATATTATATAACCCAAAAAAAAAAAATAAATAAAGCGAAGGGTCAGACAAAAAATATATGCCTATAAACAAATATTTAATGTATTAAGATTTTTATATATTTAATAAATTTTAATAAACAACAATTTTTAATGTTTTTCTATATAGGGATTATTTATTATATATGTACATAGATTTATTTATGACAAAAAAAAAATAATAATAAAAATATTGAAGGGAATATATTTATATAATAAAGAGAAATATGGGAGGAATGTGATTAAAAAATATATTTGAACATTTGAACAATATCATAACATTTTCAAGTCCAACGATATTACAAATTATGAATTCAAAGAAGTGGGTTCGATCAAAATGAAACAAATTTTCCAAAATATTATCTTAAAACAATAAAACACAATATCCTTAAATAATGTATATAATTAATACAATAATTTTTGCTCTATATATATACAAAATTCTAACATCCCAATTTTAATTTATTAATAATTAATTAAACTTCCATTATCAAAAAAAAAAAAAAAACAAATTTAAAACGTCGTATATTTTTATATTAATTTACATAATCGTTTAAATGTTTAAAAAAAATCCTATAACAAAAATATAAAACTCACACACAAACACACACACTTTTCAATAATATATACGTAAAAAAAAGGAAATTGTGTCAAGTAAAGTAGTATCGCATATATCGTAAACAAAATAAAATAAAACAAAAAAAAAAAAGAAACCTAATTAAAATTTCTATGTCATAAAATATATAAACAAATTAATAAAATTCCAAGAGTTTATTTCACATATATTGTAAATAATGTTGTTTTTCATAAAACTTTCTTTTTTTTTACTCATAATCAAAATTAAAAACAAAATGTTAGAAATGTTTTTTATTTTTACATTTTCCCATTTTACAAAAAATACACACACACACACAACAATAATCATCATATCGTAAAGAGAAGAAAGATGATGTAATTATACATAAATATATACAGTGTGGTGTGATGTTTGGTAAAATAGATTTGTGGAAAAATTCAATGCAGACTGGAAAATTTTTATTATTTTTTGATAGTCGTATAACTTAAAATGTTGTTAATGGATTATAATATGGAAAGTTATGTGACTCTTTTTATTGTATGCCTCTGATTGAGGTAAAAATTGAAATAAATAATCTTAATTCAGGATTCAAAAAAAGTTTTTTAGCTTTCAATGCAATCCATTAACGGAATTTTAAGTCATGACCAGCAAAAGAATGATTAAAAATTTACCAGTAATAATTGAATTGTTGTTTTATTTCAAGTAAAGAACCGGAAAATCGAAAAATAATTTTCGATTCATGACACAAAAAAAGGTATTTAGCTTTCAATATAATCCATTAATGGAATTTTAAGTTATGATCCGCCAAATAATGATTAATAACTAACCAGTAATAATTGAATTTCTAAAAATTACTTTATTTTATCAAATCGCGCTGAAAATTGGCAGAATAACTCTCGATGGGGAATACAAAAAAGAAATTTTCATTCCAATACAATTCGTTTAATAGATTTCAAGTTATGACCAAACAAAAAATGATTAAAAATTTACCAGTAAAAATTGAGTTTATCAAAAAAATATTGTATTCCAATCTAACGAGCTGAAAATTGGCAGGGATACTCTCGATTCAGGATACAAAACTGTTTTTTTTTCCATTTCAATAATAATACATATTGACTTGATTTTAAAAGTTATTACCATCTGAAGAATGATGCGATTAAATATTTATCACTAAAAATTGAATTCAGTCAATGGAATAATTAAAATTTAAATAAATAAAATTATTTTCCAGGTTCAGTTATCCAGTTTCGCACCTATTTTACGAAACATCCCTTGTATTTATTATTATTATTATTATTCTTATATATTTTGTATATTATTTATACAATAATTCGCATGTATTTATCGCAAAATGTATATAAATATATAGACACAAAATTCTTATAAAATATTTCCCCCTTTTCAATTTTTTTTTATTTTATTTATTTTTTGTGTGTAATAAGTAAGAAAAAAACATCTTGAAAATCATGTAATTCATTTATTGTACATGTACTATATACACTATACCATATATACTGGATACGTTGAATATGCAGACATAACTTTTTCCGAAATGTATAAAATTATACATATATTATATATATATATACATACCACATATTCGCTGTTACATATCCAAATCCAAATGTACATATATATATAGTAAAAAGTAAATATAGGTAAATTGTATATCGTATTATCGTTGTGTTGCGCGGCGGCGGCGATGTGTTATATAAATATTTGAAATGTATAAGCTATATATTTATATGGCTATATTATAAATAAATATTTTCTTCCATATACACAGGAAAAAACTAGGTGGAAATGTACATATTTTTATGTATATATATGAATATTAAAGCTATTCATTCATTCATTCAGTGACGTTGTTGGAAAATGTTGTATTTTAAATAAATTGTTTTTTTTTCTTCTTCTAAAGTAGGTATAATATTTTGTAAAACTTTTTTTTTTATACATATATATAAATGTTTTTCGTAATCGCACAAGAAAAATTATTAATATATTTAAAAAAAAAAAACGAAAAAGACAGGCTGCAAATAATATATATTGGAAAGTTTTTTTTTTTTTTGAACGAAACAGCTGCATGTGGCTTAAAAACCAATTTTTTATAACAATAAATTTATAATAATACTAATAATAGTTTGGTGTATCTACACCACACTCTGCCATTTATGCAATACGATAATGTATATATATTATTGATATTATTTAGATAGCAAAAATTATATTATTACTATATAATCTCATGACTTCTTTCAAATCCAATATTTATATATGTGTGAATTGGAAAAAATATAAAAAAATTTATATTAGCTTTAGCAAAAATTTATCGTTTAACGTTAAATCCATATAACTATATATAAAGTAAATAAATACAAAACGTATAGCAGGATGATACAAATAAAAAAAAGTTTTGTACATCACAAGTAAGTAAATGGGGAGGAAAAAATATTATTATTATTATTATTATTATAACAGAAAAAAAAAATCAATTTAAATGATTCAATTTTCTTAATGAATTTATGAAATGGAAAAAATAACAAAAAATAACAATTTGTTTCCGCCGTTGTAAATCAAATATAGCAAATTATTGCTAACGTGAATATATTTTGTCAAGTGTAAATTACGCGTATATATATATATATTTACGATTGAAAAAATAAATTTTCAATTTCAATTTTCAAATTTGTCTGGTGCAATAAGGATATATGTAAATACGAGAAGCTGCTATAGGCGGTTCATTACTATAAGAACAAACATTTACAATACTGGCGGGGTGGAATAAAGATATAAAAGTTAAAAAAATCAACTCATCACATTAAAATTTACTATATAAAAAGATGTGTCGCGATTATATATTTAACTAAATTTCCTATATTGGTTTGTTACAAACTTCCATTTAAAAGAATTTTCAAGTAAATTCGTTTAAAACAGATCTAGAAATATCTCTAATAATCCTTTCGTTATTAGATTCGTTTGAGTGCGGTGGTGAATCTGGATGGTATATCTGAAAAGAATGTCATTAATGCAATGGAATTTTTCACACACAGACATCGAGTAAAATTTCAAGTATATGTAACTGGGAAAATCTTTTTTAAGATATACAATGCAAAAATACCACGAAATATGCAAGGGATGAAAATTCAAATGGTAGATGGCATTTTAAAACCACCCCTCACAAACAAAATAAATCTAAATGATATATTTTAACAAAATTTTGCATTTTTAGTAAAAAAAACTTAATGGTTTTAGCGGAAAAGGTAATAAGAATCAATGAAGACGACGAAAGACACATTGAAAACGATACCAATAAGTCACTCACGGAATTCGTGTATAGTGAAAGTGCTTAAAAGAAATTAAATAAACAACTTTTCTTTTTTTTTTACTTTTTATTTAATGCCTATATGTAGCGGAAGTTTATTTAATAAAAATGTGTTACTGTATATAAATATTTGTATCATTTTGAATTTGTGTTTTTTTTTCAATTTAAATAACAAAAATAACAATTCGGGGGCGAGTGCAATTTGGGAGGTTACATAAGAAAATATCATAACTGCAATTTAAATGGTGGCGCGTTTATTGGAAATGTACGATTCCAGAAGTGGTCTCTATATGGGGAATGTTCAATAAATTAACAAAATTCGATTTATATTTAAAAAAAAATTAAGAATATCCTATAATTCTTTTCCATACAGTGAACTATCTTATATTAAAGAAAATTGGTTTATGTTGGAATTTATCATATTTTTGGAACTTTCAATTTCAATTAGTAATGTGTAATAAACTTATTATAAAAACCATTCATCAAGTTCAAGTTAAGTAATTCAAGTTGATGTTTCAAAATTAGTTGATTTTTATAGCATAGTTAAATATAGATTCGTATATTAACAATCGAATGAGAAGTTAAATTTGATTCTTTCAGACTCTTAACTTTACTTAAACTATATTAAATTAATAAATAAATAAAACTTACCGGTACAAAATTTTGGTTCATCACTGCCATCACCGCAATTATCTTTACCATCACAATATTTATCTAATGGTATACAAATTGAATTGGCTCGACAAGAAAATTCAGATATTTTACAACTTAAAGCTGTATTCGATGTAAACAATAATACAAATAATAAAATACATATTATTGATAATTTTGTTATCTGTAAAATGAAATGAAATGAAAAAACGAAAAATATATTAATAAATAAATATGACAAATATAATTAATTTTTAGAGATTTTATTTTATATACAGATTATTAATTATAAATAATAAATCAAATGTTTTATAAAATTTATTAACATGAACGAACGCACATGAGAATATATAAATTAATGTATATTGCATATATTTTTGAATAAATTATATGATTATATATTTACAATACCATATGTAATGTATAAATACAACATATATGTAATGTCGTCGTGGTGTATTGTGGAATAACAAAATCATTGACGCAGAAACAATTTTTCCATCATAATTATATATGTAACAATTTCCAAATCGTATATGTAAACATACACACAGAATTAATTCGTATTTAACATTCAATTCAATTCAAAATCTAAATAAATAGAAATACATTTTTTAAATGTCTTCATATTGTATATATCAAGTTAAATATTCGGATTATTTTTTATAAAGGACTATTTTTTTTTTAAGTACATTATACATCATTATTTATATATAGTAAATATACAGTAAGTGTTAACGCTGTATATTTATTTTGACACTGATATTTTCATTCAAAACATTGATAGAGTTAAGTATAATATATATTATTAGATGGTTTAAAAAGTTGTCTTTCGTTATTGCTATATAGATCTGATAATATCTTATACTACATAGGGTAACACTTTGAATTTTTATGTGACTTTTATACTTTGAGGTTTTTGAGTGGAAAAAGGACTTTTATGGTAGAAAAAAGGAAAATTCGCGTAAAACAGGCGACATTTTGAACAATTTTCAAGACGATTGGTTAACATCTTATGAAGGTATCGCACTTCATAATTAGATTTGTAAGGGAGAAAGGTGGTGAAAGTATATTGAGATTACAAAATATGCACGTAAATATCAGTGTTTGTATTCTTTACTAAACCTCCAAATTCATAATTTCAATTTGATTCCTTAGAAACGATACATCTCTAATAATCCTTTGAGAATCTATATGGAAAGACAATGACATCAGAAAAAATGTTCGGGAAAGTAATTTTTTAACATTTATTGGTAAAAATTTCAAATATATAACTTTAAAATTGGAAAATTCGGAAAATCTATAAAGGAAATTTCTATACCAAAAGGCAAAAAGTTAGATTTTTGTGTGTTTATGGTAACATTGCATTTTGACAATGAAACAAATTTAATATACTGAATTTCCATATCCAATTAATTAAAATGTAACTCAATCGAGCCATTTCTACAAATGACAATCGGACGATAAAAAAAATGGATCATGCATACAATAAAATAATAGATGAAATTGTCCAAATGACGGTCAATGGATTTTCTTTTTGCATTTCGCGAAGACATCTTTTATTGAAGCTGGGACATGTCCATGAAAAATATATGTGAAGACATTCAGAAGCAGAGTTCTCAATCAAGTATTCTCAAAACCTCGATAAGTAAATTGAATTCTCTGTTGACTGGGGATCTTAAATATAAGTACCTCTATCGTTGTCTATATCTACCTTTTTATATATCCACTAAATTATATATATTTCAATATGAATATATTTATCTATCCATCCATCTATCTATTTATTTCTATTATATATATATATATATATATGTTTTAAGATTTATCTCAAGTGTATAATTTATACTAAATAAATATAAATGTTATATAATTTTAAATCTTATATACTCTATATCTCTCTATCTTTATGTGATGATTAAATTAAATTAAATTTTATATATAGATATATTAAATTTATAAATGAAGAAACATATAGTATAGAAGATTTCATCTTCTCTCTGCATTTATATTCAATGTGAATTTAAAAATCGTATAGCTAAACTAATAACATTTATGTAATTCTTTCATATTTACGTATATATATATAAACTATTATTACTATGTTATATTGTATTGTATATATCTGATACGTGTTCTATGTCTATTATTTTATATATGTATGTATATACAAGTCCTTAGCTTTTTGTAGAACACAAAATATAAAACTAAATATTCTCTTGAATGTTTGCACAAATTAATAATTCATTTATCAAATTCAAAGTTTTACTTCTATACTATATAGTACATATATTTAAAATATATACCTAATATACAATTTCTATATATATGTACGTATGCATTACTATATTACAATATATATATATATTGTACATACTGTGAAAGTGTACATATTAAATATTGTTAAAGTGTAAATAATAATTGGCTTTAATAAAAAATATACACCACTTAATATTAAACATATATAGTTTATAAATAAATATACGCAATTATAATGAAACAAAGTATAAATATTGGATATTATATACTGGATAATAATAATAATAATAATAATAATAATACTGTGGTGTATGTATTCTATTTCTAATATATTAATGGTAATTCAAAAATATATATATATTCACTTCGTTAGACTAAAAAGAAAACTATAAAACATACAAAAATAACAAAGTTATAAAGTTTTACCCATTTATAAATTATGCAATTTTTAAACAAACCCCCATCCATATACAAAATATATGGATATTTTTTTTTAAATAAAAATCTGTTAAAGGATATTATTTAAACAGGGCCATACCATCATGGCTATAAAAACTATATACATATATTTAAAAAAACCAAAATTCTCAAAGCATAATTTGTAAGTTGTCAAGATTAGTCAAATATTGTATTAACTCTAACGATGATTCATCACTTATAAAAGGATCAACATTACACTATCTACACAACATGATCTCATTGGTAATTGAAGAGAAAATTATGATTTTTTATCTATATTACTTTGATTTGGTTGAAAAACTATAAAAGTTTGTTGAAAAATATTATAGAACGTTAATAAATTCATCAAATTAAGGTTATACAATTTGCAGTATCATACAGGACAAGGTGCAATGGTTTTGAACTTTATTATTATAATAAATAGTAGGATATTCTTGAAGGATAGTATATAAACAAAAAAAATGTGCTGCGAAATATATTTTCCGGAAAATTATAAACTATAATCAATCAGTTTTTTAAATTACTATGTTAGGTTTCTTCTTCAATTTTTTTATTATTTTTTCGAGATAATATTTAAGTTTTTCCATATATTTTTTAAGGGATCACCTCTTGAAATATAGTTAATGGATTTTTTTTTAAATCTTCACGATCATTTTTAATCACTATCGAGATTTGCACTATACATTTTTATATCAATCCTTTGAAAAGTATAATTTTGAAACATTATCAATGTATTTATTTTCATCAATTCTTAAAAGACCATCACCGGAAATCTAGTTAATGGATTATTTTGAAAACAAGAACTCTATAGAGATCTTAACTAAATGTAATATATATACATTTTCAGCTAAATCCTTTGCTAGAATTTTGAAAAATCATCAATGCGAATTTATTGGAAAAATCTGAATACTTTCTTATAGAATTTTTTGTATAGGATAAATTTTCATCTTGATTTGAATAACGATACAAGAAATTCAGTCAAAAACTTTCAAAACATTTTCTTATCTCTATAAAGCGGTTATAAACACTGATTGTGAAAAAATGTCTGAATTTATTCTATGTGATTTTTTTTTGTACACGATGGTTTTGTGCGTATAATATATGTTTTAAAAAACAAAATTTATATAATTTGTAAACATAAATGTTTGCGGTATGGTATATATATAAGCTCTAATTACCATATCATAAAACATAATTTAATAATTTACTAAAAAGTATATAAAAGCACATTTTTCTTTCGTATAAATACTATACATATATATAATATATATAAATAGGTTACAGAGAATGGTAAATAAAAAGGTAAATATATCTATTTACTTAGGTGTAAACTCTTGATAAAAAAACATTGTAAGATGTTTACACAAGAATAAACACCCCCAGAATAAACCCAAAAAAAAAAACATATACTGTATATCTACATGTATATCCTCTGTAATATAATTGCTGGTAAATTATTACTGAACATGTTTTCTTAATTATAAAATTAGTAACAGAAAAAAAAAACGACTGATTAAATTACCTGCGAAAATTTATGTATAAATTTATTTCCCTATTAATTTATTTTATCAAAATAAAAATGTGTTTTTTTTAATTTAAACTTTATGTTATGAGGAAGAGATTTTACATTTGTATCAGATATAATAAGTGACATATTCATATTTTTATGTTGTAATATCCATCTATATATCTACACGTATCTTCGTACATATATATAGATAATGATGCGTCTAGACAAATTTAGATTGAGGCATTAAATTTTATTTATATATAAATGTGTAATATGTATATGTATATTGATATAACCAATATAAAATGTGTATACTATATATATAAAAATAAAAATATATATGCATATATATATGAAAATTAAAATTGAAAAATAAATATAGGAAATGTATATTTTGGAATTTCCAGTAATGGAAATTGTATGTTTTTTTTTATATATGTATATTGTATACATACATTATTATGTATATAGATAGATTAAAATTTAATAATATTTCTATTTTATTTTTGGAACAAGTTCAAAATAAATAATTTTTTAGTATTATATAGCGATAGGCAGCAACACAAATTTAGCCTATTATTGTATATTATTTATAGATTTTTTTTGGGTTATTTGCATTAACCTCATTGCACTAATATATTTATTTCTATATATAGTAATTACATTTTTCTATAAATATATAGAAGTTATATCTATAAGTTCTTTTACTCTTCTGTTTTTCAACGATATCAATAACGCGTTGTTTGATTTGAATTGGGGTTCAATTTAATGATAAACCAATTCAGTTACAATTTAATTTAATCAACAATTTGACTAGACTAGTAACCAGTAATGATGAAGAAAAAAAACGGATGCGTGAAAAAAATATAATGATTGAAATATTGCATAGAAATAAAAATAAATTTTTACCGTAAATTTTTCCTATATCAAATATTTGTACAATGAATTCACATTGAAAAAAGTAAAAAAAAAAAGTTCAATTTTACAATAGAATAGAAAAGTGAATTAATAAAATTATGATACTTTTCTTACATTGAAATTTTCTTTATGATTTTCCACATTTTCCCAAAAGAAAAAACTTCAATTTAACACTTTATTATTGCACAAAACTAAAAATTAAAAACTAACGTATTTAAAACAACCGACCGAATTTTAATTTAATTTACTAATGACTATAGAGAAATAAAAAAAATGCCACACAATGAAATGTGAAATATTTCGATTTAAAATAAAGTGTACCGCAACCACAATTTATCAAAAAAAAAAGCAAGTACCGCAAGAGTTTTTATAGACTAACAAATTTCAAACACATTACAATTGAACATTAAAATAAAATATTGAATGACGATATGATAAAGTATGTGTAGGTTTTGGTAAAATTGAATTGTGTTTTCGGGTATTTTTGAGACGAGATCGTTTTTATATCAATACAAATCAAACACAAACACGATATCAATTCATTCAAATTTTATATATGAGATGATATTTATTATAATATAAAAACTTGATTTGATTTCACAAAAATATTGATGATGATTTTATATATAATGATAATGATAACTCAAAGGGTAATTCAAAATATTTTATAAACTATAGATGAAAACATTGCATGAACATTTATTGGTTTTATATTGCAATCCTCATTCGGTGGATTTAACTATTTATTTTAAGTATATATATATAAGCTCATCCTCTTAATAATAATATTGATATTAATAGGAAATCATATGGTAGATTTATTTTATTATTTTATTTATTTTACAGGCTTTTTTCGGTCATTTATTTAAAATAAAATTTATTATGTCTAGATGTGTTATAATTAATAAAACAACAACTAAACAATTTTATTTTAAATTTTGTTTATTTATTCGTCACATGTTTAAAAATACAAAATCTAAACACAAATTAAACGAACAATGGTAGATTGAGAATCAACCGCAGATTCCATAAATTATTAAATATATAATTAAAAGAAAATGTAATGTTATTCAATATTTTAACATTTTCTTCTTCTTATATACATTTTTTTTAATTATATAACCTTTTTAAGTGTAATATTGCGTCACACACAGATATCACCTGAATTAAACACATTTTGGATTGTGGTGTTGGTTTGTGACTTTTTACGTATACAAAATATAAAGTAATAAATAAAATTAATAAAATAAACAAGAAAAAAAAAAAAAATTTAATATGATGGGTAATATTAAAATATCAAATTATTTTTTTTAGTACTTTTTAAAGGTAAACGAAATTCTACACACACATAATATTATATATAGTAGATATTATATCTAGCGCGCAGGCAGGTATATAAATAAAAAAGGTATATATAAAAAATGTTTATATACAATGACACTTAAACAATTTTCCATATCTATATCTATATTTAAATAAATTATTCACATGAGTAAATGTTCTATATATAACCATATATATATATATATAATGTATTCAGAATATCATTTTCTTTTTTTTTCCTTTTTTGCACATAATATAGATTATGTGCTCTGTTGCTAATGTATTATATATTTTTCACGTATAGTATAAATAATACAAGCAATTATGAGGTATTATGAAATGGAAAACAACCTACCTACATATATAAGTTAAATATAACATATATAAAATGTTATATATACGTTGAATATATATATACTATACAAATATATCCAAATGTGTCCACAAATTTTCATAAATATATTATTATATATATACACAGTGTCTCAACGTATAATGGTTTAATTTTGTGGACCTATATATTATGTGTTTGGATGGAAAAAATATGATGGGAAATTATTATTATAAAGTAAAATGTTAAAAGACATACACATCTTTTGGTTACTCGTCAAATAATTATTGGAGTTTGTGATTTTGCATCATCAGATTATGGTTTTTTGGAAGTTTGCAAATCTTCTTGCAATTGGTAAGAATTTCAATAATTGGTTTCAGCCAGACTTATCCATTGGTTTTTGAGTTATGGCCAATAGATCAAAAACCAATTGATGAATCTGCCTTGAATCTTTATTCGGATTCAGCGTCTCTTAAATCATAAGTATGCAAATTTTCCGTCAGATTCATCTAGTAAGAGTAAGACTTGTCCATATACTTGTTGTTGGTGAAAAAACGAAATTTCCGAATCTGTTTGTTAATAGATAATGTGTCATTTAAGAATTTCTTGAATTATAAGAGAAGTTAATAGGAATTAATTAGGAAAACGTCATTAGAGATATTGTGGTGACCAAAAAAGAACCGAATTTCAATTCTAATAGAACCTGTTGTACTTTGAGACACTGTTTATTTATGATAAATATATTCAGAAATTCAATGTACAATATATATTATATTTATTCATATTATTATTATTATTATATACACTACACATACGAAACATACGATATAATGTTAAAATATTAGAAATTAAAGGGAACCCTCCAAGTTCTCATCAATCATTTATAATCATGTTCACATAATCAAAAAAAAAAAAAACAAAAAGAAGGAAAAAGCAGGTATACAATAATAATATAATAATAACATTATTTATATATAAAATATAACTTAATAGTATCATAATCTATCTTAATTCTATATACCATATATTCTAAAACATATGACTTCTGTTTTTGGTATAAAGCTTTAATGTTCCCAAAAAAAAAAAAATCTAAAAAAAACCACATGTAGAACAAATAACAAATATAAAGAATAAAGACAGTAAATCGTACATAAATCAGAAATTGAATATTTCATAAATAATATTTTTTGTGTGTGGTGTATATGCTGGTTGGGGGATGATATAAACTATACACAAATATATCAAATGGATTTTCCTTTCTTTTTTATTTTTTTATATTGAATGAGGAGGGTATTTTATTTTCATTTTATAACCCATTCATAAAGTCTATTATATATATACACATAAGTAAGTATAAGTAGCTCTTTTGTTATAATGCAATAAAATAATATACTTTTCTATTTTAATTTAACTTCCCCTTTTGTATATCTTTAAAAAAAAAAAATCATTTTTTTTCCTTTCCTTTTCATTTTCATTTTTACCTTTTTTATACACATTTTTTTTTTCTTATGCAATTCTTTTTTTTTTGGTTTTGTTAATGCACAATTTTCTTTATACATATATAAAGGTATAGAAAAAAATTTATTTAGTTTTTTTTTTTTATGTAGTACCCGTGTTTCAAATTGTGATTTATTATTGAATTTTTTAAGGTGAAAAAAAAAAAAACACACATAATGTATATTCATTTTTCCTTTTCGCTTTTTTTTGGTATTTATATACACGAGGCGATTTTGTTACCTTTTCTCTGAATGAAATGAATATAAATATGAAGAAAAAGTTAAAAATACCAAACGCAGGAAATTCAAAGGTAAATCAACGAATAACAAAAAAAAACTATTTATATATAGCCCAAACACATATACTTATATAATGAATTATTGTTATTATTATTATCAATATATATATATAATGTATAGTTTTTCCTTATTTTTAAGGTTTACGAGGGAAATCACGAAAGTAACTGAAAGTTAAATTGTTCGGAAAGAAGGATAATATTGTCAATTGAAAATAGATAAATCTGTGGATTGTATATATATGGTTAAAGAATGATTGAAAATTTACTAGTAAAAATTAAAATTCTGAAAAATTGGTTAATTAAAAAAATTAATGTTTATATTGAAATTATGTGACAGAAGTCTTTATAAAGGTTTACTTTCGTGTTTTCCCTCGTATTTATATACTAAAATAAATTCTATATTTTGGTTATAAAAATTACAAAAAATAAAATATATTTAGATAACATTTTAAAAGTGATCAATTTATATATTATTATTATCTATATAGCTTTGGGGTGTTTTTTTTATTTTTATTTTAAGCGGTATGGTGACGGTAGTTGTGATGGCACAAAATATATATATTGACTATACCATCATCAATAGATTTATTTATCACACAAACATTTATATATTATTAAAAATTGATAACATTTTTCACTCTATTCTTTCTAAAAATATATACCATATAGCCGAGTAGTAGGTATTATAATAAAAAAACATTAGCCTTATCAATATAAATTTAGATATTTTGGTTTTTGTGTGTATTGTATTGATATAAATAAATAGTAACATTACAAAAAAAAACACAGGTAATTTGATATAGGTCACAATTTATTATTAACCAAAAGCAAAAGCAAAAGTAGAAAGGGAATAAATAAAAAAAAAAAGAAAAGGATCTAGAATACGTAAACAATTTGGTCACTTTTTGTTTTTTTGGTTCAACCTTTACAATATACAAAAATGTGTAGGACTATATATGTATTTAAATTGTTAAAATTATGGGTAGTTTTTTAACTTTCCCAAAAAGTGTAATAAAATGCTCTGATTTCTTTATTGTCAGTATATAAATTATTGAATTTAAAGTAAATATCTGACAAAATCATTCTAAAAGAAAATATCTTCTAAACAAAGTCTAAAAGAATATATTTTCTGAATGCAATCTAAAAGAAAATATCTTCTAAACGTTTTTTAAAAGAGAAGTACTTCTGAATGAATTCTAAATGAATGTTTTCTGAATGCATTCTAAAAGAAAACGTCTTCTGAAAACATTCCAAAAAAATATTATCTGAATACATGTTAAAAGAAGATCTTTTGAATGCCTTTTGAATACATTAGAAAATAATATATCCGCTGAATGCATTCTAAAATCATGTATTATAAAATAATTATGTGTTTTGAATGTATTCTAAAAGAATTATGTGATTTGAATGTCTTCCAAATAGCCCTACTAAAAGTGAACATGTACAAGTACATACTCAAATACACGCTTTGGATATATCATTTAAATTCCATTCTTAATCATGCTTCTAAATCCCTTCAGAATAGATTATTTTGTTATTATTTTGCCGGATGATAAGAGCACAATTCTTTTCTATAACACATCAAAATTCGTTAAGAATCGATTAGTATTTTAAAATATACTATTTCAATATACATTTTTAACACATCATGACGTGTAACAACTCATCATTAATATTATTATAATTATTATGATTAAAAGAATTAATTGTATTCCAATTATATATGTTAATAAAATTTTTATACATTTGAATATCTAAACAAAACTAAATAAAATGTATATGATATACATTTTTCCATTTACACCAGAAATATAAATGATGGAAATATAAATATGAATTTAAAACAAAATAAAAAAGCAACAAAAATCCACAAAAACTAATTAATTATTTGAAAAATAAACTAATAATATTATATATGATGTTATAACGCGAATCACAATTATATAATTTGTGGCATATACATTTCATATATATATAGCGATATATCAACATCTGTACATATTATATTATTTATTTATATGTATATTATAGTGTCAAAAATTATAGTTTTTAATTAAAATTATATTTAGCATTTGTATATATGTATATATGTTTATAATTTACATAAATTTTATTTAAATATAAATGAAAATAATTTGATATCAATCAGATATACATAAATTTGTACATTTAGTGGATTAAATACAATTTTTGTTTAATAGCACCAAATCACCAAAGATATTTAGATGTATAGAAATGTATCAGTTATTTTTAGATTATAGTTTTATGTAAAAACTATAGAGTTTAATTTTTATGTACATACAAAAAAATAATACGTTGGTTGTTAATTCAAAATCATTCTTGTGAATTTTCCCGGCAAAATAAAATTCTATATGCATAGTAATATTTTTGTGCCATAATGACATTTAATTTCACACAATCATTTCACCATGTTATGTTGTGAAAATTGTATGCACCTACCTATGTACGTATTAATTAGAGAACACTTTCATTCATCCAACATGACGTCCATTCAATATATGCAGTGTATAAATCATATAGGTACATATTCATACAATATATTAAATGGTAAATATACAAATTATACCATATATATTAATATATAATAAAATATAGTTAAATGCGTGTTTATAGATAAATTGACCAACTGTTCATCAATCGATTATTTATTCTATATTCTATTTGATTCATTTCATGGATCAACAGAACACAAAAAACAAAAAAAAAGATTTATAAATGCATTGCACACATCACCCACAAATATAAATTTATACATATATACATGGTCGTTTTTATTCAAGTCCATTTGATATTATCAATGATATATTAAATATGTATATTTAAGTAGCATTTATGAAGCGATGTAAGGATATTATTTACACAATTTAACTTTTCATGACTATAGAATTTCCTTTATATAGAAACTTGAAAGGTTACTATATTTTCTCAATCAAATCAGTCAAAGAATGATTGTGAAATTTAGCAGTAAAAATTGATTTTCTTAGCAAATCTTATATATAGGTACTTTAACCAATTGGAGCCTAAAAATTGACAGAGATAATTTCAATATAGGTAATTTTCAATATAGAAAATTTGCAATAGTGATTATAATTCAAATTCTCCATTAATAATCCATGTTAATTATAGATTTCAAAAATGATTGATTATTTACCTATGTAAAAATTAAATCCCATAATTCAATGAATTATATGCGCGATAATAAACAATAATTAAAATATATGTATCACATATAGGATATTAAAAAAATTTGTATCATTTTAATTATTCATTATATATAGTTTCAATATATGATTATTAAAATTGTACTGCAGCTGTTATATTATATTAATGTATATTATAAAATATTCGATATATTTATATAAATAACTATGTTTGTTATGTACTTTAAAATAGGTATGGTATTTATCAATATATTGATAGAATTTAAAAATATATCCAATTTATGTGATGAAAAATATTGAACATAATGTATGTATTATGTATAAAATGTATAATGCAATAATTTTCCAATTGACAAATGTCTAATCGTGCGTATACAATATTCATTTTATTTACAGATTTTTGATAGTGGTTGAATTAAATTAAGGATTTTTGTTTTTCATTATTATTAATACTGCGTAATTTGGATTTTTGTGTTAAATTTATAAACCATTTAAGCTATGAATATTTAAACTATTCATGGTCTTTTTTGTTTTAGTAAAGTCAGATTTTGAATAAAATATGCAAAAAAAAAAAAATACGAACCACATTAAAGTAATAATTAAAGCAGCCCATTTTGTTGCAAGGGTCAAATTGACATAAAATGTCAAAAATTTAAAGTTTAAAGGAAGATTATTCTAAATATATGTCACTGTTTATATTTACTCTATATATAAATAGGAAAATCTTATCAACGAATGTACCTGCCTTAATGTGAATTAATATCCCATGTAGCAATTTTAGCATTATGTGATACGATATAAAGCTAATCAAAGGTCTTATATCGGCCCTATATTGGTATTTTTTCCATAAGAAGTGGACGGTCTATAGGGCTTAAAAAAGCTCTATATCAGAATTTCCATTATTATATAGGGCTTGTTTAGGTCATATATAAGAATATTTATTTAGTTATAGGGTGAAGAACCTATATCAGCATTATTAAGGTAGTTTACGTCGTGAGTCTTATTTTGGAAATATAACTATATAAAAACTATAAAATACTTATATATTCTCATATAATGCTGATAAAACTTATATAAGTCTAGATAAGAAAAAGAAATCCACTATAACGCTAAGATTTTCCCAAGAATAATAAAAAAAACATTTTTTTTATAACCAGATTTTATTTTATTATGTTATCTTATTTTTTTGAATCCATTAATTAATTTATTTTATTACATTACAATTGTCTTATCAGTTAAATTTAATGTTAAAGTTTACTTACTTGACCGCACCGAGATATGAACCGTGAACCGCAACCTTGGAGTGTGTGATGTTACCATTTACCTACGCGTGATATGTTTATATTGTTGTGTTTTACTGGTATTATTATAAACCGATTTAGAGAGAATGCTTTATTTGCATTTTATTTATAATTCAATAATAAAAAAATGTGTTTTTAATTTTATCTTTTATAATTAAATATCGTTTAATTATAATAATAGATATAATTATCTAAATATAATTATAGCCGTATAATAGCATTAAATAAATTCTATCATGTTTTAGCTGTATATTGGAATTCGTAAACTTTAATAAGTTTTAAAAGCCGTATATAACGATTTAAATAATAATATAGGGCTTATATTTAACATACCCTATATCGTATATAAATAATCTAATATAGGGCTGGATTAAGCCCTATATTTGAATAAAATAAGATATATAATGCTTTGGTAATATAAGTTTAATATCAGGCTAATATACGCCAAGTGTGTGTTGGTGTATTGTCGTATATTGGTCATAATAGGATATTATTGGTCTCAAGCCCTAATACAATCTATAAATTCAGATATAAGGCTCTTAAATATGTGTTAGAATATAAATGCCAAAATAGGGCCAATATAGGACGTACGCATTATATAAACCTAAGATTACTGATATAGGGTATCAAATAGAATTAAAATGCTAATATAGGTTTGATATAAGGTTAAAGAATAAAAATACCGATATAAAGCTGATATACAGCCTTTATATAGGGCTTAATGTTACATGGGATATCTATATGACAAGGTAGACAGGTCATTATATTATAATTCTATACAACATAATCAAGGAATCAAACATTCATATACAACAGAACATTATCATAAAAACATATAATAGAGATTTTGTATAATGAAAACAGAAAACCCGACACGAAAACTTTAAATCCATATCAATAATTAAATTGAATATTAATGGATTATAATTCGGATAACGCAAAATATTTTATATATAAGAATAAAATGTAAAAATATTCAATTATTAGATATTCAAATATTTCTTTCTGTTTTTTTTCCTTTACATTTTATTTTATTTTACTTCTATAAATATATAAATATGTGGTATTGAAAAAGGCATGTTTGTGTATGGATATGTCACAGTCACTTCAGTTCATTGATATATTTATTAGAATATTCATGAAAATTTCTATATATAATTTACATATTCAAATAATTTCATGTATTAATGTGTGCCAGGCAGTAACGAATTTTTTAAACAGTTTTGTAACAGTGAGCGCTATAAAACGAAATAATCGAAAATTATTTCCATTATTAATATAGAATAACTCAATCCTCATGGAATTCTAAAGATTTTTGTTCAATTGGAAATGTTTCTATATTGATAATCCTTATCTCATATCTAATGATTATAGTTGCACATTTAAATTCTAAAGTTCATCTATAAACCGGCTCCTTCAGTTGCCGAACGAAAGAATTTTTCTCACTGACAAGTATTTCTTATTGCTAATTAAATAACAAAATAGCTTTTTGAACACTTGACGGTATGCGTATTTAATTAGAAAGAAAAGAAATTTAATTGGGTCCCACAGAGTGATGAATTTCAAAAATATGTTTTGATGCTCTCGTCCAACACTTTTTTCAAGTAACCTATAGAGTATTATTGTAATGTACACATCTATTTGTACACATAGGAGCAAAAAGACTATATAAAAAATAAAAAAATAAACACACACTAAAAAGGAAAAAATCAAAAACTTTCAAGTCAATATTAAAAAATTATCATACAAATGAAATAAGAATATTTACATTTCAATTTTTTTTTTTTCAGCATTTTTTGCATTACTTTTCTTATACATAATTTTTTTTAATACACACAAAAGAATATTTTTTTGAATATAAAAAAGAAGTTTTAATTCAGAAGAGAAGAAAATTGTATATATACAATATATAGAAAAGAAAAATGGAAAAAAATATTGATTTAAAGATTCATATACAATATATATAAAAAATTAAAAATAAAATTGTATTCGCAGTGGTTTGCGTTTTATAAAATAAAAAAAAAAAACAAAATTATGTATTTCTCATCAGATAAAAGTTTTATTTTTGTTACTCGTAAAATTTTCCATAAAGATGTTTTCTGCTATCCCCCATATTACAGTTAGATAGATAGATAGATATAGTTAGATTTATGTGTCTTTTACAAAAGTTTTCTTCTTTTCATCATCTTCACAACGATATATATAATATATACGATGGTCTATCTTATATTTATATCCATATTTTAAACGTATAGCAGAGACAGACAATGTGGTGGTGGTGGTTTTTTTTTTTTTTGGTATGATACTTGATACTTATGCTCTTATGTCATTATATAAAAATAAATATAAAAGTGTTTTGTCAAGCATCTATACTATATGTATATATACGGATTAATATATATGATTATTTTCAAATTTGTTTTAATTTAAAGTTTTTAAGTACCCATCTAATAATATATATTGTATATTTTTTTTTATTTTTATTGATTTTGAAAGAAAACGCATTCGTTTTATTTTATATTATATTATATTCAAGGGATATATTTTTATATTTCAAAAAAAAAAAAAGTAAAACATTTTTGCATGAATCTATAATATATCTATCTATGAATCAATATATATTTTTGACCTATCTCAATGTATCGTATTGTATTGTATATTGATTCAATATTTATTGTATATATATAAATAAATAAATATATATGGAGTATATTAAATAAAATAAAATATCCTTTTTATGGCCTCATGGTTACTATATTCATATATTGTTTCATTTTATTCTATTTATAGTTTTGTTGTAGATCAATAAATTATAGTGCATAAAATAAGAATAATTATAGAATATATTTTAATTCAAATAATCCCATATATATAATATATATATTATATAGAGACGACACAACGAACAATTCTATTTAGACTTATTTTGTAATAATTATAAGTTAAAATGTATAGTATATAATATAAAATCAATAAATTTATATTCAATGTATATATAAAGATAATTATTAATGTAATTATTTTTTCCATTTCAAAGACTATCTAAGTATATATAATAAATGTATAACATAAATTATTTACAAATCTATGCAATGTATAAAGGAATTTATATGCGATTTATAATACTACATATATATATATATATATATATATAGATAGAGGTATAATAATTCTATTTAGTTTATTGTGTATAGAGCTCACAGGCGAATTGGAAAAAAACGTTTTTTGAGAAAAAAAGGATAGGGTATTTTAAAAGGCATGTGCCAGAACATGAATACAAAAACCAAATACCTTTGGAATTTTCCATATGTTTTTCATTTTATCGAGTAATTTTTATGGGATGTGTAGTCGTTCTCCCATTTAAGTAATTTCCTTTCCGATTTAGCTTGTTTTCTCAGAAATGAAATTCTTAAATACAGAAAAATGTGATAAATACCTAGTTAACGTGCTTACATCTCCTCCTATCTCATGGTAGATTTTTTTAATTATCCCACTATCATACCAATTGTGGTCGTCATTGAGAGCTCATACTTCCGTTTTAATCATGATTTATAATACATGTAGTACGTGGTATTTGTTTTAATTCAATGTTTATGATTTTCGAAATATTATAATTAACAAAAATGTTTAGTTTGAATGATAAAATGTTGAATTTGAATATGGAAAAGGATATAAAATTAATTTTTTTTTGCTTCATTTGTAAATAATTTTTCAATGGATATAAATGGAAAATAAGATTAGAAGTTCGACTATATTTGAATTTAAATGGAGCAGATAGCAAAATATTGTCTAATATTGTAACTCTCCCATACTTAAAACTCACAAGATAAAGTAATGTATATCATCAATTTAAAGTGTTCACATCCCCTAACCTTTTTTTCATTAAATTTTCATGTTAACCTACCGTTTGTGGTTTCCCTATTTTAAAATATATATAGGAAAATTTTACCAATCGAAAGATGAAAGGAAAGATGATATACAATTTCATAAGAAATCTTGGTCAAATGTCCGATGGAATTTGAATCGATAACTCATAAACCAATAGATGAATCGGGCTGAAAATTTGTATTCTTATGTTTTAAGGGACGTTGAATCCGAATGAATTGGTTTTAAACCTATTCATTCATTGGTTTTTGATCCAATGGTGATAACTCAAACCCGTTTTGCCTGATTTGACGATAAATAATCTATAATATATAGCAATCAATATTTGTTTCTTGATGAGAGTTTGTTATAGTATTTAACACAATTTTCCATTGAATCTTATATATATATAACTATGTGTGTACCTTAACTGAAGGGTAAAATTAATCGTAAAATTTAAGGATTTAAGGTCTACGCGGTTAAATTAAAAGAGATAATGCGTGTGTGAATAGATTATAGAAAATTAATCACATTTTATTTTCCACTTTTAATACAAAACATTTAACTATATATAATCTCTAATGCATTAATTTTTATCACATATCATTTAAAACTTATTATTCAAAATGTAAATTGTTATAAATGGTGACTTTTGTGCTTGCACCCTCTGTTTATACAAATTTATAGATGCGCATATATGCGTTAAATTGTTTTATACAAAAAAATAAAATAAAATAAAATTACATTAAATTCATTGACTGTACACACAATATATGCAGCAAAAAAAAGAAGCTTTCTATTATATATTTATTGTTATATATACATTTGGTCTGCAAAAATATGTTATTATACACGATGGTCACAACAAAATGTTATATGTATATTTGCAACAAAGCAAAAAAAAAAAACCAACCAATTGGACCATATAATTTCATTTATTATATATATATATTATATATGGTAAATTGAACGATATATAAATAGATAAATTATGAAGTCAGATATATCTATATAGCCATAATAATAAGTTAAACAATAACATTAATGTCAATTTCGATAACGAATTTGTATCTATTTTCTCTCCATATAAATATATACTAATTTATCCATGCAATATGTGTATAAACATATTCTATAATTTGCTAGCTAAATATGCCATTTAGCAACTAACCAATAATATACTTATGATATCCATTACCTTGTTGTAAATACACATGTATATTTAAACAAAAAAAAATTTTTTTGGTATATGAATGAATATTGTGAAAATTTATCTATGCTATGATGTGTACAACACAATTAAATGAAATATTTACCGGAAAAGGAAATTTTTTTTTTCTTCTATATCAATATATGTATATATAAATAGTAGACATAAATGTGCATATATCCAAATGCATAATATACAAAACATTTTATTGTAATATATACGAATAAATGTTTCGAGGAAAACCTATTTTATATATTTTATATGAATGTTGTATAATGTATATATAGAAAACGAATGTATTTATTCAAAAACTATATGTATATACGAAAATGTGTGTATAGTAAAACATACATCTTATGATAACATAGTTTTTAAAATGTACACATATATATATATATAAAATACTGGAAATCACTATATATTGTATATATATGTATAGTTAGTTTATATAGTATGAAAAGTTCCACTAAAGCATGAAACGCTATTCATGTCGGTTGTGAACATAAACTTTATATATATATATATATATATATTTAGTATATATTGTGTGTGCATAAACGAGTTAAAAATAAAAAAAACTAAAAAAACATGAAAAATCTAAATATGTACCTAACAAAAATCTACATAACATTTATACATTATTATATATGAATGAAAACATATAAAAAGTACAGTCCCCCCATTATCGTTAAACATCTCAACAAATTTTCAGTTCGCGATTGATTAAAAAAGGAAATAGTTTTTTTAATAATTTAAATTTTTACTGATAGATTTTTAATCATTTTTTGACTGGTCATAACTTGAATTACAGTAAATGGATTGGATTTAAAATTAAATAACTTTTTTATACCCTGAATCAAACATAACTCTGCCAATTTTCACCTCGAATGATTAAATTATAATATTTTTCCAGAAATTCAATTTTTACTGATAGATTTTTAATCAATCTTTGACTGCTCATAACTTGAAACCCTTTTAATTGATTATTCCATTATATAGAAAGCAATTACACATTTAATCATTTGACCAATTAAAAACGTTTAACTTTCCCTGCAAAAAAAAAAAAACTGTGAAACTATGAAAGGGTGTGTTGAAAAATGTTGGGGATGCTGTCGGTCTATATCTATATATATTTATTTATTATGTATATATGGATATATATTTATTCAAATATTTATATTATTTCATATATATATATATATATATATATATATATATATATTGTACATTTTACTCTAAATGCATATTTGTTTATTCACACAGAAGAACAAAAGCTACATCAAAAAAAAAAAAAAGAAATAAAACAACATCTCTAAATCAATATATTATATACTTCTTTTTTCTATTTTTTTTTTTTATTTATATATATTATTGTGTTGTAAAAAATGTTTTTGTGGTCTCTCTACATCATAATTTATATATATTTTGCAAATCATAAATAGGATAGAAATTTGTGCATTTATGCTATATAACAAAGGATATTTGTTTTTTTTTTTGAATTTTCCTTGGTCTAAACAAAAAAAAAAACCACCCATTGGTTTACATTCGTTTGTTCGTAGTTTTATTTAAACCATGTTAAAAGCATATTATTATTATTATATAAGAATAGAGAATATTTTACATGGATTGCAGGTTTCAAAAAAAAAAAAAACATCAGGATATATACCATCAATTATAATATGATTTATTTATAAATTAAGTGGAAAATGATTAAGTATGTACCTATATATATTATTCTGGTAAAGTATTTATATCACGTGTATTACAACATAATATAATAAAATATATGTATACAAACAAAACAAATTCATTCATTCATTCATTCAATTTTTTGGAGATAATAAGATCAATATATATACACGGTTTGTTGCGGTTAATTGCCCAATGACGGTTCTAATGGAGGTTGTAATGACACAAACAAAAAAATATTCTAATACAAAATTAGACAGATTTTCTAATAGAAAATTACCAAGAATTTCTCAAATATAAACCTTTTGAAAATATATCATTTATAGTCAAACTCAAATAAAAAATGATCTAATGACAAGTATAACAATTTATCGGAATAACGCAACAATTTAACATTATAAACTGGACACCTTGAATGATTAGAACCAGATCTGTTATTGTCTTACATAAATATTTGTCTTTTTTAATATACACAATATAATGAAATGATGAATATTTGAACGACTATATAAAAAATTGCGATATTATATACCGAAATTTTCAATCGGAAAAATGTATTGTTTACATATTAACTCTCACCCCGCTTGTATTTTATGGGTAAATTCAATTATAATCCATTTAATGGATATAATATTTTTGACTAATTTAATCTAATTTTTTTTTTTACGATACCTCAAGTAAACAATTTCTATACTTTTATAAACCTTTGCAAAGTAAATATTTAACTTAAGCTATATGACTTTGATTAACTCGCATGACATGATTTTTATTTAAACAGACTCATTCTTTTACCCTATAAAAATTATAAATATTTTCCAATATTCGAAAACTGAAAAATATCTCTGCACTCTTTCATTTCCAATTATTTATATTATATAGTACAATCCAAATCATTTATTATAAATAAGAAATTACGATTCCATGTTCGTATATCGAGAAAAAAAAAAAAAAAGAAAATACTAGGAAAATATATAGTAAAAAACATTATCTTTTGCATATTTTATAATGTTATACATTGAATAATAAATGGAAAATTTTTACCATTGCAATAACATTACAAAACGGAAGAAAATAGTACAAATATGAAAAGAAAAAAAAAACGAAAACGAAAGAAAATATACAAGCAATACGTTTTTAAGAATATTTTCCTTTGCTGCGTATACATTGAAATATTCAAACAAACAAAAACAAAAAAACAACTCCCAATAATAGCAATTAAGTACTTTGATTGTAAAAAAAAAAAGGTTCTTAAAAGTTTTGGTTTTTGATTTTTTAAATTATTATTTTCTATAAATTTCGTTTTATTTACGTCTACGTTTAGTGAATAAAATTGGGAAACATAATTAATATCGTTTAAGCTTGTTAACAGGCTAAGTTTTCTCTATACTTTTTCTGGGAAACTAATAGATCGGTTTTATGGAAATTCGTTTTCTATCCCGATATATTCCAACCATTTCTCATATAAATTCAAAGAATTATCACCGAGATATCTTGTTCTGATTCTAATCAATTCATTTGATTCAAAATAGAAACATTTTGTTTTAGAGAATTTTTACTCATTCCATTATTTCATCAACTACCGAACAAATTTGTGTTCATTTAAAAAAAATAACATTACAAAGTGAGCACATAAAAAAATGTAACATATTTTTATTATTATAAAACTAATATATCATTATACTGTAATTCTCCTTAAAAACTTTAACACTGCGGAACGTACTAGGTGAAGAGTTCAACAAATATCCAAAAAGGATATGTATTTATCCTAAATATACAAACAGGACCTTTTCTCTGTTTTCTTAACCACAATCGATAATTCGATTGATGTCACTTTAGTCCAATTTGAAATTGACATGAAACCAAAAGATAATCCAAAGGTTTATTATAGAGATATCGCTTTATGTTTCTAAACAATTTATTTGACAAATGTTTTGGGTGGACCTGGTGGTTTGATGAAAAATTGAAAAAGTTTTATATCGAAGGATTCCTCAACACATTCGCAAACAAATCCCGAAGTAATTTTTTTTATAATTAAATATCTTGGACATTATTTTATTTAGTAAAATTTTATGAACTGTTGATTGCTACTATTCAAGTTGTCATAATAAGCCCTTTCCTTTCTACGTATTCATCTCTGCTATGGTAGCAGTCTGATTTTCTTTTTCTGGGTTAGTTCCAATAATAATAATAATAATAAATTACAAAGTAAAAATGAAACATTAAACAAAAAATGGAAAATTATATTTATATTGTATATATAGTACATATACAATTATTTATATAGTTTGGTACCACATAACAAATACCAATAAAAAATCAAACCCCATTATATTTATATATATTCTTGCAATTTGTGCAAAATAAATATTTTCCTAATTGAAACATGTTTTTCATAAAAAAAAAACACATTACATATAGAGTATAGTGGTAAAAAAAAATAAAAAATAGTATAAAATAAATGATTTTGTGTTAAACAACATTGTTGTTTTTTTTTTTTTTTGTTGCATCATCATCGTCGTGTTATATACATTTCGAGTAGATATAGATTTTGTATTTTATCATCAATATATATATATAGAGAGATATAAATCGTAAAAAAAAATAAAAAACTAAATAAATTTCATAAATAAACGTATATAACAAATCTATGTATATAGAAATATCTGCATTCAATGACCTTATTTATTAATATATCTTCTTTTTTTTTTTATATTATCGATATATAGATGTAATTTAACATTTTCCAACAGATATTCTGTCTGTATATTATATACACAAATATTATATATTTGCCGGAATTTATTACAATGTTTAACCCTCTCACAGAGCCACAGTATATAGTTTTTGCTTTGGTATCCCGAATTTTTGTAAAAAAAAGAAAAAAAACAAAATCTGTTATGAGGATGTTGTTTGCTTTTAACTGTATATAAAAATAAAACTATAAATGGGAAAATCTTTTTATTGTGGGAAAAAAAAAAGAAAACGCCACACACACACACACATAAACCAATTGAAAAAAATATATATATGTTATATATATAGATAAAAAAAAAGACAAATTACAAATGATATTTGTTTTGTATAGAGTATATAGAAAAAATAAATAGAATGCGGCCAGTCTCGATACATATATCTGAATGATATGATGGTAAAAAAAATATGGAAATTATATCGAAGGAAAAATAACAAATCATATATGAAAAACTTACAAAATCATGTAGACGACGTCGACGACTGGAGCGCATCTTCATATTAAAATGAAAATGATAAAACAAACTTTAAGTATGTTTTTTTTTTCTTTAAATAAATATATTATCTTCACCACTTCATATAGACATGGGGGAGAGCTTTAATTTATTTTTATTTTTATTTTTTTTTGTATATAAAATCATATGGACAACAAAACAAACGTTTCTATATTCAAGCACACAACAAATTAAATACTGCACATTTCACTATATAGATTTTGTTTCCCACGCGTAATTCCACAATCACTTATTTATTGATAAACAAAATTAATTTTTCGTTTACAAATTATAATTAAAAATAATAATCTTATCGCATGCATACACAAAAAAAAATTTATATAATAAACGAACCGAACACAAAAAACTTTATTATATAACAAATATAGATTTATTATGTATTTATTTAAAAGAAGTAAAAAAAAAACCAAAGAAAATTTTTTAAAATAAGAAAAATCACATAATAATTTTACAAAACAAATCTATATATATATATTTAAATTTAAATATAGATGAGAACACTGTATCGGTTATTTATTTATCAATCAATCACCGCAGAAGCAACATCAACACCATCACCAGCAGTAGTGTAACAACAACACAATCGACCTTCATAATTCAAATCATTTTCAATTTATTTTTGTATTGATTTTTCCCCATATGCAAATTTGTTTTGATTTATTATGAATAATAATAATAATAATAATAGATAGTATATCATATCAAAATGATGAACAAAAACACAAACTATATTCTTCGCACAAAATTCTTCTCATAGATTTGAAATAAATGAACAAGTGGAATTTGGTTTCCAATATGATAGATATATACTTTATAATTGACACATCATATTTCGGCACGGCACAACACAAAACAGACGAAGAGAAACAATAGACGATAATAATTTCGTTGGATGATTGACACAATAAATTCAATTTGATTTCAATAATAATTCTAATAGAAATAACTTAGAAATTTGCAATAAATACAAAAAAAAAAATATAAATAAATAAATTCACACACGGTTACAAAACAAAAAAAAAAAAGGTTACAAAATTACATATAGAAAATCATTTATAGAAAATTGAGTGTTTTTCTTTTATTTTTTTAATTTTGTATGTCAATGAAAAACAATTAATACACGCGTGTATGTGGATGTGTGATGTAATACAATTGATGTCCTTGCTAATACTAAAAATGAAACGTAACGTAACGTTGTCACGTCGTCATAGAGCCCAGGACCTGGGAAAAAAAAAACACTAGTCATTACAGAAAAGCTTTTGCCATATATATATAAATATATATAAAATGTATTGCCATTATATGCGTATATACAAAAACAAAAGTAAAGTATCGCAAGAACAAAATCGGGAATATAGTATAATGTATTTGAACCGCGCATAGTTTTTTGAGATAATAAGATTTTCCTTTTTCAGATTTATACATTTATATATTGGTATATTGTATATGGATGGATGGAGCAATAAAATAGAGAATTTCTATATATGAAAATGTTTATATATATATGTATTTTTTTTTTATATTTGTTAAGGGAGGATAAATAAAAACAGCTGATTATGGAATGTATATTACATTATATAGATGTATCCGTAAATATTCGACTTTTACACAATAACTGTTTTCCTTTGACAGATATGGCCTTCCTATTAGTTGATACGAAAACGAGTCTTGTACCAAAAATAAAAAAAAGGATAATTTGTATAAAGTTTTAATTCATTACTTTATTATGAAGAATTATCCAAGAAAGTATTATTATTATTAATATTTCCAAATTAGTGGCAAAACTTAAAAAGTAAGCACTTCAAAATATATTATTCGAGGTGATCTTCGAGGAAAATCGGATTTTCTTCAAAGGAAAAACTAAAGTTTTTTTTGTAGGTGTGACATCAACAAATTGAAAAAGATATGGGAAAAATGTGGGTTATAGCTAAAACAATTAAATAAAGTATATTTGGTTTTTCATTATAAATTGATGATGTTTAGATTTTATTAAAAAATAAAAGTCGTAAATTAACCGGTATGTGCATTTTATGAAGAGATATATCCTTATGAATATTGAATATACTATATACTAAAGATTAATACATTTATTATTGTGAGTAATTTTACATATATGGTTTTGGTGAAAAGTTCTGAATAGAATAGTAACAAAAAAAAAATAATTGATATTATCAACATCCCTTTAATATACGAATCTACGAAATTGTAATATTTTGTAAGATTACAATTGGTTATTTTATCCATTAATGTTTAATAAAGATAGACTAGCTAACGCTCTGACCTGTTTTTTTTTTTGCTTGGAAGACGATGGCTTGCAATACATCTATTACAATTAAGAATTTTATTGGTCTTAATGTTTACCATGATCTTTAAAGTTTCATCCATTCATTCGTTCCTCTATCCACCCATTTATCAATCAATCAATCAATTTATCAATTCATCCATCCATCAATTCATCCATCCATCCATTCGATCCATCCAAAAAAATTGATTCAACCTCAGTCGCTTGGATGGATCGTTTAGATCGCTTTATTTTTTCATCGAATTCCCATCGGAAAATCCAATCATTTCCATTCACAAACAACTGTAATCGGTAACTTTTATGAAAACCACCACCTTTATATTTTATATGAAAATATATTGGTAGAATATATATGAATAATAGACAGACATATAGAGTATGAGAATCTTTTTTTTTTGGTTTATAACGTACCTTCCATCCACATATATAAATAATAATACATATATTTTATTTTATATTAGAGAGGTATAAATGAAAATATATTTTATACATTAACATTAACACATAAACGCAGTATATGTTATTATAAATAAGCATACGTTAAATCAAAAAAAGAAAGGTTTGTTTGGTTTAGTTTTACAAACTTTAAAAATTATATTGAAAAAAGTGATTAATAATACTTTAGAATAATATTATTATTATTATTATTATACTCGTTAAATAATTGTAAAAAGTTTTCAAATGAATTAAAAAAAAAAAAAACAAGATAGAAATACATAATCTGAACTGCGATCCATGAATATTCTGATAAGTTGTCGATTAGTGGATGCATACATGATTCTATATACAATTTTCTATTTACGCTTTGAATTATCTTATAATATTCAATTTCCTTTTAATAATATCGAACGCATTTAGAAACTTTTGTTCATCATTATCGAAATCCTTCAGTCAACAAAACTTTTTCAGTCAAACCACCCTCTAATCTTTGTCAAGTCAACTGTGACGAAATCTCCTCCTTTAAAACGTTAAAACCAATCTATGAATGTGGTTTCCAACTGAACATCGGAAGTCTCCACTAGAATTCCGCAGTTATCAAACTACTGATGATTTTTTATGCAGAAAAATAAAAAAAAAAAAAGGCCTACATAAAAACTATATTTGTCGGTCATATCATCTCGAAAAATTATTCACACTACCCTATTATAATTTTATTTTAATATAGTATATATAGTATTTAGATTTACAATTATTTAAAATAACTAAATTACAGACATCGAGCGCGCGCGAATTATTTCGAGAGATGTGTATCTCATTTTTAATAGTAATAAAAAATTTTTTAATATATATATAACAAGTATATTATTGTAAATAGAATTGCAATAAGGTCTATTATATAAATAAATACAGTTCCTGTCATAACAATAGATTTAAATCCGTTTTAAATAATTATTCAATCTTAGGTTCTTGTTTATACAAACAGAGATCATGTCAATAAAGGAGGTTCTATAAATAGACTCAAAAAAAATCCAATAACTTCAAGTCATAATTATAGAAAATCTAACAATTTAGACCGAGGTATGAAAATGCATCCCTTACATAATCTTATTATTATTTTTTGTGAGAATGAAAGCATTTTATATTAGCTTTGTTTTTTTTTTTGGTATTCCCCCAAGGATATATATGACGGATGGCGGCTATTGTATATTCATATATAAATAATATATAAATGGATATAAATGGATATAAAAAAAAAGGATGTTAAAAACCGGGTGGAAAAACATTTATATATATATATATATAAAATTATGCGCAAAATCTAATCCAGGGGTTTAACGTCATTATTTACTTTTATTCTGCAGTGATGTTTAGTTGATTTAATGGCAAGCACAAGTAGGTTAAGTAAACATTTGTTGTTTTTTTTTCGTTCTTTTTTACGTTTTTCTATCATAGATATTAAATATGTGTATATCTACTATTTTTTTTTTGTTTTAGTTATCCTTTTTCACATATCCATACGAAGGATCTATTTATCTATATATATATATATACTATTTATAGGTAGAAAAACATAAGACATATTTGTTTATATCATATCATATCATCTCGCATATATATGACAATAGTATATGTATATAAGCATATAATATTATATATATAATGTAGTGTTACGTAAAATGTTAATTATTTGCTTTTATATAAATATATTGTATATATCCAAAAGTAAAAAGATATATGTGTATATATAGAATCATAATTCATATACAAAAAAAAAAAAAAGGAAAAAAAAAGCTCTCTTAATGAAATCATAACCATTATATTAGGGTTAAAATTTTGTGTTTATATTCATATATCATCTCATCACACAATACGTGTATATATTCTATAGATAGAGATACATCACCATAAGCTTATTATATATATATATATATAAATATATGTAAACATATAAAAAAAAACATACTTTTGCAGACTTTATGAATATGTTAATAGACATAATAAATATATGTATTTATACGAGCATGTTTTAAGGGTATGTTTTGTGGAATTTAATTTCATCCTTCCATATCACATTTGTTTATATTATGTATATATATATATATACAAGATATATTATTATTATTGTGTATTCTGTATATCTAAATATAAAACATTTTAATGGAATGAAAATTAACAACTTCTATTAACAATCATTAAAAAATATAAAATGTAAATTGTTGTTTGCTTTTGTGTAAAATGCATTTGTTGATATTTTAACATACATATATATAATTTATATAGATTATATTATATTTAAAATTGTGTATGCATTATACGTGCTTAAGTAAGTAAGTATAGATAATAATTAATATTACTGATATTTTGGTTGGGTGTCTTGGGAAAATGTATACATAGAAGAATGCAGAAAATAAATATGTATTTATATATTAAAAATATCAAAATGTTTGCTTATTATTCTTCTTCGGGAACTAAACTAAAAACTTCTTGATTTTTGATTTGAAATATAAATGTAAAAATATTAAAGGGTTAGGGATTTTCGTTTGTTGGCGACTCATGATTGGTGAAAATGTTGAAAATAATGGAATGAATGTAAATAATGTAAAAAAAATGGTAAAACAAAGTAAAATAAGTACTAAATAAGTAAATTTCTGAAGTATAAAGTAAAATAACACATTCTAAAAAGTAAAACCTAATCATCACAAAACTTTGATATTAATAGAATCTTTTTTTCTTTGGTCAATATTTTTCTGGTGATAGAAACTTCTTCACAAATTTCACCGTAATATTTTCCCTTCAAAAGACATTTTGCTGTTGATAGAATAAAATTTGGTCAAGTATACTTCTTTGGTGGACACTATAATTGATTTCAAAAACGTTTTAAATCATTCAGTTATGTGTCTACTTTCTCCAAAATCATACACGTATTGTGTAACCACTTTATTTGCTCAAAGATTATGGCTTTAATTTGGTATTAATTAACTTCGACTGCGTAGACGATGTTGAATATATTGTTCATATGAGTGAGTGAGCGATCAACAAAACTGTTGGACAATTTTTTTTATTAAATGACATAGGTAAATATTCAAAAAAAAAGTCACATCTGGTTGTGAAAACTGCAAGGAATTAACTAATTATGAAATCAATATAGATAGTGGATTATAGAATCATTATACATTTATACACTTATATATATCGTAAATATATCCGTTTTGATATTTTCTATATAAGATTTATATATATCATAAATAATATAAATGAAATGGAAAAAAAAATGAAAAATTGTACGCCATATACACACTTTTATTTAACTATAAAAATACCTTCCATATTCATCTCATCCACACACAAGATATTATTGTATTCTACATTTTATATTATAATACATATAGATATATAAAGAAAGAAAAAAATAAAACTCATAATCTTAAATATATTTTTCACAGAATTATCTGCACCTATCTGCGATATATACTATTTATATATCTCTTTACTAGAATGTGATCCATACAAAATAAACACCAAACGTTAATTTCCCCATATGCACATTACACAATAATATACATAGAGTTAGAGATAGATATAAAAGGAAAATATAATATATAACTTACGGAAACGTGCTAAAGTATCATATTAGATTTTTTCCTAAAACATCACGTTTTAAAATGAATAACAATTGATTTTTCATTTAATAATAAACGTATATATAGATGAATGTATATAGTATATATATATATGGTATATAACATTACATCATTATATGGATGGCTAATATAATGTCTCGTCATATTCGTTATATATATACATAGTTATTTAGGTATTATTATGAATGGAAACTATCCATATATGTTATATCTTTTGCTAATGTAGCAAACATATATTTATTTTGTATAATATTTTAATAAAAAAAAAAAATATTGTGTCTGTACGCGATTAAAAACTTTATTCATTTAAAATATAAGAATTCACGTTGTGTATATTTTACAATTTTAAATCTTAGATATAGATTTATTTCATTCCTATACAATGTCACTATCATCGTAATAAATTATGAGATTGCCTGAACGTAAAATATATGAATTGATCCTAATATCCTAATATTATCAAAAGAATAAATCTAAAGTATCTATCGAATCTCTATAAACGGATTCGATTGCATATAGAATCAGTTCAGGAAAATTTTATAAACGCAAAACGCTAAAAAAGGAGATGAATCTTCTTTTTTTTTTTTTTTGTAAACAAATATTGAAATAGATAAAGGGATGATATGTCGGGGGATATTAACTTTAAATTCAATATAATATAAAGGAATATAAAAAAAAATGTGCTGAATTAAAAAAAAAAAATATTATATATGTATATAATAAAAGAGAACAATACAGAATAATAAAAAAAAATACTTGATAAGAACCTTTTCAATTATCCAAGTAAATCAAGTGTTATAATCGGCGCATACAACGAAGTCAAATTAAATTATGATGTGTTGGTGTTAAAAAAAACCAAGTTAATTACACATACGAAAAAAAAAAACATATTTAGCAATAGCGGGGATTATATGCAAACGAATAAATTGAAAAAAAAACCCATGAGGGAATACATATTCGATTTATTTGCTATATATACTACAGATTTTAGATTTAAAATCCCATTTAAAAATTACCAAATATATATTATTACCAGAAAAATTATAATAGTTTAACTAATAAAGTTGAAAATTGTCAGAGATATGCTCTCGATAGGGAATACAAAAAGGGTTATTTACATTTCAATATGGGTCACCATATTAAATTGGTTTTGTAAATTTTAACCCACCAAAGAATAATTGAAAATTTATCAGCCAAAAAATTTAATTTCTAAAAAATTATTATGCTACTTTAACTAATCAAGTTGAAAATTGTCAGATAAATTGTCGATAGGGAATACAAAAAGGTTATTTATATTATTTAATTTTAATCAATCGATCGGCATCGATTGGCAGAGATTCTCTATATAGAGATGGAATAGCATTTACATTTCAATATAATTTATTAAATAGATTTTAAACTATGTGACCAACCAAACTATAGATTAAACAAGTAAAAATAAATGATTAAAATTTTCCGGAGAAAATATTAAAAAAAAACAATTTCCCTTCCCACACCGATGATAGACAGACCGATGATGCGCTTATTATTTCTAACTTATAAATACTTAGGCATAACTTAGGCATAACAAATAATATTACTTAGGCTTAACTTAATATTACTATATTTTGGTTTATCGAATTAATTTACTAAAAATTTAACTAATTTTTATTCAATGTATAAAAAAAATTTAAAATACTAACCTAATACAACGCGTCTTTTCATTTTTCAACATTTTTCAGGAACAACAACAACCACAACGAAAAACTACAATGGAATTCAATGAACAATTTGAGAACAATGAAAAAGAAAAAAAGTGTACGCGTTGAAAAAAAAATATGATGATGTGACAAAGAAATAAAAAACAAAGAAATTTTACCGTAAATTTTTCGTATATCGTAAATATTTGTATATGATGAATTCACACATTTTCTTGTATTGAAATGTTCTTAAAATTTTTCTTTATGATTTTCCATATTTTTCAAAAGAAAAACTTAAATTTATTAAGGGAAAATTTAACACTTTACGATTATAGAAAACTAAAAAAAAAGAAGAAGATTATCGTATTTTAAATCAACCGACGACGAAATTTTAATTTAATTTACTAATGACTATAGAGAAATAAAAAAAATGCCACACAATAAAATGTGTATATAATTTATTATAAAATAAAGAGTATAGCACAAACACAATTTATAAAAAAAAAAAAGCATGTACCGCAAGAGTTTTTAGGTTCAAACACATTACATATTAAAATATTATTGAATGACGATATGATAAAAAGTGTGTGTAGGTTTTGGTAAATTGGTAAAATTGTGTTTTCGGGTATTTGTGAGACGAGATCGTTTTTATATCAATGCAAATCAAATACACACGTACGATAATCAATCAATTCAACAACAATTTATATATTGTTGAGGTGATATTTATTATAATAAAAACTTGTTATCATTTCACAAATATTGATGATGATTTTAATGTAATGATAATATGATAACGATGGGTAATTCAAAATATTTTGTTTTTGAACTATATGAAAACTTAAAACATGGCATGTAGAACATCTACATGTAGATTAACTTTTGTTAGGAGGACATGATCGTTTGATGATTCTAGAATTGTATATGGACTTGGGTTAGTGTCCTGATTTGCTTTTTTTTTACTATGATAATATGAAAATAATTTGAATAAATAAAAATTGTCTTTTCATTGATTTATTTTAAATTACTTTTATTGGCAGAGATAATAATCTTGATAGAGAATACAATAAAAAGGTTATTTACATTTTATTGAAATCCATTAATTGGATTTAAAGTTATGATGGTCCAAAGAATGATTAAAAAATTGAGTTTATCTAAAAAGGTTATTTTCTTTTTATCAAGCGAACTGAAAATCGTCAAAGATACTCTCGGTAGTGAATACCAAAAGGATTTTTATATTTCAATAATGTCCATTAACTATTTGTTTAAGTAATGACCAAAAATTGATTAAAAATCTCCCACTAAAAATTATATTATATTTTAACCAAACTGGCAGAAATCAATATCTTATATCTTAACAGATATCCAAATTGTGAAGTGGCTATTACGCTATTATTAACTCTCAACCATATCACCTATATATTGTATAATTATATAAAATCTACAATGTCAATTTACTATGTATATAACCATAAAAATATCAATAAATCATTTCGTATATATATCTTTAAATATATTGTATCTCATGATTTCTACGAATTCCGGCGGGGGAAAAGTTAACATATATAATTTATATATGCGAGTAAAATATATTTTCTATAAAATAAATTCTAATTCCTTCAATAATATAATAGTGTTCTTATATGTAAATAAATCTATATAGATCATATATAAGAAGAATATATAAAGTTTTATATATGCAAAATAAAATAGCAAAAAAAAAAATAAAAAAAAACAAAAAATGAAATCTGTTCTATTTGAATAACTTGACAGTTTGTTTTTATACATTTAAAATATTGAAATTTTCCTTCCTATAATAAAAATATATATATATAGTCCTTAATAATAAATTTGTATATATATATATATATAGAGGAGTGTATAGGCAAACATTAATATTTCTTCTGTATTTATTTATATATATACAAATTTATTTACACAAAATAACATACATCAGAGAAGCAAAAAAAGACGTTGTTTTCCTTTTATTTTTTTTTATTTTATCTGATACAATACAACTATATATATATATATCTATATAGATTATTATATACAATATATAGTTTGTATAAACATTTAAAGAATTTCCATATACAAAATAATATCTTTTATTATTATATTACATATATTTGTTATAAGATTTTGTTTAAAGAAATAGACTTTATGTATGATTATTCATATTTTTCATTTTTTATTGTATAATCTTATATCTTTTATTGTATATATTATTATATATTTGGTTTTTATTTTCATTTTATTGATCGTTTTATTCAATATATTATTGCGTATTTTTGAGTATATCTTTTCAAATATCCATCATCATTTGTCAAGTTACATATATATTCGATATATTCGAAACATACATTACATTACATTACATTACAGATAGATGCGGTTGTGGAATATTAAAATCTATATATATCTTTATTTATATTTATAAGGTATTACTCGTATATAGTAGGGAATTACTAGACGTTTTTACCATTAGAAAATATATGCACGGTATAATATATGATAAAGTGCATGGCACTACTCATATATATATAATAAAATATATGTATATTTTTATTCTTATCTCTATAAAGAAAACTTTATATTAATATATATTTTAACAATCGATAACTAAAATATAGGATACGTTTTATTAATTTATTTATTTATCTGTTCAGTACCATTTCTATAAGGATGTTTTCCCTCTGTTAAAGGACATAAAAAAGTTCATATTTTTCTTTAATTTTTGCCTTTTTCCTTTAAAAGGATCTTTTTATTTTTTGTTGGATTTTGTTCTAACTTTAGAACTCGCAAATTTAACATTAAGCTAGTTCCTATATTCTTGAGAGGTCAACACCCACAAAAAACTTAAACTCTATATATCCTTAGATGAAGAAATTATTGAAATTATTATTATATTTACGAAAACAGAGAGTGTAATCACTTGATACACAGTGTCAACTATATGAGTATTGATCAACTTCTTCTAAATGCCTTAGAACCATTTATATATATCTAATAATAATGGCAGCTTTGTGGCGGTTTTTATTAGTTTTATTGCTGGTAAATAAAATCATTTAGGGGTTGCGGTTATCCAGAGAAAATTATACAGAATTTCCTCCAGAAAACCATAAATATAGAATTTCTTAATGGAACGAAATTTTCTTTTGAAAATTATATACAGAATTTCCTTAGGCAAATTTATACTGCAGGATTATACTCCTTAAGAAATCTTATACCAAAAATTCTTTCTAGTAAATTTATACAGAATTTCCTTAAGCAAATATATTATCAGAATTTCCTTAAGAACATTTTATACAGGATTTTCCTAAGTATAATTAAATTTAAAAGGAGTATACTTAAGCAAATCTTCACTATCTTTTAACACTGATGATGATGATGAATTATTTTTTTATGCATGAACAAATCACCACACCACGCGATGATTTGAATGTATAATAATTATAATCTGTCTTTTTTCTTTGTCTTTGAATGGTATTTTCTCAATGGTTTTCCAATTAATTTTTAATTAACCCGAATTTTCACACTATATAAATATTTATATAATAATATATAATAAGTTTGTATAAATTCTGAATGTTTTTTAAGCAATATTTTTTGGTTAGACCACCAAAATTATAATTATAAAATATAAATTTGTATATATGCTTTAATTAAACTAACTTATATTATTGTAAATAGTATAAATATAATTCATATATAGATACAATTTCTTAGTTATCAGCAATCTATATATATATAATTAAAAGGTATGGGTGAATAATCAATAAATATATATATATATATACAAATGTTTTAATTTGCTCGTTGAAGAATTCGATGTTATTCAACGAAATTATAATCGTATAAAAAAAAGACAAACAAACACACAGAGCGATAACCTATCCCAGCCATAATATCAGCAACAAAAATATACATATTCATATAAATAACTATATATACATTTAATCACTATATATATATTTAGACTAAAATTATAATTTGTCTATATAGATTTAATCAGACTGTATGTATATATAGTATAAAAAAAAAATAAAAATAAATTGCTGAATTTATATATAACTATCACAAAAAAAAAAAAATATTATATCAATTGAGATAATATTTATTGCACGTGATTATATAGAAGAAAAAAAAACAAATTTAGATTGTGATTTAATGAAAATGTGTTTTCCTCATAGCATTTAAAAATCTAACTATATATATAAATAATAATTACGTAGAATTCGATATTTTAATAAATAAAAGATAAAAGGTATATTGATATTGATAGGAATATATCGCATTTATTATAGACATTTGATAAATTATCATTTTTAACACATGAGCTTAAATAATCGTCAAATTATCTCGTATATAGTCATAATTCATTCTATTATTACACGCATTCAAAAAATCTGTCTTCTTCATAAACTATTGTCGTATCATTTCATTAATTACCGCAGTCATAAAATGGCATGGAATTGTCTGTACTGACTCTGTTTCTAATCCTATTGCTATTCTTTAATGACAATGACACTTATTAACAAATATATAAGGGCTATACAAATATTATTGTTTTGTTATTCTATTCCCCGGCGGCAATTCAAATTCCATTTACTTTCGCCCATTCTCATGTACAAATCCAAGGAATTATTAGTGATATCTCTGTTCTGTTTTGTTTGTAATCAATTTACATTATTAATATAAAAAATTTCTATATATGGAGAATTCATCAGAAGAAAAAAATGTCGTTATGTCGTTCAAAACGATATACAATTAGAAAATTATACAGAATTTCATAATACAAAGTTATACATATAAAATTTTTTAACCAAAAAATGATTAAATATTTATATAAGAAAATTATGTAGAATTTCCTAATAGAAAATAATGTAGGATTTCATCACAAGATTATAACAAAATTCGCTCAGAAAATCAGACACATTTTCCCAAAAGAAAATTGCATTCCCTTAAACTAGAAGAAAATTATCCGGTATTTGCTTAAGAAAATAATGCAGGTTTTCTTCAAAAATTAATGCAGAATTTCCTTGCAAATTTATACAGAAATCAATCAGAAAAAAATACTGAATTTCCCGTATAGAAAATTTAACAGGCGATTTCCCATATATAGAAACAGGCGATTTATAGAAAATTTAATGAATTTCCTTCAAAAATAAGAAAATTATATACAATTTCCTATGAGAGCTCCTCAGAATTTCCTCAGAAGATGATATAAAATGTAATGAAAAGGTTATACAGAACTGGCTACGGGGTTTTTGGGGTTGATATCTATAGCAAATAAGTCAGAATTTGTCATACAGAAAATTATTTATATAATTCCCTTATAACAGAAGAAAATTATCCAATGTTTTCCGAAGACTATGCCGGATTTGCTCACAAATTTTCAAAGAAATCGTTCAGAAAATCAATCAGATTTTCCTATCTATAAGAAATTAAACCGGATTTCCGAATTTAGAAAATTATCCAGTATTTCATTAAGAAAATAATAAACAGGATTTCATCACAAAAATCAGATAAATTTTCCCATATAGAAAAGTATATAATAGAATTTTTCTCAAGAAAATAGAAACATTTTCTAGAATTTCTATCACAAATACAAATTAAAAGACATAGAAAATTTCCTCGAAAATAATGAAATCAAAAGAATTGGCTCAAAAGATCATACGGGCTTTTCTATCTATATAGGAAATAGTTCAGAATTTGCCATATAGAAAATTATGTTATATAATTCCTTTAAAACAGAACAAAAATCATACATAATTTCCTCCAGAAAACCATACAGAATTTCCTATCTATAAAGAGAATTAGACATAATTTCCCACATAGAAAATTATACAGAATTTCAATGAACAAAGTAAATTATACAAACAAAAAAAATTCATCAGTAAGTCATCGCGCAAATATGCGACCATATATAGAAATATTCCAGAAAAAAAAACTAACTAACTAATCTAAATATAATGAATGGGATATCATTAATTTCATTGACTTATTAAATAACTGTAGGATAACATCCTCATATGATGATTATATACTAAATTATTGCTTCAATACAACAAATTATATAAATTATTGCTTCAATACAACAAATGGACAATGTTTTTCTTCTTTATATATACATGAAGAAAACTATATATATATATATATATAACATATATATATGAGGTAATAATCAACCATAATTAAATATATATACAAATGAATAATTACGATATAAATACTCAGTGATTAGTTATAAATTGTATATATGTTTAGCTGTGTGTTGTTTGATTTTCAAGAGCAAAAAAAAAAAAAATAGTAGAAGATATAATAATCAAATTTACCTTTTTAAATTAGACCTATCGCACATAAAAAAAATTATATTTACTATATATTTATCTATATATATTGTATATATTTTTTGCTAAACTCGTGCGGGGTTATATAGAGATAATGTTAAAATTGGTATATATAATTTTTGTTTTTCAAATCAATCTTATCTTTTGGTTATATTTTCGCACACGTCAAAGTTATTTTTTTTTATCTATTTATATAAAACCAAATTGCCATGTTTATTAAAATATGTGTGGATTTAATATGCAAACAAATTTTATATAATATATAAAGATTTGTTTAAATACAAAAAAGCTACTATCAATTGCCATCTAAGTAGTTCTATAACTGAAAAAGTTTTCCCACTTTTCCCAATATAAAAAAACAATTTTCTTGGAATTTTCACAATATTTTTATGCATATATATATTCATATGATTTTCTTTTTGAGTATCCAACATAAGAAAATGAGAGTTTTTCAAACAAAAAAAAAAAAAATTACATGCGTGGGGGAAAAAATTAAAATAAATTTATTTAAAAATTCAATAATAAATTAACATACGCATATAAAAATTATTTATATATATATACATAGAAAATATCATATCATAGCGATATATATATGTTGTGATGGGCTCGACTATATAACTTTTTGTTGACAATTCTATATATATTGATAATATATAATATACGTTGTGTTCATTTGAATATACGAAACAAAAATTATTGTTTATAATTTTTTTTTTATATTGATAATAAAAATAATAACATCGTGTTGTGTTTTTAGTATTATTTTATATCTACTCTGTATAGTATATATTCTACTGTTGTATCTGAGGAGTCTAGTATAATTTTTGTGATTTAACAAACTGGTCGCAAATTATTTTACATTTGTGTGGTTGATAAAAGTGTTTTTTTTTTTATTTGTAGCAATTTTTTTATTTAGTAATTGAAACACGATAAAATTAAAATTTTTTCATTGTATAAATTTCTTTAAAAACATTAAGTTTCAAAAAGAATACGATTAAAATTGATCATAGTTTTTATTTTATCATATATAATTATGATGTATAAAACATTGGTGAGATCTGGGCAATTGCAAAAAATATTAACAGGTAAATTTAAAAACCAAAAAAATAATTGATTTTGATTTGTTTTTATTTGTTGTAAAAGGATCATAAAATAAGGCCGACGCCATATTTAAAAAGGATATATGCAAATGTGAAAAATCAATATTTCCTTTTGTGATTATCGGTTTTTTTTTTATGTCTTGATGAATAAACGCGAAAAATTGATTTTTTTTTTTAAATATTCAATGGGAAAAAACATATTTTAAATATAATAAATTATTTTTGATAACTTTTTTATTTACTTTTTGTCAAGACAAACGAAAATGCGTGTGTGTTTTTTTTTGATAAGAGACACGCTCTATAGATAATTAATTATATATAAAAAAAATAGTTGATATCTACATCTATATATAACTTATCAAAAAAAAACGTGTATATACTTTCATTAAATAATCATTAGGTTTTTTTTTTTTTAAATATTTTAGAGATTTAGATATATGCCGTGTGTGTGTGAGTGTGTTTTTGATTTCATATGTTATTATTTTTATTTACTATACAAATGTTTTAATTATTCCTATTCATGCAAATTTATGTATAATAAAAATATACAGTCCGATAAAAACAATTGAAATTTTGGCAAAGAATTTTAATTATATAGAAAATTGTATTCAAATATAACAAATTTTTCCTACTGCATTGTTATATAAATATATGTATATAGTAAAGTTACATAAACAAAATCTTCATTTAATGTATTTATTACAATGTTATTTGTTAAAAATTGCAACATCACAACAACATTCATTCATTTCTATATTCAAAATCATTGATTTTTACTTGGTCTGATAACCGGCGCGATAAGAAAATTTCCTATATTGAGAAAAAAAACAAGAAAATGTCAAATTTATATCTGTCGGGATCACTTAAAATTTTAAATATTAATTAGTCAATATACACGCACTCCAAATCACACCATATGCTATAATTTGTTTTCATTCATAAATTAATGTTTTAAATATATATAATATTAGTATTAGTATAGTATGAATTGATAATATAATCTTCTATTGTTGTATAAAGTATAGGTATATATAATGAGTAAATTATATATATAATTAAATATAAATTTTAAATGTTAAGGTCATAATTTATATATGGTGATTATATAAAAAGTAATTTGTTTTGGTAATTGCGATAACGCATACATAATAAAACGCATATAATTATATCAATAACGTAACACGTTTTAATAAAAAAAAAATGTATAAATTAAAATTACATAATAAAAAAATAAAACGTTGCTATATATGGAGGTGACAACTTATGAGAGAAATAATTAATTGAATACGAAAAACACATTTGAATTGATATATGACCGTGATTGGAAACGATGGTATATCTAAAACAAAATGTCCCCCCAATACAAAAGTTTTTCCATTTTACATAAAATATTCATATATATCTAATGACAATTGAATTGATTGGAAACAGAATGAAATATCTATCTCTATAATAATTCATTCCCTTGGATTTGTATAGGAAGAATTTCCCTTTCAAATGAAGGACATTCCCTGTCAATCCAAGCGAAAGCATGAAAACTTTTTTTGAGACTGGTGAAATAAGAAAAAAAATCCTCATCAAGACAATCAAAACGGTAGGTATAAATAAAAATGCTTTGGCAATTAAAACACTTTTAAGATTTACACTAAAAAGTATTCGAATAGTCAATCAATTCACCAAATCACCAGTTCTATATCAGACCAAATCATCGGTTATCAAACCTCATTGGAACCGTTTTTCATTTCATGATAGGTAATATGTATATATGAATGAGTATTTTTAAATATAGAAAATAATGCAAGATTTCAATATAAGATTGTACAGAATTCGTTCAGAAAATCGAATGAAATTTCCAAATAGAAAAGTATACAACGCCACATAAAACATGAATGGGAAATGAATTCGAAAATGGTTGTGTGTTCATTGATATCGTTTCATTTCCGCTTTCACAAAACTTAACGCTCGAAAAGGATCGTTACGGGGAAAATAGAACTTTTCTAATACAAGTTTTGAATGTAAAAATATAGACAATCAAGCCGATTCTAATTCATATTGCTATTATAACAATTGCTACACAATAGCAACCGGCGAATTAGATATCGTTATTATTGCTATTTATATCGCCGATAGCAATAGCAATACATTTTAGAATACGAAAACTTAATTTACCCATTGCTATGGCAAATTACAATTGCTATCAGCATAGCAATATGAATTAGAATCGGCTTGATTATATATAATGCAGACAATTGTTTACAATGAATAGGATACAATCAACCCTTAATAGAATAACAATTTTAGGTTGGGATCGCACCAAAAATACAAATGTCTTATTGCACATATGTATCCTTTTTTTTTCTTTGCTTATTTATCATATTATTATAATGAGAAATTTATATATAGAAAACTTATTTTAAATTATAAAATTTGATATTTGAATGTATGTATACAAAAATTTTAAATAGAAATTATATACAGACTGTACTTTATATTGTAATAGATTTTATATAGCTCAGAGCAATGGGTGAAGCGTGAAAATCAGTTTCATTATATTTCCAAAAGGATTAATATAGGAAAGGCACATTATCTGGTTCATTTAAAAAGAAAATTTTGCTTAGACACCGAAGTAAATTTTCCGGAAAATCAACTTATCAAAATTTCCTATTTTTTTTTTTTAATTAGAAACCTTGTTTGTGTTGGCAGAAACAGGATTGTATAATTACAAGGAAAAATAGGAAATGTTTAATTTTTATAAATCAACTAATTTTAGACGTGTGTCATTCGGAATAGTTTTTCCTTTTGGAAATATGGCTAAAAATCTATGTAGAATTGCTATATACTTAGTGTACAATAATCCGGGTTTTAAAATTTTATTTGTTTACATATCCCTTAAATTTTCGGTACATTCTATATATATATATATTTGGAATTATATACATTCAAATGTTCTCGTACCTATATATCTATCTAAATATGGTATATAAATTACTCTATATATATATATTGTATATATTTCCTTAAAATGTTAATTTATTTTCTATTATACACAACTAATTAAAAGTTGTTTTATAAAATAAAAATATAGTAGTTAGTTTTTTTTTTTTGATAAATATACTTTGAAAGTTATTTGAAATTTATAAAATAGAAAATTATAGAACATATTAAAATAAAACTAATTAAATTGTTATTTGATTTGTATATATATATATAGTATATGGATATGCGTATGTCTGTACAAAATTTATACATAAAATTATTAATTAACTTCTTTCTGTTTTTGTAAAAATATTTATAATACATATATTATATGGCAAGCATTGATGAAAGACAGAATCATTCAACAGAGACATTATATATACATTTATAATATCTCATTCATATATAAGTTTGAATTAATATTTAATTGGTGAAAAATCATTTTTGGGGTTTATCAAAACAAAAAAAAAAAAATAAATAAATATAAGGGGGGGGGTGATCAACTTTGAGTTAATATTTAAAATTATCTAAAACGTATAATAGACCAGGTAATAATGGAAAGGATTGGCAGATAAGTAATGAAATTTTGCAGTTCTACAAGTCTTTAATATTTACTCACAACTTTTAGATGTTGAATGGTTTTTTTATATAAACACTCTTCAAAAATCGTTCATAAAATAATGTTGTTTGATTCGCACGATGCAGAGATCGTCAATTAAAATATCCTTTTTAAGGAAAATTTTTCGATTATAAAATTTCTAGTTTAAAAAAGAACGATTTTTTCCGTTGTAACTCAGAAATTCAGAACACTGAAGACTTGTAGAGCTGAAAATTTATTAAATGCAATTTCTTTCTATTATTAACCAGACCATTTCTATAATAATATTCAAATAAATATTATAGTCTCTTGTTATTTCGAATACAAATTCATTTGTTTTAGGAAAAACCTTTATTGAAAAAAAAAAACGTTCAACATTTGAACACCCTTCTTCTTAACCGAATGAAATATAATAATGTGCTATAGATGATATATATAGACCTTTTAAAATGTATGTGATGATTCCAAAAAAACTATATATTATGCAAATGAATATAATAATAATTGTAATTTACATATATGTGGTTTTAATATATTATATATGAAATATAGAAATCCTTTTTTAATTATTTTATATACATATACATATATATTTGTTTTGAAATTCATCCAAACAAACATATTTATATTTTCCTAACCACAATATTATCAAAACCACGCACCGTATGCTTATTATTCATATAGTTATATTTTAGGTTGTATCTGGTTGTTTTGATATTTAAAACACCATATTTATATTACAATTAACACCTTTTTTTAACTTTAAGCGCGTTTGAAATATGTGTTTGAGATGTGTGTTTTTGCGGTTTTAAAAGATTCGCGCGGTTCAATTGATTTTTTGTTTGTATTATGAAAACGATAACGAACGGAATCTAACTTTAACAGAGATTAAACTATATTTTAGTTTAATTTTAAATTCTTTCATTTAGTTCATTATAAATGGATTTCATCATTTATGAGAAAAAGAATGATTAAATAGAAAACAATTGGATAGAAAACCATTGGAAAAATAAATAAATAAAATATATTTAATAAAAAAAAATAAAGTTTACAACTCACATTTTTGAATTTATCACATGATAATCATGAAGTTCGAATCAATATGTACGTATGTACATAGACTAAAAAGGACACTATAACCTCTGAAATAATTAGGAAAAAAATAAAAAGTCAGTTAAGAAAAACATTTAATGGTTTATTGTCAATTTAGTAACCATTTGAATTTGTTCATTAATATATAAGGGAAAGAGGAAACATCCTTGTAGATTGATAAGCGATACAATACAATACAATAGATGGTACAATACAATACAATAGATGCGGTGAAAAGTACAAACATTTTAATGCGGTGAAATGAAGTTAATATACAAAAAGTCAACAATTATATCTTTTAGATTTGACTATATAAATGGAAATAATTCGAAAAATTAGTTATAAAAAAGTATTCCGAGATCTTTACGTATAGGTATACAACCCATTTTTTTTATTTTTTGCAAACCAAGGTTTCTTTGTATTGCAAGCGGCACACGAACGAAATGCAAAATTAGCCTGAATCAGAAGCAGAATTTAATATAACAAAATATAGAAATAATAACTAATAATGATAAAAAGATTTCAAATTATGATCAACCCAAGAATGATTAAAAACTAAACTAGTAAAAATTGAAGTAGTAAAAATTGAATATATATGAGAATTTTATACGCTGAATATTGACAGAGACGCAGTTACGAAAGGGATACAAAAAAGTTATTTAAATTTCAATATCCATTAAGTGGATTTCAAATAATAACCAGGCAAAGAATCATTAAACGATTTTCCAAAATAAACCATATGAGTAATTTATTGTGTCCTCCTAAAGATACACATTTTGTATAAAATAAGTTTTAACCAAAAGCAACAATGAACAAGCAAATGATGAATAGAAATGAGTGTATATAAATTTTAAAATATAAATAGGAAATTATACATTACATTTTATGTTGGTCGATATGCCTGCGGAACATCTCTGTTCAAATCACAATGCATTCCTTTAAAAACTATATTCCTTTTTTGTCACCACATTAATCAATTGTAAAACAAATTCTTGAAATTTGGAATGATTTTGAAGAAGTTTTCAGTGCACTTTCAGTGTATTATTCAATAATAAATGAAATTAAATTAAATTACACACAATAAAAAAAATCACAATTTAAGAAAAAAACACTTGAAAATAAAGCAGCTAAAAATTGATACTATAATGACAATAAAATATTTCAATAAATGAAGAATTATTCTAATGTACAGTTAGAATGTCTGTAGACACAAAAAAAAATTATTATAAAATATAATCGAAAACAGTAAATAATTTTATTATATATCGAACCATACATATGATGACCATGAAAGCTTACAAAATTTTTCATTTGATTTTTTTTTCTAATATATATGTATATGAATGTAAATGAAAATTAGGAATAGGATATCAATACAAAAAAAAATTTTATTTATATATACATATATATACATATATAATAAATAAATAAATAAAATTTATTTAATAACTGTATTTTTTATTGAATACATATTTTATAATGAGTGTTGATCGAAAAGTAATTACTGAATTAAATGTATATGCAATATGAATTAAAAATCTGTATGTAAATATTGTGTAAATTACCAAATCAATTTATTAAATTAACTTTCATTCAACCATAACATTTTTCCACACATGCAAATTGTTACTGGTAATTTTCAAATTATATGTCTACAAAAAACAAGTGAATTTATCTTAAGATAAGAGTATGGTCGAGTTGGTAGCGAAGCCGCCGATTTTCACATACAAAAAAATCTCACATGTAAACAACAAATGTTACATGTGAGATTTTGCTTTTAATTAAGGGGAACATGGTTGTTTGAATTTGTGTACAGAGTCGACGATGAGACACATACCATATTCCAGCAATTATGTTCCCCGTAGGTTTATATATATACGGACCGCGCTGGCGTTTCTGCCAGTTGTGGTTAGTGTATATATATTCCCGGGTATCCCGTGGGGGATACCCGCTCTACATCCAAAAATAACTGTAAATTTCTATCATTAAAACTTACATATAAGATAAAAATGGAAAAAATATATGATGAAAACTGGTGGTTTTCCTAATATATATATTTTTTTCATTTTATCTTATTATGTAAGTTTCAACAATAGAACAATATTTTCGGTGTATGTGAAGGAGGAACTTGGTTCAAATTTGTTTCTGTTTTTTTTTTTGTAAGATGTTTATTAATAAATTATTGAAAATTATTGATAAGGAAAATCCGTGATTTTCTTTTAATTGTGTCAAATGCAAAAAGTCAAATGTAAAAAGAGATTTTATAAATGTATGAATGTATGAACCTATTAATTTTTTTTTAATCCTGATGGGGTGTCCCTTTGAAGGACTTTTTTTTAGTTATTATACGTTTTTGTGGGTGTTTATTAACACAGAATTATTGTTTTGTTTATGTTTATGCTAAAAAATCGACTATTTGCTATCATTTTTAAACACCATATTTGAATAGATTCATTACAAAATTTTAATTATAACAATTTGTTATGCAAATACCTATAGGTTTTTACCTAGGCCTTGGTTACAAAGTAATATTTTAACATAAAAAAATATGTAATAAAATTAACAATAGTTAAAATGATTTCAAAATGATAAAACTATAATTTCTAAAAAATTACATTGATTGGTATAATAACAAATTTCTAAATTAATAGATTTTTTTTAACTATAGTGAATTTATATATAGTAAATATAAAAAGGAATGCATATATTTTAGAAAAACTTCATTCAAACGCTACGCAGTAAATTGAAAATAATTCGGACGTCTGTACGGAAAAGACAATAAAACAAACAGTTTAATACCAATTTATTTATTTATTTATTTGTTATCAATAACAATAATAATAATAAAAATTCCAAAAAGTTTATTTTTTTTATAGTATTTCAACTTACCCGTAAGAATTACCAAAGGATAAAATCAATATCAGGATAAATCTATTACAATAATAGCAGAATAAATTTATCCTAATATTGATTTATTCCTTTTAATTTATCTTAATATAAATTTTTTCCAATAAATAAAAATATGAACCGCGCGAGGCACAAAAGAAAAAACAATTTTTAATGAACAAAAATTCAAAAACACATTCATCAAAAAAATTAAGAACCATTTTACACTTTTAAAATCACTTATTAAAATCATAATTATATATATATATATATTACAATTAATTAATAAACATATAAAAACACACAATAAAAAAACTTTATAAGCAAATTTTTTATAAGATTAATATGAACTTTACAATCAACTATATTAGTTGTAGTGTCGAACTAAAGCCATATCCTCGGATGGTTAAGTACATTTATTTTGTCATAAACAATGAAATTCTTTTGAAAAAATGTCTCCCATAAAAGTTTTATATTTAAAAATATCCATGAAAAAACAATTTTCATCTCTTAGATAGAATTCAGTTGAAATTCTTAACACATTTTAAGGTATCGTGGAATATCAGCAAAATTCAATTATTTTTATTTTAAATTATGTGCTGATCGTGGAGTGGAATGATTGGAAAAACTTTTATTTTATTATTTTTTGATCATATATGTTATTGTTTGCCAATGACATTGTTTGAAATATGAATAACAAACTTTATCTTCTTGCAATAAATCCATGATTTTGTCAATTTTTCCCCAAAGTTCCGCAAATGAAGCAAACTGTTACTATAAGGGAGTTTATCAATGGTCTTTACATGTGTTTTCTGTAAATTTCAATCTATTTTGAGAATAAATTTACCGACAGCCGGATTTTTCCAATTCCAATAACTTAAAAAGATGTTATGAATTCAAAATTTTTCCTATATCTAGAGAGATGAAAATTGTTTGTTTCTTTTACACATTTTTAAATATTTAACTTTTATTGAACATATTTTCTTAAAAATTCCAAGTTTTCTATTCAAAATAAAAATAAATACCCTAACGATTCGCTTCAATCTATTATTATAATAAAATATTTACAATAACTATATATGGGAGGATGCGGCTAATAATTACCTTTTTTTTTTAAATATAATTCTATATTTGTTTTGTTAAATAACATTTCAAATACATTGAATATTAATAATTAAAACAATTTTTTTTTATTATTTCAGCATCCCGAGCTTCATTAAGTACAGTCGCACAAGTTGAATACAATGGACCATCAATAAAAACAGAAGTTCCTGGACCAAGATCAAAAGAATTGCTTAAGGAATTGAATAAATTACAGGTATGATATTAAAACGGATATTTTTAAAAGACTTTCAATATTTGAATGCCACATTCATGATGTAAATTGAAGATATATATTTTAAATTATTCTCGACGCAAAGAGATAAATAAACGTGTCATCATCGCATATCATTTATTTTTATGTATACTGAATGTATAACAAATGAATATGTATAACAAATGAATATATTTAAATAAATGCGGAGATACCCATATATGATAAGAACGCGATATTGTATATGATTTAGTTAAATTTATGATGTATATTCATAAAACGTTTTAATAATTTTTAATAAATTAATTTAAATTGATATTACACTATATATTGTATATAAACAACAATATTTATATGAATTATACGCACACAAATAATATTCATATATTTATGAGATTTATATATTTCGAAACAATAACGTATTTAATATTGTATATAGAATATATGATTTACATGAAGTGAAGCGTAATGTGTGTAGGAGATTATATGTAAGTGATTTTACACATTTATGAATCAACGATCTGAATACAGATTTACAGATTTGATGTGGTATGGGATGGGCTGTTTTATTCTATATCAAAATCGATTGGATTAAAATTATTTAACCGTTGGGATTGAATACCATAGTTATTCAGAATCGAATTAGAATTGATTGCATTTCAGTAGAACGATTTTTACTCATTGAAAATCATTCAAAAGTGAATTAAGATTGATATTCTTTCAGTAGAATATTTTCTACGAAAAGAAAATCGTTTAGAATCGAATTAGAATTGATTTGATTTCAGAAGAACGTTTTCTACTTAAGGAAAATCGTTTAGAATCGTATTACAGTTGATTTTATTTCGGTAGAATAATTTTTCTTAATGAAAATGGTTTAGAATCGTACCAGGATTGATTTTCTTTCCGTAGAATAATTTTTACTTAATGAAAATCGTTTAGAATCCAATTAGAATTGATATTATTTCCGTTAGAAAATTGTCTATACTTAATGAAGCTCATTCAGAACTGAATTAGGATTGATTTACTTCAAACTGAATAGTTTCTATACTTAATGAACATCGATTTAAAATTTAATTAAAATAGAAATTCTTTCAATAGAACACTTGTAACGTGTAAAGAAATTCGTTTAGAATCGATTTAAAAAGGATTTTTCTTAGGTAGAAAATTATTTATTAAAGAAAAATCATTCAAATTCAAATTTTGTTTGATTTTCTTTTTGTAGAAAATTTCTATACTAAAGGAAAGTAGTTCAGAATCGAATTAAAATTCATTTTCTTTCATTAAAACACTTTTTCATTAATGAGAATTATTCAAAATCGAATTGGAATTGATTTTTTTTTCAAGTAGAACATTTTCTACTTAAACAAAAATCGTTTAGAATTGATTTACTTCCAGTAGAAAATTTTCTACTTAAGGAAATTCATTTAGAATCGAATTAGGATTGATTTTATTTCATTAAAACATTTTCTACTGAAAGAAAATCGTTTAGAATCGAATAAAAATTAATTTTATTTCAGTAGAAAGTGTTCTACTAAACAAAAGAACGTTCAGAATCGTATTATGATTGAAATTTTTCATTTGAAAATTTTCTACCTAAGAAGGAAAATCGTTTAGAATCGTTCGAGAGGATTGATTTTCTTTCAGTAGAATAGCTTGTACTTACGGAAAATCGTTCATAATTAAAAATTGTTTGATTTCCTTACAGTAGAACATTTTCTGCTTAAGAAAAAGTGTTCATAATCAAGCATTGTTTGATTGCCTTTCAGTAGAAACTTTTTCACTTAATGAGAATTACTCAAGATTTTATATCATTAAAACGTTTTCTACTTGCAGAAAATCGTTCAGAATCGAATTAGAATAGATTTTCATTCATTAAAAAACATTTTCCACTTAAGAAAAATCTTTCAGAATCGAATTATGATTGATATTTCTTTATTAAAACCCTTTTTATACTTAAAAAAAATCGTTCAGTATCGAATTAGAATAGATTTTCATTGATTAAAACTTTTTCCACTTAAGGCGAGTATCATTCAGAATCGAATTAATAGGCATACAATTTTGTATGACACCTTCCATAGTATAAAATATTTGGATAAAGCGACTTCTATAACACCAATTTTCGAATAGAATTATATAGATAAATTGAACCATATTTCAAAGTTCAATACAATTAAGACAACTCTAGGAATCAGACTATATGTGGAAAGACCTTAATATTATATTCCAAATCTCTATATCTCTAACAATATAAATCTTAAATCATAGATTATGTATAAAAAAATTCGCATTATTTGATTTTTTTTTCATCAAATATTTTATATATAAATTATTTTATAATTAAAATCATATATATGTGTCTGTATATGTTTTTTAGTGTCAATAAATTTTATATATTTATATATCATTTTAATTTATTTATATAATAAATATGTCGTTTATTAATTGAATATGTATTTTATTTTTTATATTTAAGTGATTTAAATAAATTTCTTTTATATATAGTTGTGTGTATCTCCTATATATTTATATGGAAAAGATTTGCGTTTAAATTTATAAATGAATGACTTTATAGAAAATCATTTCAATTGATGAAATGTACACATTTATTATATATAATAAAAACATTTACGCAGTTAAAAATATTAACAAGAAATGCGAGAATTCTTAATTGAATTTAATTTGCGTATATAAATAAATTGAAGTTTCGCAATATACAATGCGGGATTGTATATTTGCGTTAAAAAAGTCTGAATATATATAATTTATATTGTGATATATTATTCTAGTAATTTATGATATATTAAATATAAATCCTTTTGAATGATTCTGATCGCATTCATTTAAAAATATATATAGCAATTATATTTAATTGCTTTAATTAAATGTGTGTGTGTAAATGTGTTTGTGTTGTGTTATAAAAATTGAAAAATTGAGTATCTACTCACAATTTTCTGCTTGATGTCTTAATGTGATGATCATTTGTTGATAATCTGAATATATTTTGATTATTTATAGTTGATATATGATGTGTGTTATGAAAATTTGAGCAAAATCACAATTACAGCAATCAATTTTTAAGTATAAATCATGAATTTGATGTATAATTGTAGATATATAATTTAGTTCTTGTTCTTAAAGATGAATTATTGAATTTGTTGCAATTTTGGATGTGATTCAGTTTGATGTAGTTACACTAACCATACAATTCTAACTGATTCAGTGCATAACTGAAGACATGAAATATTTTTGCTACTATATTTTGCTGTCGTACAGCTAAACGTTGTCTGGAAGCATACATTTATTTATGTTTCTGGATGGCAAATAGACATTGTGTTTAAAATTAAGTTCTTAATATATATTTGCCATAGAATTAATTGTTTTGGAACTATTTTCTGGAAAATTTTCAAGTTTTAATTCAATACTGAACGTTGATAAAGTTTCTACTGTTGAAATCCGATCAATTCTAATTCAATTCTTAATGATTTTCTTCCCTTAAGTTGAAATGATTGATTATAATAAATTCCAATTCAATTATGTGTGTTAGAAGAAGTTTTTGATGTGAATGAATGCACAGTCGTAAACTGAAAATTCAAACAAAAAACAAATAATAAAATATTAGTTATTAAATTTAATAAAATTACATTAAAGATTAGGATCTGGTGTGAGAGCGGATCACGTTATAAGAATAAGTCTATATTAAATTAATTTCTTTTAAAGGATTGTCGAATCTAAAACTATTTGAGATTACAGGAGAATTCAAACCCAATTTAATTATTAATAAATTGCCAATGAATATTTTAATATAAATCATATCATTTTATTTCATTTTTTCTTTTCTTTTCTATATTTATAACAGAACGCTGGATCTGTTCAATTATTTGCCGATTATGATAAATCACAAGGCAATTATTTAGTAGATGTTGACGGTAATGTTCTATTAGATATTTATACTCAAATATCATCGATACCATTAGGATATAATCATCCGTCATTATTGAAAGTATTTGAAAATCAACATAATTTAAAAAGTATATTAAACATATTTTAATATGTCCTTATTCTATTATGGTTAATGTTTTTTAATATATATGCTAATATAAAACTTAATTTTCTTATTTGCAGCCTTAATTAATCGTCCAGCACTTGGTGTATTTCCCGGTGAAGATTGGCCAAAAAAATTACAAAATATTTTAATGTCTGTTGCACCGAATGGATTAAATAATGTAACGACAATGATGTGCGGATCATGTTCAAATGAAAATGCATTTAAAAATATATTTATTTGGTAAGTATAAGGAAATTTCTCATTAAAATTTCTCACTAAAAAAAGGCGGTGACATATAAATATATGTATATAAGATAGAGGGGTTATACTTGAGATTTTGATCTGTTATAATCCAACTTATTTCGAACCCAAACTGCTCACAAACGAAAAATTAAAGATTATACTTATTTATTAAACACACGTTTTATATATTTCCGCAAATCAAATATATATAGGTATCAAAGTAAACAACGTGGTGGTGAAAAAATTCAATTTTCTGCTGATGAAATGAATTCGTGTATGATGAATTTAACACCAGGATCACCAAAATTAAGTATATTATCGTTTAAGGGCGCTTTTCATGGACGTACATTAGGTTGTCTATCAACGACCCATTCAAAGTATATACATAAAATTGATGTGCCCGCATTTGATTGGCCAATTGCAACATTTCCTCAATATAAATATCCGTTAGAGGATAATGTACGTGAAAATGCGGCTGAAGATGAACGTTGTTTGGCCGAAGTCGAAGATTTAATTGTAAAATATGGTAAAGAAAAGCAAATACCTGTGGCTGGTATGATCATTGAACCAATTCAAAGTGAAGGTGGTGATAATGAAGCATCACCGGAATTTTTTCAACGTTTACAAAGAATTGGTAAAAAGCACGGGGTTGCATTGTTAATTGATGAAGTGCAAACGGGCGGTGGACCAACCGGTAAAATGTGGTGTCATGAACATTTTAATTTGGATACATCACCGGACATTGTAACATTTAGTAAAAAAATGCAATTAGGTGGTTATTTCCATTCGGATGAATTTCGTCCACCACAACCGTATCGTGTATTTAATACATGGATGGGTGATCCAGGAAAATTATTACTATTAGAGGAAATCATTCAAGTTATGCGTCGTGACACCCTCATTGATAATGTCAATAGGGTTGGTCAACATTTACGTGCCGGTTTACTTGATGCTCAACAAAAATATCCACATTTATTAAATTCATTACGTGGACGTGGTACATTTTTAGCCATTAATTGTAAGGATACAAAAACACGTGATGAAATTGTTAATCGATTAAAACAAAATGGTATGAATTTTCAATTTTATTTTATAAACTCTGCGTGTCTTTTGGATATACATTTATTGATTATAATATAATATAATTTTTTGTGTTTTGTATCAGGTGTTCAATCGGGAGGTTGTGGTGAAATATCTATACGTTTTCGGCCAGCATTAATATTTACCGAAAAACATACTGATATATTTTTGGATAAATTGAATAAAGTATTAAAAGAAATCAAGTGATAAAAACACATATAAATATGGTATTTAGAAAGTGCTATATATGTATAGCAATAATAAAAAAAAAAGTCTTCCATAATTGTTAAAATAAAGTTATATAACAGATTTAAACAGAGGTTTTTGTTTTTTGCGTCTTCCATTTAATTGTATAATATTCAATAAAATAAATTAAATTGTTATATTAAAATAAATATTAAAAAATGAATATGAATTTTTTATTTTATCGTATCGATCGTATCAGAGATTACCAAGGAAATTTCCTATACTCTTAATCTAAATATTGTTACACAGCCAAGTTCTTTGGATTATTGAATCAAATTGAGGATCGCAATAGGTATATTTTATAAATATTACAACTCAACGAGTAAAAAAACGAGTAAAACATATAAGAATGTGTATATGTGTGTAATTTTTACATATAATTTATATTTAAAAATGTTTATCTACTTACAATATTTTCTGCTTGATATGCTGGATGCCTTAATATGTGATCATATATTTTGATAACATCTGTATATATTTATAATGATTTATAGTTGATATATTAAGTGATATATAGATAAAATAATGAATATATTTGATAATTTGTATTTCCAATTGCAATAATGTTAAGTTAAAATGATATAAATGTGATGATTTGATATAAAAATAGCTGATATTCCTCATATATTAAATTATTTATATAGTTGATATTTGATGTGTGAAATAAAAACACCAAAATAACAATTACAGCAATCGTAGTTATAAAATATAACTCTGCATTGATGTAGAATTGTATAGATATTTTAGTTCTTGGTTTGCTGTTGTTGTTGCACTTGTTGATGTTCTTGCTGCGTTCTGGTTGTTGATGTACGTTGTTCTTGTTGAAGTATTATGAATCACCTTTTAATTTGTTGCAATACCATCGGGGATGTGTGACTCTGCGGCTATATGATGTAGTTGATAAAACATGAATCATAAAAGCCCTAATTGAACTGAGGGCATGAAATCTTTTTCCAAATGCTTATCTATTGTTTTCGAAAGCAGTTTTATAGTTGATTGATTTGTTTCGTCTGCTGTTGGGCGTAAGGCTACACCTTTTTTATCAACTTTCAAACTTCAATCACTTTTATGATGAGATATTTTATTACACAGCTGTTACCGCAAAGCATATTCAATTTTAAATGCTTATACAGATTATATTAAACCGCAGTACTATGATATGTTAATCAATGTAGAGCTGTATTTTGAAAAATAAAAGAACACATAATATATATAAAATAAATAATAGTATAGTTAATTTTCTTTAAAACTAATTGGTTTTTATCCGACAATGCAAATTTGCAAACAACTATGATAAAAAAAAAGTTGTTGATAACAGCGCGAGGTTATATTAAAGATTACATGAAAAGTTTCCCACTTTTAGATGTTACCATAAAACATCTGCATCCAAAATTTCAAGACAATCGGTTATATAAACCGAAAGAGATGCCTTTATAATAATCCCTTTTGTTTTGTATAGGAAGTTTAATGGAAGCAGTTGCGAATTCGGAAAAAAAACAACATCAATTTTACACGCATGCAAAAGCAACAATAAAAAAAAACGCCACCTGCTGCATTACTATATGATAACACATACAAAAATATACACCCAATACTTTTACGGAATTCTATACTTCCAAATTAATCTAAAGATTTTTTTTTTTTTTTTACAAACAGAAACCTATTCCTTATTCACTAACATAATCGAATACACATATCAATAATTGATGAAGACAAACACATATGTAATTTTGTTGGAATTTTTTTTTTTTTAATCATTTCTATATGAGCGGCCATTTTAGAAATACGTCACATTATTTTATACATTTTGCAGGAAGGGAATTTTTATATATTATATAAAATTTTCTTAAAGTATAATAAATAGATTTATTAATTTGCAACTTACCTTTATATGATAATGAAACGCGATTTTGATGATCATAATCAAATAATTCAATCACGTACGATGATCCACATTTCCAATTCGAAAAATTACGTTTCAAACAACTATCACCAAATTCCACCCACACAATAAAAAAAAAAAAAAAAAAAATGCAACGTTATTTCTTTTGGTACGCCATTTTTTTTTTTTTTTTTTTTTTCAATGTAAATTTTACATTTAGAATTTCAATTGAAATTTTATTGATATATATATTTATTTAATTATAAAATCATTTGATTAATCTAATAAGAAATGTTTAATTTACCTGATTTTTATGCGAAAATTAATGGATGATTAATTTTTAGTTAATTAATTGATTGCTAATTCTTTTTCTATTCCATTTATTAACACCTACACACTCTTATCACTTGTTCACTTCTATATGCATTGCAATTTGATCGTTGCGCTCGGCTGTCGTTCAATTTCGCTTCGTTCAAATCGTTCCATGGTCGTGGATTTTATTTGTTCGTATCGTTTTTAATTTCGGGTTTTCACCGTAATTTTCTTTATATGACAAAATGTCATTTGGACAATTGAAAGGATTTTTTTCTTTTATTTTTATTTTTATTTTTTTTATTGTGTTGTTTTTGTTGATAAAAGATTTATTTGGAAATAAAAATTATTTTTTTTTTTTTTTTCATTTAATTAATTTATATAATTGATATCAATTTAATTTAATTGTTTGGTGAAATTAAAAAGGGAGTTTTATTTATAATATATTTATTGTAATAATACAAATAATATTAATAATAATAATAATAATAATAATAATAGTGAGTGTAAATGCAATTGAGAAATGTGGATTCATCCAAAGGAATCACTTTTACCAACGGCACTTTGGTAAGTTGCTGGTTTTTATTTGTTGAATTTGTTATTTTATTTTGTTATCAATGGAATGAATCACTTATTTTTGATTAAATTTATTTCAAAACACACAAAGGGAATTATATTATATTTAATTAATTCAACTATATGATGTCAGTAAATTTTGTGGAAGAAAAATTCCAAACATAAAAAAAAAAAAAATCTAAATTGTGTTTTGTTTTTTAATGTTTCCCTCGAGGTAAGATATATATATGATTCTTGAAAATGACTGAGATTCGGTCAGAGTACCTCCTTACTATACAGAAAATTGTAACAGAAAAAAATAATGTACAAATAATAAATAGAATTTGTGTAAATAATCAAGCAATTCAATACACAAAACGGGAATAAAATGCAATTGATAAAATTATTATGATTTATTATCTACATAACAACAATAATAATAATAATAATAATATCATTAATGAATAAATAAAAACATATATATTTATATATAATTTGATCTATTTAATATAATCTCTTTGTTATTGTTTGTTATAATAATCGCATATATATAGGATTAATGAAACAACAACGAAATCATCAAAATATTTTGTATTACAAAGGCGTCGTGGTCATGGAGATTCTCGTGGATTATCATCGTTATTGGTGGGAACATTCGATAGTGTTTTTGATACAAAACCAGCACCATATCGAATATTACATCAAACACCGAATTCTGAAATGTATTATGGTAATAAAAATATTATTCACCTAAGGGAATATAGAGTCTAACAAAAAAACATCTAATAATTCCAATAAAATTTTATTCCATATAGAAATTGCAAATGGTTTGACAATGGAAGACATCACTAAAGATTGGGAATGGTTGGTAAATAATCTATTTAAAGTATTAAATGAAATGGAAAGTGAAGAGGAAATAACAAATTTTACAATATGTAAAATTCAATCGTTAGTTGCCCATAATAAATCGAATTTAATTGAACCATTAACGGATTCAAATAGTTTTCAAATTGTTGCATCGAAATTCAAAGAACGTTTTAATTTATCCGATGATGAAAAATTAGTTAATTATTATTCATGCAAGTATGGATCATTTAAATATTATTTAAACTACTTTTAATACTACTGTCTTACTAAATAAGTAAATTTCATTTACATGTTTCCTAACCAACCACCGTCTAAAAAAAACAAAAAAAAACGAAGCTATGCAAAAGGAAAATTACCACGACAAGGTCATCTTTATTTAACAATAAATCATTTATGTTTTTATTCGTATATGTTTGGTAAAGAGACAAAATTAGTGTTAAGGTAAGCGCAATTTGGTTAGATTATTGTAAGAATATTACATTTTAAGATATTTTATTAACCATATCCCTTTTTTGGTATAGATATTCAGAAATAACTGATATTACAAAATATATCAATTCAATTGTTATAAAAACCACAAATAATTTAGAATATGTATTTGGTTTATTATTTTCATCGTTGGAAACCTACAATTTAATTGAACAATTAAGTAAAATGGCAATGCAACGGATAATTCAAGATCCCGATTCATGTCCATTGATGGCCATCGATAATCCGCAGGCATTTCAGTTAAATTATCAAAAATTATCGAAAAATGTTTCAATAAAAAAATCATTTTTATTACGTGATTTAACGGCTCGTCAACAATCCGATGAATATCGTATATTTTTTCGTGTACCTCAAACGGAAATATTAGATGGTAAAATAAAGGCAAATTTATGGTTACCATACCAAAAGAAATATGCAAGTGGTAAAATATTTCTATCACAAAATTTCCTGTGCTTTAGAAGTGACATTAAAGGTATGGTCAATTTGGTGATACCATTACGAATGATTCGAGTAAGTATTTTGTCTATTATATATAAACCTCCAAACCTGTTTCAGACTCTTAAAGGGAATTGATTTGGATGGAGCTTTGCTTAACGATGTGTGACATCGTGAACTAAAAAAATCCTTGCTAAATTATACAGAAGAAATGATCGGTTCCTTTTCCATAATTCGTAGAACAAAATTTAATCCGAATTTAATCCTCCTATCGATCATGAGAATTTGGTTGTTAGCCCTCACATTCATAACCATCTCCACTTTGAATCACTTTCAATTGATTACCAATAATATAATTTGTATTTATATTATTTACAGAGCGTTGAGAAAAAAGACGATGGCCCGTCGCGTTTCGACAATCAAATTATTGTCATTTCGGAAAATACAACATTTCAATTTGGTCAGGTATTGGATCGTGATTTTTTTATGAATAAAATTATTGAATTATTAGCAAATATTATAATACCAAAACGTCCGGAACGACCGTCATACGATATGTCATGGACCAAACAAACTGCATTAATGCATACATTTAAAATTGATTTAGATACAGCAATGATGGAAAAACAATTGAAAAAGGTATCTCTATTTTTTGTTTTTTTTTGTGTATACTAAACGAACACACAATCATTTAACAAATCATCTAATAAATTAATTGTATCTGGTTTGTAGATTAAAAAATGGGATGCACATTTTAAAGATTATGGTAAGGGTATTGAAATGTATCGTACAATTGATGCTGCCAATTTGGTTATCGATGGACTACCGGACGTTTTACGATCACACATTTGGATGATTTATTCGGGTGCGATACATGAACGTGATATGAATCCAGGTTTATATGAGGATTTAGTTGAAAAAGTAAGGAAGATTTTTTGATAATAGATTAGATTTATTTTTTTTTTTTTGATTTAAATCAATCGTTTTTTGGTTTAGTCAATGTCAAAACAATCGTATACGCATGAAGAAATCGAACGTGATTTACATCGTTCATTACCGGAACATCCAGCATTTCAACATTCTGATGGTATTGATGCATTACGGCGAGTTTTGCAAGCGTATGCATTAAGAAATCCACAAATTGGTTATTGTCAAGCAATGAATATTGTATCATCGGTATTATTAATATTTTGTAATGAAGAGGATGCCTTTTGGATGTTAACATGCATTTGTGAAAATCTATTACCCGATTATTATAATGATAAAGTTGTTGGGGCTCAGGTAATTACCATCCATGTCATGACCATCCATGTCATATATGTGGTAAAGAAATAGAAATAGATTTTGAATGAATATTTTTCATTATAGATTGATCAAGGTGTTTTAAATGAATTAATATTACAATATTTACCGGATATTCATGCACGTCTTGATGAATTGGGTATGATTAAAATGATATCATTATCATGGTTTTTAACAATATTTTTAAGTGTAATGCCATATGAAAGTGCATTGCATATTGTCGATTGTTTTTTCTATGATGGACATAAAGTTATTTTTATGGTAATTTTTCATTTCATCTTCTAGAGCTTAAAAACAACCCTCAATAATTACAAATTGTATATATTATCTTATGGGTTTCAGGTTGCATTAAAAATCCTAGAATATAATCAAGAGAAATTAATTGCAAGCCGTGATGATGGTGAAGCAATGCAAATATTATCAAATTATTTGGCTGGTATTTATAATGCTGATTATCGTTTAACGGCAACGGCAACAACATTGTTAACATCGTCAACATCAACATCATCAACACCGCCGGCAACGCCAACGCATACCCGAAAATCGGATAGAGAAATAAAAGAGACTGAATCGATACAAACGTTAATTTATGATGCATATGCAAAATTCGGTGAAATTCTAACAACAATTAAAATTGAAGAATTACGTAATAAACATCGTCGAAAAACAATACATCAATTTGAAATCGATGCTGATAATACAATAATAAAACATTTTAAAGATAATGGGTGAGTAAATGTATTTTTGTAAATGGCTGAAAGTCATTTAGAATCATCACTTTCTGATTCAATTTTCTTTAGTAGAAAATTTTCTGTACATAGAAAATCAACCAAAATATATTTCTGAACGATTTTGAACGATTTTCCTTAAGTAGAAACTTTTCTATCAATAGAAAATCATTCAAAATCTCTTTCTGAACGATTTTGAACGATTTTCCTTGAGTAGAAACTTTTCTATCAATATAAAGGCCTTTAAAATCTCTTTCTGATCCAATTTCCATTAGTAGAAACTTTTCTATCAATAGAAAATCATTCAAAATCTCTTTCTGAACAATTTTCCGTAAGTAGAAAAGTTTCAATCAATAGAAAATCATTACGCAATCGCTTTCTGATCCAATCTGCTTAAGTTGAAAAGTTTCTATCAATTCAAAATCATTCAAAATCTCTTTTTGAACGATTTTGAACGATTTTCCTTAAGTAGAAACTTTTCTATCAATAGAAAGGCCTTTAAAATCTCTTCCCGAACGATTTTGAATGAATTTCCTTAAGTAGAAAATTTTCTATCCATAGAAAATCAATCAAAATATCTTTCTGAACGATTTTGAACGATTTTCCTTAAGTAGAAACTTTTCTATTAATAGAAAATCATTCAAAATCTCTTTCTGAACGATTTTGAACGATTTTCCTTAAGTAGAAATTTTTCTATCAATAGAAAGGCCTTTAAAATCTCTTCCAGAACGATTTTGAATGAATTTCCTTAAGTAGAAAATCAATCAAAATATCTTTCTGAACGATTTTGAACGATTTTCCTTAAGTAGAAACTTTTCTATTAATAGAAAATCATTCAAAATCTCTTTCTGAACGATTTTGAACGATTTTCCTTAAGTAGAAATTTTTCTATCAATAGAAAGGCCTTTAAAATCTCTTCCTGAACGATTTTGAACGATTTTCCTTAAGTAGAAATTTTTCTATCAATAGAAAGACCTTTAAAATCTCTTCCTGAACGATTTTCCTTAAGTAGAAATTTTTCTATCAATAGAAAGACCTTTGAAATCTCTTCCTGAACGATTTTCCTTAAGTAGAAACTTTTCTATCAATAGAAAGGCCTTTGAAATCTCTTCCTGAACGATTTTGAACGATTTTCCTTAAGTAGAAATTTTTCTATCAATAGAAAGGCCTTTAAAATCTCTTCCTGAACGATTTTGAACGATTTTCCTTAAGTAGAAATTTTTCTATCAATAGAAAGACCTTTAAAATCTCTTCCTGAACGATTTTCCTTAAGTAGAAACTTTTCTATCAATAGAAAGGCCTTTGAAATCTCTTCCTGAACGATTTTGAACGATTTTCCTTAAGTAGAAACTTTTCTATCAATAGAAAGGCCTTTAAAATCTCTTCCTGGACGATTTTGAACGATTTTGCTTAAGTAGAAAATTTTCTATCAATAGAAAGGCCTTTAAAATCTCTTCCTGAACGATTTTGAACGATTTTCCTTAAGTAGAAACTTTTCTATCAATAGAAAGGCCTTTAAAATCTCTTCCTGGACGATTTTGAACGAATTTCCTTAAGTAGAAAATTTTCTATAAATAGAAAGACCTTTAAAATCTCTTCCTGAACGATTTTCCTTAAGTAGAAACTTTTCTATCAATAGAAAATCATTCAAAATCTCTTTCTGAACAATTTTCCGTAAGTAGAAAAGTTTCAATCAATAGAAAATCATTACGCAATCGCTTTCTGATCCAATCTGCTTAAGTTGAAAAGTTTCTATCAATTCAAAATCATTCAAAATCTCTTTTTGAACGATTTTGAACGATTTTCCTTAAGTAGAAACTTTTCTATCAATAGAAAGGCCTTTAAAATCTCTTCCCGAACGATTTTGAATGAATTTCCTTAAGTAGAAAATTTTCTATCCATAGAAAATCAATCAAAATATCTTTCTGAACGATTTTGAACGATTTTCCTTAAGTAGAAACTTTTCTATTAATAGAAAATCATTCAAAATCTCTTTCTGAACGATTTTGAACGATTTTCCTTAAGTAGAAATTTTTCTATCAATAGAAAGGCCTTTAAAATCTCTTCCAGAACGATTTTGAATGAATTTCCTTAAGTAGAAAATCAATCAAAATATCTTTCTGAACGATTTTGAACGATTTTCCTTAAGTAGAAACTTTTCTATTAATAGAAAATCATTCAAAATCTCTTTCTGAACGATTTTGAACGATTTTCCTTAAGTAGAAATTTTTCTATCAATAGAAAGACCTTTGAAATCTCTTCCTGAACGATTTTCCTTAAGTAGAAACTTTTCTATCAATAGAAAGACCTTTGAAATCTCTTCCTGAACGATTTTGAACGATTTTCCTTAAGTAGAAATTTTTCTATCAATAGAAAGGCCTTTAAAATCTCTTCCTGAACGATTTTGAACGATTTTCCTTGAGTAGAAACTTTTCTATCAATATAAAGGCCTTTAAAATCTCTTTCTGATCCAATTTCCATTAGTAGAAACTTTTCTATCAATAGAAAATCATTCAAAATCTCTTTCTGAACAATTTTCCGTAAGTAGAAAAGTTTCAATCAATAGAAAATCATTACGCAATCGCTTTCTGATCCAATCTGCTTAAGTTGAAAAGTTTCTATCAATTCAAAATCATTCAAAATCTCTTTTTGAACGATTTTGAACGATTTTCCTTAAGTAGAAACTTTTCTATCAATAGAAAGGCCTTTAAAATCTCTTCCCGAACGATTTTGAATGAATTTCCTTAAGTAGAAAATTTTCTATCCATAGAAAATCAATCAAAATATCTTTCTGAACGATTTTGAACGATTTTCCTTAAGTAGAAACTTTTCTATTAATAGAAAATCATTCAAAATCTCTTTCTGAACGATTTTGAACGATTTTCCTTAAGTAGAAATTTTTCTATCAATAGAAAGGCCTTTAAAATCTCTTCCAGAACGATTTTGAATGAATTTCCTTAAGTAGAAAATCAATCAAAATATCTTTCTGAACGATTTTGAACGATTTTCCTTAAGTAGAAACTTTTCTATTAATAGAAAATCATTCAAAATCTCTTTCTGAACGATTTTGAACGATTTTCCTTAAGTAGAAATTTTTCTATCAATAGAAAGGCCTTTAAAATCTCTTCCTGAACGATTTTGAACGATTTTCCTTAAGTAGAAATTTTTCTATCAATAGAAAGACCTTTAAAATCTCTTCCTGAACGATTTTCCTTAAGTAGAAATTTTTCTATCAATAGAAAGACCTTTGAAATCTCTTCCTGAACGATTTTCCTTAAGTAGAAACTTTTCTATCAATAGAAAGGCCTTTGAAATCTCTTCCTGAACGATTTTGAACGATTTTCCTTAAGTAGAAATTTTTCTATCAATAGAAAGGCCTTTAAAATCTCTTCCTGAACGATTTTGAACGATTTTCCTTAAGTAGAAATTTTTCTATCAATAGAAAGACCTTTAAAATCTCTTCCTGAACGATTTTCCTTAAGTAGAAACTTTTCTATCAATAGAAAGGCCTTTGAAATCTCTTCCTGAACGATTTTGAACGATTTTCCTTAAGTAGAAACTTTTCTATCAATAGAAAGGCCTTTAAAATCTCTTCCTGGACGATTTTGAACGATTTTGCTTAAGTAGAAAATTTTCTATCAATAGAAAGGCCTTTAAAATCTCTTCCTGAACGATTTTGAACGATTTTCCTTAAGTAGAAACTTTTCTATCAATAGAAAGGCCTTTAAAATCTCTTCCTGGACGATTTTGAACGAATTTCCTTAAGTAGAAAATTTTCTATAAATAGAAAGACCTTTAAAATCTCTTCCTGAACGATTTTCCTTAAGTAGAAACTTTTCTATCAATAGAAAATCATTCAAAATCTCTTTCTGAACAATTTTCCGTAAGTAGAAAAGTTTCAATCAATAGAAAATCATTACGCAATCGCTTTCTGATCCAATCTGCTTAAGTTGAAAAGTTTCTATCAATTCAAAATCATTCAAAATCTCTTTTTGAACGATTTTGAACGATTTTCCTTAAGTAGAAACTTTTCTATCAATAGAAAGGCCTTTAAAATCTCTTCCCGAACGATTTTGAATGAATTTCCTTAAGTAGAAAATTTTCTATCCATAGAAAATCAATCAAAATATCTTTCTGAACGATTTTGAACGATTTTCCTTAAGTAGAAACTTTTCTATTAATAGAAAATCATTCAAAATCTCTTTCTGAACGATTTTGAACGATTTTCCTTAAGTAGAAATTTTTCTATCAATAGAAAGGCCTTTAAAATCTCTTCCAGAACGATTTTGAATGAATTTCCTTAAGTAGAAAATCAATCAAAATATCTTTCTGAACGATTTTGAACGATTTTCCTTAAGTAGAAACTTTTCTATTAATAGAAAATCATTCAAAATCTCTTTCTGAACGATTTTGAACGATTTTCCTTAAGTAGAAATTTTTCTATCAATAGAAAGACCTTTGAAATCTCTTCCTGAACGATTTTCCTTAAGTAGAAACTTTTCTATCAATAGAAAGGCCTTTGAAATCTCTTCCTGAACGATTTTGAACGATTTTCCTTAAGTAGAAATTTTTCTATCAATAGAAAGGCCTTTAAAATCTCTTCCTGAACGATTTTGAACGATTTTCCTTAAGTAGAAATTTTTCTATCAATAGAAAGACCTTTAAAATCTCTTCCTGAACGATTTTCCTTAAGTAGAAATTTTTCTATCAATAGAAAGACCTTTGAAATCTCTTCCTGAACGATTTTCCTTAAGTAGAAACTTTTCTATCAATAGAAAGGCCTTTGAAATCTCTTCCTGAACGATTTTGAACGATTTTCCTTAAGTAGAAATTTTTCTATCAATAGAAAGGCCTTTAAAATCTCTTCCTGAACGATTTTGAACGATTTTCCTTAAGTAGAAATTTTTCTATCAATAGAAAGACCTTTAAAATCTCTTCCTGAACGATTTTCCTTAAGTAGAAACTTTTCTATCAATAGAAAGGCCTTTGAAATCTCTTCCTGAACGATTTTGAACGATTTTCCTTAAGTAGAAACTTTTCTATCAATAGAAAGGCCTTTAAAATCTCTTCCTGGACGATTTTGAACGATTTTGCTTAAGTAGAAAATTTTCTATCCATAGAAAATCAATCAAAATCTCTTCCTGAACGATTTTGAACGATTTTCCTTAAGTAGAAACTTTTCTATCAATTGAAAGGCCTTTAAAATCACTTTCTGAACGATTTTGAACGATTTTCCTTAAGTAGAACAGTTTCTACCAATAGAAAATCATTCCGCAATCCCTTCCTTCTTCAATTTCCTTCCTTCCGGTAGTATAGTAGTATAGTTTAATAAAACTATTTTATTCATTTCAGATACTTTGATGTTGATGAATTAAAATTATTATTAACAGTAATACGTGAAGAGAAAATGTTTAATCGTAAAACACCGAATAATAATTCCATTTCAATTGAACAAATAGCACAGTCATCAACATCGTCAACATCAACGGACCCATTCGGAATGAATTATAATATTAATGATCATCAAATACGATTAATAACACAACAACAAGAAGAACAACAACAACATAATCGAAGACAATCATCAAATAAATATGAATTTGGAAAATATGATACAATTAAAATTGATTATGATGTATTTCAAGTGATATTTATGGAATTGACAGCATGGGGACAATGTCAAACAATTGATTTATCAGAAAAATTATTTCGAGTACGTATTATAAAATATCTTCAAATTAAATTAATCTTTTACATTACAATTTACTTTTACACACAGTTATTAGATAAACAATCACGTGGTTATTTGGATTTTAAACAATTTATTCAAGTATTAGGTATTTTAACATCCCATCGATCAACAGAAAAATTAAAATTATTATATATATTACATTTACCACCGTTATTGCCAAAAACTGAAATTGAACATCAATCAAAAATTATATTAACAAAATCGGCAGCTGCAATAGCGTCGTCGTCATCATCATCGGCGGCGGTGGCAGCGGCGGGATTGGCCGCAGGAACAGCAGTTGATGCTGAAATTGGTACAGAAGCTGAAGATTTTTTTAGTGAAGATGCATCAGAATCATTAGAAGCATTACCATCACCAACGGATGATACATTTATTCATGAAAGGGGATCACGGATTCAAATACCATCATCGCATTTAAATCATAATATATCACCTAATTTATCAATAGATTCTTATAATAATAATAATGGTAATGCTTTGATGGATGGTACTGGTATTGGACGTTCATCAATATTTTATGTTGATTTACCAAGTGATTATCTAATGCAAATGGATGCAAATAGAGGACAAATGAGTGGTGGCGGTGGTGGTGGTGGTGCTACTACTGGTGGATGCGGTGAATCCACAGAAACCTATTCAGATTTAAGTGATATAGTGGGAAAAGTACAAAATTTTGATAATTTATCAACATATTCACAAATAAGTGATGGTAATTTAGGAAAATATGAAAGTCAATTGAATCAAACGGTGGGTGGTAAATGTGGTAACGGTGGTGGTGGTTCTACAACTATGGCTAATGCTGCTGGTGCTGGTGCTACTGGAAATATTGCTGGTAGTAGTAGTGTTAATAGTTATACAATGATGAGTGGACGTAGTTTAAGTTCATTACGTTTATTTTTTGATCAACCTGATGCAAATTTTTCACAAAAACATATACCAGATATTGAACAATCAAATTTTATTGCACTGTGGACTACCCTTTTGGAAATTGTCGGTGGATGTGATTTAGATATGCAACATGCATGTAAGTAGTTATTTAAAATCATCGTTTATAAACTGAAATCTCCCCGGTTATGATTAGATTTTAATATATTTTATACATTTTTACAGATGATATCCTTTTGCAATTGGGTGGTAGTGGCTGTAATGATTGCAGTGGATCAACAAAACCACATAAAGATGATAGTATGGAAAGTTTTACACAAATTATATTATTAGATGATTGTGAAGAGGTAATTATTATTATTATTATTAATTTATTTATTAATCTATTAATGAATCTTTCCACCCACAGATTGATAATAATGGAAATACAAAAGAGAATTTGGAATCATCCGAACCTGCATTATCGATGGGAGATGCAATGCAACAGAGAATTACACAAACAGCAGCACCAATATTTCATCATCAAAAAACACGTCAATCATTATCATTATCATCATCATCACAATCAGATTGTTGGAAAATTAATTTAAATCAATTTATTGGTACAACCATTTCCGTACCGACAATTTCTGAATTCTTTTCAAAACGAACCGATATCAAAGAGATTATCGAAACAATGTTAAAAAAAAGACGTAAATGTTTAACGCCAACGAAAAAAGTCCAATCTCAACAACAAGAATGAAAGTAAAAAATTGATGAATGAAATTGTCCGATGCGGTCAATTATATATTATATAATAAATATATGCATGGAATGATTGGAATTGATTGCGAATTGATTATTGTTTTTTGTGTATTTTTTACTAAATCAATTAATTAATTAAAGTATTGTATTATAAAATAATATTGATTTAATCAATTGATAATAATAATAATTAAAATATCTATAATATAATAATAAAGTCCAATATTTTATATAATTTATATTTGTATTTGATTTGGATTTGGGATTTTGAACGGTCTTCGGACTTTTGATATAATCTTTTTCTATTAATGAGTTTTTTTTTCTCTTATAGTATAAAGATTTTTTTTTTGTTGGTAGAATATCATGAAAGATCTGTTCGAATGGGAAAGGGAATTTTCTGTCGAATAGAACAATTTCTTATAGAAATTCATGCAAATTCACTTTCCGAACGATTTTGAATGATTCATCCATAAGTAGAACATTTTTTATCAATAGAAAATCATTCAAAATCTCTTTCTGAATGATTTTGAACGATTTTCTGATTCAATTTTCTTTAAGTAGAAAAGTTTCTATCAATAGAAAATCATTTAAAATCACTTTCTGAACGACTTTTGAACGATGTTTCTTAAGAAAAAAATTTTCTATTAATAGAAACTCATTGAAAATCTCTTTCTGAACCATTTTCCTTAAGTAGAAAATTTTCTATTAATAGAAAATCACTCTGCAATCTCTTTCTGATCCAATCTCCTTTAGTAGAAAAGTTTCTTTCCATAGAAAATCATTCAAAAATCGTTTTCTGAACGATTTTCCTTTAGTAGAAAAGTTTCTATCCATAGAAAATCATTCAAAATCTCTTTCTGAACGAATTTGAACGGTTTCCCTTTAGTAGAAAAGTTTCTATCAATAGAAAATCATTCAAAATCTCTTTCTGTATGACTTTTCCTTAGGCAGAAACTTTTCTATCTATATAAAACTATTCAAATTCTCTTTCCGATTCAATTTCCTCCGGAAGAAACTGTTATATTAATAGAAATTCATTCAAACTCCATTCAGAAAACTAGAAAACTCTTCGGCAATCCTTTTTCGATTCAATTTCCCTCCGTAGAAAATTTTCTTTTAATAGAAAATCCTTCAAAATCACTTTTTCTGATCGATTTTCCTTAAGTAGAAAACTCTTATATTAATAAAAAATCATTCAAAATCACTTTCTGATTCAATTTTCTTCAATAGAAAAGTTTCTATCCATAGAAAATCCTTTGAAATCTCTTTCTGAACGATTTTGAACGATTTTCCTTAAGTAGAAAAGTTTCTATCAAGTGAAAACCATTCGAAATCTCTTTCTGAATGATTTTTCCTTAAGTAGACACTTTTCTATCTATAGAAAATCCTCCAAAATCCCTCTCTGATTCAATTTCGTTTAGCAGAAACTGTTATATTAATAGAAATTCATTCAAACTCCATTCGGAAAACTAGAAAACTCTTCGGCAATCCTTTTTCGATTCAATTTCCCTCAGTTCAAAATTTTCTTTTAATAGAAAATCCTTCGCAATCCCTTTTTCTGATCGAATTTATTTCAATAGAAAACGTTCTAATAATAGAAAATGCTTTAAATTGCCTTTCTAAACGGTTTTTTATTCGAAAGAAATCGTTCTGTTAATAAAAAATCCGCTTTTTGCTTCAATTTCCTTCAGTAGAAAACTTTTTATCCATAGAAAATCATTCAAAATTTGTTTTCTGAACGATTTTCCTTCAATAGAAAACGTTCTAATAATAGAAAATAGTTTAAAATCACTTTTTGATTCAATTTCCTTCAGTTCTCATTCAAATCAGTAACTAAACATAAAAATTAATTATTATTGTTAATTAATACACAACAAACATAATTCAAATTTCTATTATTTGTATTCTTATTTCTTTTAATGGAATTTAATTTATATAATTAAAATTGATTTTAATTTTAATTAATATATGTTAAGAGATATAACAAATACTTATATTATATTATATATATATAGTAATAAAATGAGGTACATTTAATTGTAAACAACACATACACAAATTAAAATTAAAATAAAAATTAATAAATTAAGACAAAATTATATATTATATATACTATATAGGAGTTTTGCATTCAGGACATTTTTTATTTATTTTTAGATATGTTTGTAAACAATGATTATGAAATATTCCAGGACATTCCGGATTTTTACAGGGTGTTTGCTAATAAAAAAAATTAGAAAAGATTAATAAATTGTTATATTAATAATTATATTATATAAAAATCAATGTTATGGAAAAATAAAACATGGATGGATGGATGGGAGTGATTATATTTTAATAATATATACTTACCAAAAATATTGACTCACGACATAAATTACAATTTTTAATACAATTTGATTCGATTGATTTTAAATAGATGGCAAATTCAACGATACCTCTTGGTCCCAAATGATATTCACTTGAATCGACAACATGAAAATATCCAATTTCCGCCCATTTCTTTAACAACATTTCGGCTTTCATTTTTGAACTACGTTTATCTTTTATTTGATCCACCATATTTAATGCATCTATTTGTGTAATCTTATGACCATCATTTTGTGCTATGGCAAACATCATTAAACGGAAAAATTCCACTTCATATGGATTATATATGGAATGTAATCTGAAATCATAAAAAAAAATTAAATTATAGGGTTTTTTTTTTTGATCTGTTTTCAATCACAACATTATTATTCAATTATTCAATCATTATTCAACTATACTTTGTTAGACTGGAATCCAATGAACTGGAAAATACCAATATTTCTTCATTGGTATGATCGAATGTCACCCAACACAATTTTTGATCATATTTTGAAATTTTTTCATTGATTTGTTTTATGGTTATCTCTAAACGATTTTTTTTTGATCCTCCGCCAATACTAACTGCATAGAAAACATAATAAAAAAATTTAATATGTTAAATTTTTTGATATTATACATGGATTATTATTAAAACTATATTAATATGTTTTCTTCATCATCACCGCATCGGTTAAACGCACCCTTAAAAACATTTCATCCCTTAAAATAAAATTTAAAAAAATCTTACATTGATGCTGAAGATTAGATAATAATTTTGTAGCATTCTCCCTTGTTATGATTCCTTTATAAGCACATGATTGTAAAAATGATCTATGTACATCTGTATACTTATCCATTATTATAAATTAAAATTGTTTAATTTAATTAATAAATACAAATAAATAAACAAACAAAAGAAAAATAATTAGAAAATTTACAACAAAATTCACAAACAAAAAAAAAATGAAATTAACCCAAACAAAAACAAAAAAGCACGAACTAATCCGAAAAAAAAACAACAAATAATCAAAATTGACATTAAAAAAGACTTTCGGTAAATTCTGTAATTTGATTGGATGAACTTTTCGCTTTTATTTTTTTTGTGGATTTCGTCCATGGTGAAAATTTTATTAAAAGTCCATGGTAAAAAAAAAATTTAACATTTATATTGTTTTGTTTTTTCTGCCATTTTTGACTTTTGTTTTTTTTTTTTATATTTTTATTTTTATAAACCACCCATCTTTTTTTTTATTTTATTTGTTTGTTTGTTTACAATTTTTTTTATTAAAAAAGTGTTTTTATTTTTCACAATTATTTAATTAATAAAAAATATAATTAAAAAAATATATTAACTATTATTTATAAATAAGTGAATTAAAATCACATCACCGATTTGAATGAAATTTATATTCAATGTTTTCCGGTAAACTGCTGGCCATCCAATAATTGGAAAAATTAATTTCTTATAGGAAAAAAAAAAAGAAAAAAGAAATTTGGTCACAAAATGAATAATTTAGAAAATAAAAATCAAATTGCAGCAAAATTAGAAAAGGTATTTAATTAATTAATCATTAAGCATGGTTATTTATTAAATAATTTACTTACGGGGGAAAAAAAATGGGAATTCATTAGTAAGATCACTTCCATCAATAAAAATGTATAGCACCAATAATAATAAAAAAAAAATAAGACAAACAACAACAACAACGAATACCTATTACATTAAAACCATATCGGTGACGCATTTTATGATCTATTACAATAAATGGGAGGATTTCCCACGTTAAAATTTCTAATAAACTTGACTTGGAGTGCGGGGGAGGTAGAAATTTGATGATTGCATCACATAGGAATGGTTATGCAAATTTTCAATGGAGACCTGAGATAAAGATAAACCCAAAAATAACCATTATTAATTTCAATTTATTTTGAATTTAATTTAATTTATATTTTTCTTCCTGTGATAGGAAACCCAATATTTATGTTTGTTAAAAGAGCGTATGGATAAATATCATGGTTTGGCCAATTCAATGTCTGGTATTTTATTAACATTTGACGAACGTTTAGGTAAATTAGAACAAACAATTTTACCCGTATACAATCAAACGGAACAATTACAAAAAAGACAATCAAGTAAGTAAAATGGTAAAACTTCCATTGGAATTTCTATATCCGATTTAAATAATAAGAATCTCTATTTGACTATTGATTTATTATATTATATCCTTTACAGATTTAGATTCAACGTTACAATGTTTAAGTAGAGTATTGGCCCATTATGATGCATCACAAGATGTTTGTAATTTAGTGCATTTGGGACCATCGGCAACCGCAGCCATTGATGGACAAATTGGTGAATTTTTAATGGCATTAAATAAATTGGATGCGGCTAAACATTATTTTCTAAATAATAATCCACAAAGTGTTGAATTGGAAAATGTTACGAGTCTATTCAATACGGGCAGTGAAAATTTAAATAATTATTTTAAATCTTTGTTGCGTAAGCACAGTGCCCCATTGAAACCAATCGATCTATTGGATTTAATATACATTGAAGATGATTCATCATCGTCCCAAGAAGAATTTTGTTCATCAATAAAACAAATATCAACAAATACCCGTGAAGAATTAAATACAATTGCAAATTGGTTAGATAATAAATTACGTCGTGAATATATTCAAATTTATGCTGATGAACGATCAGATGTTGTTTATCGTTCATTGCAAATGCTAAAAGATCATCAAAAAAGTGGCAGTTGGGGTAATGAAGCTTTGGTATGTGTTGATATAATATAATAGAATCCTTTTCCCTGTTATATTTAAATATTAATCCCCCAAAACACAAAACAATCGTTTCAATTTTAGAAACCACGTAAAAATGAACCAAGAAAATCGACAACAACAAGATTACATAATATGTAAGATTGAATTTGTTAAATTGATCAACTATCTTATTTGATATTAGTCTTATTATGTTATTATTATTATTATTATAGATTTGAACGTAAAGCAAATAAAATGTTTCTGAAGGCATCACAAACATTAGAACAATCAACAGGATTTTCATTGAAAAAAAACACAAATCATTCGGATAATAATTATTTAACAATTGATGATTATTCATCGAATGGCAGTGGAGGATCATCGTCAACGGCAGCCGCAGCATTGGATGGTGGCGATCAAGAATTAGAAAAATATTTAGTATTACTATTGGGATTACAACGTTTATTAATTTGGGAACGTCAATTATTAAATGATATTATACCAAGTTCAAGGCATAACGATGTATTTTCAAGATTAGCACAAAATTCCATTGAAATGGTTGTTAAAGATGCAGAAGTGAGTATTTTATTGTTTAAAATTAGATTTAAAAAACCCAGAGCAGATCCTTCGATATCCTAAAAAGAGGACTTCAATACCTTTCCACAGTGCATCCCTAAACTTAAATATTCATCAAGTGGTTTAGATTTTATGATGGTTTTATTAGACCTCCTTCCTGTCTTTAATAGTAAAATCTTCTTTTTTTTTTTCCTTTTTTCTTACATTAGTTAATTACCAATCGTGTTCTTCGATCGATTGCGAAAAAAGAATGGTCAGCAGCACTTGGCGTTTTTTCAGCATTAAAACATGTTTTACTTTTGCAACCGGATATCGAACGAACATGTGATTCCTATCAACGTCAACAATTGGCTGGTGTTTTACATAAATTACAACAAACCGTAAGATTAACTCTTTGTTACAAAAAGTATTCAATTGATTTTTTAATTTAGATGTTTGTTTATTGATTGATTTTTCTAAATTATTTTCTATTATAGGGTGCTAAAGCATTAGAACAATTTTTAGAATTGGTTAAAGGTGATACGGGTACAAATTTGGTGGGTATGAGCTCAACAACATTATCCGGTGGTTATTCAAATGTACCGAAAGATGCAACCGTTCATGAATTAACATCAAATACAATTTGGTTTATTGAACATTTATTTGATCATTTTGATATAATCGGTGGTATTTTACAACAAGATCCATTTTATCTAAATCAATTGGATTCAATGGGAGGTGGTGGCGGTGGCGGTGGTGGACATAATAAATCAATGACAATGGCATCAGAAGAAAAAAATAAAATGTTATTAGGATTGTATATAAGTAAGTACTTTTAATTGGAGGCCATCAATAATTTTTTTGGTGATTGGATTGTAGAAAAAAGAATGAAATTTTCTATATATATATATTTCAGAAAAAGTTTTATCTGAATTAAATTTAACAATTTTATCAAAATGTGAACAATATAATGATTTAGCAACAAGGCATTTATTCCGTTTAAATAATATTAATTATATTTTAAAATCGTTACAACGTTCAAATTTATTGGATTTGGTAACAATGGCCGAATCGGATTGTGAACGAAATTATCAAGAATTAATTCAAGTAATTTCGATTTCAATTTAAACTTATCATTATTCATTTATTAACTAACCGATGATTTTATTTTAAATGAATGTTATTTAAATAGGATTTAAAAAGATCATATCAAAAATCATGGTCAAAATTAATAACATACATTTCACCATTGGATGATTTACCTCGAGCAATTAATGGTAAAGTTAAAGATAAAGAACGGGCAATTTTAAAGGAACGTTTTTCGGTATGTAGAATGATGTCACATTGAATAATGTTAATCAACATCAGGTTGAAGATAAAATTGGTTTTATTCATTTTTTTTTTTTTTAATCGTAGAATTTCAATAAAGAATTTGAAGAGGCTTGTAAAGCACAACGTGGTATTTCTGTGCCGGATGTTATTTTACGTGAAGGATTAAAACGTGATAATGCTGAATATTTAATACCACAATATAATGCATTTTATGAAATGTAAATTAAAATTCTTGTCTCATCTTGCTCCATCACTCTAAATCCCTCTCTTTTAATGATAATCAATTTTTTTTTTTTTTCAATCCTTTACAGATATTCAGATGTACAATTTAGTAAAAATCAAGATAAATATGTAAAATATCGTCCGCAAGAGATTAACGCAATATTAAATAATTTATTTGATGATAGAGTTTAAGGACAGCAAAAATATAAAATTAATCGAAACGCAAAACAAAATTACCAATTGGAGATTACGATTAATACGTTGTTTTTTTTAAGAGTTAAAAGTTTTTATTTAATCATTATTATAAAGAATAAAATTATTAGAAGCAATTTTCTGATTATTCAGTTCCATTCCGCTTTGGAACATTCACTCATTTGATCATTTTGTATCAAATAAGTGAGATTACGCCCAAAATACTGAATACTATCATATTTCAACGTATTTATTAACAAATTTATTAGCATAACAATCATTTGGTGATAGAAAAGTGAAAAAACCGATTAGAAAAATTTTCCAATTTTTTTATCAAAAAAGTTGAAAAATCGGAAAATTTGGTTTTTTTTAAGATAGACATTTGACCTTCCAGTATCCGTTGAACATATTAAATATAAGCAACTTTTGTTCTACAACTTTATTATCCCGTTGGAATTACGCCCAGGTGAGTAAATTAAAAAATTTCCAAATTTCCGTGTAGAGTCAACTTTGGGCCACCACTGTACGGAAACTATTATAGATAGAATATCCGGGGTAGTGTCAAAAGATGTCTAATATCCTCTAGTTTAATTGCTAAAAATATAAAAATGATAAGTCAATGGGAACCCGTTGGAACTAACCTTTGAACATCCCGGAAAATTGATGTTTTTCGATGTTCAACGAAAATCGACAATTTTCATTGGAAAATTATCGGACTATTTTTAAATGAAAGATTGATCTTTTACCTTTCCATTGATGTTTGGAATTTTAAAATGAAGCAACTCCTTCATATTTAAATAGCTTGCGGAATGGAGGTCTGTTCGGGATTTCCCAAATTTCTTTTCAGCCTCCTGGACAAACCATGAGGAATAGAATATTGAGACTAGTTGCAATCGAAAGGTAATTAAATTGTCAATTGATTTATGGTAGTGCCGATAAAAATCTCAGAAGAAAATCAAAAGATATGGTCAATTGAAAATGGAAAAAATGTGATTTTCAATGGCAGATTCTGATGTTCCTGGACCATTAGCGAAGGTCATATTTATGGAAGTTGTAGATGAATTCGTCCTCTATAATATTGTAAAAAAATTATGTGGATTGGATGACATGAAAATAATTTTTACAAGAGTTAACTCTTGTATTTTTACGATCAAGATTTAGTAAAAAAAAAAAAAAAAAAAGCAAAAATTTAACTTTTCCCACTTTTTTTTTCTTCATATGAAACATTTTTGTGGTTTGTGTTTGAGATCCCCAACCGGTCACCCATCTCTCTACAACATTTGCTGCTGCTGCTGTTATTGTATGGCTTCGCTACCAACTAGACCATAATATTATCGAAAATAATTACAATTGTTTTTCAATCACATTATTGGGTTCGAAATATTGAGTATCGAATATTTATTTTAAATACATTTATAGTGATTTGTATATAAAATCAAATATGGGATCAAAATTAAGGTTTTTTTTTTCAAGGTTTGGGGTTTTTTTTAAAATAAATAAAACAAACAATTGATTTGTTTCATTTGGTGTTTTTTTATTAATAAAGTATTCAAATGTTTTTTTTTTTTTGGTTTATAAAATAAATATTAAACAATTGATTTGTTTGTGTTTTTTTTTTTACTTATAATTTATTTAAATGTTTTTAATTATTTTTTTTCATGGATATTGAACTTAATTTAAATAATCAGGGGGTTTAATAATTAAAAATATTAATTATTTATTATAAAAATGTGGTTGAAAAACTCCTAACATGGGATTCTCCTCATTATAAATTCAATATTTAACAAACTGGATGGATGGATGGTTATTCGCCGTTTCAGCGTTACGAAAATTAAATTTAACTGAATTTGGAACAATCGAAGAATGTTTCTGATGGATTATATTTAATTAATTTGGTGATTATTTGATTATATATTCTGTGGATGTTGGTTATTTTTTGTTTTATAAATACATGTTCAGGACCAATTTGATTTAATTTTGTTGGTTCATTCAATTTTCTATAATTATCTTTGATTGTAAATATTAAATTGTTATCATATTCCTAAAACCATTTGTAAATAATTCTTGTATTGTTGGTCGGCCGTGTTGTACACAATCCAACGAGCATTCTTTATTACCGGTTTTAGATTGCACCGCGCGTTTTCGAAGTTGGCTGGAGATGATTCTATTACCCAAAAGGCATTCCAACCAAAAGATATCCCGTTCGTTACTTAAATAAATTCATTCGTAAAATTCGGATGAAATGATACGATTCATGATAAATTTAATAACATCACTACCTCCATTATCAGATTATCACTATTTTGTAAGTGCTTATTCAAAAAACAAGTTGCCGTAAAACAGCTGCTTGTGTGTTTTTCTCTTCATTGTGAATATTTGATAGTATTTTTTTTTTGTGATATCAATACACGTTTTTTTTTTCGACTGTTGTTGTTATTTTGTCTTATATATAATAATTTTAAAAGAGAATTCATTCATTCATTGTTTTCTTTTGTACTGGGAATTGTTACTACTGCATGTGTATGGTTGTCGTTGTTTAATGTGCGGCACATCTAAAATGTATAAATAAATAAATAAATAAATAATAAATATTAATATATAGTGTTTTGATTGCGTGCTTATCATCATCAGCGTTTTGATCTTCGAAACGCCAAGTGAATTACATTATTATTATTATTATTATTGTTACTTTTCATAACAAATCGGTCAACTACAAAAAAAAATTATTAGTAGTTAATTTAAGAAGAAAATGTATTTTTAAATAGTTTTTTTGTGTTGGCCAAATTAAAAAGAAAAAATTGAAAAAAATTAACAAAAAATCGAAATGAATGATATTAAATATTCAAATTTTATTGTTGCTGGTATTGCATCAGTTGGTGCTACAATTTTTACAAATCCATTAGAGGTAAATTTGCATTATTCGTGTCTGTATATGATAAAGATAAAGAGTTTTCCTAATAATTTGTTGTGTTAATTGTTCATAAAAGGTCATTAAAACTCGTTTACAATTACAAGGTGAATTGGAAAAACTTGGTACATATAAAATTAATTATAAAGGAACATTACATGGAATATTTCAAGTGGCAAAACATGATGGTATCGTTGGTTTACAAAAAGGTTTAGCACCAGCATTAGGATTTCAATTTATATTGAATTCATTAAGGTATATAATAAATGGATTTTTTACTTATCTTTATTATAAAAAGTTGTTCGTTTTGATCTTTATGTTGTTGTTGAACGACCACATAAAAGAATATATAACTTATATAATTTAGAAAAACAAATGATTTGTATGATTTGTGTAATTTAGTTTGTTTTGTAGATAAATGACGATGACAACATGATTTGTTAAAGTAGTAGTTGTTTTAGTTTGTTTGTTTGTTTAATGATATTGATAATAATAATAATGTAGTTTAAAATAGAGAAATTATATAGAATAGATTAACTTAACCCATCCCCCCCATAATAGATATGTTTAATTGAAAAATTAAAAATTCATTTCAGTAAGATTGGGAATTTATGATACAGCCGTTTCATGTGGATTTACCAAAGATAAATATGGTAATCAATCGGTATTTTATAGTTTTTTAGCTGGTGGCATTGGCGGTAGCATTGGTTCATGTGCTGGTAGTCCATTTTTTTTGGTAATCTATTTTTTTATTCTATCTAATAATAATACCATAGTGAAAAATCACAATTACGAACCTCCTTAATCACATTTAGGTAAAAACTCAATTGCAATCATTTACAAAATCAGAAATAGCTGTTGGTCATCAACGTGAACATACCGGTATGATGAATGCATTTCGTAAAATTTACATGGCACATGGAATTCGTGGATTATATCGTGGTGTAATTGGTAATGTACCAAGGGCAATGTTAGGTAGCGGTGCACAATTGGCTACATTTGGACCAACAAAAGATTTTCTGCGACGTCATGATTTACTATTGAAAAATTCTGCATTAAATTCATTTATATGTGGTTTATTGGCGGGGTCGGTTATGTCAATTGTCATAACACCACCTGATATTATACTGACACGTTTGTATAATCAACCGTTGGATGGGAATGGTAAAGGATTATTATATCGTGGTGTTATCGATTGTTTTTGGAAGGTATTCCGAACGGAAGGCGTCCATGGATTGTATAAAGGTTTTTGGCCATTCTATTTACGAATTGCTCCACATTCAATGTTTGTATTGGTATTTTATGATGAATTAAAATTATTACGTGATAAATATTATATATAGCCTGGAGGATCAGAAAGAATAATTTATATATATTCAATGTTCGTGATAAAATGTTATTGTTTTTTTTTCGTATTTATATAAGAATATATCGAGGTATTGCCTGACAAATATATATATATATATATATATATATAGTTAATTTGATATAGTTTTAATTTGTAAAACAAATTATGATAATAAAATAATGATTCAGCTGGACTGAAAAAATGTAAAATTGATTGATAGAAATATGATTTTAATGGGAAAATCTGATGATGAGGATTTGATTTATTAATGGATTGAAGGTTTTATAGATTTTTTTTTTTTGGAATACTGGCGAGGTATTACCTGACAAATTTTAGCTTACAACTTGGAGAAACTCTTTATATTTTCGATTTAAAAGTTATTTTAAATGGGAAAATTTTCATTTAAATCAAATTCTGATATTGATTTCTTGAGAATTTCTTAACCAATCCACTTGAAAATTAAAATATATCTTTAAAATACAATTTAGGAAGGGCTTTATCAAATATTAGAGTTGGGTTTCCTTGAACGGATTGCATAAGAACAGATTTTATTTGAAAATACTCTTAATTTTGCAGATATTTTGACTTGGAAAATTTTCAAATCAAATTCTGATAGCAAAGTCTTCTTAACTGATCGGGTTGAAATATTCAGGATATCTTTAAAATACATTTATATTCATAAATAGTCCTTGCAAAACATCGAATGGCATTTTATTACAAGAATTCAATCCGAATTATTGATTTTTAACGATATTTCTAATTTTTCATAAGAAAATTTTAATTTAAATCAAATTCTGATATTGATTTCATTGAGAATTTCATTTCTTAACCGATGGACTGCAATTCTATTTACTAGGATATCTTTAAAATATGTTTAGAAATGTTCTTTTTAACATATCCAATGGAGTTTTGAAGCCTTGGTGAACGGATTGAATCATATAATTGATGATATTTTTAAGAAGATATACGCGAACATTTTCTTTTTTTTAATAAATTATCTCTGTCTGATAATTTAAAGTTTTTGTTTCTCTTTTTTTTTTGTTATATAGTTTATAATCTTTCAAGTGGAGTACCTTAAATAATGTTCTTACTTATGTTATCGATTGATATAACTGGGATTAGCATCATCGTTTATGTGGAAATTCATTGTTCATCGTTTGCTCGTTCCAATTTATGATGATTTGCGTGCGCTGTGTTGGTAATGCCGCAAAACATTTTGACTTTGTTTAATATATTCATTAATATATATACAGACTAATAAGTTTATAAGTTGAATATCGAATCATCAACGTTATTATATCCGGTGATATGGTTTTTTTTTATATTGGTAAATGATTCATATCTGGTTTTTGTACATATAGCCGATGGTAAATGTGAACCAAATTGAATGATTTTGGTAATGATTCTCTGTTATACTCTGTTTGAAATGATTAAAATGTTTTACTATTTGCATGGGAGTTGATGGTCGTGACGGTAATTGTGTTTCTTTAGTTAATAACTGTTTTGTATTCCAGTGTGATAATTTTTCATAATGAATTATAAAATATTGATGATTTTACAATTGTTAAAAATGTTATTGATGATTGAATTTGCCTTTTTTGTTACTGTTGATTAATGGTAAATGGATAATATGTTAAATGGTGATGCGAATGACTTTTATTGTGGACATCATTATTATCCCTATAATGATGACGATGAGAATAATTTCTTTTCATTCAATAAATAAATCCGATAAGTTATATAATAGTGAAACTTTCATAATTTTATGCACTGGATCTGGATCGAGATTATAACTGAAAAAAAAAAACAAAAAAGAAACGTAAATATTAATTTAAAAACTTCTAGAATTAGTAATAAAAATTTATTAACATACTTACGACGTGATCAGGAATGAATTATTAAATGATGATTATATAATTGTTGATGTTGCGTTTTTCATGATATATAGTTGTTCTGATTTCATAATCTTCATCATCTCAGTAAATCATTTAATGAAGTTGATATTGAAAATTTATTATTAGATATATACAATAATGTTGATTATTTGATGGCATTTGATGGGGTTCCTCTCTGTTAAACAGCTAATCCACGCTACTGCTGTTGTTGTTATTCTGATTTGTTTATCTGATTTCGGCGTTGATGTTGAAGGCGTTATATTGTGTTATTCCATTGATTTTCTAATTCATTTGACCATCATGTGATGATTGTAAATAATCATATTTTTATCAGCATTTTCAGCATTATGTTTTCTGTGAAATGAAACGACTGCTGGTAAAAGATCTTGATTTGATTGGTCTCCGATTCGTTGAAGTTATTCATATTCGTGCTGTTGATTGACACTAGATCAGTTTTGTACCGAAATGAAAACGGCAGCTATTTGATTTAAATGGTAAAAATCCGTATAACTTATGATTGATTGATTGATGATTCGATTGTTGTTTTTTTTTTATAGTAGTATCGCAGTTTTGATCTTTTAAGAAGAAAATTGTATAAAATATTAACAAACTAAAAAGAGCTCCTATTAATTTCTATAATATTAAATAAAGAGTAAATTATAGACTGTGGTTTGTTCATAACTTGAAATCCATTTAATATTGGATTTAATATTCAAATATTAAAAAAATACATATAAAAAATACATATAACAAATACATTTTTTTTAGTATTCCCGTATATCGAAAGACCAGAGAATCTCCACAAATTTTCCGGCAAAGGTAACACAACGTTGTTTTATCAAGGATATAAATATAGTTCAAAATGATAATTATTTTCATGTAAAAAAACCCTTCAATACCCCAAATTATCATATTCAAAATCATTTCAATACATACAATTTAAAAAAAAACCCATCAATTGAAAGAAAAAAACAAGACAAAAAAACGAACAATCAAAACAAAACAAAAACGCAAATATAAAACACCCGCAAATTATCACACTATATAAACTATAATAATTTAATCATTCAATGCGAGATTTTTTGATGTTATCATCAAAGCGTAAAATTATACATATTAAATATGGATGCGGGAGGGGTGTGAGATTTAAATACTTTATAATAAATATATATAATATTTAATTTATATCCGTTGTTGTTTTGTTAATTCTATCCCAAATAACATTACGCTATCGAAACATTACAAATATTAAAAATAGAATAAAAAATGTATTTTACCTGCATGTTTTTCTAAATTCAAATTGATGATTTTTTCATTTTTTCTGGTCATTATAAAATATAACTATATAAAATGTTATTTTTATACTGTGATTACGATTCTGTGAAGGTGATTGCCATAAATATATATTTTTATATATTTTTTTTTTGCTGGATATTCAAATTATGATTATTTATTTATGATGTTGATGAATGAATAATGAATCTGTTAAATAAATAAATGGAAAAACTGTATTTAGTTCAACTATTAAAATAATTATAGTTTTTTTTTTTTTTAATATGCAAAAATATACAAATTTGTTGGATTTCAAACAAATAAAAAAAACATCCAATTTCAAGAGATTCTAATCCAATAATTGTATAGATAGATAGATAGATAGATATTATAACGATAACATATATAAATAATAGTGAAAACATTAAAATATTTTAATTTATTTAAATAAAACAAATGAGATTGGATCATCAACTGATAGTTTTGTGATAAATTAATCAGATTTGTCTTTTTTTTTTTAATCAGATTTAGAATTTTAATTTAGAATTGTTTTTTTTTTTAATTTGTTTAATTTGAGATTATTGTTTGATTTTTAATTATTATTTTTACGTTATTAAAAGTTGTTAATGTTTTTTTAAAGTGTAAGGGTTTGTGTTAAAAATTTATTTAAATTATTAAAAAAAAAAAAACTCCGTATTGGTGGTAATTTATATATAGAAATTATACAAACTCAAGTCATTAAACAAAATTGGGAAGTTTTTGCTGTAGACAAAAAAAACCTCCAAAAACAGATCTATCCTTAGGTCTATATAGTCTATAGTCTATTAAATTTTTATAGAATTTATTAATAAAAAAAAATTTTTGAAATGTACAATATTACATTTGAACTTGACCAAAAAGAAATAAAATATTATATGCATGTAAAGTTTAAACACGATTCATAATTTTATGGATTTTACTATATCGCGATATATATGGTTTAAAATTAATTTCACTTTCATTTTCAAATTAATGATGACTAAAATACACTGAAATTATAAAAATAATAAACACGATACGCGGTCATTATATTTGAGTTATATAAAAGAATTTTTAAAAGTGATTTATTAGTTAAATTTTCTTTGAATTTTCCTCAACTATCAACAATATATGGCCAAATAACCCCCAGGATCTGATCAGTGAGTGGAAGTTGGGGAATGGATAAAGTTTCTCCCATATACAAACATCATTCTATTCTATTGAAATTCTTTTTTGAAAATCTATTCTATTGAAAAATGTCGAGTTAGAGCTCATATATAAAAATCATTGAAAGAATATGAATAATTTTCCTCAAAATTTACATAATCCTATATTGAGGTCAATTGCCCATCAACAAATTTCAACAATTCTTATTTCAGTTTTACTGCAACAGTTTTATTTCAAAAATTCAATCTGAATAAAACTAATTATTACTAGCGTTGGTCATACGGCTAATTAATTACCGACACCGTATAATAGACACAAATTAAGAAACTAACAACAGAAGCACAGATGTTGCTGGACGCTAAAACCAGATTGTTGGTTGTATAGCGAAATATTAATTTTATTATTTATTTATTACTATAGTGTTTTCTATAAAAATTCCATTTCAATTTCAATGTGGGTGGAAGCGAATGGATAAAATTTCTACCATAGAAACAGCTTTCCAATTAATTTCCGCACTGTAATTTATTCAATTTCATTGCAATTTTCATTATATAGGAAAACTTTCATTCAATAAGTCATTATAGCCAAAGAGTTATAGCTCATAAAAACCATTGAATGAATATGAATTTTCATCAAAATTTACATAATCCTATATTGAGGTATTGTCCATCAACAATAATCTGAATAAAACTAATTTTTACTGTTGTGTTTTGATAAAAATTCCATTTCAACTGCATTCAACTGCAATTTGAAATGATTTCTAAGAGGTAAATTTTGATTAGAGGCGGCCGTTTATGATAACTCACAAACCACATAAGTGATTAAATGCAAATTGAAGATTTTTTTATACTCTTTTTCATAATCCTATTGATGTATTGCCAACCAAATTTCATCCAAATCTGATCAAAATTATAAGTATTGAAAAAAAATTCTATTTCAATTTCACTAATCATTGATCAGTCATAAGGTTATTTTAACTCATAAACGGCAGTGATTGAAATCGTTGAAATTGCTTTTTATAATATGTTCGTAATCCTTGTATAATGTCGGCCAACAAATTTCATCTCATCATTCGTAATAAAAGACTAAATTTTTAACTGGTAATCTTTCAATTTAAAGAAAACTGCGTGAGTGTCATCCCTCCATAAACCATTTTGTTCTTGTTTTTCCAAATTCTTTTTACCATAATCTATCGTATTTTTCTTGATCTATAGAATTTTTTTTGACATTAAATCTGAAAATGTAACGCGTACAAAATGTTTTATATTGTAAAAAATATTATTATTTTCCACCCACCTCGCATACAAAATTCATAGGTTTATTTGAAAACGTATAATGTAAACCAAATGACGTTGGAAAAGTCGATTGCGATAATCAATTTATCACCCATCACATACGAGATTTCCCTTCTATAAATATATTTATGTATTCTAATAAATTTTTCTATAATAAATTGTAATATTTTATTGATTTATGGTTGGTTGGTTGCGGTTGGTTGTTGGCGATTATTTAATTATTATAATAAGTTTTGTATATATATACAACATACATAAGTTAGAAATTAGGTTAATATAGATTTTTTACTATAAATACTCACAATCAGTTCTATATTCTACATTCAACGTCGCCAGATGAAGCAGCAAAATTCAACAAAATTGATTTCAATTCAACAATTATCAATAATATTTTATTGTATATTTTCAATAATTCAATATGGTAATTGTTTAACATCAACAATATTACATAGTAAACAGAGTAATTTTAATTTTCCTGATGAACCTCAACAACCATCATCGGATCCAAATATGCAACAACAACAACCTGCAACAGATGATATGTCATCTGATTGTAAGTTATATATAATTAAATTTCATTGCGTTTACGATTGATAAAATGTGGATTAATATATTTTTTATTATAGTATTGACAAGACAACTTGTTAATGGTACGGGTACGCCTGTTGTATTAACGCCAGCCAACCCACTTCTTACACCGGCTATTGTAACACCGCCAGTAACGACAACGGCACAAACTTGTGTATGTGCACCAACTGGATCGTGTAATTCAACAACAGGCGTTGGTTCTGTTGATGGTACAGGTTTAATTGATATTCGTATTATAACGACAAATGTAAGTTGGATGTAAGATTTTAGGTTTTTGATTGATTTTTTATTTCACACTTTTTACTTCATGTTTCACAGAGTCTTATATAACATTTATTTGAAATTTTAATTGGTATAAACTGTTTTTGGTTCTTTGGTTTTTCTTTGGGAGTTATGATGCAGTTTGAAGATGGATGGAATGTCCTTTTGTGATCATTCCTTAATTTTTTTTTTACCTAAACCTCTTGATTTAATAATAACAATCGCTTTTCTAGGATATACGTTAAAGAAAACAAACTTATCCGGCAGAGAACAGAAAACGTAAGATTAATGCAAGAAAATGATCGTCATTCATAAAACGACTAGTCCTTTGTCTGATGGAATCCAGTTTTTTGTGTGTGTGTGTGTGTGTAATGAAATGAAGATAAGAAAATGAGTATGATCGAGCGGCGAAAGTTACCCCGATTATTTGTGATCTATTCGAGAAGATTCAAACGTCCCATATACACAGCTCACAAATTCCATTGAATTACTACGAAACAAATTTGATGGTCGTCGTGTTATGATTCATTTATAACTTATTAAATATCATGTTAATGCGTACAAAAAATCGTGTGATTTACCACCAACTTTTTGTGACTTACCACAAACACCTTTTGATTTGACATATTTGAACTTTATTTTATATGGGATTATGTTAAAAAAAAAAAGAAGAGTTTGTCAAGCATGTTGTCAAGACTCTTTTAATCAGAAAATTATGTGGTATATTAATTTATTGATCCCCGCGCACTGTCCATTCCTTTACGTGAATTTTACCTTCCAGGACTTTTAATCAAGGGTTTGGTCCAGCAGAGGAGAGCAATACCTTTAATTTATTGATTTAAATTCGTTTCAATTCGTTTATAAATATAGAACAGTATATTTAAATCCATCGTAATCTCGTTTAGAATATAATAATAAAAATATTGATATTAAAATTAAACAAATTGGTTCAATTATTTGTCAATAATTTGTCAATAATTTGTTTGTTATTATCATAACCTTCAGAGAGTGAATAAATTAATTTTATATATTTAATTTCATTTCAACTACCTGGCGTAACTGATTGATGTTGTATATGTAATTTTACACACACAAAAAAATTACATTAATTCAATTCAATTATTTTTTTAAATATTATTATAATGAATAGAATAGAATAGAATAGAATAGCAAAAAAACGATTGGGTTATTCCTATATACAAATTAAATTAAAAAAATTATTTACCTTTTTTTCTTATATTATCACACAATTGCACAGCCATCAAGTCCACCGGCAACAACAACGGGTGTCCCGACACCAGGTACAGCCGGTTCAATATGTCAAACAAATTTAGTATCATGTTGTTCACCGGGACCATATCAATGTGGTGTACGTTATCCACCGATAACTGGTAGTCCAGCGGCCGGTGATGGTCAAGCACAATACGGTGAATTTCCATGGCAAGTTGCTCTATTGGGTCCCGGTGCCGTATACATTGGTTCCGGTGTATTATTGGATTCATTAAATGTATTAACAGTTGCCCATCGTGCTGCGAATTTTACGTAAAAAAATTTTATCTTTACACAATCTCCAATAATCACAATAATCACATTAAAAATAATGATTATGATTATTTGTAATTGATTATAGAACGGCACCGAATACATTAACAGCACGTTTTGGTGAATGGAATGCAGGTGCAACAAATGAACCAATACCAGCTATTGAATATACTGTTTCACGTATATTTTTACATCCATCGTATAGTCCAACGAATTTAAAAAATGATGTTGCTATTTTACGTTTATCACAGGCCGTACCATTGGGTAATTCACCGACAATAACAACTGGATGTTTACCGGCAACTGCCTATACAGGACAACGGTAAATAATACATTTTTTTTAGTATATTTTTAACAGAAAATAGAATTAATTCTTATACTACGTGATGAGGTTGAGGGATATGTTAAGAATATATATTTATTTAAAGGCCGCAAAGTAGTTAAATTATTTGATTGATCGCATTCAAATTATGACTTTGTTTAATTAAAAATTTAAAATCTGTTATATAAATCTTTTACGAATGTCCCCAACCTCCTTCGCTGCATAAATTCTGTTTAATCTTAAAAAAAAAAAACAAATAATCTTTTTTTTTTTCTATGTTTTCTTCAATTATATTATCTCTAGTTGTTGGATATCAGGTTGGGGACGTAATGATTTCAATACGGGAAGTTATCAATCGATACAGAAAAAAGTTGAAGTACCAATACAACCGGCTGCCACATGTCAATCACAATTGGCCGCCACCCGTTTAGGTGCACGTTTTGTATTCGATTCATCCAGTTTTATATGCGCTGGCGGTGAATTAGGACGTGATGCTTGTACTGTAAGTCTATATATAATGACACAGACACAAACTAAAACTGAATTAAGGCGTAATGCATTCATGATTGTATAAAAAAAAAAAAAAAACTTTTATAGGGCGATGGTGGATCACCATTAGTTTGTAATACAAATAATCGATGGTATGTTGCGGGTCTCGTTGCCTGGGGTATTGGTTGTGGTCAAGCCAATATACCCGGTGTTTATGTAAATGTACAAACATTTGTACCATGGATACAATCGACTATGGCCACACCATAAAAACAAACCAAGAAACACTCACTGTATATTAAAAAAAAAAAAAAAACCAAGCGTTTATTGATTGAGCATCGCAGCAGCAGATTAATAACTTAATAAAATATAGATTTTTAATTACACTTTTAACAAAAATAATATATTAATAAATATATAGTAAATTATATATCAAACTTTGTACATATTAATGGTAAAGGTTAAATGAGATTTTTTTTTTGATCAAAATCTGATAGAAATGCGAGCTCTTTTAATCAGAAAAGTTGACTCCCCTATAGAAATAATGGTAATGAGAAACTCTTATAGAATGAATTAAACTCTTATGGATTGAAATTTATTCGTCTATGGGGACTAATCTTATCTATATTAATTCTTTCTAAACCAAAACAATATTATGTTTAATAAGCATCATCATAAAAAAATTTAAATAGATGTTGGGTGTCTGGTTGGGGACGAAATGATTTTATCACTGGTACAATACAATCGATACAGAAAAAAGTTGAAGTACCCGTACAATCGGCAGCCACATGTCAATCACAATTGGCCGCCACCAGACTTGGTCCAACATTTCAATTTGATGCAACCAGTTTTATATGTGCCGGTGGTGAATTGGGACGAGATGCATGCACGGTCAGTATATATGGTTTTAATAACTCTTACTATCCATTAATCTATAAAACCAAAAACCATATATATTACAGGGTGATGGTGGAGCACCGCTTGTATGCAATTTAGGTAATCGTTGGTTTGTCACGGGTTTAGTTTCTTGGGGTATCGGTTGTGGTCAAGCAAATGTACCCGGTGTTTATGTAAATGTACAAGCATTTGTACCATGGATTCAACAAACATTAGTCGTACCATAAATAAACCAAAAAATAAATCAATCATGTTAATTTACATGACACGTCTATTAATAAATATTAATAAATAAATATTTTTTTTAATATAAAAATAAATAAACCATATATAAAATAATAAATTATCTTAAGAATAACTACGAACTACATTTTCATCGTAATCTTCAATATCTTCATCGTCATCATCATCATCATTGGAATCATCCGATCCATTTTCACCACCTGTCGATTGTGGTAATATTGATGTATCTGATGGTTTAACAATTTTAACACCTTTATCACCGATGGCCATACAATCAAAAGATCTATATATCGATGAATGAATGAATGAATGAATGAATTTCTTAAATATTACAAAATATGATAGAGAAAATTACCTGTTAAATATTTCGAAACCTTGAAAATAACCACCCATTTCCAGGCATACATGCATATTACGACCGGAAAAATATAAATCATAAAAACTGGCACACACTTGAATGAATGGAAAACGTGGCGGACGTACACAAATTGGCGGCGGATTACGTCCGGTTATTTTATTTTTATATAAAACAGCATCGTTAAATTTCATTTTAAATTCAAATGCAAATTCTTCGGGGATATATTTTAAATTCATGCAGCCCTTTGAACGAAATGCTGATATAAGCATACCCGTACAACAAGCACATAATCCTGATTTACATGTACACGGTGATCGACTGATTAACAATCCCAGTGGATTACTTGGTAAACCAATTTGTTTACCAAATGCTTGCCGTAATGTGGGTGATTCAATATGAATTTCTTCGAAAATCTCATCGTTTCGTTGACGTTGACGGTTGTCTTGTCAAGAAAATGAAAAAAGAAATTATTAGTATAGTAATGTGAGGATTATTTTTTTTTTGAAATTTAAAATACCTTCAGTTTCTGTTAAATTGACGGTCACCGCCGCATCAGAATTATTATTATTTAATTGATTATTTGATGAAAATGTGGTAATTTCAATGGATTCAATGGAAGTAATTTGAAAATCAATTGGTAATTCTGTATTATTTATTGTTGTCTGGGGGTCTGTAATGTGTCAGAATTATTGTCAATTTTTATATTTTTTTGTCTTAAATTTAATTATTGATGCGTTGATATTGAAATTGTATATTAAAAATTTGAGTTTTTCTGATCGAACTTTCAGGATAACCCTATCAGATCCTTTGATATTCTTAAAGAGGACTTCAATACCTTTCCAATGCACCGCTAAAATTAAATATTCATCAAGTGGTTTAGATTTTATGATGGTTTTATTAGACCTCCTTTCTTTTTTTACTGCCAATTATCATTTTTTTGATAAATATTTTTGGGAAAATCTCAATTTTTTAAAACTGAATTTTCTCGGAAAATTTCCATGAAACGGAAAATTTTTCCGGGGACGAAACCTCTTTAAAATTGTCCAAATTTTCTGAATATGCAATAAAATTATATGGTTTTCATACAAAAAAATTAAATTATGACCAATTTTAAAAAACCACCCTTTGAAAGAACGCGTTTTTCCGACAGAACTTTCAAGACATCCCTATCAGATCCTTCGATATCCTTAAAGACGACTTTAATACCTTTAAAATGAGTATCTAAACTTAAATATTCATAAAGTGGTTTAGATTTTATGATGGTTTTATTAGACCTCCTTCCTTTTTTTTACTAAAGGTTCTAATTTTTTTTTATACAATATTTTGGGGAAAATTCCAATTTTTTAAAACACCCCCCCTCAAATGAGATTCAATTAAAGCAATTAAAACAGATTGAAATTAATAAATTAATCTATACAATAAAAATTAAACTAAATGTTTTTTAATACTTCTGTTGTCTAAATCTGTTATTCTCGTTGTTGTCGTTGTTGTTGTTGATTGATGATTTTGAGATGAAATCAAATTAATAAAAATAATCAAATTAATAATAACTGATAATTGAAATAGATTAAACAATTTTTGGGTCATATTTAATTAAATTAATCACCACGGTAATGTTGTATATATATATATAGTTAATAAATTATAATAAATGTATGATTATATATCAATGTGAAATTCATCAAACAAACACGACAAACAAAAACAAAATTCAAATATGGGTTAATTTCTTTTTCACTTTTTTTTTTTTTTTTCACAAAATACACAATCACGAACGCGTAAATTAAATTTTATATGTCGTCGAAATATGCCGAGAATAATAATTATAATAATTAAAATACTTATAATTCACATTTTATTTTTTGAAATTGAAGCACACGAATTTTTAAGGTATAATATTCAATAATCAAAACTATATTTATTAGTATATAATAATAAAATAAATACTTTTTTAATTTAAAGAGAAATGAATATTATTTTTGTATAAATATACCACTTCTTCTTCTTCTTCTTCGTTTTCGAATGGTATATCGTCGTATATTGTATATTGTATCAATATGCAATTCATTTGTATGACGGAGCTTTTACCTTTTTTTATTTTTTAAATCATTTTAAATTCAATTCAATTATGTATATTATAAATATACTTTCACACACTTCTCTTCGAGATTGCGATTTACCATAAGTTGTTTATAGTTTATTTTTTTTTTTTTTTTTGTTAAACTGCAATGTAATGAATAAGAAATGGTAAATTTCATTATTATAAGTACGTGTATAGATAGAAGTACTTATAACCCCATCAACTTAACGTAAAAACTGTGCTATATATAGTCAAATAAAACACCGATATGGAATAGAAAACAATTTTTGCCATTTCAATTGAGGGTATTTGATCAAATAATAAAGTAATTGCCACTGGAATATGGCTTAGCGTTTTCAATATATTCAACAACATATAAGTAAAACTGAATGTATATATTCAATATCCCTTGAATTGGGTGGTTGGATCATTCAAATTATTGTTATTGTTTTTCACAATTTTCACAATCAAACCTCCATATATCTCTATATAAAAGTCAAATTAGTTGGACCAACAAATGAAATGAAATAACTCTGAAACTAAACTTATAAGTTACAGTAGTATGAACAGTGAAGTCATTAAGTGAAGTGATTAAAAGATATTAAATAAATTAATCAACACTTAAACACACCATATATCGATGACTTTTTTTTTTTTTTTTAAATATATTGTGACGGTGATGACGATAAAAAGATACTCGCCGCTTCTTAAGTGTATACATATATAAATATTATAATAACCGCATGGTATGGTTTTTTTTTTTTATTGTTATGTTTTGAATTTTTTAAAAAATATCAAAATTGAATGTTGTTACATTTAGGTGACGATATACGAACAGACTGTCGGATCGATATATCAATTGTTTTGTATTGAATTCACTCATCAGATCAAAACAGAATTAATATCGTTAATAGATTAAAGAGTGACTTCAAATGCATGAATTTAACGAACGTGTTTGAATCATACCAGAACAAAACTTGAACAAATTGAGTTCAACAAAATTTTCCTATACACATTTCTACAGCTCTGTCAGATGTTCGGGACATTTCCCGCTTATAATTGTTAATAGTAAACTTAATACTCGCTCAATTTTACATGTTTATTGGACACCTTGTATATATATTATATTAATATAAATAACTGAATGAATGAAAAGAAAGTAAAATTTAAAAAAAAAACCGTATGTTTTTTATAACAAAATTAATAAAACAAATAAACGTGTATTAAATAAATAAATAAATTGATATTGTTTTGTATTTATAGTAAGTATTTTTAGTAAACAATTTTTTTATGTTTGTTTTTTGTGTTTTTTATTGCTAATAAATGAAATGAAGTGTTTTTTTTTTGAATATTATTGTTAAATGAAGGGGGTTTGTATAATTAATAATAAATTGGCTTTTAAAAGACGGTTTAAATACACATTCGCATTTATGCTGATTAGCGGGAATTATCTCTTTATAAATTTTCCAAATAATGCAATTAAAGGAAAAATGTTTGCAAGAGAGATTCTTTGTTGAGGATTTTCTATATTACAAGAAAATGTGCCGATAAAGGAACAATATTCAAGAAACATTCTTAATGGATTTTTTGTCCATTCAAATAATTTCCATTAAATGGAAAAATGTTTCTTTCAACTGGATTTTCTTTTACAAGAAAATTTTCCGCTTAAAAGAATAAAATGTTCAAGAAACATTCTTAATGGATTTTCTGTCCATTAAAATAATTTCCACTGCGAAGGAAAACTGTTCATGAAAGATTCTTAATGTGAATTTTCTATCACGAAAATAAGCTCCATTATATATATACATATATATGGAAAAATGTTCACAAGAGATTTCACAATGCAGATTTTCTATTATCAAAAAATATTCTATTTTAATGGCATAATTTTCATGAGTGATTCTTAAAGAATTTACTATCATCAGAATAATTTCCTATCACCAGATAAGTGCTCAAAAACGAATTCTTAAAGGATTATTTCCATTATCAAAAACAATTCTATATTGAAGATAAAATTTTCATGTAGAGATTTTTTAATGAATTGTCATTCATCGAAAATAAAATCCATATATTGAAAGTGGAAACTGTTCAAATTGGATTTTCAAAAAAGGTATGTTTCTACATCAAAAGAAAAGAAAAGTATATATTAAAGTAAAAACGCGTTTGTTTCAAGAAATGTTCAAGAGAGATCCTTGGAGGATTTTCTATTACGAGAATAATTTTCATTAAAGGAAAAACGTTTAGGAGAGATTCTTGAAGCATTTTCTATCACCAGAATAATTTTCACTAAAGGAAAAATGTTCAGGAAAGTATCTTAATGGATTTTCCATCACGAGAAAATTTTCCACTAATGGAAAAATGTTCATGAGAGATTTTTAAAGGATTTTCTTTCACCAGAATAATTTCCATTAAAGGAAAAACGTTCAGGAGAGATTCTTAATGGATTTTTTATCAGCATAATAATTTCTACTAAAGGAATAAAAATGTTCAGGAAAGATTCTTGAAGGATTTCCTTTCACCGCAGAATTATTTCCATTAGAAGAAAAAGGAGAGGTTTTAAAGGATTTTAAATCAGCAGAATAATTTTCACTAAAGGAAAAATGTTCAAGAGAAATTCTTGAAGGATTTTCTTTCACCAGAATAATTTTCACTTAAGGAAAAATGTTCATGTCGGATCCTTAAAGGATTTTTTATCAGCATAATAATTCCTACTCCTAATAATTCCTAAGTAAGCCGGGCGGATCTAGGAGTGTAGGAAGACCGCGGGGTAGGTGGAAAGACGAAGTAGAAGTGGACCTTCGGGCCCTCGGCGTTTCCGGCTGGCGGACGTTGGCGGTAAATAGGTCCGGTTGAAGAAGGCTGTTAATGGACGCCAAAACCAATTGTAGGTTGTAGGCGCGCAGAAGTAAGAAGTAAGTAATAATTCCTACTAAAGGAAAAATGTTCAGGAGAGATTCTTGAAGGATTTTCTTTCACCGCCCTAATTTCCATTAAAGTAAAAACGTTCAGGAAAGGTTTTTGAAGAATTTTCTATCAGCATAATAATTTCTACTAAAGGAAAAATGTTCAGGAAAGATTCTTGAAGGATTTTCTTTCACTGCCATAATTTCCATTAAAGTAAAAACGTTCAGGAGAGTTTCTTAAAAGATTTTCTTTTACCAGAATAATTTCCACTAAAGGAAAAATGTTCAGGAAAGATTCTTGAAGGATTTTCTTTCACCACCATAATTTCCATTAAAGTAAAAACGTTCAGAAGAGATTCTTGACGGATTTTCTTTCACCAGAATAATTTCCATTACAGGAAAAATATTCACGAAAGTATCTTAATGTATTTTCTATCAAAAGAAAACTTTCCGCACTACTGGAAAAATGTTCATGAGGGATTCTTGAAGGAATTTCTATAAAATTAAACAGTATATTGTGAAGGAAATTAACGTTTATGAAATGCTTTTAATAGACTTTTCCATCATCCTCTTAAAAATAAATATAAATAAAAATATTCACTGAATGAAAAGCGTTCAAAGGGGAACCCTTAACGGATTTTCTATCGGGGATACTTGATAAGGATTAAGTATAATTTCTACTAAAGAGAAAGAGAGAGACTCTTATATAGAATGTTCTATCATATACCAGATAAAACTTTATTGGAGGAAAAATATTCAAAGGTGCAAGGTATTCAATATTTTCAGTATAACACCAACGAAAAAATCTACTGTATAGGAAAACTTTCAAAGTCATACTGTATCGAGGATTGTTCTTAAATAATAGAAAAGTAAAAGAAAAGCAAAAGTGTCTCCATATCAAAACGGATTACCTACAAAAATATTCTTTAATTGGATCACTTCGTCATCCAAAATCGCTAATCTTAATTATATTCGTAATACTGTAACTAGTAAGATATTCTATATAGAAATATTTTTTCTATATATATTTACAAAATTCAATACCGTCACTATGCTTTAAAAACACAAATATTATGTTCATGTTTTAAGATGATTATTTAAATAATAATAATAATAATAATCTTGTCTTGTACATCTGTTCAATTTTCGTATTTTAAACAAATAAATAATGTCAATAAAAGGGAATCATTTTTAATTAACTATATTAAAAATAACAAATTTATTTTTTACATGTACGGGGCATTTAAACATTTATTATAATTTAATTTAATTTATCGCAATTATTTTAGCAATATCTCTTCATGCGTACATATGCTAAAGAATAATTTTAAAATAACAATTTCATATAATTATTATTATTATTTTTTTAAACGCAAATATTATTTAATAATAATATTAATTATATATTTAATATATAAAAATATTTTTAGCTATTTCAATTTTATTTTATTTTTGTTTCACTATATATATAAAACAGAATATATAAATGAATAAATGAAATTTATACAAAAATTATATTATTTACGCAAAATAGTAGAATAATAATTTTCAAGATGTTAAGAACAATAATACAGAATAGGAAAACATCATTAAATGATGATCATCAACAACGAAGGTATTCGACGACGACGACGACAGTTGTTAGTGCTGATATTTATTTAAGAAAATCATGTGAGTTAATAAATTTGTTTTTTTTTTGTTATTGTTTTCATTTGTTTTTTTTTTTAATTTTTGTTGTTTTGAAATAATTAATTTCTATGGTGTTTTTTAAACAATTTACAAATGTATTTTTGCTTTCATAATTCGATTTATTATATATCGGGAGTTTAAATAAATTAGAGATGTTCGTTCGTTTTTAACTATAAATCAGAACAATTAATGATTTTTGTATATACGCAAAAAATATTGAAAAGGTTTTCCTTAAACGAACTCAATCAGAATAGAGAATTTTCCGCAAGAATGACGCGATTTTTATTGTATTTGATATGAAAAATTATATCAAATCACCATCTGAGTTCGATTTCGTGAAAGTTTATTGAACAATCTTTTTTGAAAATGTTACACTGTCTTTGTAATTGCATTCTAAATGATATTTGTAAAATATTGGATCGGGTTTCTTTGGACAGATTTGTTCAGAATTGAGAGTTTTCTGCAAGAATTTCCAGATTTTTAAAGTTATTTTTATATATATAGAAAATTTTATCAAATCAATTACTGCGTTCGATGTCTTGCGTTAATTCGTTAATCAATCGATTTGAGAATCTTCGTCGGTATTAAAATACATTTAAAATGATCTTTGCAAAATATTTTAGATAGAGTTTCTTTGAACGAACTTGGTCAGAATTGAGAATTTTCCGCAAGAATTTCCCAATTTTTAATGTATTTTGAAAAATCTACTTCTGAAATCAACTTCTGCGTTCTACGTCTTGGGTTAATTCGTTAATCATTCGGTTTGAGAATCTTCGATGGTATTTAAAATGCATTCTGATATAGATCTCTGAATACTATATATACAGGGTAGATTTGCCTTTAACTAACTCTATATTTATAGATAAGAATTAAGGATTTTCCTGATTTTTTATGTATTTTTTAATGGAAAATTAAACCGATCAGAGTTCACGCGCTATGAATCAATAATATATTAGTCTATTCAACAATGGATGTGTTAACCCATCATAAATAGAATTTATAATATTTTCAATCAACTATACATACATTTCTATCTACGTATATGGTTCTTCTTATCTCTATAGTCCATATATACGTAAATATATTGTACGATACTTGCACAAATTTTCTTAGAACAAAACAAGAAAAACAAAACAATTGATTTTTTTTTCTTAAATATGAATCATTTTTAAAGACTCCATACAATAATAAATAAACAATTTGCGTAAAAGAAATAAGCTTTTACAATAATAATAATAATAACAATATTTTATATAATTATCATAATCAAATTATGTGCATATATGAATGTTTGGAAAACAAACAAACAAAATTATCTCTAAAGCATTGTATTATTTGCGAAACCACACACTGCCGCGCGTATTATAAAGAGTTCAAAAATCATATATTTATAATAATATAATATAATATATTAATGAAAAACAAAACATTGTTGATTCCAAATATTAATTAAAATTCTTTTTTATTGAAGTTTAGAATTGAAATCATGTGATTAAATGAAATTAAATTAAATTAAATTAAATAAATATATATATTGATTAAAAATATATTTTTCTTTTGTATCTTCGCAATCATCATCATCACATGCTAAAATATAATAATTATATATTTATGATGCGTATATAAGAGATTGAAAATATCGTTGTTTTTTGTCTATATATCAAAACAAAAAAACAAAATTTACCCTTGAATTATTTTCGTCTTTGTATTTTGTTACTAAAAAAATTTTTGAATACGATTGCTTAAAAATTCGGTAATCAATTGCGTTTTAAAATCTTACATGATATTTAAAATAAATTCTTAAGGGTCTCTGAAGGATATTGGACGGGGTTGCCTTAGAAAAACTTGATTGAAAATGCGAATTTTCAAAGGATTTCATGATTTTTAATGCATTTTTTATATGGAAAATGTTGCCAAATTAAATTCTGAGCTACGATATCTTGAAATTTCGTTAACCAATCATTATAGGAAAATTTTACACGATCTTTATAATGCATTCAAAATGATCTCTGTAAATTATTAGAATATGTTTCCTTGGACGAACTTGTTCAGAATTAAGAATTTTCCAAGATTTTCATCATTTTTAATGTGTTTTATATGGAAAATGTTACCAAATCCATTTCTGAGTGCGATATCTTGAAATTTCGCTAACCAATCGATTGGAAATCTTTACACACGATCTTTATAATGCATTATAAATGATCTGTGTTAAATATTGTATGGGGTTTCCTTGGACGGATTTGATTAGAATTGAGAATTTTCCAAGGATTTAACAATTATTAATGAATTTTGTATAAAAAATTTTACCTTGTTATTTTATAAGTCCAATGTTTTAATAAAAATTCGTTTATTAATCGTTTTGAAAATATATAACACGGTATTTAAAATTATATAGTATTAAATGATATTAGATGAAGTTTGTTTATATGGAAGGACTCAATCAGAATTGAGAATTTGTCCAAGGATTTCACGATTTTTAATATCTGGTTATATGGAAAATGTTTACGAAAATGAATTTCTGCGATTGATTTCTTTAAAATTCTTTCTCGGAATCGTTTGGAAAATTATACACGCACAGTATATTTATAATACATTGATCTCTGTTAAATATTATAGATTGGATTCCAGTTCCTTTGAACAGAAAAAAATCTCCCACAATTTCTTTTCAAAATATAAAACTTCCGTTTTGATTATAGTCTATTTTTAGCAGTTACAGAATGAAATACAAACAACAACAACCAAAACAAAAAAACTCACATCTATATATATAAAAATGTATAATCACATTGAACTGCATTTTTAATTAATTAAACAAACACACAAAAAAAAAAATGAATCTTCTTATCGGGGTCTCTTCGCATTATTAATCTTCGCACCACATTAATTAAATTATAATATGTGTTTAACAAATGAATAAACAATCTTTATATAGACAACAACAAAATAAATAATTACATGCATTATCCCAGCCCATCAAATCATGTATTCTTATTTATTTATTTATATTCTCTCCGCGTGTTATTCTATATCTATATAATAATGTAATGTTATCTATCGTTTTTTTTTTGTTTTATATTAAATATTTATTTATTTATATATTTTCTTATAAGAATTTTTCCATAATGTGAATTAAATTAAATTATAATTAAATCTGTGCCTCAGTTTAATAAATCAATTCGTTCAGAAGTTTTATATAGAGCAATTGATATTCGCTGCTTATAGAGTAGAAAAAAAAAATTATAAGTTTAACGCAATATTTTAAATTATAAATCACGGTTTTTTTGGTTTTTAATTAACTTTAACCTAATAACCTAATTTTAATTGTAATTTTAATGTATGATAATTGTGTTTGTGTTTCATTTTTAAATATAAAATAATAAAATTAATTAAATGCGATAGTTTTAAATTTTTAAGTTTTAGAGAAATGTTTAAGAAAAATATTAAAAATTCGGAAAGTGAGTATATAGAAATTTGAGGATGTTACCAAAAAGAACATAGATTTAAGAATGTTTTTATAAAGATTTGAGTTTATAGTGTTAGAAGCAATTAGTGAGTCCTAAACTAATTATTAAACTCAAATTTCTATCTGGAAACTCCACAAAATGTCTCTCAAAATATATCAAGCAATTTTCACTATAATTATAGTTTTTTGTCAGCGAATCGACAAATCAAAAATATTAATCTTCAACTTCATTTTTCTTTTAATTTTTCCATATAGCAATTCCAATTTTGTTTCAAGAAGAACAACGATCAATAAAATATGGATCAACATTAACGGTAAACAAAAATAAAACCTAAAAATTCTTTATTTAAAGAAATTGGGAAATTTTGTAATTGGGAATTTTATTAATTTTTATATTCAAATTGATTTAAATTTCCATTGTTTATTTTTAATTTAGTATAGAAAATAACTGAAGGAAATAATGCTAAAGTTAATCCTAATAATAATAATAATAATCCTGATCCAATATTACGAAATAATTGTATTTATCCAAAAGCTGTGATATTTGTATTATGTTCAAAATTTTTTGAATCATTTTCTGCAAATGGTGTACGAAGTAAATATTTTATATAATTAAAATAAATTTGGAAACTTATTATAACACAAAATATACTTATTTTGTAATTATAGCAATTTTAGCTTTATACCTTAGGGATTCATTACATTTTACAGAAGAAACGGCCACATCCATTTTACATGTATTTAATTTTTTCGGACAATTTTGTCCGATATTGGGTGCGGTATTGGCCGACAGTTATATTGGTAATGTTAAAACAATATTATGTTTTTTCATTTTATATGCAATCGGATGGATTGGTATGATTACAATGACATATCCACAGGATTTATTACCAATTGTGTAGGTATTTCATGAGATTTGTTTGTATATGATGCGGACGCAACGACAAAATTATATTGGTAGAAATTATTATTATATAGCAATGATTTTTATATTTTTTTTTTTTTTAGAATTTTAGTATTCATTTCATTAACATTTATATCGATTGGTAATGGAAGTATACGAGCATGTATAACATCATTGGGTGCAACACAATTTAAATTACCCGAACAAAATGAAATGTTAGATCGTTATTTTTCACATTATTATTTTGTATATACAATGGGAATTTTATTAAGTAAAATTGTACCGCCAAGTGTACGAGCGAAAACACATTGTTTTGGTCAATCGGATTGTTATTTAGCTGTTTTTGGTGTACTTGGTACAATGTTTTTGGCATCATGGGGTATGTTAAAATAATTATTTTTTATTATATCTATTATATAAATGATCTGTGTTAAATATTGTATGGGGTTTCCTTGGACGAATTTGATTAGAATTGAGAATTTTCCAAGATTTTCATCATTTTTAGTGTGTTTTATATGGAAAATGTTACCAAATCCATTTCTGAGTGCGATATCTTGAAATTTCGCTAACCAATCGATTGGAAATCTTTACACCATCTTTATAATGCATTATAAATGATCTATGTGAAATATTGTACGGGGTTTCCTTGGACGAACTTGTTCAGAATTGAGAATTTTCCAAGATTTTCATCATTCTAAGTGTGTTTTATATGGAAAATGTTACCGCGAATCCATTTCTGAGTGCGTTATCTTGAAATTTCGCTAACAAATCGATTGGAAATCGTTACATGATCTTTATAATGCATTATAAATGATCTATGTGAAATATTTGATGGGGTTTCCTTGGACGGATTTGATTAGAATTGAGAATTTTCCAAGATTTTCATAATTTTTAGTGTGTTTTATATGGAAAATGTTACCGCAAATCAATTTCTGAGTTCAATGTCTTAACCAATCGATTGGAAATCTTGACACAATCTTTATAATGTATGATAAATGATCTGTGTTAAATATTGTATGGGGTTTCCTTGGACGAACTTGTTCAGAATTGAGAATTTTTCAAGATTTTCATCATTTTTAGTGTGTTTTATATGGAAAATGTTACCGCAAATCAATTTCTGAGTGCGATATCTTGAATATTCGTAGACTAATCGTTATGAAAACTTCACAGGATCTTTATAATGCATTATAACTGATCTGTGTTAAATATTGTATGGGGTTTCCTTGGACGGAATTGTTCGGAATTGAGAATTTTCCAAGATTTTCATCATTTTTAGTGTGTTTTATAAGGAAAATGTTTCCGCAAATCCATTTCTGAGTGCGATATCTTGAAATTTTGCTAACCAATCGATTGGAAATCTTTACACGATTTTTATAATGCATTATAAATGATCTGTGTTAAATATTGTATGGGGTTTCCTTGGACGGATTTGATTAGAATTGAGAATTTTCCAAGATTTTCATCATTTTTAGTGTGTTTTATATGGAAAATGTTTCCGCAAATTCATTTCTGAGTGCGATATCTTGAAATTTCGCTAACCAATCGATTGGAAATCGTTACATGATCTTTATAATGCATTATAAATGATCTATGTGAAATATTTGATGGGGTTTCCTTGGACGGATTTGATTAGAATTGAGAATTTTCCAAGATTTTCATCATTTTTAGTGTGTTTTATATGGAAAATGTTTCCGCAAATCCATTTCTGAGTGCGATATCTTGAAATTTCGCTAACCAATCGATTGGAAATCGTTACATGATCTTTATAATGCATTATAAATGATCTGTGTTAATTATTTTATGAGGTTTCCTTGGACGGACTTGTTCAGAATTGAAAATTTTCCAAGATTTTCATCATTTTTAGTGTGTTTTATATGAAAAATGTTTCCGCAAATCCATTTCTGAGTGCGATATCTTGAAAATTCGTTTGGAAATCTTTACACGATCTTTATAATGCATTGAAAATGATCTGTGTTAAATATTGTATGGGGTTTCCTTGGACGGATTTGATTAGAATTGAGAATTTTCCAAGATTTTCATCATTTTTAGTGTGTTTTATATGGAAAATGTTACCAAATCCATTTCTGAGTGCGATATCTTGAAATTTCGCTAACCAATCGATTGGAAATCTTTACATGATCTTTATAATGCATTATAAATGATCTGTGTTAAATATTGTATGGGGTTTCCTTGGACGGATTTGATTAGAATTGAGAATTTTCCAAGATTTTCATCATTTTTAGTGTGTTTTATATGGAAAATGTTACCAAATCCATTTCTGAGTGCGATATCTTGAAATTTCGCTAACCAATCGATTGGAAATCTTTACACGATCTTTATAATGCATTATAAATGATCTGTGTTAAATATTGTATGGGGTTTCCTTGAACGGACTTGTTCAGAATTGAGAATTTTCCAAGATTTTCATCATTTTTAGTGTTTTTTATATGGAAAATGTTACCAAATCCATTTCTGAGTGCGATATTTTGATATTTCGCTAACCAATCGATTGGAAATCTTTACACGATCTATATAATGCTTTATAAATGATCTGTGTTAAATATTGTATGGGGTTTCCTTGGACGGACTTGTTCAGAATTGAAAATTCTCCATAGTTTTCAAGATTTTTAATGTATTTTATATGAAAAATTTGTTTCAAAATCAACTAAAATCAATCAATTCATAGACAAGGGAAACGATAAAACAATGAATAATAATTTAGTGATGTAAAACTTAACAATTTAATTTACATTTATATGGTTTTTCTTTAGTTGTATTTCTATCTGGCATTAAAATTTATAAAAAAGAATATGAAACATCTTCTGCGGATGGTAATATTTTATTTCAAGTAATAAAATGTATTTGGTGTGCTATAAAAAGAAAATTTAAACGTACCAACGGATCAAATGAAAATGTTAAATGGATAACATATGCAATTGGTAATGATGAACCATTTACCGAATCATTTGTTAATGATGTTTCAGCATTTTTAAAGGTATATATATATATATATATATATATTCAATTTATTTTTAACCCCTTTAAACCATTTTGAATTATTATATATAGGTACTTAAATTATTTATACCATTACCAATTTATTGGTCATTATTGGCTCAACAAGATTCAAGTTGGACATATCAAGCAACACAATTGAATACAAATATATTTGGTTTACGTATTGAAGCCGATCAGGTAAATAAATAAAATTTAATATTAAATTAACAACTTTATTATTATATAATCTATATATATATATTGTATCTAGGCAAAAGCAATTGGACCAATATTATTATTAATATTAATACCATTATGGAATCAATGTTTTGTACCATGTTTAAAATATTTTCATATAAATTTATCACCATTAAAAAGTGTAGCCATCGGTTGTTTATGTGCAATATTTTCATTTATTTGTGCTGGAATATTACAATTATCAATTGAAAATAATCATCTTTTATATAATAATAATAATAATATTAATAGTAGTATATCAATTTTATGGCAAATACCACAATTTTTTCTATTAATGATGGGTGAAATTTTATTATCAATACCTGGTTTACATTTTTGTTTTACCCAAGCACCAGCATCAATGAAATCTGTATTGACCGCGGCATGGTTTATAAATAATGCAATTGGTAATTTAATTGTTGTAATATTAACAGAAATTCAACCAATTAAACAACAAAGTTATGAATTTTTTATGTATTCCGGTTTAATGTTAATTGGAATGATAATATTTTGTTATTTGGCTATGAACAGTGAATTTACTGATCAATCACTGATAATAATCGATCAACAACAAGATAATGATAATAATAATATTAATAATGATAATAATAATAGTGAAAAAATACAAAATTTTAATGACACATCAATAATTAATGTAACAAATTTTTCTAACGATGATAAGTTATAGATAATAATAAAAGTAAAACACAACGAATTGATCTATGATTGATTTATGATTATAGATTTTATTTAGAAATACTAAAACATTTTCTAATATGTATTTAAGATAAATGTTTAAGTATAAGTGATATATTTTATTTTATTTTATTTTTTATGAATGTTTATGATTTTATTTAATAAATTTTAGTAATAATAATAATAATTATTATTTGGTTTTCATTAACTTAATCGCAAACACTCCTGAAACAGAATTAAATTAGGTATGGACAGTGGAGAGGAAGATGGCGATGTTTAATCCACTCAAGATTCAAAATTTCAAGTGAATCGCGGTTAGAAACAAAACAAGACATTTCTAATAGGATCATTAACGAAAACTTTCACATGAGTTTTAGCTATAAAATCCCAAGAAATGTGCAGAGATTTAATTTCCCAAAACTAAACTAACAATTCAAATACTGCGTTTAAAACAAGCACAAATTTTTCTCATCATTTATCTATCAAATCTTAACTTAACGATTAACTTTACAAATCTTTGACAAATCTAACTATCAATTACTTTACAAAGGACGAATGTTAGTTAAATAAAAAAAATTATATAAATATATATATAAAATAACATTTTTTATTTCAATACACTTTTCTTATTATCTAAATTCTTTTCATAACAGTCTTTTTTTTGTTTTCTTTAGTTTTGTTGTTTAATTTTTTTGTGCAATTTTTGCACCCTCTTGTGTTATTGTATTATCTTCGTAAACTTCCAGGACATCAGCTAAATGTTCATTATCACGGGGTTTCTTAAATTGTCGCTTTTTCTGTAATGGTTTTTTACGTTTTTGCATTGCCGATTTCTTTAATCCATGATCTTGCATCGAACGTATTCCTTGTTTTTCTAAATATTCATCAATTTTAGCATCATCCATTGCGTCAACGGTTACCGAACGCCATAATTTCTGAAAATCTTCATCAACCTAAAACAATAAGGATTTATTATTATTATTATTATTATTATTATTAATTCAAAACAATTCAAAACATAAAACCATTTTTAACTTACAGTTAAATTTGCTGTCCGATCATTATAAAATAATATTTTCTTTTTATCAATTGGTCGTGTTACATAGACAATTTCATTTGCCCGATTTTTTAATGCTTTTTCACAATGTGGTAATGATTCTTGAACTTCTTCCAGCAGGACACCACCCAAACCTTTTAAATCCTGTTGTTTTAACAGTCGCAATAAACTTTTACCATCTTTTATTTTATAAACTGGTTTATAGACAAATCGTGGTCCATCGAATACATCAATTTTTGGATTATTTGTTAGGGCTTCGGTGTGTAACCACTGAAAAAATTTAATCAATTATTTAATCAATTACTAAAGGTTCCATACTATCCTTTATATTTGTACATACATTTTTTACATTATTACCAATATCCAATTGATTTGTTTCATCTAATATTTCATCAATTGTCAATGGATGATCATCACCATCTTGATGTCTTTTACGCATATGTTTTACAATTTTTGCCAATACACCAAAACGATATTGTGAACTTCCTGACATTGTTTTATAACTATAAAAATTAAAAATATTATTATTAATAATAATAATCACAATAATAAAATGATAAATATAAATGTAAAATATTCAATTAGTATCTAGAAAATGTCTCTAGTTTTCCAGTTTTTAATACCATTATTGTATTAAAAAACTACTTACTTTGTATCCGTTTTTGGTGCTGAACTTTGTGGTCTTGGTTTTGGTTTTGCCGGTTCTTTAAATACATTATCAGGACGATTTTTTTTCTCAATTCTAATGAAAATATACACGAATTTTTTGTATTTTATTAATTTTCTTTATTATTAAATATCAAAAGCTGTTCTATTATTTATTATTTAGTTAGTCACTACACCAAAAAAAAAAAAAAAAACATACACAAATCATAATGCAAAAAACAACAAAATGATATGGTTTTTTTTATTTTTCTTGGTTTGGTTTGGTTTGTTAAATGATAATTTCCCAATTTGTTTTTACTTTGTTTCTTTGTTCGTTTATGAAAATATTGAAATTTGTTATTATTATTCAATATTCTTCCTTTTTATGCATTTCCATTGATTAGTTTTGTAACAATCACAAATTTTCCGAACAAAATCAATCTAAATATTCGCATCAAATCGAGAGTATACAGGATTTAAGGTATACAATCCTTATTCCTATCTATTGATGGATGAATCAGGTGGGTTACACTTACACAAAAGATATTTTTTCGTATGGTTGGTAATACACAAAAAAAAACCACATTATGAACCCACCACCAACAACATAATGGCACTAGTTGTCGGACACTAAAACGAATCGTTTGGGTGTAAATCGTGTATTTGTTTTTTACAACCAAAACAATGAAAAATGTTTGATCAAATTTGGAAAAAGGGGGTTAAAACTCCAAGATAAATAATTCAACAGGTAGGCAAAAAATAAAAAAAAACAAAAACAAAAAATTACCATTGCGGGAAAAAACAAAATGGCCGAATATTAACAAGCAATTTCTATATAATCTATTATTATTATTAAAAAAACAAGCAAGCAATTTAATCCAAAGAAAAAAAAATAATTGTACTCACGTTGGGGTAGCCATAGCCTTACGCTTAAAGGCTTCCCGTTCCCGAAGCAATGCTGGATCCATGATTATAGGTTGAGATTCCTTTATTGCTGTGTGTATGTGCGTGTGTTTGTTTTATATTGAATTTTTCTACGTTATTACTTTGCAATCCTCCTATCAAACGACCAAATTTATTGGTTTTTTCACCAAATTATTTATTCAATTAATTTTAATTACGTTTATTTTTACACTTTTTTTAATAAAATAATTATTTAATTATTTTTATTCTTTAAATAATAATATTTTTACGAGCAAAAAACAGCATCAACCAACAAATAAAATAATAAAAATGGCTTCTTTTTTTTATTCAGCATCATCATCATTTTTTATTTTTGACAAATCGATAAAATGGTTGCGTAAAAATTTATAAAATGAACCAAAATAAATTTACGTATTAGAATTTGAAGTGTTTTTTTATGCCATGGTAGCACAAATGAATTTTATCGATAACGAAATAAACATCAAAATTGACAAATCACAAAAAAAACAACATAAATTTTTTTTATTCGTCATTTTTTTTGTGTTGGAAAATATTTATATAAAAAAAAAAAAAGAAAAAAAGAATTAATTATTTATTTTTTATAAGATTTTATTTAATTTTTGTATTCTTTTTTTTTTTTTTTAATTTTTTAATTAACCATATATTTTTTAATGTTTTTTGTCTTTTTGTTTTTATTATCAACATTGAATTGAATTGAATTGGAAGTTCAAATTGCGATTTGCCGTCTGGTTGTGTTGTTTCGTTCCCCGACACTTTTAGAGAGGTAGGAAAATATCATTTTTTGGTTTATCATTGCGTGGCATATACAATATTTAAAAAAAAAGAAAAGAAATGTATTTAATTAATTAATTAATTAAATAGTTTTTTCTATTAATTAATTTGTGATTAATATTAATTAAAATTCATTTATGATGATGTAATAATAATAAGCGTTTTTCTTGGTTTATTGTTTCAGTAATTCCCAAAAAAATATTAATATCAGCAAATGACAACACCTGCTGTGTTTACAATTACATATACATATTATTAACAAAGTAAAAAAAAAAAAAAAGACACCTGTATTTAAAAAATTTAATGTATTGTCTTATGAAGAAACGTACGTTGTGTGATCCGACCAAATAGATAAAAAAAAAAAAACAAAAAACCTACAATAGATAAAATCAATTGATCAACTAACCAAAAAAAAATATACAACAATTTCTGTTATGTCATCATCAGCAATTTATGTATTGGATGTTAAGGGAAAGGTGTTAATATCACGTAATTATCGGGGTGACATTGATCTATCGGTAATTGATAAATTTATGCCATTGCTAATGGAAAAAGAGGAGGAGGGTTTGGTAACCCCGATATTACAAACACCCGAATGTACATTTGCCTATATCAAAACGAATAATTTGTATATTGTTTCGATAACAAAGAAAAATGCAAATATTGCATTGATATTCGTATTTTTGCATAAAATTGTTCAAGTATTTATTGAGTATTTTAAGGAATTGGAAGAAGAAAGTATACGTGATAATTTTGTGGTTAGCTATGAATTGCTCGATGAATTAATTGATTTTGGTTATCCACAGACAACCGATAGTAAAATATTACAAGAGTATATAACACAAGAGGGACATAAATTGGAAATTCAACCGAGAATTCCGATGGCCGTTACAAATGCCGTATCATGGCGTTCCGAAGGTATAAAATATCGTAAAAATGAAGTATTTTTGGATGTTATCGAAAGTGTTAATTTGTTGGCCAATGCAAATGGTAATGTTTTACGTAGTGAAATTGTTGGTGCTATAAAAATGCGTGTTTATCTGTCGGGTATGCCCGAATTACGATTGGGTCTTAACGATAAGGTGCTGTTTGAGAGTACCGGCCGCGGTAAATCGAAATCCGTCGAATTAGAAGATGTTAAATTTCATCAATGTGTACGTTTATCCAGATTTGAAAATGATCGTACAATTTCATTTATACCACCCGATGGTGAATTTGAATTGATGTCATACCGTTTGAATACCCACGTAAAACCATTAATTTGGATTGAATCGGTTATCGAGCGGCATGCTCACAGTCGTGTTGAATACATGATTAAAGCTAAATCACAATTTAAACGACGGTCAACAGCGAATAATGTAGAAATTATTATACCTGTACCGGGTGATGCTGATTCACCGAAATTTAAAACAACCATTGGCAGTGTACGTTATGCACCCGAACAAAATGCCATCACATGGACAATCAAATCGTTTCCGGGCGGTAAAGAATATTTAATGCGTGCCCATTTTGGTTTGCCCAGTGTCGAATGTGAGGACAGTGAAGGTAAACCACCGATTCAAGTTAAATTTGAAATACCATATTTTACAACGAGTGGCATTCAGGTGATTATTAAAATTCTACTCAATTTCTCTATAAACTATTAATTATTATCATTTTTTTTTTTTGTTGTATCCTCACCTCCACAGGTAAGATATTTGAAAATCATTGAAAAAAGTGGTTATCAAGCATTACCATGGGTTCGTTATATTACACAAAATGGTGATTATCAATTGAGAACAAATTAACAGCATCACCCACACACACACACACTGGGGGGAATTTAATATTAAAAAACAAAAAAAAAACCATCTGCTGCCTATTTTACTATATTAGTTATTTATTTATGAGAACAAATTTTGGAACCCGGAAAGGAAGAAACGAAGATGATGAAGAAACAATACAAATTGAACGGATTTTATAAACAAAACAAAACCTATAACATCCCCCAAGTTCCCTCAAACTATTAATTCCATAAAAATTATTATATATATATCATTATACTATATTTTTTTTTTTAATTAATTAATTAATTTGTGTATAGATTTTATTGCAAAAATTATCGTATTATTATTATTATTATATAAATATTATTAAAGTATTAAATATTTTTATGTTTCACTATAAAAAAAAATGAGTCTTTCATGGGATTTTTTTTTTATTTGTTTTGTATAAAAAAAAACAACCTACAATTGGAATTTGGAGGAGGCAAACAAACAAACAAACAAACACAGAAAAGAAAAACAAAATTAAAATATAGTTATATAAATTATAATACAAAATAAATAAATTAACTTAAACACAAAAAAAAAACTAACCATAAATATTATAAATATAATTTTTAACTTATATATTAATTATTTATTTATTAGTTTTAAAAACAAAATACTACTGATCGAGAACGTTGTAAAAATGTCTCTCTAGTTCTCGATTGTGATTGTGTCTTGTCTCATAAACATACATAATATATGTCTTTTTATTTATATAAAAAATTATGTGTTGGTAATTCCGGATGGCCACATGCTCCATAATGTTGTAATTTAACCGTTTGTGATGATCGACAATGTTCAATTTTTAGAAAACATTCATTTGAATAGGTTTTACCGTCATTACCACAAATCGGTTCATATTCATTTGGGCACATACGAGCACAACCTTTAAATGTAAATGCAGCCAGACAACGTTTCATTGGCACCACAAACATATGCTTACCACAATTCTCTTTACGCATATAACATTCTGAACGATAAAATTTATTATCCGATCCACATATCAATTGGACAGAATCCTTTTGTACTGCTGCTGTTGCTGTTGATTTTGTTGTTTTACGACTACGGCCGTTGTTAGCAGTCATAGTATCGCTCCCACCATCGATTTCTTCACAATTTGCATTACAATGTGAGGTTGTTGCACAATTTTGTAATGACACCGGGACAACTCGAGTACCACAAGTTTTTTCTTTTAATTCACATAATGTATGGTAAGCATTACCATCCGAACCACATACCGGTCCAAATTGACGATCTTCATCGGTACATTCCTCTGTACATTCAAATATATTCGATTTTAATTTTGTACATTGTCCAACATGAGCTAAATTTACACCACGTCTATGGATAAATTTCAAAAAATTATGAATAGAACAATTCTGTTTTAGCATCAGGAATATTCTCGATTGATTCAGAGGATACAAAACAATACATTTTAACGAATCGAGCTCTTGACAGACAAACAAACTCTTCACACATAGGGAATACAAACAAAAATTCATTAAAATACTTACAAACAAGTAGCTTGTGCCAAATCACATTCATTTTTATATGTTTTTGAATCGGTCCCACAAAGATAATCTTTTGGTGATTTTAAAACTAATCCACCACCAGCACCACCACTATATTTTTCTTTACACGTTGCCAATGATTTACATCGATTTAAACGAGCACGACATCTTTCCATTGATACATTTTCAATTGGTTTTCGTTGAGTTCTGAATTATTTATTAAAATTTATTAACTCATGAACAATTACATATAAATAAACCAATTAAATTAAACCAATTACGAATAATAGTACATACCCACAATTTAACATTTTCAATTCACATAATGAACTGTAAATATTTCCATCACTACCGCATACCAATTGTTGTGTTGCCGTTGAACAATCCGTTGGACAATCTTCAATGATAAAATTTCCACCGGCCGTTCCAGTACGTTCTTGTGCCATACAATATGAAATGGGTACTTCAAATACATGTTTACCACAATTGGACGAACGCATTTTACATGCACTGGCATATAGACGTCCGTCAGAACCACAGGTGGGACGAGCCACTCGCCAACATGATTCGCGACACATTCGTGTACTTTGACAATGTTTACGATTTGTACGAACCTATGAAAAAAACGAGATAAATATTATTTTATATCACTCTGTGGAGGAGTTTTAATTCAATTTCTTTATACCCTAAAATATACTTACAACACCTTGACCGCACGTTGCCAATTTCATTTCACACGTTGAATTGTAAACATTACCATCGGATGCACAAACTGGACCATCTTTTGGTGCACTAAAACAATCAACAGGACATGATTCACGAATAGCACTTGTATTACTACATTGTCCAACATGAGCCAATGTTACCGCATACGTTCCAACACGACAAGCTTGTACACGCATCATACATCTTTATATTAAAATTAAATTATATATTTATTAAGTTTATATAAAAAAAAAGGACATAATTTTATTTTAAATTATAACAAACCTATTTAAATATGTACGACCATCCGTACCACAAACGGGATCTTTTTCATTTGGACAACGATGACGACACATTGAACCTTTTGATCGTTCACATCCACTGGGATCTTCTTTGACCGATACAATGCCGTTACGCGATGAACATGTTTTTTTTTTCATTTCACATAGATTTGCATAAATTAAATCATCCGTACCGCATACCGGCTCCTGTTGTAATTGTTGCGGTAAATTTGGTTGTTGTTGGGGACATGATCGTGGACAATTCGATGATATTGCTTTATTTTGACGATTGCCGGTGGTCACCACTGCCGCTGCAGCCGTCAATTGATGAACATTATTATTATTATCGGAATGTATTAATAAACTATCGGATTTTGATAATAATTCTGAAATTGGAAAAATAAACAGGAAATTGTTTGATTTATTTTAATTCTTTTGTTATAAATGATTAAGTGACACAATCTGTATGATAGTCTCAACACAAATCAGAAAAAGGTTAATAAGATAACATTTTAACTGATGGTTATTTGATACCGGGAACTATCTGGGAATGTTTCACTGTTGTATGGGCGATATTATTTAGAATTGAATTCGATTTGTTCACATTCTGTCACCAATATAACGAGAACATTTAACTTTAAAAGAAAACTATCACAATGGAGTTTTTCAAGTGGAGATGTGAAAGGATAAAAGTGAAATTTAGATTATGAACTCCTTGTATGTTAAGTTTAAGGCTATGATTGTACCTTGAAAACATAAATCAGAAGGTTGGTTAATCAGAAATTCTTTAAAATGGACAGAAATTAAACTGTGAAAAGGACTTTTGTTTTCTCTATTTCATTAAATTTTCAAGTGAGGAAAGGTAAAATTTCTTATTGATGTTTAAATTTGATGGCTTTTAAAATACTATTAAAAAAAAATTCAAATCAATACCAGGACAAGAAGAAAATTAATTTCCTTATTCGAAATTTGTTATATTTTTCATTTTTATAAAAAAAAATTATATAATTTTTTTCTTTTCATTTCATTTGCATTTTCCTCACAACTGTTGAATCAATTTGTTATATCAAATAAAAAAAAAAGGATATAAAATAGACATGGTAAAATTTGCATATCCGTCCGGAGGTTTGGTATTTTATAAATTGAATATTTTTTTTTTTAAATACTGCATCTTGCGATGTATGACTTGTTTCGTATTCAGTTTTGAAATGTATTTTAAGGTTTTTTTTATTTATAGTTTTTATAACTCCAAAAGTTTTCCTGGGAAATTATTCACGATTTTCTGATTCCATTGAAATCGAAGATGTTATTATTATTATAGTTAGATAAGATAACAGATCGTTTTGTTTAATAACCCGATTAAATTAATAAGTTTTGTGAGGTAGATATCCAAGAGATTGTTAGATATATAGAAATAGCTTGATCTTTGTTGTTTTTTGTTGAAAAATCAATATGGAATTCTGCAAATATGGGTTAAGTTTTCCTTGGTTCTACCTTAAAAATGGATAAATGGATGTTGTGAAAGTGTAAATTAGACATTTTCCTGAAATTTCCTTAAAGAAACAATCCATTCTGGAGGCACGTTGATTCACCCCCCGGAATAATATAGAAGAAACAATGTTTAATGTCTTCAGTATATATACATGTTTCAAAAGCAAGTGATCGCAATCAAGCGAGTGAGATTCACGTATAAGAAATATAATTGGAATATGCATGGATGATTGAATGATTGAATGATTGGATAATTGAATAATTGAATGCTTGAATGATTAAATGATTAAATGATTGAATGATTGAATGATTGAATGATTGAATGATTGAATAATTGAATAATTGATTGATTGAATGCAATAATTGAATAATTGAATGATTGAATGATTGAATGATTGAATGATTGAATGATTGAATGATTGAATGATTGAATGATAGAATAATTGAATGACTGAATAATTGAATGATTGAATAATTGAATGATTGAATAATTGAATGATTGGATGATTGAATGACTGAATACTTGAATGATTGGATGATTGAATTATTGAATAATTGAATAATTGCATGATTGAAACATTAATTGATTGAAAGATTGAATAATTGAATGACTGAATAATTGAATGATTGAATTATTAAATGATTGAATGATTAAATGATTGAATGATTGAATAATTGAATAATTGAATGATTGAATGATTGAATAATTGAATGATTGATTGATTGAATGATTAAATGATTGATTTATTGAATGATTGAATGATTGAATGAATTTAAATGAGGTTTGAATGAAATTTTCTGGCAATTCTGAAGGAAATTTTATTTCTAATTCCATTGCTTTTTGAACCCGCATAGAAATCCATTTGGTTATTTTGTCTTAATTTAAAAGAAAATTTCAAAATTTAGTCATTTTATTAATAAAATTTTCATTTATGCGGACTTGATTTGTTATAAATTTCCCAATAAATTTCCATTTGAATTTACGTGCATTCTGTTTAAGGTGTTAACAGCCTTTTTGTGCCGCATATACAAATTAGCGATATTTATAAATAAATAGGTATAATAAAATATAGATAATGATGTATGAAAGAAATATGGTATATGTAAAAAATTAAATTAAACAGGTATTTATTTGCTTATTTCGCATACATTTTTATAAAGTTAAACGACGTTTAAGATATTCGACGAACAAGTAATTTTATAATATTAATTAAAATAGAAATGGATATATGCGCAGCAAAGTCGCAAACAGAGTTCATATACCATATGTAAAAAAAAAGTTAATTTTATATTTATTATTATATATATAGCTATTAATTTAATGCGTTTAATTAACAATTTGTGTGATGAAGTAAAAATCATATTATATTTATATAATTTCTAAAAATGAGATATATAGAGAGATATTTTAAATTAATATTTTCTATAGATTTTTTTTTTTTTTGTTTTCATAGTTCATAAATACTTTAACTTTATTATTATAAGTATATTTTCTTCTTGTTATTTTATTTGTTAATTTTTACGTATATTTATAAAAATTGTTTATGTGTGATGCGGCGGATAATTAACATATTTTCATGTTATTTATTTTATTGTATACAATATACAATATATGAGATGATGCATAAAAAAAATGCATATGTTTATTATAGTGTTTATGGAAAATATTGTTATAATACAAATTCACAACAACGACGGTATTTTCTTTTGAATGAAATTTTAATATTATATATATAGCAATGTTTATAATAAATATCATAGTTAAAAAAAAAAAAGCAATTCTTCATCTATATCTCATCTATATATGCTATTATAAATAAAATATAATATAGTAATAATAATAATGGCAATATTCTGCAGTTTCTCTTTTGTTGGTTTGCTAAAAAAAAAAACTCCATATAGAATTGAAAGTTTTTTTGGTATTTTTATTATGATTATATTATTTCATATATTATATGAGCAATAAATAAACACAAAAAAAAAAATTGTTGTTTATTTCATTTATGATTTTAAATTAACAATAAAAATGTCAATGTTTTTTTTTTATTATTAGAATTTATTACCTATATATGCTTATGCTCGACGAAAGCATTTATTTTATTTTATTTTATTTGTGCATTTCACTATATTAGAAAATATAATTATAAGTATAAGTATACAGTAACGAATTGATTTTATGATTAAAATCCATGTAAAAATCGTTGAAGGTATATCAAGAAGTTTGTATGGGGGCATAGAAGATATAATATACATTTCTTTTTTTTTATGTTTGGATTGACAAAACATGCGGAATTTTGAACTTCTTTGGAATAACGCAAAAGGAATGGAAAGGCATCAAAGGCAATAGACAATCTTTTCTATAAGGAAATTCTGTTTAATTTGCGTAAAAGAAATTCTATTTAATTATTTTCTTAAGGTTCCTACTAAAACTTTCCAAAAGGAAATTCTGTTTAATTTTCTGTTAGGTAAATGGCTGAATAATTTCCTATTAGAAAATGTATGTTAAATTTTCTTAAAGCAAGAATTCTCTAAAATTTTGCTTAAGGATTATATTTTGTATAATTTGCTATTAGGAAATTCACTGTAAAATTTTTTATTATAGGAAATTTTCACTGAATAACTTTCTATTAGAAAATTCACAGTATACAATTTTCGTAAGTCAATCCTCTATTATTTTCTTAAGGAAATTCTCTTAAGGAATTTGGACGACGAATTCTGTATGATATTGTCTAAACCAAATCCCCGATAATAATTTTGCGAAAGTCATACAGAATTTCTATATTCAAATTATTCAGACTTTCTTCTGTAAAAATTTCTGTACAATTTGCTTAAAGAAATTCTGTATAATTTGCTTAAGGAAATTCTTTACAATTTGCCTAATGAAATTCGATATCATTTATTAAAAAAATTCTGTATAACTTTCTGAAAATTATTATACAGAATTTCCTAATAGAAAATTATACAGAATTTCCTTAAGAAAATGATATAGAATTTCCTTAAGCAAATGATAGAGAATTTCCTTAAACAAATGATAGAGAATTTCCTTAAGAAAATGATAGAGAATTTCCTTAAGAAAATGATAGAGAATTTCCTTAAGAAAATGATAGAGAATTTCCTTAAGCAAATTATACAGAATTTCCTTAGGAAAATGATAGAGAATTTCCTTAAGAAAATGATAGAGAAGTTCCTTAAGCAAATTATACAGAATTTCCTTAAGAAAATGATAGAGAATTTCCTTAAACAAATTATACAGAATTTCCTTAAGCAAATGATAGAGAATTTCCTTAAGCAAATTATACCGAATTTCCATTTAAAACTCACACCGAATTTCCTGTTATAATATCATTCTACAAATGCTAAGGAAATTCTCTATGATTTTCTGAAGGGAATTTCTGTTTAAATTTCTATCAGGAAATGTCTATATTTAATTCTCTATTATAGGAAATTTCAGCTTAATTCGGGGTTAAATAAATTCTATTTAATTTTCTTAAGTTCCCTATATATATATATCGTTCTAAATAAAATTCTGTTTAATTCTCTATATTAGAACTTTTTCTGTTAATTCATTTCAATTATACGCAGGCAATTTCTGCTTAATTTTCAATTAGGAAATTCTATTATGATTTTGGGGATATTTTAAAAGGATCCCGCGGTAAATGTGAGCCCACCGTTTTTTTTTTTTTTTTGACTCATTCCAACCTTCATTATAGAGTTTATTAGAGTACAGCCGTCATTGGGAATATCTATAAATATAAAATATATCCATATGTATAAAAAAAACTTATCTTGTCGAATTTATTAAAATAAATATATAAATAAATAAATAATGTATATATGAATTGAAAAATTAATTTTCGTGAAGAATTATTTATTTATTTATTTATTTATGTTCATATCTTATATATTTTTGCATCCGTAAATAAATTGCAATGTAAATCAAAAAAAAAAAATAGTACAACTTCTTTCTTTTATAAAATATTACAAAAAAAAGTAAAAATACATTATCCGTGTTGTATATAAATAAATATAATTTTGTGTTTTGTTTTTTTCTATTTTCTTTATTATATATGATATATAACAAGAAGCAAAAAAAAAAAAAGAAATGAACATTAAAAATTATCATTTTTATAGCACAAGCTATCTCTTTATATACTTATATATTATATTGGTTATATTAAAATATATTTTATATTTATAATAATAAAAATAAAAAATTCAACAATGAATAAAAATTTATACATGGAATGAAAATATAGAAAAATGTTAAGTGTAGTTATATACTATATCTATCCGAAGAGGCGAAACGGTAAAATGTGATGTATAAAATAAAATGCATCGCTACTTATAAATATATGATAAATGATTTATATAATTTTGTATTTGAATAAATAATATATTTATAGATACACTTTGTTGCAAAATTCTATATATAATATATATATTAAAATCTATTAAAAAAACTGAACCAATTTTTTGTACATTTTCTTTATAGTAAATTAAAACAAAGAAATTTTTTATATATAGAAATTGCATTTAATATTATGCAGAAATGATTTAGAATTCATTTTAAAGGTTTTGTAATATTTTCAAAACGATTGGTTAACGAATTTTCAAGTTATCGCACTCAGAATTTAATTGGGTAAATTTTTCCATATAAAATACACTAAAAACCATGAAAATCTTGGAAAATTCTCAATTCTGAACAAGTCCGTCCAAGGAAACTGCATACAGTATTTCACATAGATCATTTATAATGCATTATAAATATCGTGTAAAGATTTCAAATCGATTGGTTAGCGAAATTTCAAGATATCGCACTCAGAAATGGATTTGGTAACATTTTCCATTTTTCACAAACACACTAAAAATGATGAAAATCTTGGAAAATTCTCAATTCTGAACAAGTCCGTCCAAGGAAACCCCATACAATATTTCACATAAATCATTTATAATGCATTATAAAGATCGTGTAAAGATTTCCAATCGATTGGTTAGCGAAATTTCAAGATATTAAACTCAGAAATGGATTTGGTAACATTTTCCGTACAAAATACATTAAAAATGATGAAAATCTTGGAAAATTCTCAATTCTGAACAAGTCCGTCCAAGGAAACCCCATACAATATGTAACACAGATCATTTATAATGCATTATAAAGATCGTGTAAAGATTTCCAATCGATTGGTTAGCGAAATTTCACGATATCGCACTCAGAAATGGATTTGGTAACATTTTCCATATAAAATACACTAAAAATGATGAAAATATTGGAAAATTCTCAATTCTGAATAAGTCCGTCCAAGGAAACCCCATACAATATTTAACACAGATCATTTATAATGCATTATAAAGATCGTGTAAAGATATCCAATCGATTGGTTAGCGAAATTTCACGATATCGCACTCAGAAATGGATTTGCGGTAACATATTCCATATAAAACACACTAAAAATGATGAAAATCTTGGAAAATTCTCAATTCTGAACGAGTCCGTCCAAGGAAACCCCATACAATATTTAACACAGATCATTTATAATTCATTATAACTTCAGTGTCAAACTTTCCAAACGATTGGTGAACGAATTTTCAAAAAAACCTGGTGTAGAAATCGATATGTTAAAATTTTCCATATAAAATACATTAAAAATCGTAAAAATCAAGGAAAATTCGCAATTTTAACCAAATCCGTCTATGGAAAAACCATCCAACATTTTACAGAGATCATTTAGAATACATAATAAGTAGGGTATACAATTTTCAAAACGATTGGTTAACGAATTTTCAAGATATCGCACTCAGAAATGGATTTGGTAAAATTTTCCAAACAAAATACATTAAAAATGATGAAAATCTTGGAAAATTCTCAATTCTGACCCAGTCCGTCAAAGGAAAGTCTATCTCATATACTACAGAGATCACTTTCAACCTATTATACGTACCCTGTAAACTATTTTCAAATCGATTACTCACCGAATTATCAAAATATTGAACTTAGAAATTGATTTGGTAAAATTTTCAATATAAAAAACATAAAAAATCGTGAAAATTCTTGGAAAATTCTCAATTCTGATTAAGTTTGACCAAAGAAAACCAATCTAATATTTCAAGCCGTTCATTTAGAATGTATATATAGCAAGTACTGTGTATAGAAGTTTTAAAAACGAGCAGTAGACGAATTTTCACGAAATAACCCTTAGAAATTTGTACAATTTAAATTGTTAAAGTGAATTTTTCTCGAATTCTCGGATCGAAAGTCCAATAAATAATGTGATGATTGAAAATTTTCATTAGATCTTCCTTCCTATAAATATAATTGCAATAGTATTGAGAATTTTTCAAATTTCATTACAAAATTGATTAAATGATATATAGAATAGAATAGAATTATTTTATTTAAAGCAAAAATTGATCCACCCATTTATATTTTCATTATTTCATTCATGAAACATTGATTTATTATATAAAACAATTACTTTAAATATTTATATAAAATTTATCATTAAATTAATTTTTATTTTACAAACCATTTAATTTTATTATATATATATAAAGGAATTGTCTATGTGGTATATATATAGTCTATATATAGAATTTTCGCACATTATTTACATTACATTCATCATCTCGCAAAATTCACAGCAACTCTGTATATATATATATATATAGATACAACTCGCATAAATTATATACAAAAAGAATTTTAATTTTTCAGAATCATTCATTCATTTATTTATTTATATATATCGTATATATATATTCAATTCATTCATTTCGCGTTTGTCATTCAGTTAAACAATATAAAAAAAAGTAGTTATTTTTTTCATTACACAAGGTGCTTTAAATAGTATATAAAAGGTAGATAGAAGTTATAGAACCGATGGTGATTTTATAATACGTTTAGAATCACCATATCGTCTCTATATGACTTTGTATACCTTTTCAAATCACCCTGTCTGCATATATACATATTTCAATGAAAATAAAATTACAATAATATAAAAGTAAATTACAAACAAAATTTTTATACAGTTTTGTGGCCCCATAAAATTTGACAAAATAATTTTTTTAAAATATTAAAAATTATGTATTATATTAAAACATGCAATTAAATTTTTATTTATAATTGAAGAACCAAAAATGACTTTGTGTGTGCGTGTCGTATACTACCGCGACACGACAGCCAGCGATATATATATTTAAATATGAAATGTGTTATTAAATTAACGTTTTTGTATATATATATTGCAATAAAAAAAAATGTGTGTGTGAAATGAATTTATGTAAAAATAAAGTGGTTTTTTTAGTTTCTTTTTATAGAAATTATTGTTAATTTTTACGATTCTACTGGTGATATTCTGTAAAATTCTCCATTGAATTGATTAATTAACAATATCTCTATGTAAAATACATTGAAAATCGGAAAATTAATGGAAAATTCTGAATTCTGATCAAGTTCATCCAATGAATTACAATCTAATATTTTACAAAGATCCGTTTTAAAACGCATTATAAATACAATATAAATACAATTCAAAGCGATTCATTAACAAACTTTCAAGAAATCGCAATCAAGAGTTAATTTGAAACAAATTTTCTATATAAAACCAATTCTAAATCGTGAAAAACTTGGAAAATTCTCAATTCTAAAACCCTATCTAATATTTGATAGAGAATGCATTATACATTTCGTGTCATATACTTTAAAAAGATTCGCCAACGATAATATTCAAGTAATCACCCTCAAGATAATAGATTGGTAAAATTTTCCATATAAAATACATTAAAAATCGGGCAATTCTTGGAAAATTCTTAATTCTGACTAAGGATGTCCAAGAAAACCTCATCTAATTTTTTACGAACATCATTTAGAATTCATAATAAATATTGTGTAAAATTTTTAAAATGATTGTTCAACGAATTTTTAAGAAATCGACCTCAAGAATTGATTAACAAGAATTTTACATATAAAATATAAGTTAAAATTCGGAAAACTCGTGGAAAATTCGCAATTCTTATCAAGTTTATCAACAGATACCGCAGCTATTATTTTACGGATATCATTTAGAATGTATTATACGTTTCGTCTCATACTTTCAAAACGATTCACCAACGAATTTTCAAGTAAACGTACTTAGAAATGGCCATATAAAAATTTCCCATGTAAAATACATTAAAAATCATGAAAATATTGGAAAATTCTCAATTCTGAACAAGTCCGCCCAAGGAAACCCCATATAATAATTGGGCAGAGATCATATAGAATGCGTTATACGTTTCGTGTCATACTTTCAACCCAATGCACCAACCAATATTCAAGCAATGGCGTACTTAGAAAACGATATCGTAAAATGTTCCAAATAAAATGTACATTATAAAAATCGTGAAAATCTTGGAAAATCCTCAATTTTATTCAAATTTATCCAGGAAATCCCAATCCAATATTTTACAGAGATGATTTAAAATGCAGTATAAATACAATATTAAACTTTCAAAACGATTAGCATTAACAAATTTTCAAGAAATATTACCTTAAAGAATTGATTTGATAAAATTTCCGATTTAAAAAGTACACAAAAAAAATGTTGTCTTTCTTGAAATATTCTAATTTCTGGCACAGTCAGTCCATGAAAGAAAACCCCACCCAATATTTTTTGCAAAGATCATTTACAATGCATAATACATGTATACATGTATACGCGCAATTTACAAAACGATTCACCAACGAATTATAAAGTAATCTTACCATCGAAATCGATATTGTAAAATTTTCCATATTAAATACATTGAAAATCGGAAAATTCTTAGAAAATTTTCAATTCTGATCGAGTCCGCTCAAGGAAACCCCATACAATATTTGACAGAGATTATTTAAAATACAATATTAATATACAATATCAAAATTCTCTATACAAAGAAAGCGAAAAATATTTTAACAATTCCATTATATACCATATCATTTCATCGTCATATATATGCGTTTAATTATAGTTAATAATTCAAATTAAATGATTAAATAAGTGTTTTTATTCTTTTATATGATGCCTGATGGGAAAATTATAGAATACGCTCTGATAATAATAAATCTTGTATATATAAAATTCAATGTGAATTGCAATGAATTAAAATGTTTAAATTACAATATAAACGATTGAGAATGCATTGAAGATACACATTTTGACAATTTTTACAATAAAACATTTCTAAAAATCATATTCATATGACTAATCTAAATATAAAATATAATACCGTATAAAAGACGTATAAAAGATACTTTTGCTGCTTTGCGGTTTAAACACACAAATCACATATTAATTTTGTTAATAAAATCGTGAAAGAAATAATTTAATATTTATATATTGTAATTTCTTTATATATACGAAAAATTAAAGTTATAAACCAACATAACAATAATAAAAAAAAAAAAATTGTTTATATTTTTTTTTAAGTGAACCAGTTTCAAAAAAAATATTTCCTTAACTTAAAGATTTATTCAAACAAAAATACAATTTTTTATTGTATATTTAAATATACTTTGGCAAAAAAAAATAAATAAAATGAAACGACGACGAAGACGACGACGACAAAAGAATAACAAATTTGCAATTGATAATATAAATATAATAATAATAAAATATGCAAAATTATTTTTAAATATAAATTTCTATATAAATGCATTATCTTTTCTTTTTTCTTTTTTTTTTTTAACAAAACGAATAGAAACATATTATGGAAAGTTATGTGTGTGTATATAAATAACATATATATAAAGATTTTATTCAAAACCGCACGATTATTAAGCGTGAAATAATTTTAATAAATATATTTTCGTATATGTATATTTTTGAGAATAAAAGATTTGTCAACTTTTTTTTTTTCTTTCTCTATAAAAGTATTCTACCATGTAAAATGTTCTATATATATTTATTATGAAATGTTTTTATAATAAATTGTAAATGGCATTAAAATTTCATATATGTACTATACAATAATCTGATATATAGATAAAAATTAGCAAATATAAATAATAGTTTATTGGATGGTTTTTTTTTGTTTTTTACTTTTGAATACGGAAATATATAAAAATTTAACCTATTTTTTTTTGTATATATATACATATACATAATAATACATTTTCGTGCATTTTATTTATTGTATTTTCCTCGTCTGTTTGATGTGTATTATGTATTCTTTTCTATAACACTTTGTTAGATGTGCAAATCTATAAATAATCCACGAAGTGAAGGGAAAAATCCCATAGTACTTGCCGGCACAATTATTGATAAAATCAAAGGATTTTAATTTAATTGAGAAAATTTTCATGTAATTAAATTCAAAATGTATCGTATTGAATTGTTATATAGTTGCCGTGGGGAATAAATATAATTCAATTTTATATATGGAAAGTTTGATATTGTATTCATATTGCAGTTTAAATGATCTCTGCCAGATATTATATAGGGTTTTCAAAGAAGGATTTGATTTAAATTGCGAATTTTCCAAAATTTTCACGATTTTTAATGTATTTTATATGAGAAAATTTTACCAAATCAATTTCTGAGTACGATTAGTTGAAAATTCGTGGCGAAACTGTTTTGAAAGTATGACACGAAACGTATATAATGCATTCTATATGATCTCTGCCAGATATTGTATGAGGTTTTCATGGATGGATTCCATTAGAATTGCGAATTTTCGAAAATTTTCACGATTTTTTTATGTATTTTATATGGAAAATTTAACCAAATCTATTCTTGAGGGTGCGATTACTTGAAATGTCGTTCACCAATCGTTTGGAAAGTTTGAGATTCTTTTCATATTGTTATAGTTTAAATGATCTCTGTAAAATATTGGATGAGGTTTTCATGGATAAATTTGAATAAAATTGAGAATTTTCCCAGATTTTCACGATTTTTAATGTATTTTATATGGAGAATTTTACCAAATTAACTCTTGAATGCGATTTCTTGAAAATTCGTTAACCAATCGTTTTGAAAATTTTACACGATATTTATAATGCGTTATAAATGATCTATGTGAAATATTGTATGGGGTTTCCTTGGACGGATTTGGTTAGAATTGCGAATTTTCCAAGATTTTCAACGGTTTTAATGTATTTTACACGAGAAATTTTTATATGTCAATTTCTAAGTACGTTTACTTGAAAATTCGTTGGTGAATCGTTTTGAAAGTATGAGACGAAACGTATAATACATTCTAAATGATCTCAGTAAAATATTAGCTGCGGTGACTGTTGATAAACTTGATAAGAATTGCGAATTTTCCACGAGTTTTTCGAATTTTAACGTATATTTTATATGGAAAATTGTTGTAAATCAATTCTTGAGGTTGAGATATCTTAAAAATTCGTTGACTAATCGCGTTTTAAAAATGTTACACAATATTTATTATAAATTCTAAATGATGTCCGTAAAATATTAGATGAGGTTTCCCTGCCAGAAGTGTGAATTTTCCAAGAATTTTCACGATTTTCAATGTATTTTATATGGAAAATTTTATCGATAATCAATTTCTGAGTACGATTTCTTGAAAAATTCGTTGACCATTCGTTTTGAAAAAATGTATACCATATTAAAAATTCATTTTAAATGATCTCTGTAAAATTATTTATGGGGTTTCCTAGGATGAAATTGAGAATTTTCCAATATTCAACATATTTTTTAATCGAAATATATTTAAAAAAATTATGGAAAAGATGAAAATAATCCCATCACAATTCAAGAAATAAGAGTTTTAAATAAATATATTTCTTTCAAAAAACCCCGTGACATGATTTTTTTTAATCTATATATGATAATAAAATATATTGTCAATTATATTTAGAAAAGTAATTCAATAAAAAATACACTCTCTCTTCGTAAATTTATCTTGAATCGCCCATATCTTTTATATACCATATAAATTGCATATGCATAGATTTAAGAATTTTCATTTACATATCTCTAAATACTAAAACTTATATAAATATTTTTATATTATATATAATAAGAAGTGTTATTATTGCATGCATTTAACAATTTATTTGATCTACTTTTTTTTTGTAAATCTATATAAAACACAAACATAAATGGATACATATTTTTTTCCCGGCAGATAAAAATTTATAATTTTTGAATTATTCATAAAACATTATCGTTATGTATAAATATTTTACATTCTCGTCGTTGCCGTCGTCGTCCATCGTCTTCTTATTTATATATATATAATACAATTCAAATTAAGTACATTTTAAGAAAAAAAAAAAAAACGCAAATGAATTCGAAATTAAAGCATGAAAAATGTAATCATTTTCAGTTCATAAATTTGTTCTGTATAAATATATAAGTTTATATACTTATTATAATATCTATATAGATGGATGGATTGGATTGGATATCATTAGAGTTAACATGAGGGAATGTATATATATTGTGCTATTATAATATATATATACATTGTATATATTATTATTATGAGAAGTAGAGTGAAAGATATCGCCATCCAATATATATATATATTAAAATTTGCTTTATTTAACACGTTAATTTACGGTTATAATAACTTCTGTTTTTCTTATATTATATTTCATTTTCTTTTTTACAATCTGCATTATATTGTACAATGTTTTTTTGATATATTTATTTATTTATATATTTGATATGATATATTTTAAATTTAGCATTCACCGCAGCATCACCGCACATAATATATATAATTATATTACAAGAACTATATCACTTAAAAAGAGGTATAAAAAATTTTATCAAAATTCAAATAAGATTCAATCGAATTGAGAATAAGAAATAAAAAATCCATTTAATTTTATATATATTAATAAAATTTTATATAATATGACAACCCGTCGTTATATAGTTTATTATTATAAGAAAGATTTAAATATGGTATGGATTTTTTTTACCATCGTCGTCGTCGTCTTCGTCTTCGTCGTTGCCATATAACAAATTGTTAATAAATTTTTCTTTAGTCGTATAATAGAAGTCATCACGCAACATAATTTTTTAAAATCTTAACACTAAAAAAAAAAAACAAATCTAGTTCAAATTAAAAAAAAAAAAAAAAACTCAATATACAAGAATTAAAAGAATATTTTCACTTTTTAAAAATACAATTATTTAAATTAAGTTATATACCATACCATATACAAAAGAAGAGATAAATCTAAATAAATCTTATTTTCCTTCTGATGATGGTATGTTTTTCTGATGGTTTTTTTTATATCGAATTTTAACTCATATATAAAAATATTAATAAAAAAATATCGACCTTCCCGCAAGCAAAGCGATTTAATGTTCTTATGTTGATAACATCTTTAAAAAAAAGTTGTCTATTTATATAAGACATATAGAGAAATAAATCGCAGTTATATAATTAATAATCTTTCGTTTTATATATTATAAGATTTTTTACATATAGTTATTCTTCTCATCAATAACATCAACAACATCACATCGTGGTTGTGTCTTGTCGTGGTATAGTTTTTATGGTTTTAGTATTGATATGATTTTGAAATTGACACAATTTCAAATGTACCTATATATAATTAATATATATATTATATAGATTTTGGTTATAAAATTATTTCTCTATTATATTTTGGAAACTTCATATACCTTTTTTTTCGCAATAATTCATTCATTTGTAAATTCCAGGTATATAAACATAACAAATTGAACGAGAATCATCGCTATATGATAATTTACCGCATATAAGAAAGAATAACGTTGTGTAAATTTATGGACATCAGCTGAAATATAATTTTAATCGATTTATAGGCTAAAGAACCTCTACGAATACTCGGAAAGGTTATGTCTAATGTATAGAAAAATTCTCAATAAACCATACTATTATGAATTGTTCAAAGAAAACCTACCGTCCTAGATTTTCCCGAGAAGAGCACAATACAAGATATAATATTTGGTTCACAGCCAGGCGAAGAAGGTATCAAATTGATAAAACTAAATGTATTTATGATTGTATCAAAATATATCCCATCAATTTAGTTGCAAGTCGGATGGTTACGGATATTTTTCCAGAATTTTCAACATTTATAGCTTTCATATATAAGATGCAAGATTTTATGGATGCGAGATGATTTCTGCAAAGTATATTTTAATATATAGATTGGAATTGGACGAATTAATACAGAATTTAGAATATTCCAAGGTGTTTTAAGATTATTATAGTACATATTAGAATGGTCATATTTGATATTGTTTTCGTTTCATTCTGATAAGCAAAACATTCTAAATGTATAATTTGGGATGAAACCATAAACATTTCACGTTCTTTATGCACATTTCCAGATAACTCTATATAATAACTCTATATACCATATAAAAATTCTATATATACAGAGATATTCAAAACGACGAGACAAAATCGAAAAAAAATTTATTGCCACAAGCATTAAAATAATAATAATATAAATCAATTTAAAAGAAATTTATTATATTACAAAAGGAAATAAGCAAAAAAAAAATCCCTTTTATATATAAAAGAAATTTACCTATATTTTATATAATAGGAATATAATAAGGAACTATATATAAGAAACATTTTTATTTAAATTTTAATGATGTATGGAGGTAAAAAGATAAATGACAGGTTTAGGTTTTCTCTCCTCCCCAAACCCACCAACCCGCCCACCCAAGAATTGAAAGAATTGAATTGAATAATTGTTGCCCTTTAGATAATTATAATTATTATTATCTTTTTTATTGACGCGATTTGTATACATAATTAGTTTTATTATAAAGAGAAATTGTTTATTTTTAAATAAAGGAAGAAAATTGATGAAATTTTAATTATATATACATCTCGATATTTTAGATTTTAATTGCAAATTTTATTATTGTATATATATATAGATGAAAATGTAATGATGATTCCCTTCATCGTTCGTTCTGATTTATATATTAATCAGAATAGTTATAGTTATTTTTCCTGAAATCATAACAATTCAAATAGATTTCATTACAATACCTTTGGATTTCTATATATATATGTGGGTGTGTGTTGATGAATGCAAAAGAGCTAAGATTTATATATACAAAATCATCTCATACAAAACTCTTAACATATTTTATCATTAAACCACAAAAATTTCTGGTAATTTCGTCAAGAAATTAAACGATGCGGAATGAAATTAATGGAAATTTAACTTCAAGAAATGTTAGGAAGGTTGCTAAAAGAAAGCCTTCCAAAGCGCGGTGGAGTGATTGGTGATTTAACAAAAAAAAAACACAAAAAAATGATGTGATACCATTGTTTTTGGATATTCAATATCCATTTTCATATATCAAAATTCGATATAGTATACAATATATTTTATTTCTATATATACGTTTATATTCGATGTTGTATATTTACAGAAATCATGCGAAAGAAAGGTGTTATTATTTCACCTATATGCGTATATTTACACGAAAGTATCGAATAATCTCAATATACATAATAATAAACGATAAACATGAGATTATTATTGTAATTGAAAATCTTTCTTTTTAAAATATATATACTATTATTTTTTTTTTACCTTTATTATATATTTTTACCATGAAAAATCAAGTACCTATTCTAAATATTATTGTATAAATATTATTATTATTAACAATATTGTACCTATTCAATTTTATTTATTTATTTATGAGGTATTTAAATAAGTGTAATAACGCTAGGGCAATTGCAAAAGTAAAAACTTCTTAATGAATGAAAAATATCTTTTGGATATTGGATATTTATTTATTTTTCATCATAATCACGTTTCACAACTTAAAAAACACAATAAACCACTTTCTTAAGTGGTTGGTTTATTCCATTTTGGAAATACATAAATTTTCTTCAACTACGAAATGTGCTGTAGTTTCAATTAAATAACTTCCCCATTATTTGACGAACAATTTTTTACCAATGAGACATTTTTTTACGGTTTAAACAAAGAAATAGTTACTTCGGTATAGCTAAATCTGGACTCGTCTGAATGCTTCGTCTAAATCTGAATGGTTATTCTTGCACAATTTTTGTTTAATGAAAATACAATCTTTGTGGGAAATTTGTGGGAAATTCAGAGGCACCCATGAAACATTACAAACGATCCTATAGGGATCATACTTTCGCAATTGCCTTCGAATATTTATTTCAGTATATTAAATATTTTTTAGTTTAGTTTTTTTTTTTGTTTTTTTTTTTTTTTGGTTCACCTCATCCAAACACAATGTGATTAATTTAATTGTATATATATATATAATACATAAATTTCTCATCACATATATAATTTTTATTACGCGATGATTGCGTGTGGTTTGAACCAGGTGTTTATTACAAATAGATTTTTTTAAGAATATTAATTTGTTTGATCGTTTGTTTGAAAATCTCTCAATGAATGAATAAATTTAATAAATGAATGAAAGAATAATAGTATAGAATATAGAATTATTGATATACCAAGTAAAATACTATATAATAATAATAATAATAATTGTTTTTTTCTTCTTTTCTTATTCGTAAGTTTTCGCAATTTTTTTTTCTCATACTTTTTCTCATACATATATTTCTCGTTATTGATATATTGATATATAACAAACACAATTTTTTTAAGAAGCTCATCGTTTAATAGGATAATATTTTTAGTATTTTATTATTATATATATAGATTATACAAAAAACTAATATATTTATGTGAAAAGGTTATATAAAAAGAGTTTTAATTAATTTTAAAAGGAATTGCGAACTGTTAGAATTTATCAAAATATATATATATACTGAAGAAGAAGAATTATATATCAATGGAAATTTAATCTATTCAAATATTTGTGAATATACGCGGCGAGAATCGCATTTAAATCGCATTGAAAACTTTTAATATACCAAATTGATTTCATATCTACCGTATTAGGATTTAGGTTAGGATTTTAGATAAGTGAAGCATGTTTGATTGATCATTGATCATCGCATTTAACTATATACAGATTTCAAGTTATGGCCACCCCCACCATAGATTGATTAAAAATTTACCGGTAAACTTTTGAATTTCTTAGAATAGATTTACAATATTTTAACCAATCTATTTGAAAAATTGACATAGGAAACTCTCGACCGCAAATAGAAGGAGATGAGAAATTGTCAGATTTCCAATAAGATATAGGATATTCTGAACGGCGGCGCACATATCTAATTAGTTGATTTATAAAAAAAAAAATAAATATGGTCGTGCAACGAGACTTTTCTATATATTTTCTATTTTTTTTTAATAATTACAACCCGCTGAATTAAAAAAATAATGGCTTTTTTCACTGAATTAAAAAAATGCAATCAATATGGTTAATACTTCATAGCGGAAAATTTTCTATTGTTGGTTTTACATTCGCCTATATACATCGGCGGATAGCATCAATGCAATCCATCAGCTAAATTTTAAATTAAGACCCACCAAAAATTGTATACACATTAACCAATAAAAATATCCATATTTTAACCTTTCAAAGTTGAAAATTGGCAGAGAATTGACAACTCGCGCAATATATATAGGAAATACAAACACAAAAAAGTTATAACAATTAACAATATATACAGTCCGCATTATATAGCTTAATGTTCAAATCAAGTGACTATATATAATAATCAAAGAATCGCATATTAAACTATGTAAATGTGAATATAACAATTTAAAAATGAATTCAAAAGAAAAAATAGCAAAATCTTTTAAATGTATAATATTTCATTCTATATACATATATGTATACAAATAATAATAATTGATTTAAATGTAATATAATTTACTATGTGATACCATTCATTTAGAAAATTAATGCTGCATTTTATATATATATATATATATAGATAAATTTTCATTACAAAAATTTATTATGCAAATGTATAAAATAAAAAAAAATGCCACTTCTTACAACGTATAAGCGTGAGTATTTATAAATTTATAAAATAAATAGATCTTGCAATGTATTATAAATATAACAGCAAAAGGTTTACATATATATAAAAGTAATAAGAGAATTAAATTTTGTGTCAATTAAAATAATTTATTATTTTAACCATTTGAACTTTGTTGGTTGGTTTTTTTTTTTTGTAATTTTATAATGTGATTGTTTCGTTGATGAATACATATACAATATATATATAGTGTCGTATATACCAACCATATATTGAAGCCAAAAAAACAGAAACGAACGATGAAAAAATTTTACGATATGGTCCGAAACGAGGTGATATTCTGAAAGACCCACATGTATTAAAATTAGCTGCCAATTTTGAACGGGGAAAAAAATCGAACAAAATTTAACCTATTAAATTTTCCGGAAAATGGCAAGTTAGACAGTGCAATGAAAATGGAAATTGGAGAAAAACTACGACAGTATAATTAGAAAAATTACAAAATTCAAAAATAAGATTTCGTTCAGAGCTCGTCTCTGATATCTTTGACTTATTTATATATTTAGGATAAAGCGAAAGAATCTAAATTAATGTACATTATATATAGTTTATTGTATATGCAGTTTATTTTGTATAATGCAGTTTTTATACATTCATTTATAGAAATGAAAATGTTTTAACATAGAAATATATATATATATATATATATATAGAAATGATAAATGTGTATTACATGCAAGATAAATGTAAATTTGTTGTTCTTAAATTACAATTTATAATATATACAAACATTTATTATTATATATATATGTACAATTTATCATAATGAATGTTTTGTATATTTTTTGTACGTAAACTACTAAACTATTATAATAAATGTGTACCATAATGGTGAAGCGCGTAATGGTGAAGAAAAGCAATGGTGTAATATATATATATATATATATATACATAAGAAAATGCATCAATAAATAAGCGTTAAGAGAAAGTGCAGTCACAACGCAAATGTTAATGAATTATAATTGTTTAGGTCATACAAATTCTTTTTTGATTAATATTACAATTATTAATATTAATATACATATAATAGATAAATATTATAAGATCAATTGATATACCAATCATTTATATAGAATTTTTCTATATATAGTATTATAAATGATATACTTTTTGAATTATTCCACGACGTTATATAGAAATCTTTAATCGGGCATGATTAAAATCATGAATCACATTATAATGAATAATAATGTTAATATTAAAACAAACTTTGTTTATATCATAATATTTGTAAAGTATATATAGAGAGAAAAAAAAAATTATAATCTTGTAAAAGTCAACGTTTTGGTTCAATTAATCTTTCTAAATAATAATAATAATAATAATAATAGTAGTAAAAACAAATATACATCTATGCGGTTTTTTACTTTTATATATATATATATATTTTGCAGATAATTTTTTAATCTATCTCTTCTATATAACTTTATTTTTTTACAGGATGCTATTCAAAAATGTGCTGTTAAACCACAGTCAGAAATGTCAGAAATGAGACATCGCGGTGATTCTATATTTGATAAATTCTAAAAGTCGAAATTGTTATCTGAATAACAGCCACTCGTTTTTTCAAGAACTAGAAATGACAAAATTTTCCGGTTTAAATCATAACCAAGGTGGATTAAACTTTTAATTCTGAGGAATTTGAAGGAAACTTGTAGAGATTTTTTACACCCCATTGATTTTATCTTTGAAAGGTAGAGAAATGCAATGAATTATAAATAAATTTCCTTTTGCCGCAGACATATTTGTATAAAATAAGGATAAAATTATCACTTATCAATCACTTATCTTAACTTATCAATCACACAGAAATTATTCTATGAATTTATCTTTGATACGAACAACGAATTCTCATCAAATTTTTATCAAATTGGAAGTGGATTTTTTATTAATTTTATCCACTTACCGCTTGACGAAATATTGTAAAAAAAAATCTCTATACAAATTCGGATATCTATCGTTCAAATTACAAAAAAATTTCATTAAAATCAAAGTTTGTAATATGAAATTATCTCGGAAGTATATACAGATCTAAATTGAAAATATAATGCGGTTTCGATTTATAGAATTCATCATATCAGAATCATCGAATTAATCTACATTTCTTTACTGTTTTAGAACATTTTTAATAGAATTATTTTGTTCTATCATCATAACATATCATCTATATTCTGATTTGTATCTGATCAATTTTTTTTTTTGTTAGACCACCCAGTAATTTCTATATTAAAAGTTATACCAACCCAGTTAAAAGTTATATATATATATATATATATAGAGAACACTTTACGGTAGACGGATTATATATAGAAATTATATAACTATTTTTGTTTAATGTTTTTTTTTTTGTTTTATTAATGTAACAAATGTTTAGTAATCAAGGGTCTTTCAATATAGAGGATGGAGAGGTTGTGTGATAAAAATGATAAAAATTGAAACAATTTTTTGAAGAATATACGTAACATAACAATATTTCCTTCATAGCATGTTAAGGATTTGATAAAACCAATTGGATATCAAGCAAACAGTTTGCAAATATTTAGTTTTTCGGATAAAGCTATATAAAGTGAATAATCATTAATAAAGCGCGGTTATGGATGATGACTTCTATTAAATTTATCGTAAGGTTTGTTTGTTCTGCATTAGTTCAATACAAAACAATCTAAATGAGATATAATTATACAAGATTTTGAATGATCATAATTTCGAGGTCTAAACACGTCGATTTATTAAATTAACCACAGAAATAGGGAATTTTTCTGGATGTATAATCAAAGAAACTTCTTTAAATACATAAATTTTTACTCCAATTTGGTTCAATTTTATTTATCCATTCGTTTTAATCATCATCAGAGAAATTATGCTTCTATTGAAATTATAGGAAATATTTTGAGGTTCATATACAACAATTGGAAGACCCGCTTTATATAAAGAAATGTTAACTATATATAATATTATATTAATGTGCTTGACTTTGTAAAGAGGTAAATAAGATAAAAAAAACTAAAACATCTAAAAGTAAAGTATAAAATTACTCATATCTTATATATATTTATCCTATATATGTATATTAAAAGATAAGTAATAATAATGGTAATAATGGTAATAATAATAAGACCGCATTAAAATTGAAATTTTTCTATAAATATCTATGCGGATACCGTATTAAAAACAAATCTTATATTTATCATAATTTTATTTTCTATATTTAAATATAATTAATGTAATTAATTGCCATATAAAATAGAATAGATAGAATAGAATAGATGCTATGTTAAAAATTTAATTTTTAATTTTTGTTATTAAATGCATTGCATGTATTTATATCTATTATTTTTTTTTTATTTGTTCATGCATTAGAAAGATATTTCTAATGAGGAGTATTTGAAAGGAATTTGAAGTATTTGAATATTTCTTTTTTGGATTGAAGTTTTATGTATGTATGTATATACATAGATGATTTTTATCCTGTTAAATTTTCCACTGTGTGGATGTCTAAACTTTTACTTGGTTGTCTTTTTACTGACCGTTTCTTTTAACTGACCCTCCACATGACAATTTTTTGTTTATCAACTATATGTGTTTTATATAGCTCTCTTGATAATATTCCGTTTTCTATTCTTTCCGTTTTGCGTTTCGGGAATTATTTAATTAATTTATAAGCACCATAAGTTGAATATAACTGCATAGACATTTACATTTTAAATCTGATCTTTAAATTTATCATTTAAGCTTGTCTGATCACTTTTTTTAATTCAGTCATTTTGTCAATCGAAATATTTGAATTCAAAACTGATACAAGTTTTTAAAGAAGTAAAAAAAAAATATATATAGAATAAAACATATATACATAGAACTTATATTAATTATTTAAATTGATGTTATCAATAAAGTTCCTGAAACATCCTGAGAGATTATCCTGAGACGTTTATTGTTAAACATATTGGAAAAATGGAAAAATTATATACTTATGAAATCAATTAAGATACATAAATCAATGTCAATATTTTGAAATAATTCATTAAATAAAAGCAGCAAACTTGTTTAGATTTAGATTTCAATTAAAGCGAATCAATTATTATTACTTATATATTAAGTAGAACAATTCGAATGGAGTATTATTTTTCATTATGTATAATATTTTAAATGAAATTCTGGATATTATTTTCTGGGAAATTCTGTATAATTTTTTGAGGAAATCCCGTTTGATTTTCTGACAGGAAATTCTCTATATTCTAAATGCGCAATTCTGGATATTATTTTCTTGGAAAATCTGAAGAAATTCCGTATAATTTTCTGGGAAAAATCTGTATATTCGTTAAAGGAAATTCCGTATAATTTTCTGTTGGAATTTCTTTGCACATTTTTAAAGCAAATTCTTTATAATTTATTGTAGGAAATTCTGCATAATTTTGTAAAACAAACTCTGCCTATAATTCTATATTAAATTCTAAACACAATTCTGTTTAATTATCCATATTATTTTCCATATGATATTCTAAATGCAATACCGGGTATAATTTTCTGGGAAAATCTGGAGAAATTCCGTACAATTTTCTGGGAAATATTCTGTATATTTGTTAAAAGAAATTCCGTATAATTTTCTGTTGGAAATTCTTTGCACAATTTTTAAAGCAAATTCTTTATAGTTTATTGTAGCAAATTCTTTATATAATTTAATGTAGGAAATTCTTTATATAATTTAATGTAGGAAATTCTACATCATTCTATTAAATTTTAAAGGCAATTCTATTTAATTTTCCATATTAAGAAAAGTCGGTTGCATTTTTATGAAAGATATAATTCTGTATATAATTTGGTAAAGAAAATTCTTCATAATTTTCCAAAAAAAAAATAGAACAAATCGAATTAATCGATCGAATTGAATATATATCCATTTAATTAAATAAATTGAAACAAAATTAAATATAATTGCAATAATTATTAATGTGCAAAAATTAAATATGCGGTTATGGTGATTTTTTTTGGTTTAATTAAATAATTGAAAGTTTGCCAAATGTGATTATAAAATGAGCAATAAAACAAAACAATTTATCGCTAAAACTACGCTCGAATATAAAAATTATAAATGGCAAATAAAAATTATATATTTTTTTTATGGTAATATATAGAAAAATTGTTTTTCTCTAAATATTGAATAGATAATAAACCTAAATTTAATTTAATTTTTTTTAAGTTTTGTATTTATAAATATTTGATAATAGATATAAATATACATATGTTTGATGATGATGATGATGATGATGATATTAATTTTATGTATAAATATAAATTTAAATTTTTTATATTTATATTATTTAAAAAGAAGAAAGTGTTTTTTTTTACGTATCTCGCTGCCGCTTTATATACTTTATAATTTAAATAATACAATAAAAAAAAAAACAATTATAATAACACAAAAAAAAAAAAAAAGATAATTTAAAATTGATTGCAAATATTTTTTTTTATAATTTTAAGATTAAGATATATCATAAAAATATTTTTTTAAATGTTATAAGTAAACCATAACAAATTTATAGTATTTGAAACTTCCTGGTACAAATTTTGTTTTTTAATTTTTTTTTTTATGAAAATATACTAATTTAAAATGACAGATATATTTTAAGAAGATTTATATATTTTTTTTTCAAATGAAAGCAAGTATTCAAAACGATTCGTAGATTATAAGATTCAATTTATGAGGTGATTTGGGGAATTTCGCGTAGATGTACGATTTTTCTGTTTGAAAAATGGAATTTTTGTTTTTAAAATCACGGGAAAATTCTCGGAAAATTCTTATGTAATTATGAATTGAATTTTCCAAAAAAAAAAAAAACAAAAATAAATCAAATAGAGCTTGAGCCGGGGTAAGTTTTAAATATTATATCTTCTTGCCTAACCTAAAATCTTGCATAATAACAAAAATTATATATTTGTCATATAAATTTACATAAGAAAATAGTTAATTTTTATATAACAATGGGATTCTATAGTCTATATAATATAATGTGCGATGATATCTCCATTTTTCATTCATATATAAAAGTAAAAAATAATGAATATAAAAATTATGTATGGTAAAGTCAGAATCTATATATATATATGGCAATGTTTTAAACGTATGTATTCGCATAAGCATATATTAAATCAAAAATTTAATCACACCTCGGAAGAAGCTATATCTATATTCTTCTTTTGTTAAATATACGATTAATAAGAGAACATTTGAATTTGGTCTGCGATGAAACGATAAACTATGGAATTTATTGAAATCATTTATGCGGGATCCACTAAAACGGGATACAGATATGGAGCAGTAAAATAAGAGTATCTGCGGTTCTATATACATCGTTAAAATTTCAGTGGATAAAATTTACCTTTCACCTTAACATATTTTTCGAATACAAACAATAGTTAGTTTTACTATTATAATACTAACTTTAAAATCGTTTCTTCAACTGTATAGTCTTCAAGAAATTATGATTTTTCAAAGTATAGATACGTTTTTTTTTAAATTAATTTTTAGAACTTCGTATGCGGGAAACCTAACCTCGCCTTGCGGGAAAATATCTAAAATACGAAAAACCTCCAAAATAGAATAGATAACATTCTAAATTCGATATAATTATCCGGAGGAAACTCTATATATATTTATATTTACAAGTAATTTCGTATATAGTTTTCTGTAGGAAATTCTTCGTTTAATTGTTTAAAGTAAATTCTATATAATTTATTATTATATAGAAAATTCTTTTTATAGTTCGCTGTACGAAATGCTCTATGGTTTTTTTTTTTGTAAGGGAAATTCTGTTGAATTACCTGAATAGGAAAATTTGTTTAATGATACCTAAAGGAAAATCTGTATAATTTTCCACAAAGAAAATTCTATTCTGAATGCATTTCTGTTTAATTTTCTGTTACGCGGACGTTTGTGTTTTATGAAAGAAAGTCTATTGAAAAATTTGTGTAAAGGAAATTATGGGTTCCTCTGTTGGGAAATTTTGTTTAATTATCTGTAGGGAAATTCGGTATAATTTTCTATAAGGAAATTTTGTTCAATTTCATGTCATAAGGAAATGTTGTTCAATTTTTTGCAAGGAAATTCTGCGAATATAATTTTATGAGAAAAAGACTGTAAAATTTAGCATAAATATATTTGAAAAAAACCTTTTAAATAGGAATTTTGTTAAGTGATTTATTATATTCTATATATAACAGGGTTCTATAAGTAAATTTTTATTATATATAGTGTAAATAAGAATATTTTTTTTATGTACGTGTGTAGGTTGTAAAATTAAACTATATATAAAAAAAATATTCTAAGTTGTTATAATTTTAACTAGTTATTGTATATATATATTTATTTAAATAAAAATTGTTTTATTATTCATGATGTCGTGTAGAATATAATATATGTATATGCGATTGATTCAATCTCATATTAATAAACATTTTTACGTGGTACGTGAGTTGCTGCTATAGTTAAGATTTACTTACACTGCTTATATGACAAATATATAAATATTCTTCCTTAAAATTTAATGACTTATTATAATATAATATAATTCTTTTTATTACATTGCTGCATGAATTGAAATATTTTTTATATAGACTATATACAACATATGAATTTATAATTGTTTTGTTAACCTCATTTTAAGTGCGAGGTGATCCTCGATTGTGTACGGAATTTTATATATATATGATCGTCATACAGCATCATCATATTACAATTTTTTTTTTATTTATGTATATGAAATTATATAAGATGAGTTGTTCTTTTTATATATATCATATATACAAGTCTCCGAATACCATATTTTTTGTTATATACAAATCATAATAAGAAATGCATTTTTTTATTTTTTTTTCATTTGTTTGTGGTACATAAGTATTAATAACACCTCTCTCTATCTGTATATAACATATAAAAGATATAAGGTAACATCGTAACATATAACTTTTAACAGAAAAAAAAATCTTTAGGAAATGAAACATAATTATACTGCGGAGAGTATGTGAACTGATCGACAGACTAAAAAAAAAAACTGCATCGTTGTACAATTTTTTTTTTGTCTTTCTTTATTTGATCTTTGCAGATTTTCTATTTATTTATATATATTTTATATATGTAGTAAGATGTAGTTTATTTGTTTTAATAATAAAAATTTGTTGAGATACCTGAATGTATTTTTAATGAGTTTTATTTACCTGTGTGGTTTTTTATATATAGACATATAACATATTTATTTATTTATATATAAATATAGATAGTGTGTTATAAGTGAACTTATATATTTTTTTTTATATTACCATATATCGAGTTGAATTCAATAATGAAAAAAAAAAATGTATACAAGATATCAATTTGTTATATATATATATATATTTTTATATACATAACACATTTATTTATATATATCTGTATATATCTGAATGATGGAAGTGTGCTAATTAGATGCATAGATATTTTCACTCTTTAAACAAACCAAAACAAAAAATAAATATATGTACTTTATATAAGATATTGTCACAAAGACGGATTGAACGCGTTGACTTATTATTTTATAATGTGTTTATTTATATATATATATATATATATAAATAGAATATTTCTGAAATGATATTTGATATTTATGTTAACATTTTATAAATATGTATATATATATGATCCTATTCGCGTTGCGTTAAAGAAGGTCATCGAATTTATTATGGTTTTTTTATTTTTTTTTTTTTTTCGATCATATAACGATCATTCATCTCTATATATATGATACACTTTTATTATATATGATCGCAGCCAGCACATAGTATAAGCAGTGCCGGCAAGGCTTTATCTCAATTTTATTGCAATCATCATCATATTATATTTCTTAATCGAGGTTCGATAAATCAATCTAATCAAGCCGGTTTAATTTTATATTAATATTGAGGTGATATTTTTATTCATTTTACATTCAATTTTCATTATACTTATTTCTTCATTATCAATTTGAGGTTCAATTCAAAGGCTCGTCAAATGATTGGTTAGAAGAAAAAAAAAACAGGTAAAGTTCTTATATATACGATAACATTTCATTCAAAAGAAAATTCTTTATACGTTTTGTGTAGGAAATGTTTTTCTGCAAATTCTGTATAATTTGTTTTAGGAAATTCTTTAATATTCCGTGTAGGCAATTCTCTATAATTTTGTAAAGAAAATTCTGTATGATTTTTCAAAGAAAATTCTATAATATTCTAAATACAATTTTGGGTATAATTTTCCGGGGGAAATTCTGAATATTTTTCAAATGAAATTTCGTATAGTTTTCTGCAGGAAATTCATGTGTTATTTTTAAGGCAAATTCTGTATATTTTGTTTTAGGAAATGCTTTAAAATTCATTGTTTTAGGAAATTCTCTATAATTTTGTAAAGAAAATTCTGTATATAGCTTTCCAAAGAAAATTCTATAATATTCTAAATACAATTTTCTATTTAATTTTTCTATTAAGAAGGTGTGTTTGATTTTATAAAATAAATTCTGCATAAAGGAAATTCTACATTCTACGTTAATTCTACGTTGTAAAGGAAATTCTATTATCAAATTATCAAAGTATAGGAAATTTTCTATAATTTTCTTTGGGGAGTTTTCTTTGTATAACTTTTTCTTTGTATAATCTTTTGTATGGGAAATTCTTTATATAATTTGCAGTCGGAAATTCTGCATAATTTTCTACATTACGAAATTCTGTTCAATTTTATGTATAGAAATATTCTGTTCAATTTTATGTAAGGAAATTCTGGATAAATTTATGAGGAAATTCTTTGAATTTTTTGTAAAGAAAATATCAAAGGAATCTTACTTAAGATTCAGTCTTAAAATCAATACCATTTAATGAAAATTTCACCCTTAAAAATTGATTGATTAGTGGTTGATTTTGGCCAATAATAGGTAAAAAAAAATGAATTTTTTTTATTATTTAAGGGGTATAGTAAAAATGTCATAACTTGAAATCCTGTTGAGATAGAATAATGGGCAGACGATCAATCGATAGATAATTAAATTCTCTAAAAACTTTCCTTACATATTAAATGGGATTGTAGAACAAATTCTATAGTTAAAATCTTTTTGTATGGAATTTTTGCAAAGGAAGTTCTGTTTAATTACCTAAGAACTATTCTGTTTAAAGGAAATTCTGCAAAACATTTTCTGTTATGTTCAATTTTCTTTTAATCTGTATGATTTTTAAAGGAAATTTTGCATGATTTTCTAAAACTAATTCTGTGTTTTGTGTATCGCAAATTCTGCATAATTTTGTAAAGAAAATTCTGTTCCATTTTCTGTATATTGGAAATGCGATAAATTCTGTATTTATAGTTTTTTCTAAAGACAAATAATTTTAATTTTTCTTCTAAAGAGTAAAGGAAAAATTTTTAGAATAATCTTCTAGAACAGAGAAATTCTTAAAGCACATTAAAAATCATATCACATTCGCACCGCACCATACAAACAAAATAAATAAAATAAAGTAAATATACGATTTCAATAAAACAAAAGAATACACACGAAGTTAAAAAATAACAACACATAACAAAAATTGCAATTATAACAAAAAAATAAATGTTTTATTTAAATAAAAAAACGGAACATTTTTTCGCATATTATTAAACAAAATATATAATATATGTGACAAGATGAAATTTTACTTGCGTATATATTAAACATAAATGCAAAATGTAAAAAAATAAAACTATATATTTATATATATAAATTGCTTTTGGGCACGATTTATATCAAAATAAAATCATTTTGACATCTTTTTTTCATTCTTTTTTTTTTTAATTTTTATGATGATTATATATTCGCGTCTGTTAAAATTAAAGGGTTTTCAGATAGGTTTTTTTTGCTGCGAATATATGAATGAAAAACAATGTACAATAAAATGCAAATATACGTTGAAATCAAAAATAAATAAAAAAAAAAAGTATATTTACATACATATTTTTTTTTTTTTTAAATTATTCATTGTATAATAAAAAGCTGAATAAAAAAAAAAAATATTAATTAAACATTCATTTATAGGTATTTTATAAATTAAAATAACAAAACTAAAAAAAAAAAATACAATACAATACAAAATTAATATTTAAAGATATATAAAGATAGATTGTAATTTATTCATCATTTTAAAGATATTTTAACAGCAGTATATATTATGTATATATAGCCTGCAGAAATCAATAATAAAGTTATTTTTTTATCGATTCGATTGAATTGTTTTTTCTTAAATTTATATTTAAGTGATTTTGATGAAGGAAAATTGTAGCTTTTTTGATTTTAAAACAATAAAGTTTCAAAGCTATAGTCGATAGAAATTTTTATCTAATCTCATGTTCTTGGTATTGAATATTTTATTAAATAATCCACAAAACGGAATTTATGCTTTTATATTCTAGAAAATTTATCAGTGAATGGTCAAGTAAAATAAAAATCAATTGTGTTTAATTTTCTAAAAGGAAATTTTCTATTAGATAAATTCTCTATAGTTTTTTTGTAAAGGAAAATTCCGTATGATTTTCTAATTGGAAATTCAATAACTAAGCATCTCATCATCTGATCTCTATATATAATTTACTGATACGTTTTAGAGCACCCCGTATATTATATATAAATTTAAATAAACTGTAGTTTTTTTTCTTCTTCTTCTTCTTCCTCAAAACCAAAAAAAAAAAAATGCATAATTTTTATATAAAAAAAGAATTCCAAATCTCTCATTAAATATATAAAATTGAAATTAAAACAAAACTTATATATTATAAATGAATTATAAAATAAATTGAATAAAATTATAATAAATTTATACAAAAAAAAAATAAAAAAATTCGATTAGTTGCGATTCAAATCCAGTCAGAGAGAATTGATTTTGCGGGAATACCATACGATATTTTATATATCAAAATAAAAAAAAATGTATATTAATTTATTTATATAGATTTTTAATTTATGTGTGAGAATTTTTTTCACCATAGAATATAAAAAAACAGCTGAAAACCATTTTTTTTCCGCATATATGAAAATATAAGCGTACTCGAAATGTATATTATTATTATTTATAATTTAACTGTTAACTTCTGAACTATACTGAACATATAGTTAGACTTTCTGCTAACATTAAAAATTGAATTGGAATCTCGATATGGCATAATATATAATAAAAATCATCAAAAAATATAAGATAATTATTATAATGAAATCACTCACTATGGCAAGTAAATAAAATAAAATATTATAATAACCGCAATAACTAGTTCAGTTATGAGATATTAAATAATTGTTTTTTTTTTATCTTTCACATTCGAATGAACAAACCATCACCAAATCAAGAACCAAGAACGGCAAACAAATAACTCAAAAAAAATATAATAAATTAAATGCAGACGAGAATTATTTCAATTATACATATGTTTTTATATATCAATTTACCTTCTTTTACTCGATTATCATCAACGTTGATAATTGCATCGCCATCAATTGCACTGATTCCTTTTAAATGCACACAAACTAAGATCAAAAATATTAATTTTTGTAACATTTTTTGTATTGTATATAGGTATATTAATTTAATTTTTTTTATTATTATTATTATTATTAAAAGATAAGTTTTATTATTATGATTTAAAGATTTTAATTATTATAAATTAATTAATTAAAATTTCATAATTTAATAATGCACTTTTAAATATAACAAAATTTTTCACAATCTTTATTCTTTTACTTATTATTAAATTTTTCAAATTAAATCACAATTAACTTAAAAAATTTAAGAGTTTTATTTTTTTATTCTAATATTCAATTCTTTTACAATAAGTTAGTTATTAGTTTTTTAAAAAAAAAGAAAAGAAATTGATATTTGAATAAAAAACACACACAGTCAAAATTTTTCAAAACATTAGATTTCAATTGGAAAATAATTGATTTAAAGATAAAAAAAAAAAAACTTTTAAGATAAATTTAAATTTTAAAATTTTATAATAAGAAAAGATTAAATTAAACGATTGATATGCGGATGTTATACACTTAAATTTAAAACAAGAGAAAAAAAAATCGTCGTCGTCTTCTTCGTGTAAAGAACCAAAGAAGAATGAATTTTCATTGTCAAGGTTTTCTGCATTTATAGAGAAATTTTTTCACATTAATATACAATTTTATTTTTTATTTTTTACAGATATATATATATATATATATAATGTTGTTTGTAATTGTATATATATAGTTAATGTATGTGATATTAATAAAAGTTAAGTAAGTCTATATAGATATAGATATATAGATGTGATATCGTTTCACATATACAAAAATTATGTTGAATATGTTTTTATTATAGATATATGTTTGGTGTTTGGTGATGGTGATGGTGATGATGATAATGATAATGATGATAAAAAGAAAGAAAAAATAAATGTTATACATTTTTTTTAAATATAAATATAGTTTAGGCGATAATCTAATCAACAAATTTATCATCATCTTGATTGAAAAATTTTTTTGTATAGTTTAGGCCCATTTTATTTCAAAATATGCGGTAGAGTTATGAAATCAAAAATTAAGGATTTTGTATTAGTAATGAAAGGTTGAAGATTGAAATTCTGTGGCTGTGGATGAAAAATTTACCATCATAAATTTACCATTTACCATCAAAAATTGCTTTTCAGGATACAAAAATGTTATTTACATTTCTATAAAGTTCATTAAATGGATTTTAAGATATACAACCACCAAAGATTGATTAAAAATTTATCAGTAAAAATTGAGTTTCTTCAAAAAATAATTATTATATTTTAACCAATCCACCTGAAAATTGGCAGTGGTACTCTCGATAACGAATATACAAAAAATGTATTCAAAATTTTGAATATAATCCATTAACCAGATTTCAAACCAGATGAACTTACAATTTCGCATAGAGTCAATGCGACTCTGAGCGACTCCCCGCATTTATAAATAAAATAATAACATATAAAAGTCAAAACCTTCATTTAAAATGCATAACTTTTAACATCCCACAACTTAAAATATTAATAAATTAATATACTATATATTATTAAAAATATATATACATACATAAACATAAACCATACATGTCATATCAAAATGGATTACGATAAATTAGAATTTTAAAATTATTAATTTATTGAGATCATATACTTTTTTTTTGTTTCTTGCCACATTTCTTCGTAGAGAAAGAAAAATATATATATGAATAGATAACTAAACTACTAACAAAAAGGTAAAAAAAATTCAAAGCGTTAGGTATTAATAAAACTATTTAAAAAAAAAATCATCTTAATATCAACATCGCACAAACAACAAGAAGAATATATTTTATATAATATAGCATATATAGAATACAAAACAATTTATATATTATAATAATAAATATGTAATAATATTATAAGAACAATTTGAATGTTGAATGGGAATTTATTATGCGGTATATAATGAAAATAATTTTCAATTAACTTAAGAAATCCCCCGTTCGCGTATATCGTCATATTAAAGGATTTGTTTTTTTTTTCGTATTATTATTATTATTATTTGTATTACTATCTTTTAGAGTTTATGTATACAAATAATAATAAATAAATTAATAATCGCATTTATGTACTACTCTAACCACTATTATATCGGACACCTGCTATTTTGTATTCATATGCTCGATTTTGAGATGCCGCGAAAGGACTTTAAACAATAATTTTTTAATCCTTCTGATTTTATTTCATAAGATGATGATTTTAGTTAAATAATTGTGCAGACAGAAGTAAATCTATCTTTTAAATTCAATTAGTTATGGAATTTATTTCAAAATGATTCAATTTAACAAAAAAAAAAAATTTGACCATTCATTGATATCGGACACTTATATTATACGCCACTAATCTCCTTTGTCCTCTCCTCCTTTGGCCTTTATAATAGCATCCATTCTCTATATAGACGTTGTATTTACTAAATTTTTGCATTCATCCGGTGTTTTCAATGATTTTTCCTTTTTTTCCTTGGAATTCTTCACTCCTTCAATTTGTAATTTTCGGATCATGTTTTAACTTTGTTTTATTAATACCAACATCGATTCTATTGGAAATCAGGACTTGAAGATGCCCATTTCTAAAAGTGGATTTCTAAACAAATTTCTTTAGCTTCCAACCAGTTCTTAGTTGCTTTAGTGGTTTGTGATAGATCTACATCTTATTGAAATGTATCTTATTGAAATCTTATTGAAAATTATTCGCCGTTTGAATATAATTTAATAGTCGATGGAAAAAGGTATAGTATAGTAAAAAAATTATTAGGGATTATTATTAGGGAAAAAACATTGTTTAATAAAATATGTCTTTATTTTTATCTTATATTCATATATTGCGGTTTATGAATCCATTGCCTTGTACACTTTCATGGGACCACTTTTTGGATTGCTGTTGACCATTTTAGAGTTATGTCACTCACAGCAGTTCTCCTATTTTTTCACATAGTTGCGTTATCACGATCAGTAACATTAGATTTTACACCACTTTCTGTGACTCAAATGAACCGGTTAAACCATATATTTTAATTAAATATCTGATACGGTAGACTTACAATTAGTTACATTAAGTTCTTTAGGAATATTTCGTATTATTCTTATTAATAATAAGATTAAAAAGAACCATACAGTCTCGATTTAAGTCCAATAGAATCATTGTGGACATTAAAGTAAATACATTATTTGAAAGTTACAATTGAAAGAGTGAAGAATTCCAAGGAAAAATCATTGAAATGAGGAATACAAAAACATGAATGGATGAATGCAAAAATTTAGTAAATCCAACGTCTAAGAGAATGGAGGCTATCATAAAGGCCAAAGGAGGTGTTACAAAGGAGATTAGTGGCGTATAATATAAGTGTCCGATATCAATGAATGGTCAAATTTTTTTTTTTTTGTTAAATTGAATCACTTTGAAATAAATCCCGCATAACTAATTGAATTTAAAAGTTGTTTTTACTTCTGTCTATGCAATTATTTACCAAAAACCATCATTTTATCAAAATAAAATTAGAAGGATTAAAAAATTATTGTTTAAAGTCCTTTTTTGGCATCTCAAAATCGAGCATATGAATACAAAATAGCAGGTGTCCGATATAATATATAGTGGTTAGAGTAGTATATATAAATATGAATGAATAAGAAGCGGGTCATCTAACCAATTTCTATATTGATAAAAACAATTCTACTTTTCAATTTTCCTCCTCCAATTTTACTTAGACTGTTTTAATAATCATCACTTTTTTTAATAATTCACTTTTTATATATAAATTATATTCAATTGAAAAGCTTCGTACAAAAAAAAATTCTTTAAGCTCTTCATATTCTAAATTTCATGCCGTATGCTTTTAATCTTTAAAGATGCTTTAAAGAGATATAGATTGCGGTTTAAGAGATACATTTTTGATGACCCTTATTACCACACAAATAATTTCTTTTGGTCTTTTTTTTTGTAGTTTATTCTATATATAATTTTAAATATGAATAAATGCATATATATATACTGCACATATCGAACAGTATCTTTTATATACATATACATATATTTATATAAGATAATTTCAACGTATTTTAAAAAATAATATATAATAAATATTTATTTAAATACTTTTATCATATATACAAGTAACTATATATTACATCCATTTGACGACGACGACGACGACAAGGTAGATGATATTTACAATAAAAATAAAACAAAAAACCGTTCTGGAAATGCATTTATGCTTCTTCATTCTTGGTGCTGTGCTTATTTTATCCATATATATGATTATGAATATATCTCAAAAGCATATATACATATATATATGAAATGCAGATATATACAGATAATATATAGTTTTGCAGTTGGTTGGTTTAATATTTTATATTTGGTTATACTGTGTATTTGATTTGTGCTCGGCGCGGTATATCTTTAAAACAAAAACCAAATTAATTCACTACGCGATGATATAACATAAAGTATATTTATTTTATTTAAAAAAAAAAATAAAGTTTAGTTAATGTGTGTGCGCGCGGTTAATGTACGTATATATAAACTCATTCAAAAGATTATTATTATTATTATACATATATTGTAACATTATTATTATTATTATTATTGAAAAAATAAATAGCATTAAATTTTTTATTATTATTTACATATGCAGTAAGGTAAGGTAAGGTAATGTAAAGAACGCAGGTAAATATGGAAATTTTAGGTACTGAAACGCACAATAATTTTGTTGACGATGTTCGCTAAATGTTAATTGCACAATTAAATCCAAAAAAAAAACGAATTTCCGATTTAGAATTCATCATATTTAGAATCACCATCAATTCTACTATAGGGCTAACGATATCTTTTTAAATCATTTGTTCTTTGTTTATATAATCAAAAAATTCTGAGATCATACAAAAAGGATCGCTCACATAATAAAAAGGACATATTCCATAAATCAATTGTGTTTGTTTTGTTTTGTATAAAGAAAACTGATGTGTTATTTAAAAAATCACCATCAATTCATCATCAATGGCTAACGATTTCATTTTAAATCATTTGTTCTTTGTTTATATATTCAACAAAATTCCGAGTTCATACGAAAAGGAGCCCATAAACATAATAAAAAAGGACATGTTCCATCAATCATTTGTGTTGTTTTTTTTTTGGTTTTGTTTTGTATAAACAAAACTTGTGTGTTATTTAAAATAAAAAAAAACTAAAAACTAAAATGTACTCACTCAGTATTTTCGATGCACCTTAGTAATTGATTGTAATCAACTGCAAGTATAACTGCGCTACTATCATATCATATTCAAATACATTCATGCTAAAAATTGTAAAAAAGAAAAGAAAAACAAAAATGAAATATTTTTATATATAATAAAAATTAATTGTTTTTTGTTTTGTATATATGAAAATATTAATTCAGGATTACTTATATATTTATCGCATTAAGCATTCAACAATCACGCAAACATATAATCAATTTAGATTTTTACGAGTCTCACAACACTGGTTAATATTAATTAATAATAATTAATAATAAACAATCGTCGTTCGTTCATCAATCCATTGATTTAATTTTAACTTTTATAGATTTTCATATCTTGTTTTAAGATTGTTTTCTTGTTTTTTTTTTTTAAAAGTACGTTTTATAAAACATAATAGAAAAGAATTTCAGAACTACTGATGATGATAGAAACTCCTTAACGAACTCAACGTCAACTTTTTTACCATTTTAATTGAAATGTTTAATGCTGATGGAAAATCTACCAAAAACCTTTTTCGAACAATTTTCTTTAAATATAGAAGTTTTTCTTGGGTGAAAGAAAATCCTTGAGTGTTTCACTTAAAACGAAAAAAAAAATCATTCAAAAATGTATCCTAAAACGTATTTGCCTTAACTGAAAAAGGGGTTTAGAGAGCTCTTGAATGGAATTTATATTCTAAATATATGAGTGATCATTTAAGAATATTTAAGAATAAATATTCTTAAAATTATTTAAAATCCACTGTGAATATTTTTCCTTAAATTAAGATTTTAATGGTATAAAAGGAAATCCTTTAAGAATCCTCGTAAATGTTGATCCTTTACATTAAACCATTTTTTATCCCTAATTTCCTTCAATATATATAGACATTTTTCTGGGTGAAAAGGGAAAATCATTCAATTAATCCCTGACTGGACAATTTTTCTTTCTATATATAATATATATAGTGAACAATTGTCTAATGATATACAATACATCAAATAGTACATTTTTCCTTATGCAACATATTTTATTAAATAGAAAAATTTTATGGTGGAATTGGAAAATCTATATATGACAAAAAAAACGATATCACCTTTAGATTATTTAACTTCATTATAGACATTTTTCTGGGTGAAAAAGAAAATTCGCATGGGGACAATCCTTTGTGAATAAATTGAATAAATTGAACATCTCTTGAACATTTTTCTTTCTATATAGAAATGTTTATGATGCGTATAGATAGAAAATGTTTTGAAAAACACTTCCTGTATATCTTTTTCCTTATGCGGTTTAACCTTTTTTTTTCTTATATAGAAAATTTTTTGATGATTGGAAAATCCTTTAATAAACCCTATAATAATGATATATTCATTTTCCTTAAATAAAAATTATTCTGGTGATTGGTGAAACCCGTCAAGAATCTCTCTCCTGAACAATTATTCTGGTCTGGTCATTTTCTATCTTTCAATAATCCATCGTTTTTTTTTGTATAACAATAAATCTATAACAAATCTAAATCTTATAATATATTGGATATAGGAAAAGTTATATAAAATAAAATTATGATAAAGTTATAAAATAATTTAATAAAATTATACAATGCAATTAATTATAATGCAAAAAAAGAAGCAATCAATTATATAAAAAATCTTTTATATGGTGATTGATTAAAAGAGGATCACCATCGCACAAACACATCACATATAAAAATTTTATAATACATATACAACAACATTGTTTTGCGATGAGTGCGAGTATAAATAAGGTAAAACAATTTTAATCTAATGCATTTTATTGCACATTTCTATATATAGAAGAAAATATATTCATTTTCCATATATATAAAGAAGAAAAATTGTGATAATTTCTTATTATTTTTTTTATCTTATACATAAATTAATCAACTATATATCAAGCAAATATTATCTGGTATATTAAATTTTATAAAATCGATGATATTAAATGATGTTTCTTCTGCTACTTATTGTATAAATATTCAGATGAAATTCTACGATATATATAAAAACATTTTCAAGCATATCAAGCGATCTTGCGTTATCATAATTGCTAATTGATAACAAGATAGATCTCTATATATACATTTGTTTTGTGTCGCATCAAAACCTCTATATACATAATTTTGACTGACATATGACAGAAAAAGACTGTATATTTATCTATATATATGCGTAACATAGATCCAAAATAGAAAAATACTATAAGGTAATATATATCTACAAAAGTGTTATATATATTTTTATATAATAAAAGTAAGTATAAATAAAAAAAAAAACTAAAACTTGAATTTGTTTAATAATAAAACTAAATTTGTAATTTATCAATCAAATTGTAGAAATTATATTTATATTATTATAATTATTTCTACCTTTAGGGTATATTATAATGATGATAAAAAAAAAAATCACGTCTAAATAGTATGTTAAGAATTTATCTTATGTATATGTATATTATGGAGCAAGATATAATATAGTTTTTTTTTTTTAATTAAATACAATTTATCATTTCAAAAAATATTTTCCATTTATATATAAAAATATTTTATTTATATATATGTTATATATAGTGTTAATATTTTAATTGGTTTTACCACTTATTATATATATATATGGATATATGCATATACTTTTTTTACGACGACGTGCATGACCCGTTCATGTTTAATTTTTATACATATATTTGCTTGGGATTGATATGCGAAGCGATAAATTAATCGATAAAATACAATGCATTCAAATTACTATATATATATATATATGACAATTGGTATAATTGCGATCTCTAAATAAATAGTAACACAAATCATACGAATTGAAATTTTTTATGCATAACGCCCATTAAAATGAAGACTTACAAAATTCAATTAAAAGTATTCATAAAACTTGATTTTCTATAAAGCATATTTCTGATAGAAAGATGTTTGTCTATGATTTTTAAATAAAATTCTAGATTTCATAGCCCATTTGCTATCAAAATTGTATAATAAAGAACACAAGAAAAGAATTGGTTTTTAAAAGGATTCATATATAAATTCATAATTTTCCGAAATATAACCTTACAAAATATAAAAATTTTCCTCCTTACATACAAAAAAAAAATCATTGAAAAAATATGAAGTTTTTTCATTGAAAATTCATTGATTTGATGTTTAAAAAATGTTCTATAGATTTACAAATCATTGAAACGTTTTTAACAGATAAAAGTCATTCAAAGACTTTTGTATGGAACCAACACCTCAATATATATATAAAGAAGATCTGAAAATATCCCGGAAAAACGATCCATTAATTGAATTTCCATAAAGATAATCTACCAAAAATTGATTAGATTTTCCAACTTGCTGAATACAGCAGTAATTCTTGGATGCTATTTCTAGTTAAATCAGCTACCATCATTTCTTATGTAATTTTTGGCTAGGACGTTGTTCAGTTTACAGATATTATTATACCTTAAATCTATTCATCTATTTTTAAATAAAAAATTAATTTTCATTTTCTTTATACAGTTGATATTTCCTGCTTTAGACACAAAGTGACGGAGATTTTATCCTTTTAAGTATTTAAGTCAAACCGATAAATTTTGTATGATGAACCGCAAAGGAGTTTTGAGATGAATACCAAATCCACTTCACGTTTAATTAAGATTTAATGAAATCACCAATATAACGTGATACAATTCTTTTCATTAAATCTTCAAATATAATAAGTTAAAAAATTTCAAATGGGATCGAAGTTATTATAGAAACAGAACGAGGCATCTCTCTCTAATAATCCCATGAATTTGTATATATAGGAATTGGTAAATGTGATGGTGAATGGAAAAAATCTTATTATATCCAAAAATTACTTAAGTCCTATTAACTTTAAAATGTTTTGAGCTACACTACAAATTAATGGGGGACCGGAAAACCGGAAAATTTGAAAGGAAAATGAATAGAAGAAGTCTATTCCTTATTCACAAACTTCTTGACGGTGTTTTTTCAATTATAATTTCAATCAAATCGGAGTTTTAGTGAAATGTTTTGTAATGTTGTAATAATTGTATAAGAATTGATAATATTTTCCATAAAACCACAACGTTATTAAACGATTTTAATGATTTAAACGTTATTACCGATCGATATAAAAATTGTATAGTCATTTAGATTTTCTTATTGAAAAGGCGAGTTTAGTTTGGAGGCATTATTAAACACTATATACGATTCATATCAATCTCATTTGGGAAACTTTGCGGTATAGTGACTCACGAAATGAAATGAAATTCGTACAAACCAAATCTCAGCGCACGTAATGTTTACATATGGTGCCAAAATAAGTAAATTATAGATTTCGTATTTGAACAAAAAGCCAAGGAGAGACCACAAGTGACTATAAAAAACACAACTTTTTATTTTCACAAACTCAAACTCAATTACTTCAAAGGAAAAATCGGAAAAGTGGGTTTTTTTTTCTTTGCGCACGTGAAAAACAGTCTTCATTATACGATAACCAAAAGGGGCAAACCATCATATGAGAATGTTATATATCAACAATAATTGCGATGTCGAAACAAAGTCGAGCATTAAAAGATTGAAGCTCCAAAGGATATAAAAAAAAATAGGCGATCTTTCTGACACGACAACGACAGGTCGTGCGAAAACTATAAAATATTTTATAAAAAAAAACGTCATGAAAAGGCGCTTCAATAGAACTGTCCTATCCCACCAGTAGTATATTCAACAGACATATTGCTCCTACTGTCTAACACTGAATTCCAATCGATGATTACTGACCTGCTGACCGCCCAACATTACTTTAATCCTTACGAAGAAGAAACAAATTGTGTTTTTTGGATGGCCTCAAGAGACGACGAGGGCAATGCTTTGAATAAAATCCATCGAATCAATTTCTCTGAAAAAAGAAGATTTCTTATAATAAAAACCCGCAAAGCTTTTAATAACTGCAGTTTTACGTATTTTTTCAATACCGCATTGATTTGAAGAACCTCGGGAGAGAATGGAGAATTTTGTAGATATCCCTTCACAACCTATCATTGTGTAGGGATATCCCCCTTCAATCCTTTTCATTCAATCCTTTTCATTCACTGATATATATGGATATATGCATATACTTTTTTTACGACGACGTGCATGACCCGTTCATGTTTAATTTTTATACATATATTTGCTTGGGATTGATATGCGAAGCGATAAATTAATCGATAAAATACAATGCATTCAAATTACTATATATATATATATATATGACAATTGGTATAATTGCGATCTCTAAATAAATAGTAACACAAATCATACGAATTGAAATTTTTTATGCATAACGCCCATTAAAATGAAGACTTACAAAATTCAATTAAAAGTATTCATAAAACTTGATTTTCTATAAAGCATATTTCTGATAGAAAGATGTTTGTCTATGATTTTTAAATAAAATTCTAGATTTCATAGCCCATTTGCTATCAAAATTGTATAATAAAGAACACAAGAAAAGAATTGGTTTTTAAAAGGATTCATATATAAATTCATAATTTTCCGAAATATAACCTTACAAAATATAAAAATTTTCCTCCTTACATACAAAAAAAAAATCATTGAAAAAATATGAAGTTTTTTCATTGAAAATTCATTGATTTGATGTTTAAAAAATGTTCTATAGATTTACAAATCATTGAAACGTTTTTAACAGATAAAAGTCATTCAAAGACTTTTGTATGGAACCAACACCTCAATATATATATAAAGAAGATCTGAAAATATCCCGGAAAAACGATCCATTAATTGAATTTCCATAAAGATAATCTACCAAAAATTGATTAGATTTTCCAACTTAAACAAATTAAATTGAAAAACAAAAATCGGTAAAGATTTTTAGATGAAATCAATTAATGTTAATTGTATTCAATTTCAAAACGAACATTTTCCATATAACATAACTGATTAAAATTTTACGATTTTGAATGAAAAACGTGGAGAATTTTCCTGAATTTTATCCATATTAAATTAGGAAAAACATTTGTAATTATTTTAATAAAGGATATAAAGGAAAATATCCTGAATGTTTTAAAACGAATTCATCTGAAATCATTAGATAAATTGTAAGATAAAATCAAAAGTTTAATAACAATTTCCTCAAAGAAAATCATCTAAAAACATATTTTTCGTGAAATCAATTGATAATTAATTCGATTATATAAGAAAAAAAAACAATTGATTTTCCAGCGATGGGGGTGAAATGTTTTGCAACAACAGAGACTTCTGCAATAAATATAAATACTATTAAAGTATCACAATAAGATCGAAGAATCGCTGGATTTCAAATCATCAAAAATAGTTCAATGAATTTTCCCCGGATATACAAATCAAAAACAGTAATAGAAATATAATCTGATTGGATTTTCTTTTCATATAAAAACTTATTGTGAAAATTTACCTTTCTATATATGTATATAATTTAAATATATAGATAAAATAAAATTTGATTACTGGTTAGGGAAATTTTTTTTGTTCGTGATTAATTTTAACTATATCTATATAATTTGCTATATATAAATATTTTCACTATACTTACATATATTTTTACTAAAAAATTATATTCACTTTCCTTTTTAATCTAAATAATATACTCGTATATATGCTATAAATAAAGAATTGAACTTATTATATTATAAGAGGAAATATTCGCATTTATATATAAAAAAAAAAAACTAAAAAAATTAAATTACAATGTTTCTATATAAAAATCTATAAAATTATATACAGTATATTATTATTAACTATTAATATTATTCTGTATCTCTCTCATCAATTGCGCGTATATTAAATATGCGATTAGTAATTAATTATAATATATATATATAAATAGTAGCTCGCGTAAAAACATAAGTAATTGCATTTATTTATGGTCGTATATGCAATATTTCATATATGATAAAAATTAATAAAAATACACACGATTGCATATAATTAATTATAATAAAATATATGTAAATGAAAGAAAAATTTTATCTGTATATATATATATATATTGATGAAAAGTGATGTTAAATTTATACTTGGATAGATAGATAGATAGATATATACAGTTTCCTGTCGATGTTCCACTTTTATTTTTTTCTTTCTTTCTTATTAATATATTATTAGAAATTTGTATATTTGTATTCAATTCTGAAATTGTGAATTGTTTTTTATTTAAAACATTTAAATTTTAACACCTGCAATCTTTGCGTGATTGGTTTTTTGGTACAAAAATATATATATATGCAAGATATCATTTGATTAATATAAAGAGTGTCCCGGTTGAGTTTCCCTATACCAAAAAAAAACTGAATACAGCAGTAATTCTTGGATGCTATTTCTAGTTAAATCAGCTACCATATCGTATATGTAATTTCTGGCTACCACGTTGTTCAGTTTACAGATATGATGTTAAGTTAAAGTAAACATCTATTTTTCAATCAAATTAAGTTTCATTTTCTTTATACAGTTGATATTTCCTGCTTTAGACACAAAGTGACGGAGATTTTATCCTTTTAAGTATTTAAGTAACGCCGATAAATTTTGTATGATGAACCGCATAAGAGTTTTGAGATGAATATCAAATCCACTTCACGTTTAATGAAGATTTAATGAAATCACCAATATAACAAGATACAATTTTTTCATTAAATCTTCAAATATAATAAGTTAAAAAATTTCAAATGGGATCGAAGTTATTATAGAAACAGAACGAGGGATATCTCTCTAATAATCCCATGAATTTGTATATATAGGAATTGGTAAATGTGATGGAGAATAGAAAAAAATCTTATAATATATCCAAAAATTGCATAAATCCTAATAACACTTTAAAATGTTATTGAGCTACACTATACAAATAAATAAATTAATGGGGGACCGGAAAACCGGAAAATTTTAAAGGAAAATGAATAGAAGAAGTCTATTCCTTATAAACAAACTTCTTCACAGTGTTTTTACAATTATAAGTTCAATCAAATCGGAGTTTTAGTGAAACGTTTGTCGACGTTTTTCGACACCGCAGTCACAGAGAACGCAAAGGAAAAATATTATATATAGAGATAAAGTTTGATCCCCGTTGAATTGGATGCATTATTGAACACTATATACGATTCATGTCAATCTCATTTCATGGGAGTGACTCACAAAATGAAAATGATAGACCAAATCTCAGCGCACGTAATGTTTACATATTGTGCTAAAACAAGGAAATTATTGATCGATTTCGTATTTGAATAAAAAACCAATTGAGAGACCACAAGTAACTTTAAAACACAACTTTTTATTTTCACAAACTCAAACTCAATTACTTCAAAGGAAAAATCGGAAAAGTGGGGTTTTTTTCATCTTTGCGCCCGTGAAAAACACTCTTCATTATACGATAACCAAAAGGGGCAAACAGTTATATGAGAATGTTATATATCAACAATAATTGCGATGTCGAAACAAAGTCGAGCATTAAAGGATTGAAGCGTCAAAGGATATAAAAAAAATAGGCGATCTTTCTGTCACGACAACGACCATGTTGCAAAAAACGTCAATATTCAACAAACATATTGCTCCTACTGTCTAACACTGAATTCCAATCGATGATTACTGACCTGCTGACCGCCCAACATTACTTTATTCCTTACGAAGAAGAAACAAATTGTGTTTTTTTGGATGGCCTCAAGAGACGACCAGGGCAATGCTTTGAATAAATACCATTGAATCAATTTCTCTGAATCAAGAAGATTTCTTATAATAAAAACCCGCAAAGCTTTTAATAACTGCATAGTTTTACATATTTTTTCAATACCGCATTGATTTAGAAGAACTCGGGAGAGAATGGCGAATTTTGTATAGATATCCCCTCACAACCTATCATAGTGTAGGCATTTTGTAGATATCCCCCTTCAATCCTTTTCATCAAATTTGTGTTTCACTGAAAACATTATCATCACTTCCCGATTTATGCGATAGAAGAATTACTCTCAGGATTCGATTAACATATTCAAGATTACAAGGCAGAACACTCTGTATATATACAATTGCATTTTGCATTATATATATAGATATTTGTGCATGCATCCACCAATTAAGTTTAAATAATATATATATATATTTCTAAAAAATGTATTTATATATATATATATTACAATTGATTAAATTGTATATATATTTATTTATTATATATTGTTAGAATGTTAGCTAAAAAAAAAAAAAAACCACATAAATAATAATAATAATATATGTTGTTTTGCGGCCTTGTGGCCTAATAACATATTTATTGTGATTTTATGCCAACAAAACAAAAATTATATACTAACTGTTGAATATATCTCTGTTTTTTTTTTTCTTAATTTATTTTATTTTATTTCTTATTAGATATGCACATAGAAGAATCTATTTTCTAACATATTATAAAAATTGTTACAAAAAGTTTTCACTTATATATGCAGTTTATATAAATACATATATATATATATATATATATATATAAATAGCATGTATTTTATATAGCAATTGAAATTGAATAATTGACAGTTAACAGGGAAAGTACATTATCCAGTGTAATGTATGTGTAATATTAATATTGCTGCTGCTGCTGATGATGAAACGTGAAGTACCAAATGCAGAAACATTAAATTTAAAAAATATAAATATAAAGAAATTTGTATATATATCTATCGATAGATATAGGTAAATATCATATATATGTTATATATAGAGATGGAATAATAAAAAAGAAAAATAATTGAATATATATAAATTATATACTTCTATATATTTATATATATATATATAATTTTAAGCACAAGAGTAGAGATGCCAAGACAAAAGGTACAATTTTTTTTTTTCGTTATTTAAATGCATATGCACATGCATATATATAATTTAATGACAGAAAATGCATTCAATTAAAAAGCAATTGATCTTTCTTTGCATATATACATATATTTGTTGAATGCTGTGTATAGTTTTTTTTTCAATTTTCTTTCTTATCTATTTTCTATATATATTTATTATATGCGGCCAGATGTTGTTTGAATATCACTTATTTTTTTTGATGTTTTCTTATTTGTAAATTATACAAATACAAATAATAATATACGTACGCAGGCAGGTACTATTTTTTTGTTCCACTTACAACCAATAATATATATATATATATATATATATATATATATATACATTAAGTAGGTTATCACAACTTGTTTTGACAATTGCAATGCAATTCAATAATAATAAGTTTAATATAAGAATCAATTTTTAAATTAAATATTTTAATGATATATTAATATACAAATATATGTTTTTTTGTATTATTGTGTATATAAATAGAAATAGAAATTGTTTTGAATTGAAAATCCTGGAAATTTAATCCCAAAGCATTTAGATTTTATTCTAAAGCATTACAGATTTGTTTCTATAAACCATTATTGAATTCTTAGTGGACACATTTCAGAAATCTATATATACTTTTTATGATGAATCTTGAACAAGAATTGAATGAAATATCTTTGAAAATGTATAAGGAATCATTGAGGGAATTGCTAGAGTTTATAGAAATAAATTCTATTAAATTATGATCATATGTAAGGCGATGTTGCCTTAGAACCTAGCAGAATTGAAAAGGATTTAAAAAAAAAAAAAATGAAATATTACAATCGCGAGAGATAAACAAATAAGCAAATGGGATCGTCCAATCTGCCAAACACAAGTTCGTAAGAAACAAACCGAAAATTGTATAATAACACCTAGGATTTGTATACGGGATGGCATAAGATTAAAAACCAAAATGATCGCGGATATGTAATTTATCTAATTTCAAAGTCTATAAGTCTGCATATGATACGTTTAAGTATGTAACTTTACATTGTTCTCAATCAATAAATCAATAAAATTGGAAAAAACACAGAAAAACCGTCAAAAGGATTCTCAAAAGGCGGCGGCGACGACGACCTTTCACAGAGGAGATACTCTGAAATAACCCATCTTCAAACTTAACCATAGCTCACAAACAAAAGATTACCCGTTGAAAATCAGTCCACAAATCAAAGTCCCATTGTTTCGAAAGTAAAAGTGGATTTTTGTCGATGAGAAAAGTTTAAAAAATAACTAATAAGTCACTATACATGCTTTTAAAACACAATTCAGTATAAACGTACGATGATCTTATGTTGATCTCTTGGCTTCGCGCGCCAAATTGATGGTTTTATTTTATTTTCCATGTAATATCTCGGCAAACAATAAATAATTCATTGTTCGTGTACTTATCTTATACACAAATTACAATTTTAAAAACTCATTTTACAATTATTTATAATAATTTTTCCATTTTTTTTTAATTACAATATAATTTAATAAAATATATAAATACTATTAATAATAAAATAATGTTTATCTTATAAATAACTCCACTCCAGCAGTGACTTAAAAGCGCATAAGAGATTGTTTTTTAACACGGCAAAATGTGAAATTAGAACATACAGTCCATACAGAATAATACAAATTACACCATTATAATAGTATTTGATATTTATATTGTCTTGGTACTTTTGTAACAATAACACGACCATCATAACTAAGTGAAGCAAATATCCAAGGATCAACATTACTCCATTGTACACAATACACTGAATCCTCATGTTGTTCAAAACATTGTAATAGTCCATCAGGAAGTCTATTGTCCGTGTGTTTTTGTTTGTTTGTTTGTTTGTATATAAAGCAAATATAGAATTCAATCAAAATATAGTTTTTTTTTTATATATATAAAACAGTTAAGTCATCTATTTGATTGTTATTATTAGATTTCTATTTCTAAATTTAAAGAAGCAGCTCAGAACGTCCAAAGAATGGATTGAAGATGTGTTCCAAATGCGTTTGATTATTTACAGGTAACTCAGAAGAGGAATTTAAACAAATCCTTTGACCAATTGATTCCAAAAACATATGCAAGAGTGTATTACTTATATACATTTAAAAAAAAAAATCAAATACGACAATTCAACCTTTGTATAGTTTTGTTTTTTTTGCCATTCAATTGATAAATAATTCCAAATCCATTCATTTTAATAAAATTAGGTACTCACCGATCACGATGTTCAGTTTTTCCATTTCCATTTCCATCACTACCTTCATCATCATCATCATGATCCGCATTAGCACCACCACGATCATTATTTCCACCTGATTCTGAGCTAACACTTCCAGCACATGTTAATAAAACTTTACAATCACTGCTACTGGACAATATCAATTGATCATGAAATGTATTAAAACGTACACTCCAAATCCTAAATATAACAACCAAAAAATACAATATACTTTAGTAAAATTAAACAACTTATTGTTTGTTTTTTTGTTTATAATAAACATTAACATACCAATGCGAATGATCATTTCGTGCAAATAACGATTCTTTAACATTACGACTATCCCAGATTTTCAGTGTACCATCATCGCCACCGGTCACCAAATGACATTGTCTATTTGGATTACAATCTAAATCACGTATTGATTGGCCATGGGCATCTTCAATTTGCCATGCAATATGCTTAGGATCACGTATATCATACGAACGTATACTATTATCGTACAATGCTATAAATTGATTACCCGAATGATGTTGTGACCATTTGCCGGTCGTAAATTTAGATGCATTTTTCGCAGTCATTTCGGTGATGATACGAGTTTGTGTTGGTGTTCGCTCATGCAGTAAAATTTTACGATCAATTACCGTTGCCAATAGATTTTTATCAATTGGATGAAATTCACTAGTTTTTATATCAGTTCCATGGGCATCCGTATCTAATATTTCACAATTTTCAAATTGTAAAAATTCTTTACCATCACTGACGCTTGCATTTAATGCGTCCAACGGTAATGTTATCAATGCCGTTTGCATTATCACCTGTGAACCCTTTTGTGTACCAAAACATGACAATAATAATTGAGCATCATGTGGACTACTATTTAATTTCCATACTTCACCCATTGGATGTAAAAATATCTATAAAATAATATAATCATTAATCATTTTCCTTCCCTGAAATAGAATTATTTCACTATTTTTTTTTTTGCTTACCTTTGTATTCATTGCCGTATAATCCGAATTGATTTCAATTAAATGCAATTGATTATTTGGTTTTAATGATTGTGTTGCAATAAAAAAACGAATCTCTTTGTGTTCGCCCAATTGTGGTGCTAATGCTCGAGCCTATCAAAACAAATGCATTATATCCTATACAGATTATTGGGGAAACCGCATAATAGCAAATGTAAATTTTACTTACTTGTGATTCTAATCCATAAATGATTGTATCATTTTTTTCGTCCATTTTCAATTCAATTGGTATTGGTATATCGCGGATTTGATGTAAATTAATGAGAACCTGTAAATGAGAATAAATTACATTTAAATTAATTAATTTTATTAATTTCAGAAAACAATACAATTCCGGAATATTATAAAAAAAAACAACGTCCTGAAATGTCTCGACAGTGGTTTTGGGGGTATACTTTTACAAATTATCAAAGTACAACAGAGACGCCAATTTATTTGTTAAAATAACACTTAAAAACATATAATCTGATAATTTTTCTATATAATTATTAAAATTACCTTAATTAATTAATTTTTTAATCATTTATTATAATTTAATAATATTATATTATTTGTTGTTACAAAACCGCACACCAAATGACCAAAAGAAACAAATACATGAACATACATGAATGAATTCTGAATTGATAGTGGCCATTTTTAATTTGTTTTATGAAGTCGCCGATGCCGGCGCGATTATTTTTTACACTGTAATATTTTTTTTATCATAAAAACTATAAAAAAAAACCATAATTCATTTTATCAAAAATTCATTATCGTTCAGTTTTTATTGTGAATTTGAAATTGAGGTTGTGGAAAATGCTTGGTGAAATGGAATTTTTTTATTTAAATTAAATTTAACTATTTTATTGTTTTGTAAATAATTAAATGAGTATTAAAATTAATTATATATATTAAAAATAAATAATAAACTATTTTGATTAATTTACAATATATACATCACGAATATCAACGTAATTGTAATATTTAACGGACACGCATAAACGTTCTACCGCATATGCAAAACGTACAAAACGCCAACAACAACAACAACAACAAAATATAAGCATTTTTTTTTCATTCATTTCATGCTTGTGTCAAAAAACCAAAAAAATTATAAAAAAAAGTTTTGTTGTATTTAATTTTTTGGTTTTTTTCATTTTGTAGTAGTTTTTTTTTTATAACTGAAATTCTATAATTAAAAAAAAAAATCCACAATTATCAGGAATCAATATATATAAATTGGATTTAATTATAATTTACTTGTGCTATATATTGTATATTGTTTTATTTTTTTTATTACTTTTTTTTTCGTTGTTGTTGTTTGTTTGTGATTCTTCTATCGTTAGTTCTATCGAGAATTATATTTTAGTAGTAGTATTATATGAATATGGCACAAAATATCAATCCTGATCCTTCTCTATTATCAACTCTATCGAAACACAATGAAGATACAAATACAGTTAAAGATAATCATGCTGTAAGCAAACGGTAAGTTAATTGTCTTCCGTTTTTTTTTTTATTTGATTATTTTAAATAAAATAGGTTCTTCTATCTATTGTGTTTGTGTTTCCTTCGTAATAAAAATGCATCATTGATTTTTTTACCCCAACCAATATATATATATATAATACGTCTTACGGGCTGTGATTATAATGATAATATATTGATGATGATGATGAGTCAAAGAAAAGTTTTCCCTTTCATGGTACAATTTAAGCAAAAAGAATAGAATAAAAAAAAAAACGCGGGTTGTGATTGAAGAGAATATATAACGCACATGGTTATTGATTTGTTTTTGTTCTTGTGTTTTTTTTTATTTAGACTTCACAAGGAATTAATGGGTTTAATGATGTCAGCGGTAAAAGGAATATCTGCATTTCCCGATGGTGAAAATATATTTAAATGGATTGGAACGATAACGGGACCAAATGATACGGTATACGCAAATCATCGTTATAAATTACAATTGGAATTTCCAAATTCATATCCGTATCAGGCACCGATTGTTAAATTTTTAACACCATGTTTTCATCCAAACATTGATTTATCCGGTGTTATTTGTTTGGACATATTAAAAGATAAATGGTCAGCATTGTATGATATTCGGACAATATTATTATCAATTCAATCGTTGTTGGGCGAACCAAATAATGACAGCCCATTAAATACACATGCCGCATTATTATGGCCACATCCCGTTGAATATAAAAAACATTTAGACGAATTTTATGCAAAGCATAAAGATGCTTAAGATTATAGACGAATGTCCGCTGTTATTAGCCCCCACTTCGCATACACCCAACTCCCGACCGACCAATCCAATTGGATTTTGACAATGTTTTGGGTGTGTGTGTGTGTGTTGCGGAAGCGGAAATAAAAAATTAATTATGAATTTATAACTAAATTTAAAAATTAATTTATTTTTTAAATTAAATGAAGAAGAGAAAAAAAAAAGAAAAAGACTCAAAAAATGTTTAATTAAAAAACAAATTTTTGTAGTATAACTTTTTTTTCTTTTATTATTATTAGAATCAATTTTTTTTTTTTTTGCCTTTGTATTGTCAATTTTCTTAATATAAAGATATTAATTAAATAAAAACAAATAAAAATGTGTAATATTTTAAATAACAAACAAAAAAAAAAGCAATTTTATTGATTCGTTCTTCATAGACACAGAGGATTGGAAGAAAATACACCATTATTCATCTTTTTAAGTGAATTTAAACATCTTGGTTGCTTCCCCCATCCTCCATCATCATCATCATCATCATCAATAACATTATTATTATTATTTCATTCTGCATTCTTTTGTTTTTTTTTGTAGCTTCCGTTCTAATATCTTTTTGTCCACCCTGTGTTTACGTTTAATAACCGGTCCGATCATTGAACCCTTTTTAAAACCTTCAGGGAAATCAACACGATATTTGTTTGCGTGGCTGCCATCATCAGCTGTATCAGCCAATCCAGTAATCCACTTTTTTTTGACAATTCTCTGGGCATCTTCTGCCATCGGCAATATAATATATAAATTTTTTTTCTTTATATGGTCGACTGTTGCCGCCGAATTTTTATTTCTATTCAATTTTTCATCATCAATAAATTTCATATCAATGGCATTTGGAAATAATTGTTTTATACCATTCAATACTTCGATTTGGTCGGGTATTGAATGAATAACAATTTCATTTGTTTGTGGTCGAAATGGTTTTTTAGCGTTTTTCAAAAAAAGATCACATACATTTTTTAACAGTAATTTACTGATGCGTAAACGATTTCGTTTAACAATTTTGTCCTCTAATCTTTCGGCATTATCAACAATTGAATCTTTTATAATTAATTGTTCTTTTGGTTTCGCTTCATTCAATGTTAATCGTTGTAATTCTTTCCATGCTTGAAGTTTTTCCGTTTCATTGGCAAAGTCCAATAGACAATGTTTTGCTGATTTTTGACGTGGTATACGAACTGTTTTTATTCGTTTATTCAATAGTTTTATTTCATTTTTGGCTTGTTCACGGTTAACATTAATTTTTTTCGGAAATCTAATGTACAATGAAAAACGTATAGATTTTTCCCGATTAAATGGTATCTCTGCTGCTGCTGCTGCTGCTGCTGATGGTGTTGTTGTTGTTGTTGTTGTCGGAGTTGGTTGTTGAATTTCTTCTTCAATATTTTTATTCTTTTTCCCATTTAATACGGCTCGTGCATTTGTTGTTGTTGTTGTTGTTTTTTTCATTGCATTACCTTTTTTTATTTTTGGTTTTGATGATTTTTTATTAAGTCCACTAGTTTTTTTTATAGATTTTATTTTTTTTATTGCAATCATTTTATTATAATTAATTATTAGAAACAATCAGAGGAATTCAACTATTAAAATAAAACTGCCCTGCAACGTCCGCGTGTTGATGGTTTTTTTTTTATGTTTTTTTTATTTATTTTTTTTTTTTGCAATAAATTGCTCAATTTTTCTTTTATATTTTGATATGAAAATAAAGCAATAATAATAAAATTCCATGGTTATGATAATCAAATTTAGAATTTATCAACAAATTTTTTAAGGTTAAATTGTTTTTTTTTTTGCACAAAATAAAACGATTATTTTAATTGGTTTTTAAGAATATTTTTTATTATTAATTGCATTAAATAAATAAATAAATATAGCACTTACAGATAATTGATAGATTAATTAATTAATAACTAATAATAATAATAACGTTATAATTACCTATATCATCATAATATTTTTATATTAAGTAGTATCCGATGTACAATCAGATGATTCATTTGAATTATCATTTGCCGCTAAACTTTTATTGGATTCAATTGAACATCGTTTTTGAATTGAATTTGCAATATCTGCAATATCGGTGGTATTAATCGATGAACGTTCAACAATATCCGTTGATGAATTGCCATATTCTGGACTATGTTCCATTTGTACATAATCAATGGTAATTTCTGATTTTGACAGTGATTTATCTATTGATTTTTTCATTTTAATTGTTTGTTTTGGATTTTCTTGTTGTTGTTGTTGTTGGTGGTGGTGTGGTGCAGGTGGTGGTGGTGGTTGTGATTGCTGTTTTGTTCCTTCTGCATTATTATTATTATTATTATTATTATTACCATTTTTACCATCGTCTTCATTAGCCTCTTCAGCTAAACTACTGCGTTGCGGTAATTGTTGTACTTCAGCATATACATTTGGATATTGTACAGATAATTTTGTTTTTATTGTACGTATTTTACGAAAAATATAATCTAAATCCTTTTTCATGTCACCCAATAATTTCATATGTTTTTTAAAATCTTCACTGGCCATTTTTAAACGCCCCGCACTTAATGCATTACAATTCAATAGCATTTCATTGGTTTTTTCAAATCTTTGTAACCTAACCAAACAAACAAACAAACAAACAAACAAACAAAAAAAACATCCAATTTTATATTATATTTATTTCATCGATTATTAATAAATAATAATTAAATAATTCCAACTTTACATTTGTTTTTGGGCACGTATCATTAATTCAACATCACCTTGATTAACGATACCAGCCAATCCTTGAACAAATACCTCTGGTGCTGTATAATTTTGAAAACATTCAAAATTACTAAATTCACTTTCTTCGGGCGTTCCTTGGGCATGTTGCAAACGTCTTGAATGCATTGAACTATTCATTTCGGATGCCATTTTTTTTTAATATTCTAATTATTCACTTAATTTTATCACAAATTCCCAAAAAAAACTCCCTAAAGAATTAAATATTTTTTTCCTATTCACAACAATAATAATAAAAAAAAAACATCAAAACAAATCAAAACAAATACAAATTACACTGTAAAAATGTAAATTTTTTATAATTTTTCCATTTATTTATATGTTTAAATAACCCAAGTAAGACAAATTGTGTTTTAAAATGATGATTTTTAATTATTTAAATCAAATTTTCCATATATTCTTTACTGGTTTCTGGATAAATCCAAAATAAATCCTATTCAAATATGGTCAATTTCTATCGTAATAATTGATATTAAATTAATAATTAACCTATTCAAGGTTTTTAAAAGCCAATATAATATGTAAAAATGTTTCATTTCTTAAATAAATCATAAAAAATTAACAATTTTTGATCCATTTATTTATTAATTCAGGGTTTTTTTTTCAATCGAAAGATGTAATAAAAAAAATACCTCAATTTGAGCAACTATATCTGTAAAAATAGACCATTAACTCGGATTACAAATGGAATTTTTCTAAGGAATTCAACAAAATTCAAGGACCTTATATCTTCAGAAGACTTGCTATGACCCCAAATGATACATATTTATCCTATTCTATAGATTTTGGATATCCCCGAGTTCATAGTTAATAAAATTAAGCCAAAGTTTTGAATCAAATAAAAAAAAAATAAAAAAACCCATAAATTCCTTATTGGGAGATACCATGGAACAATATAAAAAAAAAAGATTTAACGAAATATCAAACAACAAAAAAACGTGATAGTTCAAAAAAATTCCGCTTTAAGTTTTTATTTTCATTTCATATTCAATATTCATTCTTCATTCGTCAAACAACAAACAAAAAAAAGCACAACGCACAAGCACAAAAAAATATTCCTCTTCTTCTCTACACTTTATATAATTAAAATTCATTAATTGTTGTTAATTACATTAATTTAAAAAAACAAAAAAAAAAAAACGGTAAATAAATTAAATTTATTTAAAGTAGCGGGTGTTATTATTATTTCATTGTTCATTGTAGCTGTGTTAAAATAGTTAAAAAAAAAAAAAAGAAAAAGCACATCACCGAAAAAAAAACATAAAATACGTGTGTGTGTTCTTCTTTCTGTGATTATCATCGAATATATTATAAATTAAATATAATTAAATTTATAATAATTAAATAATTAAATAGAAAATATTAAATTTTATATAATTGTTTTACGTAACAACACCGTAAAAAAAAAAATTAAAAAACAAAACGTATTCAATTAAAGTCGTTAAAATATAATATAAGCAACATACGATTATATTTTCAAGGTTGGCTGCCAGCATCCAAAATATAATAACAGTATATAGTAATCATCAACAGCAGCAACAGTATCATCACGGATCACACAACAACAACAACAACAACAACAAATTAATAAATTAAATTATCATATATGAAAAGATAATATAAATAAAATATCATCATTTCATCATTATTAACCGTAAGTATAATAATAATAATAATAATAATAATAATGACTTTTGATTTGTTTTTTTTTTTTTTGTGTGTGATCACCTCTTATGCTAATTTTACAAATCCCATATATTCACGTATTAGATACTAAATGATTTGGAACTTTGGAACGGCAATTTAATCCATTTTCCAAATAGTTGACCATTGAGAAAGTAAAAAAAAAAAACAACTCTTTTAGGTACCTTAAATAAACCCATTCTATGATACATCAACAATCAGTGTGACTATTTAAAAAAAAAGACTCAATTATAATCAACATCTATCTGTTGAATCAATATAAATAATAATATATATATATATTCAACAAATCTTTTTTTGGCACACAGTATATCTTTATCATATATATATAAATTATCCCGGATACTGCTTGCCAATAATTGTGATCTCCAATTTTTGTATATAAAATATATGCCTATATTTTCAAATTGTTCGTCGTATGAAAAACAACGCGAACACAACGCACACACATCACATCATATAACATAATCATTTATTTTTTTCTGAATTTCTCGAAAAGGTTTATTGACTTAAAAGTTAGTCAAACAACAACAACAACAAAAACATGATAAATTAGAAAAAAAAATAATAATTACATTACATTTTATTGATAATAAATAATAATAATAAATATAAAATAGAAAAACAAACAACGTTTTTAATACAGCATAAAATAATAATAATTTTTTGTTAGACGAAAATTACTATATAGTAGTAGAGAAAGGAAGTAAAGGTATGGGTAAAGACTAGGTGGGGTAAATTAAACAAACGGGAAGCGTTTAATTTATCATAAAATTTTGAATATAAAATTAAGTGCCATCACAGAAACTCTCTTGGATGATTCCTTTATGGAAAGGTGATGGAACGAATGAAAATTATAGAAAGAATATCTGAGATAGTTTGTTTGGTAACCAAACCTTATATTCAAAAATTTCCAACATAAAACTTTAAAATTCATTTTAGATGTACGAGAATGCGAACAAAATATTTGTAAAATGGAAAAATTTGTAATGTTAGAAGGTGTTGAAAAGATCATCTGAATGAATTCCGGATATCTCGAAATCATCTTCGAACTTTCCCATCGTATCTTTCAAAAACAAACAAAACTTTGGATCTTTGTATTGAACATTTCCGAACCTAAGCTAATAAGTAACATAATATATTGATAAACAAAAAAACAAACAAAACAAAATTATAATGATTTTAATCTCTTATATACAAGAATCGCCCGCCAGTATATTTAATGATACGAGTACATTTTTGTTTAGATTGATTGTGTTTTGTCATTTTATTTTTTTTTTTTTTGTTGAATTGTAATCGAATCAAACAGCAAAATACAAAACCAAATAAAATTTTAAACTCTTACTTTCAAGGTAATTTTAAGTAATTTTTTTTTTTTTATAAATAACAAATATATATTTAAATTCTTCTCGGGTATTCAATTGAATTTTTTTATATATATATATATTTACTATAGTATATATTTATTACAAGACAAGAAATATATGCGATACGATAAATATTATATTATTTTTTGTAATTTTTGTTGATCAGAGTTCATTTATGATTATGATAATTTGGTTTTTCATATTTGTTTTTCATATTCTTTCTATCTATAAATGAAGTTTTTATGTATTTTTTAAAATTATAGAAAAATATAAATAAATAATAATCGTATGACCAACACCTTGAAAACACCAGTGAAGCATTTATGTATATTCGTGATTTAGTGGGGCATTCAATAACTGTGATTAGTGGCAACGCGAGTCGATGAAGGCCACTTATTATAATAAACCACCATCAAACTGTGGAATATTCCTGTACAAGAACCTTTAACAACCGTTGGCAAAAGCGATCGTTTTCTGGATTTATAAAGAATTCAAGTCCTCATTTCTGAAAGTGGTTTTTAAAGGATTGAAGTCAAGTATTCGAATGATATTCAAACAAACAAAAAGTCAATGCCTGCGGAAATTTACTATTCAATTCACTCCATACTTTGTTTCCCTATAACTCTCGTAACGATTGTTTTTTCTTCTTTAAAGTCTTTATTCCTTTAAAGTCTTTATTCCTTCTTTAAATTCTTCCTTCTTATTCTAAATTGTTCAGTGCTTTACCAAACCTAAAAGAATTATATAAGTATTTTTATTAATCTTAAAAAATTTATATTCTTTTTCATTACAGTTCCAAAAAACCAAAAAAAATTATTAAATGAATTGGAATTGGAAAATTCACATCATTTAAAGAACCAGAAGCAGAAGCAGAAGAATCCACAAAATCCTAGAAATCAAGCAGAACAGATTAAAACAACAGATAAAACAATGCTTACATTAGCCGCATTTAAAAAATTAACAATTGTACATTTATGCATAGCAATAACATTCTTTACATCTGGATTAATATTAAATTTAATTCAATGTATTCTATGGTATGGACTTAAACCATTTAATAAAAGACTTTATCGATCAATAGGATATTATTTATGTTATTCATTTTATAGTCGTAAGTATAATATTATTTTTTTTTTAAGATTTATGTATAGCTATAATTCACACACAATGGACAAAAATAAACCTAAACCAAAATAAAATGACAACGACGACGACGACGATAAGAGAATTATATCTATTAATAAAATACAATAATAATAATAATAATATCGCTGACACAAACAATAATTCAAATGGAATTTGCACGATGATGGAACGAAAGCAAAAATAAAATAATCAAAACAATATTATTAAATTATTATTAATTTATGATTATGATTATGAATTTGTTGTTGTTGTTGTTGTTGATGTCAATGGACAGAGGGTCATTTTGTGTATAATAATTTATTTTGTTATATATGAATATAATAATCGTCGCAATTATTAATCCATTGTCTATGTTTTATTTTGTGTTTTTTTTTTCTTTTACGTACAATAATGCAATTTATTATTTTTTCTTTACTATTAAAAATTGGATTATTGATTGATTTTTATTTATTATTATTATTATTATAAAATTGAAGCAATGACTTTTGACAATTAAATTGTATTTTAAATTAAATTATGATAACCGTAGAGTAGATTACCGATACGATTATTACGACGCAATGAATATGCAGTCTGAGTATTTAAAAAATTTATTTCCATTATCAAATTATTAATTCAATGACATTAACTTTCGTAACGACATGACATTTTTGAATGAAAAACGATGAATATATTTTTTATTATAGACTCGTGCAAATTATTTAAAAATGTTTTTCATATCTTTTGTATATTTAAAAGATGATAAATTACCATTTTATTTTCAAATTCAATCAACGATTTGATAAATTAAATTAGTATTTCTGTAAAAAAAAAAGACTTTAATCCATATTTGTAGAAATACCTAGGGTTTTTTTTTTGTGTTTTGTTGTTTTGTTTCGTATAGTTAATCTTTTATTGTGTCTGTCATGATCGTTATATTTATTTATTTATTTATTTATTTACGATATGATTATGATTAAGATTATAAGATTATATGATTAAAAAATACGTGATTTACAATTACAACACAACAGAGAGTTTGATTGACAACAACAAACATCGACTGCATCTTCTTCTTTTTTGTTTGTTTGTTAAAATGTATTAACAATTTTATTTGTTTTATTTTCAAATTAGAAATTGTATTTGTTGCTGAATGGTGGGGTGGATGTACACTTTATGTATACGTTGATGATGATGTATTAAAAAATTATATTGGAAAAGAACATTCAATATTGTTAATGAATCATACATATGAAATTGATTGGTTAATTGGTTGGATGTTTTGTGAAAAAGTCGGTGTATTGGGTAATTGTAAAGCGTATGCAAAAAAAGTTATAAGTTATATACCGGTTGTCGGATGGTCATGGAAATTTGCTGAATTTGTATTCTTAGAACGATCATATGATAAAGATCGTGAAATTATTGGTAAACAAATAAATGAAATTTATGATTATCCAGATCCGGTGTGGGTAAGTTACATAATTTAATAATCTCATTCCCTGTCTATTTCCTGACCCATCCCCGATGAGATAAAAATGGTCGGCTTTATGATTTGTTGCCTTTCTTTTTTTTACACTTTTCCCTTTATAATATTGAGTCGCTGAATTACATCATTCCGAATTCCGTCAATGGTTTCCAATCAGATTTTTGATATTTCATATCAATATACTTGAGCAGTAACTTGCTTGATTATGTTTGTTTTACCTCCACACAACATTGAATTCTCTACACTTTTTCATAATATCTTGTCATATTATGTTCGAATACTGTATATGGTTATTGAACAAACATTGCTCAGAATCTGAATTGATATTTCATTTCAAGTGACATTCCCTGCTTTTCCAATCTATCATCATTTTTAATTTCATGTTTTTTTCAATTAATCATATTTATTCTGTTTGACTCTTATTACAGTTACTATTGAATGCTGAAGGTACAAGATTTACAGAGAAAAAACATGAAGCATCGATAAAATTTGCCCGTGAACGTAATATGCCTGTATTAAAACATCATTTAATACCACGTACAAAAGGTTTTACGGCAAGTTTACCATTTTTAAAATTAAAATGTCCCGGTCTGTATGACATTCAATTAGCATTTAGTAAAGATGAAAAGGTAAATGGAATATTTTTATTATTAATTTATATTATATTTATTTGTATTAATTGATAATATTATACGAATATTTTGTTGTTCTGTTCTAGAATTCACCAACCGTTGCAAGTTTATTGCATGGTCAAGGTGTTGTTGGTCATATGCTGGTCAGACGTATTGATATGAAAACGTTACCGGATAATGAAGAACAGGCATCGGAATACATTCAGGAAATGTTTCGTGAAAAGGATAAAATTCAAGATAGTTTTCATGTGCATGGTGATTTTTTTACCGGCAGTGGTCTAAAACCAATTAAACCGATAATACAAAAACCAAGTTTAAGTACCCTATTGAATATGATATTTTGGGCAATTGTAACGCTTACGCCAATGCTTTACTATTTAGTAAAATTATTTTTTAGTGGTGAAATTATGTATTTTTCAATGGGTGCCGGTATTTTATTAATATGTAAGATTCTGATTCTTATTAGTTAGTTTTTGCACGCAAACAAAAACCATTGATTATTAATAATATATTATTTGTTTTCTTTTACATTAGTTTATCTTCTAATGTGTCGTACAATTGGAATGTCAAAAATTAGTCAAGGATCATCGTACGGTGCCGATGGTAAAAAAATAATTAATCATCAACATCATCAATAATATCAATAAATAAATAAATAAATGAAAAAAATAATTAGTTAGAATAAATAAAAATGAAGAAAAGCACAAATAACAAAAAGACAAATAAATGAGGAGGGCGAATAAAAAATAAATGATTAAAGATCATTATAAATGGAAATTATATATAAAGAAAGAAAAAAAAGTAGTAACGCCTGTGTACAAAACGAAAAACAAAAAAATTAAAATTAAAATTTATAAATCAACAAATCAATTTTTACAAATTTATCATTTACAATTACAAAATACTACTTACTATTTATATAAATATATATATATATATATATATATAGAAAAATCTATAGATAAGAAAAAATAACAAAAAATAATTGATAATGATGATGTTGAATGAATGCAATGCGATTGATAAGTTTAAAATTGATGGGGGCGGGGGGACAAGAAATCGGGAAATTTGTTAATGAATTTCCCTTTCAAAAAATAGAATAATTTAAAGGAAAAGCAACAATGAGCTTCCATTAAAAAAAATGAAGAAAAACACAAACACAAGAATATAACAATTAATGCACAAAATCATGCACTCTTTATATTATTGCAATATTTTTTTTTTTGTTTTTTTGTTTTATTGTCGCTATAACGAGATTTTATCGTTTCATTAATTTTTTATATATATTTTTTGTTTGTTATATTATTAATTAATAATTTATTAATTTGCAATGAACCAACAAGAAAAACCAACCAACCAACCAATCAACTATAAGAATGTCTTCTACTATATTATTATTATTATTGCAGAACTAGAAATAATAATAATTTTAGAGCTTCCTATTATTAACAATAATAACCATTATGTTTAAGAAAAGAATATATATATATATATATAATTTTTAAGGAAAAGTAAAACAAACAAACAACTAAACAATTCCTAAATCGCATAAAATATAATATTTTTTTTTGTTAGCATTTATTTTATTTTTGATTTTGATAATATTTAATTAATTTTTTTTTTTTTTTTTTGGTATTGTAATTGTTTTTCTATATATATATGTTTTGGGTTTATAAAAAAGAAAAAAGGTTTTTTTTTTATATATATTTTTTGATTCAAATTGTTTAATCGCAATCAGCGAGTGTTTATATTAAATATTTTTTTGTATTAAAATGCATATCCCTAATAATAACAACTCAAATTCATTAACAATTAATTAAATCACATTCAAAAGCTTAACGACAGCAGCACACTGCAGCAGCAGCAGCAAACAAAACAAAATTGTAAAGCCACCATTCAAAATCGCGCATATTAATAATAAAAAATAAAATAATCCGATCCGTAAATCTCTAAAAAATTAATATAAAATGGGGAAAATCACCAAAAAAAATTCGTAAAAATTAAAATAAAATAAAATTATAAAATGAAAAAATACTAATAATTAATTAAATAATAAATTTAAAACACACACAAAATATACAATATATATATATATATTTAATTTAATTTAAAAAAAAATATCTTTATTTTTTAAGTAACTTTAAAGTAACAAATATGATGAAAAAAAAAAATTTTCTATTTGCGTTTTATTATTGATTGTTGAAACTTTATAAAAAAAAATATATTGTTATAAATATAAAAATAAATAAATTAAAAATAAAATGAAATTAAAATTAAATAACTAAAATTAAACCAATTAAAAGGGCAAAAACTAAACTAAACCAAAAATTAAAATTTAAAAAACATTCATAATATAATTATGTAAAAGGTTATTATTACAAAAACAGAAGAGATCATCAATAAAATTGCCATTCATTCATTCGCAGGATCACCAAAATTGAAATTATTCCATTCAAATATGGAATATTGGAATCAATCAAACCAAAAAAAATGAATGTGAATAATATTTAGGTTATTAAAGTTCCAATTCCATTGCAGACAAATAATCCAATCCTAATTTTTGGTATCACACACAACCGATAATAATCGCAATGAGCAACAGAATTCAGGTGACAAAAATGAATATGGAACACATTTTTGGATGCATATAAAGCTGTGTATTTGATGGACATCACCGTCAAAAGTATAAGGTATTTAATAAATTTGTTTTATTACAATTTATATATGAATTAATTTTTAACCAAATCCATTTCTGAGTGCGATATCTTGAAATTTCGCTAACCAATCGATTGGAAATCTTTACACACGATCTTTATAATGCATTATAAATGATCTATGTTAAATATTGTATGGAGTTTCCTTGGACGAACTTGCTCAGAATTGAGAATTTTCCAAGATTTTCATCATTTTTAGTGTGTTTTATATGGAAAATGTTACCGCAAATCCATTTCTGAGTGCGATATCTTGAAATTTCGTTAACCAATCGATTGGAATTCTTTACACACGATCTTTATAATGCATTATAAATGATCTGTGTTAAATATTGTATGGGGTTTCATTGGACGGACTTGTTCAGAATTGAGAATTTTCCAAGATTTTCATCATTTTTAATGTGTTTTATATGGAAAATGTTACCGCAAAACCATTTCTGAGTGCGATATCTTGAAATTTCGCTAACCAATCGACTGGAAATCTTTACACAATCTTTATAATGCATTATAAATGATATGTGTTAAATATTGTATGGAGTTTCCTTGGACGGACTTGTTCAGAATTGAGAATTTTCCAAGATTTTCATCATTCTAAGTGTGTTTTATATGGAAAATGTTACCGCAAATCCATTTCTGAGTGCGATATCTTGAAATTTCGCTGAACAATCGATTGAAAATCTTTACACACGATCTTTATAATGCATTATAAACGATCTGTGTTAAATATTGTATGGGGTTTCCTTGGACGAACTTGTTCAGAATTGAGAATTTTCCAAGATTTTCATCATTCTAAGTGTGTTTTATATGGAAAATGTTACCGCAAATCCATTTCTGAGTGCGATATCTTGAAATTTCGCTAATCAATCGATTGGAAATCTTTACACACGATCTTTATAATGCATTATAAATGATCTGTGTTAAATATTGTATGGGGTTTCCTTGGACGAACTTGTTCAGAATTGAGAATTTTCCAAGATTTTCATCATTTTTAGTGTGTTTTATATGGAAAATGTTACCGCAAATCCATTTTTGAGTGCTATATCTTGAAATTTCGCTAACCAATCGATTGGAAATCTTTACACGATTTTTATAATGCATTATAAATGATCTGTGTTAAATATTGTATGGGGTTTCCTTGGACGGACTTGTTCAGAATTGAGAATTTTCCAAGATTTTCATCATTTTTAGTGTGTTTTATATGGAAAATTTTATCAAATCCATTTCTGAGTGCGATATCTTGAAATTTCGCTAACTAATCGATTTGAAATCTTTACACACGATCTTTATAATGCATTATAAATGCTCTGTGTTAAATATTGTATGGGGTTTCCTTGGGCGGACTTGTTCAGAATTGAGAATTTTCCAAGATTTTCATCATTTTTAGTGTGTTTTATGTGGAAAATGTTACCGCAAATCCATTTCTGAGTGCGATATCTTGAAATTTCGCTAACCAATCGATTGGAAATCTTTACACGATCTTTATAATACATTATAAATGATCTGTGTTAAATATTGTATGGGGTTTCCTTGGACGAACTTGTTCAGAATTGAGAATTTTCCAAGATTTTCATCATTTTTAGTGTGTTTTATTTGGAAAATGTTACCAAATCCATTTCTGAGTGCGATATCTTGAAATTTCGCTAAACAATCGATTGGAAATCTTTACACGATCTTTATCATGCATTATAAATGATCTGTGTTAAATATTGTATGGGGTTTCCTTGGATGGACTTGTTCAGAATTGAGAATTTTCCAAGATTTTCATCATTTTTAGTGTGTTTTATATGGAAAATGTTACCGCAAATCCATTTCTGAGTGCGATATCTTGAAATTTCGCTAACCAATCGATTGAAAATCTTTCTACGATCTTTATAATGCATTATAAATGATCTGTGTTAAATATTGTATAGGGTTTCCTTAGACGGACTTTGGCAGAATTGAGAATTTTCCAAGATTTTCATCATTTTTAGTGTGTTTTATATGGAAAATGTTACCGCAAATCCATTTCTTTGTGCGATTTCTTGAAATTTCGCTAACCAATCGATTGGAAATCTTTACATGTTCTTTATAATGCATTATAAATGATCTGTGTTAAATATTGTATAGGGTTTCCTTGGACGAACTTGTTCAGAATTGAGAATTTTCCAAGATTTTCATCATTTTTAGTGTGTTTTATTTGGAAAATGTTACCAAATCCATTTCTGAGTGCGATATCTTGAAATTTCGCTACCCAATCGATTGGAAATCTTTACAAGATCTTTATAATGCGTTATAAATGATCTGTGTTAAATATTGTATGGCGTTTCCTTGGACGGACTTGTTCAGAATTGAGAATTTTCCAAAATTTTCATCATTTTTAGTGTGTTTTATATGGAAAATGTTACCGCAAATCAATTTCTGAGTGCGATATCTTGAAATTTCGCTAACCAATCGATTGGAAATCTTTACACACGATCTTTATAATGCATTATAAATGATCTGTGTTAAATATTGTATAGGGTTTCCTTGGACGAACTTGTTCAGAATTGAGAATTTTCCAAGATTTTCATCATTTTTAGTGTGTTTTATATGGAAAATGTTACCGCAAATCAATTTCTGAGTGCGATATCTTGAAATTTCGCTAACCAATCGATTGGAAATCTTTACACACGATCTTTATAATGCATTATAAATGATCTGTGTTAAATATTGTATAGGGTTTCCTTGGACGAACTTGTTCAGAATTGAGAATTTTCCAAGATTTTCATCATTCTAAGTGTGTTCTATATGGAAAATGTTACCGCAAATGCATTTCTGAGTGCGATATCTTGAAATTTCGCTAACCAATCGATTGGAAATCTTTACAAGATCTTTATATTGCATTATAAATGATCTGTGTTAAATATTGTATGAGGTTTCATTGGACGGACTTGTTCAGAATTGAGAATTTTCCAAGATTTTCATCATTTTTAGTGTGTTTTATATGGAAAATGTTACCGCAAATCCATTTCTGAGTGCGATATCTTGAAATTTCGCTAACCAATCGATTGAAAATCTTTACACACGATCTTTATAATGCATTATAAATGATCTGTGTTAAATATTGTATGGGGTTTCCTTGGACGAACTTGTTCAGAATTGAGAATTTTCCAAGATTTTCATCATTCTAAGTGTGTTTTATATGGAAAATGTTACCGCAAATCCATTTCTGAGTGCGATATCTTGAAATTTCGCTAACCAATCGATTGGAAATCTTTACACACGATCTTTATAATGCATTATAAATGATCTGTGGTAAATATTGTATGAGGTTTCATTGGACGGACTTGTTCAGAATTGAGAATTTTCCAAGATTTTCATCATTTTTAGTGTGTTTTATATGGAAAATGTTACCGCAAAACCATATCTGAGTGCGATTTCTTGAAATTTCGGTAACCAATCGATTGGAAATCTTTACACGATCTTTATAATGCATTATAAATGATCTGTGTTAAATATTGTATGGGGTTTCCTTGGACGAACTTGTTCAGAATTGAGAATTTTCCAAGATTTTCATCATTCTAAGTGTGTTTTATATGGAAAATGTTACCGCAAATCCATTTCTGAGTGCGATATCTTGAAATTTCGCTAACCAATCGATTGGAAATCTTTACACGATCTTTATAATGCATTATAAATGATCTGTGTTAAATATTGTATGGGGTTTCATTGGACGGACTTGTTCAGAATTGAGAATTTTCCAAGATTTTCATCATTCTAAGTGTGTTTTATATGGAAAATGTTACCGCAAATCCATTTCTGAGTGCGATATCTTGAAATTTCGCTAACCAATCGATTGAAAATCTTTACACACGATCTTTATAATGCATTATAAATGATCTGTGTTAAATATTGTATGGGGTTTCCTTGGACGAACTTGTTCAGAATTGAGAATTTTCCAAGATTTTCATCATTCTAAAGTGTGTTTTATATGGAAAATGTTACCGCAAATCCATTTCTGAGTGCGATATCTTGAAATTTCGCTAACCAATCGATTGGAAATCTTTACACACGATCTTTATAATGCATTATAAATGATCTGTGGTAAATATTGTATGAGGTTTCATTGGACGGACTTGTTCAGAATTGAGAATTTTCCAAGATTTTCATCATTTTTAGTGTGTTTTATATGGAAAATGTTACCGCAAATCAATTTCTGAGTGCGATATCTTGAAATTTCGCTAACCAATCGATTGGAAATCTTTACACACGATCTTTATAATGCATTATAAATGATCTGTGTTAAATATTGTATGGGGTTTCCTTGGACGGACTTGTTCAGAATTGAGAATTTTCCAAGATTTTCATCATTCTAAGTGTGTTTTATATGGAAAATGTTCCCAAATCCATTTCTGAGTGCGTTATCTTGAAATTTCGCTAACCAATCGATTTGAAATCTTTACACACGATCTTTATAATGCATTATAAATGATCTGTGTTAAATATTGTATAGGGTTTCCTTGGACGAACTTGTTCAGAATTGAGAATTTTCCAAGATTTTCATCATTTTTAGTGTGTTTTATATGGAAAATTTTACCAAATCAATTTCTGAGTTCAGTATCTTGAAATTTCGCTAACCAATCGATTGGAAATCTTTACACGATCTTTATAATGCATTATAAATGATCTGTGTTAAATATTGTATGGGGTTTCCTTGGACGGACTTGTTCAGAATTGAGAATTTTCCAAGATTTTCATCATTTTTAGTGTGTTTTATATGGAAAATGTTAGCGAAAATCCATTTCTGAGTGCGATATCTTGAAATTTCGCTAACCAATCGATTGGAAATCTTTACACACGATCTTTATAATGCATTATAAATGATCTGTGTTAAATATTGTATGGGGTTTCCTTGGACGGACTTGTTTAGAATTGAGAATTTTCCAAGATTTTCATCATTCTAAGTGTGTTTTATATGGAAAATGTTACCAAATCCATTTCTGAGTGCGTTATCTTGAAATTTCGCTGACCAATCGATTGGAAATCTTTACACACGATCTTTATAATGCATTATAAATGATCTGTGGTAAATATTGTATGGGGTTTCCTTGTCCGGACTTGTTCAGAATTGAGAATTTTCCAAGATTTTCATCATTTTTAGTGTGTTTTATATGGAAAATGTTACCGCAAATCAATTTCTGAGTGCGATATCTTGAAATTTCGCTAACCAATCGATTGGAAATCATTACACACGATCTTTATAATGCATTATAAATGATCTGTGTTAAATATTGTATAGGGTTTCCTTGGACGAACTTGTTCAGAATTGAGAATTTTCCCAGATTTTCATCATTTTTAGTGTGTTTTATATGGAAAATATTACCGCAAATCCATTTCTGAGTGCGATATCTTGAAATTTCGGTAACCAATCGATTGGAAATCATTACACACGATCTTTATAATGCATTATAAATGATCTGTGTTAAATATTGTATAGGGTTTCCTTGGACGAACTTGTTCAGAATTGAGAATTTTCCAAGATTTTCATCATTCTAAGTGTGTTTTATATGGAAAATGTTACAGCAAATCCATTTCTGAGTGCGATATCTTGAAATTTCGGTAACCAATCGATTGGAAATCTTTACACACGATCTTTATAATGCATTATAAATGATCTGTGTTAAATATTGTATAGGGTTTCCTTGGACGAACTTGTTCATAATTGAGAATTTTCCAAGATTTTCATCATTTTTAGTGTGTTTTATATGGAAAATGTTACCGCAAATCCATTTCTGAGTACGATATCTTGAAATTTCGCTAACCAATCGATTGGAAATCATTACACACGATCTTTATAATGCATTATAAATGATCTGTGTTAAATATTGTATAGGGTTTCCTTGGACGGACTTGTTCAGAATTGAGAATTTTGCAAGATTTTCATCATTTTTAGTGTGTTTTATATGGAAAATATTACCGCAAATCAATTTCTGAGTGCGATATTTTGAAATTTCGCTAACCAATCGATTGGAAATCATTACACACGATCTTTATAATGCATTATAAATGATCTGTGTTAAATATTGTATAGGGTTTCCTTGGACGAACTTGTTCAGAATTGAGAATTTTCCCAGATTTTCATCATTTTTAGTGTGTTTTATATGGAAAATATTACCGCAAATCCATTTCTGAGTGCGATATCTTGAAATTTCGCTAACCAATCGATTGGAAATCTTTACACACGATCTTTATAATGCATTATAAATGATCTGTGTTAAATATTGTATAGGGTTTCCTTGGACGAACTTGTTCAGAATTGAGAATTTTCCAAGATTTTCATCATTTTTAGTGTGTTTTATATGGAAAATGTTAGCGAAAATCCATTTCTGAGTGCGATATCTTGAAATTTCGCTAACCAATCGATTGGAAATCTTTACACACGATCTTTATAATGCATTATAAATGATCTGTGTTAAATATTGTATGGGGTTTCCTTGGACGGACTTGTTCAGAATTGAGAATTTTCCAAGATTTTCATCATTCTAAGTGTGTTTTATATGGAAAATGTTCCCAAATCCATTTCTGAGTGCGTTATCTTGAAATTTCGCTAACCAATCGATTTGAAATCTTTACACACGATCTTTATAATGCATTATAAATGATCTGTGTTAAATATTGTATAGGGTTTCCTTGGACGAACTTGTTCAGAATTGAGAATTTTCCAAGATTTTCATCATTTTTAGTGTGTTTTATATGGAAAATTTTACCAAATCAATTTCTGAGTTCAGTATCTTGAAATTTCGCTAACCAATCGATTGGAAATCTTTACACGATCTTTATAATGCATTATAAATGATCTGTGTTAAATATTGTATGGGGTTTCCTTGGACGGACTTGTTCAGAATTGAGAATTTTCCAAGATTTTCATCATTTTTAGTGTGTTTTATATGGAAAATGTTAGCGAAAATCCATTTCTGAGTGCGATATCTTGAAATTTCGCTAACCAATCGATTGGAAATCTTTACACACGATCTTTATAATGCATTATAAATGATCTGTGTTAAATATTGTATGGGGTTTCCTTGGACGGACTTGTTTAGAATTGAGAATTTTCCAAGATTTTCATCATTCTAAGTGTGTTTTATATGGAAAATGTTACCAAATCCATTTCTGAGTGCGTTATCTTGAAATTTCGCTGACCAATCGATTGGAAATCTTTACACACGATCTTTATAATGCATTATAAATGATCTGTGGTAAATATTGTATGGGGTTTCCTTGTCCGGACTTGTTCAGAATTGAGAATTTTCCAAGATTTTCTTCATTTTTAGTGTGTTTTATATGGAAAATGTTACCGCAAATCAATTTCTCAGTGCGATATCTTGAAATTTCGCTAACCAATCGATTGGAAATCTTTACAAGATCTTTATAATGCATTATAAATGATCTGTGTTAAATATTGTATGAGGTTTCATTGTCCGGACTTGTTCAGAATTGAGAATTTTCCAAGATTTTCATCATTTTTAGTGTGTTTTATATGGAAAATGTTACCGCAAATCAATTTCTGAGTGCGATATCTTGAAAATTCGCTAACCAATCGTTTAGAAAATTTTTCAGATTATTTTAAATACCCTTTATTTAAATGTTCTCTTAATGAATTATATACAGACGCGACGCGATACGTGTCAAGCTTTCAATTCAATAAAAAAGATTTTATTTGAAATATTTAAACATTTTATAATAAAATTTCCTTTTTTTTTTTTGCGAAAACTTATGAAACGCGATTATAACTTAAACAATCATTTATAAACCAATTAAATTTTAACAAATACATATATTAATTAATTATCGTTTAGTCATAACACGATATTTTGAATAATATTTCAACAAAATTCAATCAATACAATATTTAAATTTTATGCTCTAAATTTATTAGTTTTTTTCTTTTTCTTTTTTTTTGAATTTCTTCATAAATTATAAAATTATAAAATGACATAAAAAATGCTGCTGATGATGAAGAAGAAGAAGAAGAAATCAAACCAATTATGCGATTTCAAAATCAAAACTATATCTCATCCATCCTCTCTATATATGTATTTGATTCCATCACAACTCGCGATTGACCTTTTCATCAAATATACATAAAAAACAGATTTAAAAAAAAAAAAAATTTAATTTATGTAAACATTAAAAAAAATTAAAACATTTGATGATTTCGGGGATTTCATATATTAATATACATTTTATTTATTATATATATTAATATTACAATAAATGACAATCTCTTATTGAGGTAAAATAAAAAAATATTTGATCATTTGATTCATTTGATAATCAATTCAAATTATCCATTATATGATAAATCCTTAGTGATCTTTTGATCTGAATTTTATTCATTATTACGCCTCTATTTGAAAAAAATCCATATCACAATTTGTGTATCAGCTAATCAAATCACGCCACCAATAATCGATCAAATTTAATCATAATCGCATTCGGCAGAATCGGATTAATAATTGATAATCCGGCCGCACAGAGCGATTAATTTAAATTCCTTCAATTATTATTATTATTAGATTATTATTTATATAGAAATATTATTTAAATTCTCTCTATTATATATTTATGAAAATTTAAAATCACACATTAAAATCAAAACGAATTAACCTCTGAATAATTATAATACCAAAAAATATATATAAAATTAACCATTTTAAAAACGATTATATAATTTAAAAAAAAAAAATATATATTCATTTTTATATTAATAAGAAGATTATTCAATGATTTTTTTAATATATTTTTAACATATTATAAATTTGAATATATGGAAATATGATATTTTAAATACATTCGCATATATATAGCGAGTTTTTGATCATGCGATTATGGCGTGTGATTATAATTTAATCAAAATCTATTTGATTAAAAAGTTTTTAGAAAATATAATTATTTATGCTTAACAAAATCCCAAATTTTAGATAAAATTCAATTGGATTTGTGATGCGACACGATGAATCCTATATATATATATATATAACATATATATCGGGAATGCTATGGAACACAAAAAAACTGGATAATTTAAAGATATCATATTGGGGGTTTTTTCTTTTGTATTATAAGAACCCCGGAAATTCATAATCCCGCTAATTGTGCAGGATTTATTATGAATATCTGTCCGGTTCTCGAATATATATATATAGAGGTAATTTATTTAAACATTTAATTGAATATATAGGTTGTAAATTTTTGTATAGACACCTTATTTGCGTTAAATTAAATTATATATTTATTTATATATACAATATGATAATTTGAATATATTATAAAAATAAAAATTATACTATAATACACCTTGTTGCAAAACTATATACAAAAACATGAAAATTAGTTGGTGCGGAGGAGGATTATTGTGAGCTGAGCTCTCATCGATATCATAAAAAATTCGTTGACCAATCGCTTTGAAAATGTCACAAGAGTGGGTATAATACATTTAAAACGATTTCTGTAGAATATTAGATAGACTTTCCTTGGACGGACTTGCTCGCAGAATTGAGAATTTTCCGAGAATTTCCCGATTTTTAATACATTTTATATGAAAAATTTTACCTAATCAATTTCTGAGTGCGATTTCTTGAAAATTCGTTTATCAATCACTTTGAAAATTTTACAGCGTACTTGTAATACATTGAAAATGATCTCTGTAGAATATTAGATAGACTTTCCTTGAACGGACTTGGTCAGAATTGAGAATTTTCCAAGAATTTCCCGAATTTTTAATACATTTTATATGAAGAATTTTTCCAAATCAATTTCTGAGTTGGATTTCCTGAAAATTCGTTAACCAAATAGGTATGAAAATGTTATAGAGTATTAATAATACCTTTAAAACGATCTCTGTAGAATATTAGATAGACTTGCTTTGGACGGACTTGATTAGAATTGAGAATTTTCCGAGAATTTTCCGCTTTTTAATACATTTTATATGAAGAATTTTTGCAAATAAAGTTCTGTGTGCGATTTCTTAAGAATTCATTGACCAATCGTTTTGAAAATTTTACACGGTGTTTAAAATACATTTAAAACAATCTCTGTAAAATATTAGATATACTTTCCTTGGACAGACTTGATCAGAATTGACAGTTTTCCGAGAATTTCCCGATTTTTATTGCATTTTATATGAAAAATTTTACCAAATCCATTTCTGAGTTCAATATCTTGATAATTCGGCCACCAATCGGTTTGAAAAGGTTATAGAGTATTTAAAATACATTTAAAATCATCTGTGTAAAGTAATTGATGAGGTTTCCTTGGATGGACCTAATCAGAATTGAGAATTTTCCAAGAATTTCCTGATTTTTAAAAGATTTTATATGACAAATTTTACCAAATCAATTTCTGAGTTCAATATCTTGATAATGCGGCGGCCAATCGGGTTGAAAATTTTACACGACATTTAAAATACATTGAAAATGATCTCTGTAGAATATTAGATATACTTTCCTTGTACAGACTTGGTCAGAATTGACAATTTTTCAAGAATTTTCCGAATTTTAATACATTTTATATGGAAAATTTTTACCAAATCAATTTTTGAGTCCGATTTCTTGAAAATTTGTTTATCAATCGCTGTGAAAATGTTACAGAGTACTTATAATGCATTCCAAATGGAAAATATGGAAAATTTTACCAAATAAAGTTCTGGGGTTCAATATCTTGATAATTCGGTGACCAATCACTTTGAAAATTTTACAGATTACGTATAATACGTTTGAAATGATCTGTGTAAAGTAATTGATAAGGTTTCCTTGGACAGACCTAATCAGAATTGAGAATTTTCCGAGAATTTTCCGATTTTTAATGCATTTTATATGAAAAATTTTACCAAATCAATTTCTGAGTGTGATTTCTTGAAAATTCGTTAACCAATCGCTTTGAAAGTGTTACAGCGTACGTATAATACATTTAAAATCATCTGTGTAAAGTAATTGATGAGGTTTCCTTGCACAGACTTGGTCAGAATTGAGAATTTTCCGAGAATTTCCCGCTTTTTAATACATTTTATATGGAAAATTTTACCAAATAAAGTTCTGAGTGCGATTTCTTAAGAATTCATTGACTAATCGTTTTGAAAATTTTACATGGTGTTTAAAATACATTTAAAACGATCTCTGTAAAATATTAGATATACTTTCCTTGGACAGACTTGATCAGAATTGACAGTTTTCCGAGAATTTCCCGATTTTTATTGCATTTTATATGAAAAATTTTACCAAATCAATTTCTGAGTTCAATATCTTGATAATTCGTTGATCAATCGGTTTGAAAATTTTACAGGGTATTTAAAATACATTTAAAATCATCTGTGTAAAGTAATTGATGAGGTTTCCTTGGACGGACCTAATCAGAATTGAGAATTTTTCAAGAATTTCCTGATTTTTAAAAGATTTTATATGACAAATTTTACCAAATAAAGTTCTGAGTGCGATTTCTTCATAATACGGCGACCAATCGGTTTGAAAATTTTACAGAGTACTTATAATACATTGAAATTGATCTCTGTAGAATATTAGATAGACTTTCCTTGGCCGAACTTGGTCAGAATTGACAAATTTCCAAGAATTTCCCGATTTTGAATACATTTTATATGGAAAATTTTTTCCAAATCAATTTCTGAGTTCAATATCCTGATAATTCGGCCACCAATCGGTTTGAAAATGTTATAGAGTATTTAAAATGCATTTAAAATGATTTTTGTAAAATATATGATAAGGTTTCCTTTGTAGGATTTGGTCAAAATTCAAAATTTCCCGGGGAATTTCCCGAATTTTAATACATTTTATATGGAAAAATTTTACCAAATCAATTTCTGAATGCGATATCTTGAAAATTCGGTGACCAATCGGTTTGAAAATTTTACACGGTATTCAGAATAGATTTAAAAAGATCTCTGTAGAGTATTAGATGAGGTTTCCTTTGACGGACCTAATCGGAATTGACAATTTTCCAAGAATTTCCTGATTTTTAATACATTATATTATATGAAGAATTTTTCCAAATCAATTTCTGAGTGCCATTTCTTCATAATACGGCGACCAATCGGTTTGAAAATTTTACAGAGTACTTATAATACATTGAAATTAATCTCTGTAGAATATTAGATATACTTTCCTTGGACAGACTTGTTCAGAATTGACAATTTTTCAAGAATTTTCCGAATTTTAATACATTTTATATGGAAAATTTTTACCAAATCAATTTTTGAGTCCGATTTCTTGAAAATTTGTTTATCAATCGCTGTGAAAATGTTACAGAGTACTTATAATGCATTCCAAAGGGTCTCTGCAAAATATTAGATAGAGTTTCTTTGGACAGACCTAATCAGAATTGTGTATTTTTGAAGAATTTTCCGATGTTTAATACAGTTTATATGGAAAATTTTACCAAATAAAGTTCTGAGTTCAATATCTTGATAATTCGGTGACCAATCACTTTGAAAATTTTACAGATTACGTATAATGCATTTAAAATCATCTGTGTAATGTATTTGATTAAGTTTCCTTGAACAGACCTAATCAGAATTGTGTATTGTTCAAGAATTTCCCGATATTTAATTCATTTTATTTGAAAAATTTTACCAAATCCATTTCTGAGTGCGATTTCTTGAAATTTCGCTAACCAATCGATTGGAAATCTTTACACGATCTTTATAATGCATTTAAAATGATCTTTGTAATTTTACCAATATTTATTGGTTTAGGTTTCTGTGGACGGACTTGGTCAGAATTGATAATTTCCTAAATTTTAATACATTTTATATGGAAATTTTCGCATTAAATCAATTTCTATTGCAAATTTTTTTTTATTAAATAGCACCCATCCAACAGTCAGTTTTTGTTAGTTTAGATTTTTGGCAACAAACTGTTTTATTATTGTTTAGTTATAATAGTTATTTATATTTTCAAATTATCTGAAACAAAAAAAAAAAAACAAAACGTGTAATAAAAAATACAATTATAAAACAATATCAAAATATTCAAATATTCAATATATTTTATTATTATTATTAATAAACCACACACACACACACACACCACACTTGAGATAATTATTTTAATAAATTGAGTTTTATTATAATTTTTTTTTTAGATATATAGAAAACGTGCTGTTATTGTGGATTAAAATTGTTTTTAATTGCCGGCACCTATATAATTTTGCTTGCGCTTGCAATCAATGGACTTTTTGGAATGGAATTTACACAAATATATGAATTGTTGTTTGAAATGGAATGGAATGGTTTTTTTTAACTATCTATGTCCATGATTTTAACCTTCTTCTTTAACAGAACAGCGATATATGGCATCAATAAATATATAAATACATATATAGTTATAATAAAAACAAAAAAAAAGGTAGGTAAAAAAAACATTCACGTGTAAATGTTTTTTTTTTTTTGTAAAATTATTAATATTTATTATTGTAGTATATTAGATCGATTTCTATATCTAATATACGCGATTATATTTTAATCATTTTATAAATAGAATTTAATCGATTTCGATTAAAAAAACAAAAACAATATATAAAAAATTAAGGAATTCATATTATAGCGATCGATATATGATTTGTTTGTATATAAAACTTGTTAGATTTACGCGATGATTATAAAATATATAATAATCTATAGTAAAAATAATATAATAATAATTTATGACCAGAAACGATTATATAATAATAATTATAAAATTAGAGCTATCTATAATGAATTCGTTTATTTTAGATAATTTTGTGATATAGATATACAGTTTTTTGGGGATTTTTATGAGCTGACTAGTGATGATATTTAATATGTTATATGTATATAGTTTTTTTTTTTATTTAAATCAAATTACATCATCTCAACTGCTCATATATTTTGTTTTATATATTAATCAATAATATATATTGTTAAAAATTATGAAATATATATTTTGATCACTATATATATATATATATAGGAAGATAAAAAAAAAAAAACTATCTTTATATTATGTGGCACGTACGTTAAAATATCATCAAATTTTTAAATTTAACATTTATTTTGGACGACGACGCGCGCGGTTCTATAAATTATATTAATTTTTAATATATTTAAATTATGTTTTTAATTCAAGGTTTTTTCTTCTTCTTCTTCTTCTTCTTATACAATAATATATATTAATTTATTAAATGCTACTTTTGGGTTTTCAAAACCCAAATGACCAAATGAAAAAAAAAAAAAAATTAAAAAATCAGATCATTTAAATAAATTATTTTTATTTCTATGCGTTTTATTACCTTGTAATTATAATCACATCGTTGATTTTTTTTTTTTTTACTTTAAACTTGATCTATTCAAAATCCAAAACCATTTAAAATATCTTCTTTTTTTTTTTATTGTCCGCACATAGAAGAGGTTTATAAAATATAAACTTTTATTTTTTATTTTAAATATATTGCCTCTGGCTATAACAAAACAATTTTTTTTTATATCATCTATTATGTATATATATGATATTTAGATATTTATTATGATCGACCATAAGCTAAACAACATTTAAAAAATATTCAAAATTGCATATATGTGAATGGCGAATATTTTAAGTTTTAAAAAAATATACCCTTTATAAAAAAAATTGTAAAAAATTATCATTTATTTGATTGCTAATTATTTTTTTTTACACGTTTTTTTTTTTTTTTTTTGGTGATGTTAATGACCTATCCAATTTATATAGACTCATCAATTATATGAAGATGAATTGAAAAAACAATTACATAAAAATCTTTAATATATATATATGTAACACACTACGAAACTATAACAAATTGACACAATCATAAAAATAATAAATATATTTAACATTTTCAATTATATATATAATATTATTAATTTGTTACAGGTGAAATTAAATAACTATATTCAAAATTGTCATCAATCAAAACTGCAGATGCATAGATGCAGGTATATAGAAATTCACAACATTTTTTTTTTCATAATCACAATAATAATTAGTTCACTCTGTGGCACAAGTGGTTATCGTGCATTTACTGAAGAAATCTGACAAATTTCTAAAGTCGTGAGTTCGAATCCTACTTTGATAGGATTTGTATCACATACAGAGCCAAAACTATAATTTCCATATGGTCTAAGATACCGAAGGAATATTAATAAATAAATAAACAAACAAACAAACAATAATAATAATAATTTTCATATCATTTTTTGGATCATGTAAGTAAGTTTTCATGTTCATATCATTATAGGACCAATAAATTCTCGCGGTAAGCATTTATTTTATAATATGTTTCTTTTATCTTTTATGGATGATAGATCTATAGCACATAATATTTTTATTTCATTATATTGCGAGTTCAAAAGGTTTATCATTTCATTGAAAGATTTATTATTTTTAAAGTTATATGTTTTTTTTTTAGATATTTATATGTTTTAAATTGAAATAATGTTTTTTAGTATGTATAGAAAATAGTTTTAGAAACGCAAATGCATTTTGACCGATTTGATCTGACCGTATATAGACATATTTTTACGGGTGATAGAAAATCCTTTAAAAATCCTTTCTGCTCTGAGCGTATTTTTCCTTCTAAATATAATAAACCATATATTTTTTCTTTGGTAGATTTTAGAAATCTTTCGTAAACCGCACTCAGTCAGTGTCGAGTCAGTCAGCCAGCAATATAGTTTTACTTTAAGAATAAAAATTATTCTGATCAATTGAAAATCACATTTAATATATTAATCGCCCTTATATTCGTGTCGTGTATTTTTCCTTTTGACACTGTTTTATTTTAACATATAGAAAATCTTTCGCAATAGACTCTTTCTCTTATGAATATATTTATCTTTAAATTGAAATAATTACTAGTTATAAAATAATCTTTCAAGATTCCTTTCCTCCTTATTCATATTTGTGTATACATTTTATTCCATATATCAATTTTTTTTTTACGTGTAATATAGAATATCATTCAAATAACCCTTTGTTCGCAATTGTTCTGTTTTATAAACTCTTCTTTTTTTTTTTTCTTTTAACACAAAATCCTTTAATAATCCCTCCTGGTCCTGAACATGTATCTTATTTCTATAGACATTTTTCTTGTTGTGAAAGACACAATATCCTTCATAAAATCCCTCCCTTGGACATTTTTCCTTTTAATAAAAAATTATTCTGCGGTTAGAAAATCATTCAAGGTAAATCCCTTTTCGTTACATATTTTTCCGCCAAAAAAAAACAATAAATGTTTCTGGCCATAAAAAAAAACCTTTCCTTCAATAATAACCCGCTCTCTCATAAATGTTTTTTCCTTTAAATAACAAATTTATTTGAATGGTGGCAAATTCATCAAAAAAAAAAAAACTTGTCTCTGCCTATACATTCATCCTTCAATAGACAATTTTCTTGCATGATATAGAAAATCATATTCAATAAAATATCTCTGAAATGTTTTTGCCTTAAATTCAAATATATTTTTACTATATAATTATAAAAAAGAATCCTTTATTCTTCCTATCCTTTATATATTTTAACTTTTTTTCCAATAATCCCTTCATGTACATTTTCTTTCTATATATAAAATATCGTCTGTTCTCTGTATAGATTGAAAACTCTTCAAAATAACCCTCGCTTGAAGGGTATTTTCTTTAAATAGAAATTATTCTGGTCATTCACGCGAAGAATTTCATGAATATAAATATAGAAAATATCCTTATCCGCTTTCACCTTATTTGTTTCTATATATGTATATAGCAATTTTTACAGATAGGTACAATAAATAATTCAATATAATTCATTCGTCATTCGCATTCATTTTTAACTTTAATATGGATATATGGTATTTTCATTTATCTCTGCGAATAGAAAATAATCCTTCAATAATATATCGTATACCTTCAATGAATATAATTTTCTTTTATTAAAAAGTATTTGGTTACATTCAAAGATAAAATCCTTCAAGAAAATCCTTTCTATATATATTGATATGAAAAAATCCTTCAATAATTGCTTTTGTATTCATTATCGAGCATTTTTCTGATAATGGAAAATATTTTAATGATCTCTTGCGCTGAACATTTTTCTATTTAAATAAACATTTATTCTTTATGATGGAATCCTTCCTCTTTCGCTCTCGTTTGCATTTTTCTTAACTTAACGCAGTTTTTAACAATTTTTACAGGTTTTATATAGGAAATTCAATTCAATTTAATTTTATTCGTTTCTTTTAATATAGAAAATCCTTTAAGAATATATGTTTTGAACATTTTCCTTTCTATATATAGACATTATTATTTGTTCTGTATATAGATATAGAAAATACTTCAAAAAAAACCTTTATAAATATGTTTCCTTAATTAAAACGTATGCTGGTGAATAGAAAATTTGTTCAATAAACCGGTCTGAACAATTTTCCTTCCATAAACAATTTTCTTTTATGATAGAAAATCCTTCAATAAACTATCCTGAATATTTTCCATTAAATGCAATACATTTTGGCGATAGAAAATTCTTCAATGGATTCTTCTGAATTTTCCTTCAAAATGGACATTTTTCTGATTATTGGAATTCTTTAAAGAATCCTCTGTGAACATTTTTCTTTAAATAAAAATATAGTTCTTTTGTTGTCGAGAATCCTTCAAAAATACTTTATTAATATTTTTCCTTATAAATATAAAACATTATTCTGCGGTGATAGAAAATTTGTTTAATAAATCCACCTGAAGAATGCTCCTTCAATAGATATAGGTCTATATAGTTTTTTGTTGATAGAAATATTTTTCGTTAAAGATACAAAAGAGTGTTGGCGATAGAAAATTTGTTCAATATAAACTCCCTTGAATAATTTTCCTTCAAAAAACAAATTTTCTTATGATAGAAAACTGTTCAAGATACTTTGCTGAATATTTTTCATTAAATGCAATACATTTTGGTGATAGAACATCCTTCAATTGATTCTTCTGAATTCATTTTCCTTTAATAGACATTTTTCTTGTAATAGAAAATCTTTTAATAATCCCTCGTGAACATTTTCCCTTATATAAAAATAATTCTTTTGTTATAGAGAATCTTTCAAGCGATATGTACCTATATTGAACATTTTTCTTTCTATATATATAGACATTTGTTCTGTACAGATATAGAAAAATTCTTCAAAAATCCTTTATAAATATTTTTCCTTAATTAAAAAAAACGTATGCTGGGTAATAGAAAATTTGTTCAATAAACCCGCCTGAAGAATGCTCCTTCAATAGATATAGGTCTATATAGTTTTATGTTGATAGAAATGTTTGTCCTTAAAGATATAAAAGAGTTTTGGTGATAGAAATTTTGTTCAATAAACTATCCTGAATATTTCTTTTTGCTTAAGTGCAAAACAGTTTGGTGATAGAAAATCCTTCAATGGATTCTCTTAAATCATTTTCCTTCAATAGAAATTCTTCTGGTGATTGGAAATCTTTAAAGAACCCTCTCTATGAACATTTTTCTTTAAATAAAAATAATTCTTTTATTATAGAGAATCCATTAAGAATGTATTGAACATTTTTTTCTTTCTATATATAGACCGTTGTTCTGTATATAGATATAGAAAATTCCTTCAAAAATCCTTTATTATAATATCCTTATAATTAAAACTAATATAGAGGCGGTGATAGAAAATATTTGTTCAATATAAAATCTATTGAATAATTTTTCTTCCAATAAACAATTTTCTTTTATAATAGAAAACCGTTCAATAAACTATCCTGAATCATTTTCCCTCAAATAAACAATTTTTTTTGCGATAGAAAATCCTTCAATAAATTATCCTGAATCATTTTCCTTCAATATAGGCATTCTTCTGGTGAATGGAAATCTTTAAAAAATTCTCTGTACATGTTCACAGAGGAATTTAAATTCTTTAAATAATCTTTAAATAAAAATAATCCTTAATTTTAAACTATCTTTTGTTATATAGAGATAATCTTTCAAAAATACTTATTAAACATTTTTCTATTCTGTTGAAAGAAAATCCTTCAAAAATCATTTATTAATATTTTTTTTCCTTCTATATAATTAAAACAATTATTCTGTGGTGATAGAATATATTTGTTCAATATATAAACTCGCTCTTGAACCATTATTTTCTTTCAATAAACAATTTTCTTTTATGATAGAAAATCCTTCAATGCGTATTCTTCTGAATTCATTTTCCTTCAATACGAAGAATTTTCTAATGATAGAAAACTGTTCAAGAAACTATTCTGAATATTCTGAATATTTGCTTAAAACTGCAAAACATTTTGGTGATAGAACATCCTTCAATGGATTCTCTTGAAACATTTTCCTTCAAAATGGACATTTTTTTCTGATGATTGGAAATCTTTAAAGAATCCTCTCTGTGAACATTTTTCCTTAAATAATTCTTTTGTTTTATAGAATCCTTCAAAAATACGTATTAAACATTTTTCTTTCTATATATATAGATCTTTATCGTTGTGTTGATATAGAAAAAACCTTCAAAAATTCTATTATTATAATATCCTTATAATTAAAACTAATATAGGTTTATAAATTTAAACTAATATAAATTAAATATAAAAATAAAATAAATTTAATATAAATTTAAACTAATATAAAATCTATTGAACAATTTTCCTTCAAATAAACAATTTTCTTTTATGCTGGAAAATCCTTCAATAAATTATCCTGAATCATTTTCCTTTAAATAAACAATTTCTTTGTGATTGAAAATCCTTCAATAAACTATCCTGAATATTTTTCATTAAATGTAATACATTTTGGTATTAGAAAATCCTATAATATGGATTCTTCTGAATCATTTTACTTTAATAAACAATTTTCTTTTATGATAGAAAACCGTTCAAGAAACTTTCCTGAATATTTTTTTTTTGCTTAAGTGCGGAAAAAATTTTGGTGATAGAACATATCCTTCGAAATGGATTCTTCTGAATCATTTTCCTGTTCAATATATAGACATTATATTCTTCTATATGATTGGAAATCTTTTAAAGAATCCTCCTCCTTGTGAACTCTCTCTATCTCTCTGTTCTCTGTTTTTCTTAAATAAAAATTATATTTTGCTGATAGAAAATCTTTTAATCCCTCCAGAACAAATTTTCTTATTTGGTCCTTCCACACACTATATCGGTATCGAAAAATTGATTATATTCGAGAGATAGATATTAAAAAAAATCTTTATATCACACACTATTGGTTGCGTTTTCTATAAACGAATCGAAATAATTATCTTGATTGAATAATTTATTTGACCGCCGCGGTTTTTTTAAGAATATATCATTCATTCACGAATCTATCTAACAACGTGTCAATCTGCAAGATCCGATAAACATATATATAATAATAATAAACAGATAGATGAGGGTCGAGTTAATGCCCTTTTTTTTCTATATACAAATAAATAAGATTGATTTCATTTCAGTAGCAGTTACAAATAATACGAATTTAATAACAAAAAAAAAAGAAAAAAACGCGTGCCTTCCTTTCGCATTTATATAAACCTTTTAGATCTTTTAATTTAGATATTTTTTATATACCTATATATAAATAAATATTTTAATAAATTTATAAATGATTATATTGCGGTTATAGTTTCATAATATATTAATATTAATAATTATTCCTTTTTATATCAAATCGACAGGTTTTTTTTTTTGTTTTATTTCCATATATCGGTATTTTGTCTTTTATATAATATAATAATAAATATATTAAAAGAAAAAATTATATAATAATAAATAAAAATAAAAAAGAATATGACCTTTAAAAAAATTATATGATTATATATATTTCTTGTTGTTGTTGTTGCGGCGTTGTTATGGGTTATTGTGTGAATATTTTGTTGTGATTATGTATGTGAATTCTTTTGTATAACTATAAATGAATCTTTATTAACATTAGATATATCACTGCTTCTTATAAAACTTTCATTAACATCTTTGCTATATATAATTTATCCTCATCTTATGTGTAGTTTTAAAACACGACTAAAAAATCCAATAAAGCAATAAAGCAATAAGAAATAATATAATACCAGCAACAATTCCGCGCGATATAATATATAATATTATTAAATTGCATATATATATATTAAAATTTAAATATATATGTTTTATGTGTGGATTTTTTTTTACTATTATAATGACGATTTGATGATGAATTGATGATTATTATATTATTATTATATGCCATCAGCCATGATGTTGATGATGATCACAAAATTTATTAAATACTAATGCGATTTGTTTCTTTTTTATTTATTAATTAAAAATATTATGTATATTTATAATTATGCATATACGATACGATATGATATTGTAATATATATAATTTTTTTTTAAATATTATATGATGATATTATAACGAACGTGTTATTTTATAACATGCTTAAAAAACAAATCAGTTGTTTTCAAATCAATTATCTAATTTTTGATTTAATATATCACAAATTTATTATATATCGATTGTTGATGTTTTCTTGGTATTTGTTTTTTTTTTTTGTTTGATGTCCCTCAAAAAATGATAATATTCAAGTTTTTTATTTGATATTTCTCTTCTTTATTACAAAAAAAAAATGTTAAGTTGCATGAATCTTTGAAATCTTCTTCTTATGTATGTATTTTTTGTTTTTTACAATGCGTTATAAAATGTTATTTTATATATATCGAATGGATATTATGTACGTTAATGATGATGATGATGAATAAGAGGTGAATTGTTTTTTAATTTTTTCACTATAAAAGCCATATGATTAGAGTTAATTCGATATCAGTATCAATTTAGCTATTCCAAAGCAATCAATACAAATTAAAACAAAACTAAAAACCATACCAATCAATATCAAAATGAAATTGGTGAGTTTGTTTGAATATATAGGATTAATTATTTGATAAAAAATAATATTTAAATCAAAAAAAAAAAAAAATAGTGTTTTTTTAAGTGTTTTTTTATGTGCAATTTATTAATAAAATAATTAAATTAAATTAAATTCATAAAGACAATTTAAACAATTAGATTATATTATTTTGAAGTGCAATTGATTTTTTTTTTGGTTTATTTAATAAATATATTTTTATTATTTTACATATAGTTTTGTGCAATTTCTTATTGAATAATTATTAATATGGTTTTATTTTTCTCTAATTTTATTTCATATCTATATGCAATCAAAAATATATAGTTCGTAGTATTCGCTCTTATCGCTGTAGCACTCGCCGATCATATCGACAAAGATGCTCAAACAAAATCATTCGAAAGCGTAAGTATAAATATTTGATTGATAATCAATCAATCAATCAATTAAAATTTTCCTTATAATAATTTTGTGCTGTGAATCAAATAACAATTACTAAAATATAAATATGAAAATATATTTTGATATATAGAACGTTGATCCAGATGGTACATATCAATATCGTTATGAAACCAGTAATGGTATTGCTGCTCAAGAGGCTGGCGTAGGTGGTGTTTCAGCACAAGGTGCTGCTCAATGGTATGCTCCAGATGGTACCCCAGTACAATTCTCATACATTGCCGATGAAAATGGTTATCGTGCCGATGGTCCATTCATTCCAGTTGGACCACCAGCACCAGAATGGATCGCCAGACAAGCTGAATGGATCCGTTCTCATCCACCAAAAGATGTTAAACGTGTTTAAGTTTATAAGTACAAACTAAAAAAAAAAAAAAACAATTACAAAACATATATTGAAAAAAACACTATAACCAACACCATCAAATACAAAAATAAGCACCAAAATAAGGCAATATCTATAAAAAAAAAACAAAAATAACTTTTTTTTTTTTTTTTTTTTTTACTATCAATAATTTGTGTAAATATTTCCATCATAATAATTTTATCTTCTTCTTCCAATATCACAGAAAAATAATATGTACATATACATGTGAAAAAAAAAAAAAAATCTTTAAAAATGTCCACATCCACAAAAAAAAAAAATCCTTCGAACTTTTTCTTTTTCTTTTAATTATTATTATGATAACAAAATCAAAAAAAAAAAAAACATACACTGCCATATATATATTGTATATATATAAAACAAAATAATAAATATAAGAAAAATATGTGTATGATGTGATACAATTAATTAATTAAAAATTGTGTAAATATAAATTTAAAGAAAATTAAACAAAACAAAACAGAATAAAACACATCAGAATAAAAAAACAAAAAATGTATATATTATAAAATAAAAATTAATTAAAAAAAAAAAAACAATTAAACATTTGTATGTTTTTATTCCCTACAATAATACAATTTTTTCAGGAATCTTCTGGGGGAAAACTCGACGATAATGCGGACTAAAAGGAATTTATAACAAAAATTATACATTCTTTCAATTGCCATTAAGAATTAAAAAATAGGTTGAAAAAAAAAATGTTCCCAATTTTATCAAAAATTTGGAAAAATTGAAAAATTTGACTTTTTTAAAGTTACAACTTTGGGCTTCAACTATGCGAAAGACATGATAAATACGAACAACTTTTGTTTTACCACTTTCCAGTTACATTGAAATTACGACCAGGAGCGATAATTGAAATTTTTCGAAATTTCCCGGTAGACCCAACTTTGGGACACCACTGTACAGAAACCAATAGAGTTATCATAACCGTACCAGTGCCAAAACTTGTCTCATATACTCTATTTTAATCGACCAAAATCTAGAATTGATTATCTCATTCCATCCTATTGGAACTAACCTTTGAAGTTCACCGAAAATTGGGGTTTTTCAATATTAAAGAAAAATCCATAATTTTCATCGGAAAATTATCGGACCAATTTTAAATGAAAGATTGATCTTTTGCCTTTCCATTGATATTATAAAATTTAAAATGAAGCAACTCCTTCATAGTGAAATAAATTCAGGAATAAAGCTCTGCATGGGATTGTCCAAAGTTTGGTCGTGCCTCTTGACCAAACCAGGGCAGATATCATAATGGCACTAACATCAATCGAAAGCTAATTAAAATACCTTTCGATTGCAGGTATAACAATAAAAATTGGATTAAAAAGAGACAAGTTATGGGGTTATGAAAATGCAAAAAAATCGATTTTCAATGGTAGATCCTGGTCGCCCTGGATCATTTCCAAGGTTCATATTTATGGAGATGATAGAGTATTGAATGCTCTACAATACTGTAAAATTTCATTACCGTACGATGACATGAAAAAAAAAATTACAAGAGTTAACTCTTGTATATTTCATTTACCGTTTTAGCAAAAAAAAAGCAAAAATTTATTTCTGTTCTTTTTCATTTGATTTTGAATATTTAACTGATGAATTTTGCTTATGAAAAAATGTGAAGTACACGGGTTACGAACCGAAGTCTTCTTCATGATGGTTGTGCCACTATCCATATTTGTTGTATGAATACATGAAATAAATAGTATTTTTTTTTTATGACTTTATGATGTAGTAAATGAAGGCGATGAAAATGTTTTATACATTATCAAGAATATAATTTTTAATTATAAAAATAAACATTCACATATGCAAAGGCGTTTATTTTATTGGTTTGAATTTGAAAATATAATAACTCTTGGAGATTCCTCAATATAAGTTCAATTTAGATTAGGTTTTTTTTTTTTTTTAGAATTTTTCAACACAGAATTAATTAATAGGATTTGTATTTGGAATATAAATTAATTGAAAAATACAATTTACAATTTTCTATATGTTTGTATTTAAATAAATTTAATTTATTATTATTTTTTTGTTTTGTTGGTATACTTAAAAAATAAAAAGTTTTTCTTTAATTTTGCTGAGGAAATCGTCGTCATTCAAACATTTATCACATCTTAATTTGGTTGATTTGTTGATGACCCGTCTTCCGTTATATTCTGATGCTTTAAAAACGTAATTTAGTAAATGAATATTCTATAAAAGGATCAAGTGCAAAAGAGGTTAATATATCGATCGCTGTAATTTCATTATTATTTTGTCTGAATGAATTTTTTAATATATTTTTGATGCTTGATGGCATTATTTTGAATTTGCGATCCGTTTCGTTTCGGGTCGGGATTGAATTGTTTTAGAATAATTGTAATTAAAATTGGATTTAATACAAATAAATACATTATTTATATTGTATTTAATAAGCTTAAATACATGAAAAATTCTACTACTTACAACCGAAAAAAACATTGTTGATATTTCACGACCCAGCCAGTCTGATGTTGTTTTATGAAGACCTCGATTTAATCAAAAAAATCATCTTCAAATGGATTTAACTTAAATGTTATATGCTATAACCACTAATGAATATTGTCTTATTAATATTAATCTGATCCGCATTCGGGTTTAGACCCTCCAAAAACAAAAAAAAAAATCATTTGCCAGATGACCAATTGACCGATAAAGTTTTTTAATAGGTTTGTACACTTTATTCATTTTGTATTGTCGATTGCTGAATGATTTCTTTGTATCGGGATGACACCAAAAATATACAATTAATTAAATTTTAATTATAAAAATTAATAATAACATTTATTTTAAATGGAAATATTAACAAATTTACATAAATTATTTTTTTTTGTAGGTTATGTGAAATGTTTTTTCCGAGGTTTTGAACACAATAACAAATTCATTTTTAATTAGTTTGTCCACAAAATAGATTATTAAAACGAATTAATTAAATAACATTCAATTTTTAATTAAATTATATAAAATAACATAAGTTTTCTTTTGTTTATAAAACATTTAACAACCAATTAATTATGATTTTCAATTATTTAGCACCAAAACACAGAATCGAAATGTTAAAAATTAACAAATTAAACACATATTTATTATTATAGGTCGGTTAAAACAAAAAATTTATACTTAAAAATTACACAATTTTAATAGCTACACAATTGTTGTATTATAATTTTAATTAATAATTACGTATTATTATAATAAATTAATTAAATTGATAATTTTTTTCATTTAATTGAAGAAAAAATAAACAATTTTTATGTAAACAAACAAATATAGCAATGGCCGACACATAAAAGTTCATTTTGACAGTATTAAAATATGAAAATGGCGTTGACATACACGAACTTTCCCGAAATACAGTAGTCGGTACTCATCGATACGCGTTACTTTCACGGAAAAATATTAGAATCCAACCACAAATATTTTGTAATAAACCCTCCTAAATGTTAACCAAATTTTTAACTAATTTTTATTAAATTTTTTTATTTATTTTCATTCGGCATTCGATGGAAAACAAAACTCGACGTTGTCCGCAGGAAAAGAATTAATTATAATTAAAGGTGTTTCAAAACAAATTTAATGTAATAAATAGCGTTGATAAAAATTATTCAATCATGTGACGAGTGTGATTGCGATTGGAAATTCTGTGACCTGCAATTTTATAAATTGGCCAATGGTTTGTAAATTTACAAAATTCTATAATTTAATACTCACAATATTTATACCCATTGATTTAAATGCTTTAATATATATTTAAACGCATCAAATAGAAGTAAAACATTAATTGCATCTCGCATAATAACAAACAAAATCCATCACCAGCCGGGCATCCTATAAATTATTTTATGCCTGCAGTTAAAATTATTATTGTGATCGATTCATTATCAATGAAGTATTCTGTAAGTTTTTTAAACAATTTTAATTATTTTAAATGTTAGAATTGCTTTTAAATTATTATAAATTTTATTAATTCTTACCTTGTTTTTGTTGTCTGTTTTTTTTTTTGGCAAATTTCAGTTTACACAATTACCAATCAATCGCGAATACATTTTTACCGCTATTTCGATTCCATATAATTTTTTCAATGATCCTTTAATTTTTAATAACATTTTTGCAGCCCAAATAAAATTGTTTTAAACAACAAAAATTAATTAAATTGTCTTTTGCCGGACAACGAGTTCTTTTTCCTTCAAATGCCAATCAACTAATGAAAATAAATAAATAAATAAAATATTTAATAAAAATTGGTAAAAAATTTAGCTAACATTTTGGGGGTTTTATCACAAAATATTTGTGGTTGAATTCTAATATTTTTTTTCAGGGAAAGTACCGAGTATCGATAAGTACCGACTACTAATGTTCGGAAAAGATCGTATAATTGGTACTGTATAATTGGTAGCCATTTGTACTGTCACAATGGAAGTTGTTTTTTTATGACGGCCATTGTATTTGTTTACCTTTTGCATAAAATTATTTCTTTTTTCTTCAATTAAATAAAACAAAAATTATCAATTTAATTAATTTATTATAAAAAAAAAAGTAATTATTAATTAAAAATTATAATACAATATTGGTGTAACTGTTAAAATGGTGTTATTTTTAAGTATACATTTAATTTGGTTAGTTGATAATAATAAATATTTTGTGATTTGTTAATTTTTAACATTCGATTCTGTTGTGGTGCTAAATAATTGAAAATCATAATTAATTAGTTGTTAAAGGTTCTATAAAACAAGAAAATGTATATTAATTTAATTAATTTAATTTAAAAAATAGAAGTGTTATTTAATTAATTGTTTTGAATAATCTAATTTCTTGTTAAACAAAAATTGTTTTTTTTTATTATGTTCAAAAACTTTCCATACATTTCACATAACCTACAAAATATAATTTTATGTTAATTTATTGAATTTTTATTTTTTTTTAATTAAAATTTAATAAAATTGTATATTTTTGGTGTCATCCCGATATAAAGAAATCATTCAGCAATCGACAATACAAAATAAATGAAGTGTACAAGGTTATTAAAACCTTTAATTTATTTTTTTTTTTATTTGGAGGCTCCACAGCCGAATATGCGCGGATCAGATTAATATTAATAAAGCAATATTGTGGTTAAAACATATAATATTTTATAGTTTATTTGTGGTAAATCCAGTTTGAATTACAATTCTAAAACAATTCAAAAGATATCCCGATCCGAAACGAAATGGATCAATTCAAAATAATACCATCTGAATATGATAAAGCATTGAAAATTTATTCAAAAACCTGATTCAGACAATATAATAATGAAATTACAGCGATCGATATGTTAACGCTTTGCACTCAAGCCTTTTATAGCAAGAAAATGCTCTTGAAATTAAATATATTCATCATAAAGTACCATCAAGATGTTCCTGAATCAGACACCGCGCACTAATAATTTGCACATAGTTCAACTTTATTTGTCACATGGAAATATTTTGAAGGAACTGATGATAGATGAACGGATGATAGCTGCAAATGCTTAAATTATACCATACTAATTTTATAAAAATGCAATTCAAACGGTAAGAAACTAAATTACTTTGTATTTATTACATTTTGACCGGTGTTTTAAGTAAAACTAAATATTTTCACTGTGTTTACAATGGGAATTTTCTCAATTTGTGAACAATCACATCGATCCTTTTGCGAATTTGGAGGCACTTAAAATTTCATGGCATTATCGTAAAAGTATTTTTTATATATAAACAATTTTTTTTTATATGAAATTTTTTATGTAAACAAACAAATATAGCAATGGCCGACACATAAAAAATCATTGTGACAGTGTGAAAATATGAAAATGGCGTCGACGTACACGATCTTTCCCGAACTACAGTAGTCGGTACTTATCGATACTCGGTACTTTCCATGAAAATATATTAGAATCCAACCACAAATATTTTGTGATAAAACCCCCAAAATGTTAGCTAAATTTTTTACCAATTTTTATTAAATATTTTATTTATTTATTTATTTTTATTAGTTGATTGGCATTTGAAGGAAAAAGAACTCGTTGTCCGGCAAAAGACAATTTAATTAATTTTTGTTGTATAAAACAATTTTATTTGGGCTGCAAAAATGTTATTAAAAATTAAAGGATCATTGAAAAAATTATATGGAATCGAAATAGCGGTAAAAATGTATTCGCGATTGATTGGTAATTCTGTAAATTGAAATTTGCCAAAAAAAAACAAAAAACAAAAACAAGGTATAAGAATTAATAAAATTTGTAATAATTTAAGAGAAATTCTAACATTTAAAATAATTAAAATTATTTAAAAAACTTACAGAATACTTCATTGATAATGAATCGATCACAATAATAATTTTAACTGCGGGCATAAAATAATTTATAGGATGCCCGGCTGGTGATGGATTTTTTTTGTTATTATGCGAGATGCAATTAATGTTTTACTTCTATTTAATGCGTTTAAATATATATTAAAGCATTTGAATCAATTGGTATAAATGTTGTGAGTATTAAATTATAAAATTTTGTAAATTTACAAACCATTGGCCAATTTATAAAATTGCAGGTCACAGAATTTCCAATCGCAATGATATTCGTCACATGATTGAATAATTTTTATCAACGCTATTTATTATATTAAATTTGTTTTGAAACACCTTTAATTATAATTAATTCTTTTCCTGCGGACAACATCGAGTTTTGTTTTCCATCGAATGCCAAACAACTAATGAAAATATAAATAAATAAAAAAATTTAATAAAAATTAGTTAAAAATTTGGTTAACATTTAGGAGGTTTTATTACAAAATATTTGTGGTTGGATTCTAATATTTTTTCAATAAAAGTAACGAGTATCGATGAGTACCGAGTACTGTATTTCGGGAAAATTCGTGTATGTCAACGCCATTTTCATATTTTAATACTGTCACAATGATTTTTTATGTGTCGGCCATTGCTATATTTGTTTGTTTACATAAAAATTGTTTATTTTTTCTTCAATTAAATAAAAAAAATTATCAATTTAATTAATTTATTATAATAATACGTAATTATTAATTAAAATTATAATACAACAATTGTGTACCTGTTAAAATTGTGTAATTTTTAAGTATAAATTTTTTGTTTTAACCGACCTATAATAATAAATTTGTGTTTAATTTGTTAATTTTTAACATTTCGATTCTGTGTTGTGGTGCTAAATAATTGAAAATCATAATTAATTGGTTGTTAAATGTTCTATAAAAAACAAAAAAAAAGTTATTTTATTTTATATAATTTAATTAAAAACGGAATGTTATTTAATTAATTCGTTTTAATAATCTATTTTGTGGACAAACTAATTAAAAACTGGATTTGTTATTGTGTTCAAAACCTCGGAAAAAACATTTCACATAACCTACAAAAAAAAAAAAAATAATTAATGTAAATAAATTAAAAATTAATATTATAATATTAAAATTTAATTAATTGTATATTTTTTGTGTCATCCTGCGGACAAAGAAATCATTCAGCAATCGACAATATACAATAAAAGTGAACGATCCTATTAAAAACTTCATCAAACTTGGTAATTATGGTTTTGAAAAACCTCATCCGATTGACCGCAGGCACCCATCTAATCATTGCAACATGATTAGTAGACGGAACTGCAATAAAAATTGATTAATTTTTATGTGTTTTATTAATGGGAATTATCTAAATCCCTTGACCGTTGGCATCGAATGTTGTGTTCGGCAGTTAAACTCATAGAGAAAACCGCCTGCAAAAGGATATGCGGTCTGGCAAATTTCAGCCTAATTTTATGACTAAGATTTTTTCACATTAATTTTAATAGCATATATTTAATTGTTTCTTCGTCCACCGTAAAAGTAAAATAACGTACATAACCCATCCTAAACGAATGACTGCAATTTTAAGATGATTAAATTGAAAAAAAAAAAAAAAAATTTCAACTTGAAATCCTATGGGAACCCCAGTAGCTACAGGAACATCTTGTATGGCGAAAAAACCTTAAATTATACGTTCTTTCAATTGCCATTAAGAATTAAAAAATAGGTTGAAAAAAAAAAATTTCTTCATTTTGTCAAAAATTTGGAAAAATTGGAAAATTTGACTTTTTTAAAGTTACAACTTTGGGCTTCGGATATGTGATAGAGATGATAAATACAAACAACTTTTGTTTTACCACTTTCCGGTTACATTTAAATTACGACCAGGAGGGATAATTGAAATTTTTCGAAATTTCCCGGTAGACCCAACTTTGGGACACCACTGTACTGAAACCAGTTGAGTTATAATAATGGGACCAGTGCCAAAAGTTGTCTCATATCCTCTATTTTAATCGATAAAAATCTGGAATTGATTATCTCATTCCATCCTATTGGAACTAACCTTTGAAGTTCACCGAAAATTGGGGTTTTTCAATGTTAAAGAAAAATCCATAATTTTCATCGGAAAATTATCGGACCAATTTTAAATGAAAGATTGATCTTTTGCCTTTCCATTGATATTATAAAATTTAAAATGAAGCAACTCCTTCATAGTGAAATAAATTCAGGAATAGAGCTCTGCATGGGATTGTCCAAAGTTTGGTCGTGCCTCCTGACCAAACCAGGGCAGATATCATAATGGCACTAACATCAATCGAAAGGTAATTAAAATACCTTTCGATTACAGGTATAACGATAAAAATTGGATAAAAAATAGAAAAGTTATGGGGTTATGAAAATGCAAAAAAATGGATTTTCAATGGTAGATCCTGGTCGCCCTGGACCATTTCCAAGGTTCATATTTATGGAGATGATAGAGTATTGAATGCTCTACAATACTGTAAAATTTCATTACCGTACGATGACATGAAAAAAAAAATTACAAGAGTTAACTCTTGTATATTTCATTTACCGTTTTAGCAAAAAAAAAGCAAAAATTTATTTCTGTTCTTTTTCATTTGATTTTGAATATTTAACTGATGAATTTTGCTTATGAAAAAATGTGAAGTACACGGGTTACGAACCGAAGTCTTCTTCATGATGGTTGTGCCACTATCCATATTTGTTGTATGAATACATGAAATAAATAGTATTTTTTTTTTATGACTTTATGATGTAGTAAATGAAGGCGATGAAAATGTTTTATACATTATCAAGAATATAATTTTTAATTATAAAAATAAACATTCACATATGCAAAGGCGTTTATTTTATTGGTTTGAATTTGAAAATATAATAACTCTTGGAGATTCCTCAATATAAGTTCAATTTAGATTAGGTTTTTTTTTTTTTTTAGAATTTTTCAACACAGAATTAATTAATAGGATTTGTATTTGGAATATAAATTAATTGAAAAATACAATTTACAATTTTCTATATGTTTGTATTTAAATAAATTTAATTTATTATTATTTTTTTGTTTTGTTGGTATACTTAAAAAATAAAAAGTTTTTCTTTAATTTTGCTGAGCAAGCCGTCGTCGTCGTTCAAACTAATTTATCACATCTTAATTTGGTTGATTAATAGATGATGAATTCCGTTCCCTTATATATTTAGATTTAGCTTTAAAAACATCTATCTTTTTTTGTTGATGAAATTAATTAATCATAGCGATTATTAATAAATATTCTAATATGTTTTATTTTCAATAAATTTTCTTTCATTTTCTTTTCGTTATCTTTGTATCATCATAAATTTTTATATATATAGACATTCTAATAAATATAAATTTAAATTTAAAATTTTAATCACTAAAATACTCTTTTTTTATCTGATCTCTTAATGACTCTTAATCTTATATTAATTATATCTTAATCAATAATAATTTTATTTATAATTTTAATATTAAAATGTTTTTAAGTTAAATTGAATTTAATTTTAATGTTATGGTAGTTATATTAACTTATGGGCTTTAGCGATATATATTTTGATGATTTTTAATTAATCAATCAATTAATAATTTTAGGATAATGTGCGTATTTTCTTGTTTTTAACATCACATCAATATTATAATATATGGATTAAAATTAATACTAAACAAAGTATAAATTAAAAGCTTTAAAATATAACAAAAAACATTAAAACAATATTTTCTTTCGCAAATTAAGCTATTATAAATAGTATTTATTTATATTATTTAATATTCTTTTTCTATTCTATCCAGTAGTAGTAGTATTTCTCCTATCTATGGACTGTTTGGCTGTAAATTTTTAAAACATGTTCGACAAACTGGTACCGGTTGACCGCTATCATGTCCTGCCAATGAAATTGTACGATCAATACATCTGGCACAAAAAATTTCACCGCATTTCCAACAATGACTCTGTGTAAAATAAATAAATAAATAAATTATATATATATTTTTTTTGTTAACCAATCGATGAAAGCTGAACTGAGGCATAGAACCAGCCATTGAATTAACAAACCTTACGATTCGCCTGATCGAATGGCGTTGAACATAAACATTTTGTTGTATTACGTAAACTATGCCAATCAACAGCAACCGAATTCAATTCATTTGTAAATTGTTGATCGGCATCATCCAACCAAAGATTATTTGATAATGGTGGTGGTGGTGGTGGTGGTGATTGTTGATTATTACCTTCAGATTGTTTTGTATCATTATCATTATTATTATTATTTGATGCTGCTTGCATTGATAAATTTGAAAATGAAAAATCAGATGCTTTTAATGGATGATCATCATCAGCCGAATAGAATTCATTCATTTTTTTATTATAATTATTATTATTTTCATAATTGTATTTATTATCGGTAATATCAATTGGTTGTGGTTCACGTTCACGTTCGCGTTGCGACGATCGTGTTACATTTTGTAATTTTTTTGCTGATTTTGATATAAGATTTTTAAAATTTGTTATTCTCTAAACCAAAAAAGAAAAAGAAAAAAAAACAACGAATTCAATATTAGTTTTTAAACCACTTCCAATATGGTCGTCGTTAATAAAACAAAATACCTTTGTTAAATGTTGTACATGATCTTCTAATGATGTACAATGATCACGACTTGCTATTAATAAATCATCTAATGGTTCACGTGGATGTACACCACTTTCAAAACGTCCATACATTCCACGCCAAAATCTGCATAAATATACGAATACAACATAAATAAATTATAGAACCAAATTTTTGTATTGTGTATTCAACAATTCAATTATTACCGAATAAGTTGTGGTGATAAATTTGGTTGCATTATTTCGTCCATATCCGGACGATACAATGGATTTACATATTCATGTAAATTATTTGCCATATAACCCCACAGTGAATACGTACGTTCGGATACCCGTAAATCCAATCGATCTTTTTCACAATTACCAATGAACGTACCAAATTGACACGATTGAATGTGATCGTGTAGGGTCAATAGAAAACGTTCGTTAAATTCAAAACCATCGGGTCGCTGTAACATCAATTGAAATGTACAATCTAAAAATTGTGTAAATACCGGTGACATTTCCTTTGGATCCGTTTGAATGTGACCACAACGTTCACTGAATTTATGTCCAAATGCTAACCAATCTTTTTCAATTAACACCTGATAACCCTTTATCGTACGATAAAATGGATCTAACATTAGCGATGCCAATGAACATACTTGTGCCGTACGATCCCAACCATCTGAACAGTGTACAACGACCGATACCCCCTTATCCACTTCATTCGCAATAAAACTGTTATGGAAAATGTGAATTATAATAAAATATCGAAATTAATTTAATAAACAAAACTCTTTTGGTCTATTGAATATGTTTTAAAGTACGGGAGGAAACCGAATAAGTACATTGAAATAGCGGAGACAAATTTCAAGTTGTGTTAAGCCATTTCAATTGTGTTTTTAGCACCTTCACACAACCTCCCTCCGGAGAATGTTTTGGAATGTATCTGAATCAAGAACACGATAACCGATTGATGAACCGATTGTGAAAAGTTTCCATTGATTTTTTGACGAAACATCAACACAACTGATAATCAAAATGATTTACCTGGACGTTTCCAATATTGAACGAATATGTTTTAGCCAACCACTTGATTCTAATGAACTTAAAAATGCATTCATTGTTGTCGGTGATTTTTGTTCACAAGCTAAATAGAGAATAGAGGATAAAAAATAGAAAGAGATTCTGTTAAATATTTGCAATTAAATGTTAAATAATAATCTTAAAACGAAACGTCTTACTTACTTTCAATTAATTTCTGTAAACTTGTACGCATTACATGAATATTTTCAATACCTAAAAATTGAAATTTTATATTTTCATAAAATGCTTCATTTTCATAACCTTTACCAGCCGCCCGATTTGCCATTGCATTTATCTATTATTATTATTATTTAAAAAATAAATACTATCAACTATCAAATAATATACTAATCTTTGTAATAAATATTAATAATTTTTACCCTTGGTCTTGTATCCACCACATACATATGATCTGAATTTGGATTTGTATTACGAATGGCCTCTAGCATTTGTTCATCTTCAAGGCATCGAGCACTGAATCCCGATAACGGTTGACTACACCTACATATTGACGCCTTATTTGAATGCAAATAGGTAAGTGCCGGTAAACGATTTTTCGACCGAAATTTTGAACTACCAATTTGCATTGCACGATTTGCCCGTATCGGTATGAATATCTGTTGTGGATACGTATCACATAATTCATACGTTTGATTTAATGGACACATTGTCCATTGTTCATTTGGCACTCGCATCCGTTTAAATTCTTTGTCCAATTTAAAATAATCCCAACCACTGGATTTCGGTTGATCTTCATTGTTCGGCGTATAATGAAAACAATATAAATTTGTCATGTGAACTGTAAAAAAAAACATAATAGGATTATATAATATTCAATTACAGCAGGAAAGATAAATCAAGACAGTTTTTTTTTAGTATCAAGACTTCCGGAAAATATAAACAGTGGATCCAGCCCAAAGGATGGAATATTGCACTAGACTGTGAATTCAAACGAATGTTGCTTGTAGTCAGACCATAAAACCAACCTGATAGCATTCCAGAGGTAAAACTAATGCGAATCAGTTGAGCAGAGTTCGTGATGACGAAGAATATCCCATATCTCATTGGAATGTTACGTATAGAAGGCTAGGAAAGTCTTCACCCTTAAAAGGAAACTCCAATTAATTAAATGTCTAAATTGTTTAGATTTCAATTGAATGCAAGGAATTGTAGAGTTGGTGACAAGTTTCCGAAGGATAGAACTAAATAATTGAAAATAAAAAAAACAAATCTCACCCGGTTGACAAAGTTTCAATAACGTTGTATAAACATCATGACATTCACGTTCTTTTGGTATTACAAATGTAACAGATAAAAATGTTTTACATCTTATTAATAACGGTGATCCGGTTGTACTCAATTGTTGTTTATCAACACTTCCAATATGCATATGCAAAATCTATAAAAAAAAAATATGTTATGTATATATGTTAGAATAAATCCTAATATCAAAAGAATATCAACAAGAGTTTATATTATTATTATTATTATTATTATGATTTTTATACCCATGTTTCTTTATTTTCATCACGATCAGCGAATATTAAATGGGTTGCTGTTAAATAAAGTGTACCAATTGTTGGATTTTTAATATTATAACGATCAATCATCCGAACATTTTCAATCTAAATAGAAAATAAAATAAAAAACATTAAATAAATGATACAAAATTATAATTGTATGGTGCATATTATATCTAATTTTTTTGGTTTGTTTGGTTAACTATATACAGTATAAGTATAAGTAAAACCTTTTTTATTGCATGGATTCCTTTAAATAATATTATTTTTGGTGTATCATCAATCCATGAATTGACCGTATCGGATACACATGGTGGTACGGTAACTCCCCATATCATTATTTTACCCGTATCATATGTTAAATCAGAATTATTTCCATCAATATTACATGAACCAGTAACACCCGAAACACCAGCACCAGTAATAATATTACCATCATCATCTGGTGCCGTTTCCGAAGGCATATGATCAAAATTTAATCGTAACGTTGATGTTGGCGATAATATATTTTCATTTATATCCATATTGGAAAAATTCTTTTTCAATGACAGTAATGTTTTCATTAATCATTTATTTATCAATCAAGCAAATGGGGTAAAAAGGGAATGATAAAATCAATTAATCAATCAATAAATTGAAAACCAATAAAATATAAAAGATAAAACGCAAACATTTTCACAAAAAAAAAATTATTTAATTAAATCACGTAATTTCAATTCATTTGTTCAATTCACTTTATTTTGCGTTACACCTTTTTTTTTCGTTTGGCTTATAAACAAACAAACACAAATTTAATCGATTAAATACGATTTAACAATGAAAATTGCATAATAATTGAATGAATTCCCAATTTTCATCATCACATAATAATGCTATGTAATGCTTCCAATTTGAAATCTTCAATTATACTAAAAAAAATATTCAGTTTTTGGCAGTAAAATTAGAAATTTTCCAATTAAAGTATAGCAAGGATACAATAAAATTAAACAATTAAATGTTAAAAAACATTTTCCATAAAGGATTTATACAGAGAGATAAAAAAAAAAAACGATACACAAGCGAAAGGGATGGAATTTTTCCATTTTCTTTTCATATTTCGTGAAAAACCCACTCACCCTCATAACGTGTTTGTGTAAGAAGAACACAGAATATATAGAATATTGATCCTGAATAAAAGGATATATAGAATGAGTTTATGGACAAAAAAAAAACCTCCCCCCAAAATTTCAACAACCTTGAACAAAGTTAAATCGCTTTTTTCTCGTTTTGTTTAAATAACATACACATAAATAATTTTTATAAGAAGAATCACCTAAATAAAAAAATAAATAAAAATCCAATCAATCAAATGGGATTTTGCCATCATTAGTATGAAGAAGATATTCGATTACAATTCAAATGGAAATATATTATATAAATTGCTTGTTTTTTTATAGATATATCATTTAAAATTAAGACTAAAGATTGGTATGACGACGATGATGTTGCAAGAAGATGTAAAAGATGAATTCAAACAGTGAACTATTAAAAAATTATGAAGAGGAAGTTTCCTGTTACAAAAAATTATAAGAAAAATTGCCTTATAGAAGTTTTAACCAAATTTCTTAATAGAAAATTAAACCTAAACTTTTCCTAATAGAAAATCAGACAGAATTCTTCCTATATAAAAAAATATACAGAGTATTTACTGGTAGAAATTTACAGAGGTAATAGAAAATTACGACCAGGATTTCGTAATAGAAAATCTATCAGAGGAAATGTCCCTATTAGGAAAATATCCTTATATAGAAGATTATACGCAGAGAATATCCTAATGTATCTGGTGGTGTTTAAAGATCATATACCTATCAAATTATTCACGTTTTTTTTTATCATAACAATTTCTTATAATACAACACAATTCTAGTCTCCGCTATTATAAAAAATATTATTATCAATTCGCGTATATATAAATCGATGATAAGAATTGTTGATACACAAACTAAACTATAATAATATATAGTAATTTTAATAAAAGAGAACGAACCTTTTCCCAAAATCCATAATCTATCTTTATTCAATTCAGTATTTTTTCCCCAGCCAGTACCCAGGATTTTATTATACCTTGCCTTTTATTATATACTCTTCCACCGCAATGGGTGGACATATATTTTCTTAACATTCATTCATTTTCATTTAAAAAAAAAAAACAAAATATTTCCTTCTCTCTTTTATCCACTAAAACAAAATAGAAATATAGAGAAATGTAGAAATATTAAAATCATTCGGAAAATTAATAAATAATAATAAAAAAAAAACATGTAGGATGATGACCGCGATGACCAATTGAATATTATAATGATTAAAAATTCTAATAATTGAATTTTTAATTAATAAATAATGCAAATATGAAATATAAAACTAAACAATATCATACGTACGTACGTACTTAAATCAGTCACATTCAAAATACCAAACGTAATCAATCCCAAAACAAAAATAAAAAAAAAACACAGGTAAGTTTATTCGTTGTTGTTGTTGTTGTTTTTGTACAATTTTACCATATGTTTAGTTGAGATTTTGGGGATTTTGTTAAGAAAAATATAATATCAAACCACTTACCTTTGGTGTTTTTATAAATTCCATTGTTCTGTTGTTCTTTTGGACGTTTGATTCCGATTCCCTATTTTATTATATCTCTTGTTTGTTAATTATTTGGTTATCAGTTAACAAAAAGTTGAGGTTTAATTAAAAATTTTCCGCAGCAATGATTGTGTCGTAGAATTTGTGTGTGTTTTTTTTTTTATAATATTATTTTTATTACAGTTATTTTTTTTTAATATCTCCAAAGATTATTGATCCAATTGTTATCCCTGTGTTGTCTTGTGTTGTTGAGTTACCTTAATACCATTTATATATATAAATTAATTAAATATTTTTTAAATGTTATTTACACTATTTTTTAAGATCAATAATAATAAAAAATTAATTTTTTTTTAATAAATAATATAAATAATAAATGTCAAGTCAAATTGCATGCAACTAATTCTATTCCCCTACCACCTACTGACTGAAATTCATATCAATCAATATTTGTTCATGTGCGCCACTTGAATTGTGTGTGAGTGTGTAGAAAAGGAAAAAAAAAACCTATCAACAGGAATTTTTTTTCTGTACGAAAAAATGAATGAAATATATAACATTTGAAAAAGCAGGAAATAAACAGGAAAAATACTCCACACAAATTAGTACGTAAGAGATGATGAAGAAACAGTCTAACTACAGTTAAAAAAATGAAGAAATGGGGAGCTGATAATCTTTAATCTACTGTTATTTCATTTTGTTGAATAAACTATGTATATAAATGAGATGGAATCAAATAGCAGATTATTATATATGAATTCAAATTCAAAAGTTATTTAAAAAAAGTTATATGTGGGTTTAAATTAAATCTTCAAATCCCCGTTTTAATGAAATTTTGTTTCCTAAATTAAACCCAATGTATTATAAAAATCAATATAGTTATAGAAAACCTTTATAGTTATATTATTCTTAGCTTAATATTGATTGATTGGGCTGATGGCGGAATATATATTTGAGTTTGAGATGGGATATACGAAAACAATCCCGATAATATTGTCCGAAAGATTGCGGTATAATGGTCAGATTATTGTTAAAGATTCAAAAACATTACAGATATAATATTCAAGCGGCACACAAAAATACGTGTTAATTTTGTGATGGATAGATGATGCACTATCGCACTGAAGCCTAAGCTATTCACACTGAGAGATATATTATTAAAATTTATATGGATTATTCGGCAAAAGATGATGATTTATTTGAATGTATTTTAAAAATTATCATAATTAGTTTTAAACATGTATTAGAGATAATAAATATATAGACTTATTGTGTATATTAAGTCATTGATAAAATAATATATTAAACGCTTCTAGACACCATATAGTTCTCGTAGAAGGAAAATTACTTATATGCGATTAAAGTTTATAAAAATAAAAATGTTTAAATAACAATATGATTTGATGCCCGTTAAACTATAATTTTTTTTAAATTAATTACGAAAAACACACTTTTAATGGTTTTAGGAAAGAATGTGGATAGGATGGGAATAGAAAACCTCGTCGATACTTAACAATTGCTTTATTAAACCTCTCAAGATTCAAAATTTCAAATGAATTGATAAGAAACGGAACGTGATCTAATCTCTAATCACTTTATAGATTTCAAGTATTAAACCTACAAATTGGTTGTTATCCTAAGAATAATTCCGAGAAAAAAATACCAAACCAAATCGGTCACATAAATTATATATATACATATAATATTAAATTATTTGAAAACAAGTTTTAAAATAAACAATATAATAAGTATATATACGTAATAATAATAACTGCTGATAAGAGCGCCTTTGAATTATTATAATATTTTATATTACAAAAAACCTAAATTATTAATTTAAAGTTGTCACGACGTTCAAAACGTTCATATTAAAACTGAAATTATAATTAGAAGAAGAAAAAAATTAATAATCATAAATCAAATCAAATTATTTGTTACATTTTAGAATTTTTTTTTTTTTGGGAAACAAACAAACATAGAAAATGTCATTAATCATTGAAGAAGCACCGAAACGTTTAAAAATTGAATATGATCGAATATTTACAAAAGATTCATTGAATTTTTTAGAGGAATTAGTAAATGAATTTGATGGTCGCGTTGAACGTATTCTATTGGATCGTGAACGTCGTAAATTGGACATTGCCGATGGTAAATGGAATTTACAATTTCAAAATGATGAATCCCACGTGAAATCTTGGACCATTTGTGATATACCAATGAAATTAAAAACACGTAAATTAGATTTAGGCGATGTATCACCGGCAAATACAGCTAATTTTATCGATGCATTATATTGTGATGTACAGGGAATTCAAGTAAGTAAAATATATATAAGAAATTTATCTTTTTGTTTATTTATGTCTAATTTTATATAGGTAGACTTTGATGATGGCCATTGTCCGACATGGCGTAATACAATACAAGGTATTTATAATGTAACGATGGCCGTACGATCTCAATTGGCCGGTGGTCCAATGGATATACGTCAGGCACCGATATTAATGTTAAGACCACGGGCATTCAATATGATTGAACATCATTGTATGGTGAATGGCAAAGAGGTATCAGCACCGCTATTCGATTTTGCCCTTTTAATGTTTCTAAACGGTTGTGAAATGGCCAAATTAAATATTGGACCATATTTTTATTTATCAAAGGTAAATTAAGAGATCATCAAAACGGAAATCTATTATTATAAATATAAATCTCATGCCGTTTGCCTCATTATACAGATTGAAAATGTTGCAGAAACAAAATTATGGAATGATATTTTCACATGGACTCAAACAAAATTGGCCATAAAATATGGTACAATAAAAGTGTGTGTATTAATTGAAAATATATTGGCTGCCTATTGTATGGAAGACATATTATATTCGATACGGGATCATGCAATTGGATTAAATTGTGGCATTTGGGATTATTCAGCAAGTATAATTGCAAAATTTGGTAATAGTCGGCAATTTTTATTACCCGATCGTAATAAATATGTGAATATGACAAAACATTTTTTATCGGCATACATGAGACTCTTGATAAATGTTTGTCATCGACGTGGTGCATTGGCTACCGGTGGAATGGCCGCTCAATTATTACCGCCCGGCAAAGGAACCTGTACGAAATCTATGGAAATCATTGAATTGGTTAAGAGTGCAAAACGACGTGAAATTGATGCGGGCATTGATGGATTTATGGTTTATGATATGCGTATTGTACCGCATTTAAATGAATTATGGCATACGATTTGTGGTGATCGACCAAATCAATTGCATCAGGTGCCGAACGTTGATGATATTAATGCAAAAACATTAATTGAAATACCAAAAGGTGGTGTTACCATGGAAGGATTAAGGTACGTACAAAACGCAGAAAAATGGCAAAATTGTTTAAAAATGGAAGAATAAATGGTCATTCATTCATTTTTATAGACATAATATAGCCGTTGCAATATTATTTATCTATCATTGGTTATCCGGTAATGGTGTATTTTATTATAATGGTGCCGTTGAAGATTCAGCAACAGCTGAAATATCACGTTCACAATTATGGCAATGGATACGATTTTCAGTAAGATAAGAATTTATTTGATTTTTTTTTTTTGTAATTATAATGATCTTGACCTCCTGCTTGACCCATTACAATTCGAAATAATCACGTAATCCTGGGAATGTTTCCCCTGAAAACGACAGTTGATTATTTCAGGTTGTAAGGAATCAAGCGCCGGGGATCAATCTCTTTATATAAAGAAAACTCCCGAGAAGTAGTTAAATTTACTAGAAAATACAATAAAACACGTAATTTAAACAATATAAAATAATTAATTTTTCTTTTCCTATCGATCAACTCACGTGATCTCTTCAAATAATCAAACAAACAGCCAATTATAGAAAATACAACAATTCAAACAACCGTAACACATTATTTAATATATAAAATATTATTAGAAGTTATTGCTGAATTAAAGAAAACCTATCGATTGGGATCATCCGATTATAAACGTTTACTATCATCAAAATATATTCTATTAGAAATGATAACATCAAGAGTATACATTGAATATATAACAACATTTTTGAATGATAATCATAAATTTCGAGCATTACACAATAAAGTTGAAGGATTAGAAGCAAAATTGTAAAATGGGTCGTCGTCGTCAATGGGTGGATGGATGGGGATTATTATTATTATTATAAATCATACCTGCTCATTATTTATTAATACGTAATCCAATATATTTTATCCAATCTCCCTTTTGTATAATATAATCTTTTGAACATAATAAAGTATCTTTAAATACATTTAGTATATGCGATGGTAACGATGACGTTGAATTCAAATAATGATAATAAAGAAATTCATGTATCTAAAAAAAAAAAAAAAATGAAAGAAAATGGTTATTAATAAATAAAAATTGGGGAAAAAGTGTTTTTTTTTTGTTTTTTGTTACATACACGTCCAATACAATTTTTCCAATATTCACCACGTTCACTAATCATACGTAATGATTGTGGAAAACAATTTAAACGACTTTGTTGTGATTCGGCTAATGTTTGAACATTCGAATATAATAAACCATAACCGGATAATATCCCGAAACTCATAATAAATAAATCCAATAAAAATTGACATTTTATTTGGCTATCTTTTGTTGTCACACAATCAATTTTATTAATGCTTTCTGTTAGTAATCCTTGTATTTCACTTAATATATCCATTAACCATAAACTTGTATATTTATCATTTTGTCCGCCGAATTCTAATAGAACATCAATGATTTTACGTAATATAAATTGATGGGTTCTAAAAAAATTAAAAGAAAATTGGACAGATTTTTTATTAAGCGGATTGATTAGTAAACAAAACAAAAAATAAGGATCATTGGCATTGAATTTCATTTACAATTTGTTTTTTTACTTACACCGTATTTTTTTCAACATTATCAATGATTGGATTTAACCAATATAATGGATTTTCAATTGAATTACGTGGATTTTCATGATTGTTTAATACCAGAGCACATCGAATAATCATTGCTTTTTTTAATTTTTCCGTTTGGATTTCCCACCATGTATTTGGTGATGTCATTGCGTCCAATATCGAAACAGGTAATAAACATGCTATATTTGCATACAATTTAAATATCTAAAAAAATAAATTAGAATTGACAATGTTCAATTAAAATCAATCACTTAAAAAAAATATAATTTAACCTTATTGTTAATATCCAATAAATTCATATATTTTTCATAAATAATTGAAAACATTTCGAGATTATCTTTGGTAATAGACGATGATGCTGATGCTGATGTTGTTGTTGTTGTTGATTTATTGTCTACCATCATAAAAATCATTCGTAATTGGTTTAATGCCATTTCAAATAAACAATTACTTTCAAATTGTGTACCCTTTGACCGTTCAAATGTATATTGTATTAAATTTTCCGAAAATTCTTTTAATTTTGAACATTCAATGGCTACCGCCAAATCCGGTAATAATTCCAATAGATTTTCAATTAAATAATCTGACAATTGACCACAATTGTCAATTGACCATTTATCCACGTCCCCATTTATATAATTTTCAATTAGATTTTTTGCCGAACCCCATTGTAATATTTGATTAACACCAATTTTTAAACATAATACCGTTGTTAATTCATCGGCGGCAGTAGCAGTAGTAGTAGTAGTAGTATTATTATTTAGGTATTCAACTAGGAAAAACCAATTAAATGGTGGCATTGGTTTTGGAAAACGTTTTGATATACATTTTAAACAATTAACAATTAATGATGATGATGAATCTTTTATTGTTTTTTTTCCTGTTGTTTCACTATATAAATATTGAACAATGGCACGTAATGGACTACGACGATGTAATTGTGGATAATTTACAGGTTCTGGACGTCCTTCGGGTAACATATAAATACCACCACGATAACCGGCAATTTCACAATGAATATAATGTGAAATTAAATCAATTGCATCATCACAAGCACTGGCATTGACTTTTTGTAATAATTGTAACCAACATTCACCGGGTACATATGGTAAAACATCAATTGGATTACGATTGGCATCCTGCGGTGTTTTTGAATATTCACTTGGTAATTGAATATTTTCACGAAATATATCCGGTATATTTTTTAATTCAATATCATCTAATTTATAATTTTTTAACGCTGCTAATGCACTGCCAATAATCACCTTTCGATCTGACATCACAACATAATGCCATAATTTTGCATATGCATCGGTGAACAATTGTTCATACTCCATGGTTGGATTCCGTAATAATGGTACTTGTCCGAAAAATTTACATAAACTGAGCGGGGGGTGGTTGATACATTATTAAAAAAAAAATAAATATAAACAAATGATAATAATTTACCTTTGAATGGCTCTTGTACGTTTTTCATTACGAAAACGTCCACCGATTGCCTGCCAAGTTGATGTTATATTTACAATATTTGAATTACATAATATTATGATGGTATCCAATGCAATGGCTGTTGCTAAATCACCACCATTCGTATTTGTGGTACTACATTGATTTAATATATTTGATAGTTGTGTTACCAAATCCGTACCGTATTGTTCACCTTTTAATTTACATATTTCATGTATTGTAAATGCTTTTGTTACATTCATTTCCCAATTGTTTTTTAATTGTCGTTTATTATTTTTTGATTGAACAGCAGCAACAGCAGCAGCAGTAGGAACCTCAACATCATCACAATCATTTAATTGTGTCAATTGTTTATATAAAAATGGATATGTACGACTCTGTATATGGGAATAATTGAAATAAAGAACATGTTAATATTTTATTATGGTAGACAAAAGAGGAAAATCCTAGCAAGTGTACAAAATTCACCATTTAATTTGGAATTAACAAATAAACAAATCAAATCAAATCAAATCAAAACCGTACCTCAATTTTCCATAAACGTAAAAATAAATCTAATGCAAATGGTTTTAATGAATTAGTTGAAGTGGCAGTTGTTGTTGCGGTTGTTAATGCATGTAACGTTCGCAATATTATCGGTACATTATCCTTAACAATGGCAAATGCCGGTAATCCTTGTAATAAATCTAATTGTCCATTGGCATCCGTTTCCATTGATAATTTATATAATACAGTATATAATAAATCAGTTGCTATTGCATCATCCAATTGGATTATATTTAACAGTAATTTAAATACCATTGATTGTATTGATTGTTTGGTAATGTAACGACACAAAAATATACCACGTAAAAATAATTGTATATGATAACAAAATCGTATGTATGTTAAATTATTGTTTTTGATTGTTGACGATTGCGATGATGATGATGAACTCTTTGATAAATTCAATAGAAAATTTTCAATTGAATCAAATTGATTTGAAAGAATATTTAAATGAAATTCCATTGATAATTTTGCCAAACCCATTGTTATTGCAATATTTGAATGAAAATATTTCATATGCACATCAAAATGTTCAACTGGTTTAACTGGTTGTTGTGATTGTGGATCATCGTAGATTTTCATTGTAATGTATTCAATTAAATATTCAATATCATGTAATGTTTCACTGGTTATAAAAAATGAATTTGATAACCATATCAGAAATCCATCAACAATCATATTTAATGTTATGGAATTGCCAGCATTTCGTGTCACAATAATAAACTATGAAATATAAATTGAATGTTAATATACAAATTACGTTTGATTAAAAGATTATGGATTATGAGATGAGTTTTACCTTTAATAGTCCAACGATATCCGGAATATATGATGGTGATAAAATATGTAAACATTTTGCTAACATAATCAATAGGATATTATAACATAATGAATTGATTTGTTCAAATTTATATAATACACGTAATATTAGATTTAAAATTGGTTGAGGATCATAACCGTATTCAATGAAATCAGATAAAATACTCATTAGATAAATGGTTAAATTTAATATTAACTCCTTTCGTTTAACCATAAAATTCAATAATAAAACATCAATGACTTCATTCAGTAAAATGCTAGTAAATAAACATGATGACGATGAAGTGATCTATATATTTAACAATTAAAATTAATAATTAATCAATATTATCAAACTAAACAAATTCAAATAAGTTTGTTAAAAAAAAAAAATTTCTATATATGGGTACCTTTCTCCAACACAATATCTCCATTATTAAATGTTCGGCTTCCGTTGAATTTTGTTGAAATTGTGATAATAAACATGTCCATATTGTTTTTGAATCACCAATTGTTGGATTTGGATTACATAATGCATATAAAAATACTGGTCGTAAAAATTCAATACTATTTTTTTTAATTCTAAAAGATTAATGAATACAAAAGAAAAATAAATAATTAAATAGTTGTATTTAACAAAAAAAAAAAATTATGCTGGATAGGGGGTGAATGAAAGATACTCACAGAATGGCGTGAGGGAACCCGAAAAAAATGACATGGATAGTAACTTATAAGCTACACATTTATATATATATATATAATATAACTTACTGTTTATCATGATGTGTACAAATTCCATTAATTTTAATTGCTAAATCATTTAAATGGACACCTTTTGTATTTAATAAAAATATCAATGGATGTTCTGGTGGTATTAATCCATATGGGCATATATATTTTTCATTTGATTTCATTAAAATTGTACATTTACGTAAATCCAATAGTAATAATCCAATGATACCTTCACAAATAGCCGTATAATGACTAGTACTATAATTTATATAATAACAATTTATATAAGATTGTTGTTACAAATTCAATCAAAATAAATTACAACTTACTTGCCGGCATTTGATAACATTGCAATAAACATTGTTAAAATTTCGGTACCATTTAATATATCATCATCAACTAATCGAATAAATGTTTGGCATGATAATAAATTTAATTGAATACTATTATTATTATTGTTGGTATCATCATCAGTCCCATGAAGTGATTTCGAAGAAGATGAAACAGTGCACTGTTCCTTAAGCCAATCAATTTCTTTAATAATACTTACATCTTTTTGACCAATTATTTTTTCTGTATATATTCGTTCGTATGCCGATTGTAATAATTTCATTGTTGCAATAATATTATTGGATTTATTGAATTTATTAATCGGTTGTTGTTGTTGTTGTTTTTCACTCATTTTGGAACTTTATTTAATTAAAATTAATTTAATTTAATATTTAATTTACAATTTATTCACAAATTTATTTATTGCTATTATTAAATAAAAACAAAACAGTAAACACACAACCAACAAGCGAACAAAATTAATTCTCTACACAAATTTTTTTTGTTTGTTTGACATTACAATTAAAATCTCTATAATTGTTAAATTTATTTAAACACCAGAAATAAAACCTTAAATAAAACCTGAAAAATTTCAATTAAATGATATATACATTTTTGAATTTGAATTTGAATTCACTTAATTCTAATTCAAATATATATTCTAATAATGGTTTAAGGAAGAAGGACACAGTATAAATAAATATTTAATCAATAATTTATAAATACTAAAATTGTAATATTGTAATAAATATAATTAAATATTTTATGAATAAGTTAATAATATAATTCTAAGCAGAATATATGTTTATTAAATTAATAAATTACGATTATTAATTGCACATCGCCGCAGCCTCAATCGTATTTTATATGGGATCACAGTTCGCTTAACCGCATATTTATATTTTTACCGTTTGTCAATTATTATTATAAGGATAAAAAGATGTGATCACATTTTAACAGCCACAACAATATTTGAAGATTTTCGATAATTTAATAATGATTTATCTTTTATATAATTTCGAATAATCTATAAAAGCCAAAAAAAAAAAAGAATATAATTTAAGTCAATTATATATAGAATTGCTGAACAATAAAATAATTATAGTTTTGTTAAAAATAAATTCATTATATTACCGGATGAACAGGTAAAACATTCAAAGCATTATTATTATCGATTATATTATCGTGTTTACGTTTTAAAATTTGTTTAATTCTATTTTTCCAATCCAGTTTTAATGGAAATGATTTTCTTAATCGCATTTTTATATTATTATCATTATTATTATCATTATTGATTGTACGTTGTTGAGGATTGCCTTTGATAATTGTGTTTCCGGTTGTACAGCTGCTATCCATTGAAATAAACAACGATGTTGATGTTGTTTCTGTTATTATTGTACCATCATCATGGATATTATTTTTATTATTTATAAATATCATATTGGATAAAACCAATATTAAAATAATACCAACGAAACTGTCCATGGCGTAGACAAATATCTGTGTGTTTAAAAAATGAGATAATAAATAATTATATAGAGTATTTGTGGGCAAGAAAAATATATTAAAATCTATTCTCTATTCGAAACATAACCCTACGACCAGACAAGTTAAAAAAACAAGAGTCAAATATTGACAGATACCGTCTCATTATTCCAATTTGAGGATCATCAATTTGAAATATGATAGAGTATCCAGAATATCCATAGCAAAGGATAAACATATTTAGAAGATAAATCATGTATTTTTCTGCCTGATTCTTCGATATCCATTGAAGTGTAGTAGCTTTGTCTATCAGAAAATTAAACAGAATTTCCTATTTGAAATTTAAAATGAACTTTTCCAAAGTTTTATCCTTATTTGAAAATTAAAATACAGAATTTCCCGGTGGAAAGTTATACGAACTCTTTTTTTTTAATCAAATCAGAAAATAATCAAAATAATGAATGCGATATATTATACTGACTTTATCAAATGATGACATTATATTCGTCTATTACCACAATTTTTATTTAAATGTACAAAAAAAAACAAATTAAATAATCTTTAATAAAAAAAAAACTATAAATAAATATATATATTAACTATAATAATTCACTATACGCAACAACTAAAAGATAAATAAATTAAAAACCACTTCATCGCAACCAAAACGACTCATCACATATATTTTACTACACTTTTGATTTCAAATTATATTGAAATCTTATATATTATATTTTGTTATGGTTTGATTTATATTTTATATAAAATTTCATAACAATTTTTATATTATTATATTATAAAATTTCTCCATCAACATCGCATTTATTTATTACTTTCACTCATTTCTTAATCAATTTTTTTTTTATTATTATCACACATCAGGTATTTATATGTATATATACCTGCTTATATATTCATATCGTAATATTTTTTGATCATATTGAATGAAACCAGTTGTGTATTACCGCGTGTGATACACTATCAAATGCAACTTTAAAAATAAATCTATATAGACGCTCTAGAGCTGCGATATGAGACAGACAGACAGTGCGATATAAACAAAAAAATCTTAGACACCTACTGAAATGTGTTATTTTGTATATTAATTAATAATAATAAAAGCAATGAAATTGCAAATGTTGATAATTGATATAGTTATTGAACTTGCTGTCGATATATATATTAATGATTTTTTAGAGGATACTTTTATTAATTATATTTTATTTTATATTCGATTTAATTTAATTAATTTAACAAATATACATTTTATATATATAATAATCTTATAATTTATTTATCCATTTTGTGCAAATGCACCTAAAAATCCACCTAATCCATCATTTCCACCTAAAAATCCACCAAGACCAGCACCAGCATATTGGCCAGATGATGTACCAGCCGATGCAAATAGGCCACCGCCAGCAGCAGCAGGACCACCATCTAAACGACCACCTAAACCAGCTCCAGCATATTGATTTGGTGTTTCGGCAACTGCAAATAAACCACCTTTAGTAGCACCACGACGTTGTAATCGACCACCTAAACCGGCACCTGCTCGTTGTCCATATGGGGTACCGGCTGATGCAAATAGACCACCACCAGTACCACCACCTAATAAACCACCTAAACCAACTTCAGCATGATAACCACCAAAATTTATTCCAAGCTATATTTGGAAATATAATAATAAATAAATAAATAGATTTTTCATTAAAGAAATAAGATTTTATTGTTTACGGAAAATTCTTAAAATTCGTTTGGTTTTTAACAATTTTCATTATTGTATTTAAAGGTTTGATTTTCTATTTTCAATTTTTAAATCCTCAAAATGATTTGATTTATGGTTAAGAAAAACTAGCAGATTTTCTATTGATAATCTTAAAAATGATTTGGTTCAGTTAAGAAAAACAACAGATTTTCTATTGATAATCCTAAAAATGATTTGTTTCAGTTAAGAAAACTCTTGTAGATTTTCTATAGACAGAGAAATTCCTCAAAATGATTTGTTTCAGTTAATAAAAACAGCAGATTTTCTATTGTTAGTCCTAAAAATGATTTGTTTCAATTAAGAAAACTCTAGCAGATTTTCTATACATAAAGAAAATCCTCAAAATGATTTATTTCAGTTAAGAAAAACAACAGATTTTCTATTCATAATCCTAAAAATTATTTATTTCAGTAAAGAAAACTCTAACAGATTTTCTATATATAGAAAATCTTTCCGTACTGAATTTTTCTTTAAGAAATCTCTTTATATGTCGCTTTTCTTTATAGAAAACCATTTGCTTTACAAAATGTTCTAATGAATTTTATAATAAAATCCAACAATTAAAATAAAACCATTATATAATGAAACTGCTACCATAGTATAGATAAAATTATGTATAGTATAGATAAAATTAAAGACAAAACACTTTACTTACTTGTGGTTCTGGTCTACAAAAAACAACCGAACTAAAACAACAACAAACAACAATTAAAATAAATAAAACAACATTAAACAATTTAATAAACATATTATCGAAATATAGTTCTTGCGCGGGTATTATTATTATTTTAAAAAAATTAAAATTTCTTTTCACTGAATTCGAAATTTACCATAAAAAGACAAAACACTAAACTATATACAATATATAAATAAAATTTTGATTATCCACATCGAAAAGGTAATGAATTAATGATTTTTTCAAATTTAATTCAATCGAATATATATATATATATATTTATATAAAAACATGTAATTACAATATAATCACATTCATATATACTATATAATAATTAGTAGATATTGTTAAATGGTTTTTTTTTTTGGGTGGCATCTTAACATATATCGAATATACAATGACGGTTCTAATATACGGCACAAACAAACCACGGTACTCATTTGAACATTTCGTTCTTGTGTTTCTATTCAAAAAATTCGCAATGCAATATCTAATGAATTATTAATTTGGGAGTTTGCCTTTTGCGGTTACGGAAGGAAAAAGATCTCTGGAAATGTTTCTTAAAATTTACAAATCAATCATAATTAAACAAGATTCTTATATCTGAAAAAAGAAAGCTAAATATTAATAATGATTATTTTATAGAATCGGACCTGCGATTGCAAAGATAATTTAAAAATTTGTTTATTTGCAAATCAAATAATAAACCACTATAAAAAAAATAAAAATTATTTGTATATCCTCTTTATTGTGACGTCCAAGCAGAAAATTCCAAGTGCATCGTGTCTAAAATATACAATAATATATATTATAAAGTATATAGTATTTTTTTTTCTTCAATTATAATCATTATATAGAATAAATGCGAAGATGAAATAGCAATAAATTTTGTATGTTTATTTAATTATAAATATTAACCACACACATAATTTTTTTCCCATCTTCTATCTATATATAGTATTACTAGTTAGTATTATTAGAATACATCGCGTTGTTGAATGTTGAATTATTATTATTTATTTATTTAGTACCTACATCATCATATATATATAATCACTTTATTAAAATACTTTATAAGTGGAAAAAATGCTTTCTTATTTTGAGAATATACAAAACATAATTGATTATTTTAAACCAAAAACTTGAATTGTGTGTGCGATACTTGAAATGTTGTATATAAACAACAATATATTATTAATATATCTTAAATAAATTTACGCACGTCGCATTCTTTCTTCTATATACATAATAATGTATATATAATTAATTGATAATTAGGTAATTTGAATTATATATGACTAATAATTTATTATACAATTATTGTGGACTTTGAATATGCGATGTACAAAATTTAATAATAATAAGTTAATTTTTTCGAATGAATATGGTATATATAGAAAATCTTCAAGAATATATATATTATTGTTATATATAATAACGACATATTGTTTGAAGATGGTTTTTCAACCGAAAAGTTACGGGGTTGATTTCGATTTCGTATATATGATATATGATCAAAATCTTTGATTATTTTCATTGTATTAGAAATTATGAAAGACATTTTCCTATATCGCGGAACTATTTGAGGATTTTCGATATATAAGAAATTGATAGACTTTTTCCTATATAGAGAAAATATCTGAGGATTTTCATAATATAAGAAAAAGATAAATTTTTTCTATTTAGAAATTATTTGAGGATTTCCATCATATAAAGAAATAGATAGACTTTTCTTATATAGAAAATCTTTAAGGATGTTCTTCAAATAAGAAATTGATAGCCATTTTCCTATATATATAGAAAATCTTATGGGTCTTTAAGGGAGTTTCATCATATAAGAAATTGATATAGACTTTTCCTATATAGAAAATCTTTGAGGATTTTCACTGTATATAAGAAATTGATAAACTTTTTTCTAAATAGAAAATCTTTAAGGAGTTTCATCACATAAGAAATTGATATAGACTTTTCCTATATAAAAAAAAGGCTTTTCTTCAAATAAAAAAATTGTTAGACTTTTTTCTTTATATAGAAAATTATTTGCGAGGATCTTCATCATATATAAGAAATTGATATAGAAAGTAAATTCCCTATATAGAAAACATAGAGAAATTGAACCCTCTATAGATAAATTGAAAGACTTTTTTTCCCTATAGAGAAAATATCTGAGGATTTTCATCATATAATAAATTGATAGAGAAAATTTCCTATATATAGAGAAAGCATTTGAAGATTTTCATCAAATAAGAAATTATTATAGACTTTTTCCTATATAGAGAAAATATCTGAGGATTTTTCATGATATATAAGACAAAGATAAAATTTTTCTATTTAGGAATTATTTGAGGATTTCCATCATACAAAAAGAAATAGATAGACTTTTTCTTATAGAGAAAATATCTGAGGATTTTCATCATATAAGAAATAGATAGACTTTTTCCTTTAAATAGAAAATCTTTGTGGATTTTCAGTATATAAGAATTTGATAAACTCTATGTTTTCTATATAGAAGATCTTTAAGGAGTTTCATCACATAAGAAATTGAAATAGGCTTTTCCTATATCGAAATTATTTGAGTATTTTATTTTATATAAGAAATTGATGGAGAAAATTTCCTATATGGAAAATCTTTGAGGATATAGAAATAAATTCCCTATATAGAAAACATAGAAAATTGACCCCTATAGAGAAATTGAAGGACTTTTTCCTATACAGAAACCATTTGACGATTTTCTTCATATAAGAAATTGACAGACTTTTTCCTATACATATAGTAAATATTTGAGGACTTCCATGGTATCGTAAATTGATTAACGTTTTTATCTTTAGAAAATCTTTCAGGATTTATCATCCATTTGTATAGGAAATTGATAGACTGCTTTTTCTTAATATACATTGAAACTTTTGATGCTTATTTTCATCATATATAAGAAATTGATATAGCGAAAATTTCCTATATATATAGAAATTATATAAGGATTTTCTTCATATATAAGAAATTGCAGATAGCCGTTTTCTTATATATAGAAATTGTTTGAGGATTTAATTTATATAAAGACTTTTCTTTATATAGAATAAGTTATATGAATGATTATACACATTGAGTTAAAATTTCCCGTTTTGATTAATTTTATGTATCCCAATGAATTATAATATATAATATAAATTGTTTATATATAATTTTCCGATCACAAAATTTTCACATTTTTCACTATCGGACAAAAGGACACTTATTGACGATCGATCCTGCACCTGTCAAATGGATTAAATAATATTTTAACCATGTTTTAATCGCGCAAGAAAATGTGTTAAATATAATTTTTTATATATTGTATTATATTTGAATACAATAACCGATTTTTTCCCTATATCGCATCTTATAACAAATCAAATATTATTATAATTGAATTCAAGATCATTTTAGTTTATTATAAATTAAATATGCTAACGATTGATATATATTTTAGCATATCAAACCAAACATATAAAACATATATTTTAAAATTAAATATGATAAAATGTGCAAACTAAAGCAAAAGGTAAATTTAATTAAAATGAAAAAAAAAACAGGTATTTTATTGTTTTTTTTTTTTCTAATTTTTTCCATCGCGTGATATTTATTTAATAAAAAGAATCATTTTTTTTTAATTTTATTGATTGTTTTTTGATAAGACTATATATTTTATTATTATAATTGCGGTGCGACGTGTCTCTCGCTGGTGTATATTATTCGATAAACTATATATATATATATATTAAATTTTGTTTGATTCTAAATGAAAAACATAACAAAATTATAATAATTATGTAATAAAAAAAAAATACTATTTCTACCACCACCTTCCTTGAAAAGGTTCCCATAATTTTCTGTTTGTTTTTTGTTATCGCTTTTCTGTTGTTTTTGGATTATTTTTTAAGATATTTCATTCTGTTTTCAACTATTGAGTTGAAAATTTGAATCTATGCGGCGAGTTGCGGTTTCATATAACAAAATATATTAGAGACATTTTTCTTATTCAAAATTTTCCACCCATTATATGCTATATATAAACCAAAAACAGGTTATATTTTTCAGGAGGATGAATTTAAATATTCAATAGAGGATTATTGCGGTCATTTTATAATGTACATTTTTTTCAAGGAATTATGATTTGTGATAATTTTACTTAATATCTTACGGTCTTTTCCACCCCGATATGAGCAGCGAATTGTACGTGCGTGCTTTTTTTTTCAGATGTTGGCTTGGGAGTGTTTTGATTTGTATTTATTTTTTTTTTGGTAAAATTCTATCCCAATGTATCGATTAATGACGCAAACATAAAATAATAAAAGAAGAAAACTATATAACAAAACAGGTTCAACGCTGCTTAGATTATTATTATTATTATTATTTTTATATAAAATATATATATATTTTTTTTGCTGTGGCTTGTCTTAAAAGATTAGATATATTTTTTTGATAATAAATTTTAATAATAGTAGTTAATTTTTTAATTATAAAAATATATATGTATATATGAATTTTAAAATTAAGATGATGGGTAAATTAAAAAAAAAAAACAACATCAGATATTTAATTAAACATAAATAAAAACCCATTTTCCTTTATGCATATATCGTTTTTTGGTTAAAATCTCACTAAAATATTGCGATCTTATAAATTATATGCGATTATCAAGAAATCTAATCAATAAGAATTATTAAGAGCAATAACGACGAGAGATAAAATCCTAACTAAAGAAAATATTGATTAAAAAAAAATTATAATGTTTTCTGTTCTTCCATTTCTGTTTTTCCATATATTCAATTCAATTTAAATTCGATTCGTTCTAATCTAATGGATTTACATATCTGGATCTTACGAATATTATCCAACTAAAAGCGGTATTCTTATATCATATATACAATACACAACGAAAAGAAACCACTTTTCAATAATATATATAAGTTAATATATTTTATAATCAACGACGAGTTAATTATTTAGGATATTATCTTATTTTAAAATTATATATCATAAATTATTCAAATTCGTTATAGTAATAATAATAAAATGAATTTGACCATATGACATTTTAATTTAAAAAAAAAAAAATAAACTTAATTTGATAGTAAAAATCAATAAAATTGTGAATTTATTATAGTATTTTTTTATTTATTAATGCAAATTATATTTTTTTTTTTCAGGATATAATCATAAATATATACAGTAAACGTTAAAAGGAAAATTAGAAAACATTAAAATAGATATGTTTACGAAACCAAAATTCATTTCATTTTGATTCAAATTTATTATAGATTATTATTATTATTATTATTAGAATATATTTATTCCTATATATTATATAGTCGTTCTATAAACACAACAGAGTATTCTATAGTTTTCGTTTGATAGAGATAAAAGATTAAAAAGTTATGACTATTTGTGGATATTATAATATTATATTTAAAAGTGTCCAAATAATAAGCTCGCTATATCTAAACATGCAAAATCTTGAGAAAAACAGACAATTTATTGGCTTATCATTTTAATAATTGTATGCGAATTGCGATTTTACTTAAATGTCTTATTAAAAAAAAAAAATTAAATTTTCGAGGGGTTGTCCATTGACTATAGACCATTTTGAATTCTTTTTTCCGCATTGACCATCACATCACATATATCGATTACCGATATGTTTTATAATGCCTTAGATGCGCTTATATGTATAAAGTGGTTAAAATTTAAAAAGTAAAATTAATTTCGAACTCTATTGTATCGACAGCGCAGAGTACTATTTATTAATTATATAAACATTGCATATATTAATGCACCCAATATATATTATATATAATACAAATTTATGAATGTTAATCAGCAAAAAAAAACTATTCTGCATATAATGATTGCGTATTTTAAAACGGAAAAAAATAAAAATTTGGAATAAAATTTATGAGAATTATATAAATATAATAAATTTTGTTATAAAACATTTTAGAACCTTAACATTTTGTTGATGTTTTTTGTTATATTGTTTATATATTAATTATCAATAAGAATCATACTACAATATGAATTGCATAATTTAATTTTGGACCAAGCAGTATGACTATATATAAAGCTTTTTATCACAGTGGATTGTTATCATTCATTTGTTGCGTACTCTGCAGTTTAAGACATTATAATCTATCTATATTGTTTATATAAAGGTAAAATTAATAAAATTTTGTTTGTTAACTATATTTTAAATGGTGAAAAATAAGTGAAATTTAATTGTCGTGTTTCTTAAATTATATCTATATAGCTATATTGAAAAAAAGGGATAATTTTCTTGAATTAAAATATTATTTTGTGGTTTTTTTTGTAATATTTTGCGAACACTTCAAGTGTATTTTTATTCTTATTGCATGAGAAACAAAGATCAAAATAGTTATTAATTGCAAAAATACTAATCATTTTTTTTTGTTTGTTTGTTATTCCTCAGACAAAAAAATAATTAAAAAATCAATCAAAATGCAAGCAACAGTATTCTTTTTGGTATTAGTATCATTCGATGTTATGACATCAGCGGTAAGATATTATTAATTTTATAATTAATCGTTTGTTTTTAATGTTTTTTTTTTTTTAATGGGTTGCATGGAATAAAAACTCTTTATATTTTTGATAATAAAAAAACTCTTTATATTTACCTGTTTTCTGTATGACGCCGCATCCATCGATCAGACTCCATTATTTGGACTTTTAACATCGGTAACGCAAACAAAAGAACCATCAGCCGCTTCACTTTTATCATCGCATTCACAAGAAATTGCCGGTGCCGGAATATTGGGTACACTTTCACATGGAGTAAAAACAATCGGTGAATTGGGACAGACTGCAGCTAGTGGTGTGGCAGGTGCTGCTGGAATTGCTGGAACAATCATTTCAGTTCCAACCTCACTTGTCGATCAAGCTGGACAAGCTTTATCGGGTGATAGCGGCGCTACAACAACTGTTGTTGAAAAACATACAGTTATTTTATAAGATAAATGTTGAATATATATTCATATAAATACGCAGATACACAATCATGAAATATAATGAATAATTTGGGCATTTGAAAATAATAAATAATATTTTGGAATTCAAATTTCTATTTTATATGTTAAATTTTTAATCATTTTTTTGGTTCGTCATAACTTAATCTATCCTAATATTGACTCTATTGAAAATTAAATACATTTTTTCATTTTCCTTTTTTACTCTGATAAAAATGCATTACCCTGCGTGTTAATCCCATAAACTATAAACATGTTAAAATCTTGAGAAACATATATAGAGAATGCATTAGAATTTTTGTAAGTATCTGTCGGTCCATTGAATTCTTTTACACATTCCATTGATGAGCATATATCAATTATGGACGTTTTTTGATGCTTTGCAAAATATATATTCAATTAAAAAAAAATCAATTTCGACCTCTATTGTATTATATCTACATAGTATTTTTTTTTTAATTATAATATTTGCATTGATGCATCCCATATTATTATTATTATTATTTATATATATATATATATATAATATTTATATATATATATATATATATAATAGCATTATATATTATATGATATTTGTATTGATGCACCTATATATATTAATATATAATGCAAATTTTTGAATGTCAATGAGCAGAAAACATTAATTGCAGTGGTTATATAATTATCTGGTATTTTAAAACGGGAAAAAATTTGGAATAAAATTAATGAGAATTATAAATCATATAAAATTTGTCATAAAACGCTTTAGAATCTTAACATTTTGTTATTGTTTATATTGTATCAATAATAATCACTATAATATGAATTGCATAATTTGATTTTGGACCAAGCAGTATGACTATATAAAAGCTTTTTGTCACAATGGATTGTTATCATTCGTTTGTTACGTACTCTTCAGTTTAAGACATTATAATTAATCTTTTGCGTTTATATAAAGGTAAAATTAATCAAATTTTGTTTGTTAACTATTGCAAAAATAAGTAAAATTTAATTGTGTTTCTTCAATTATATCTGGCTATTGATAAACGGATAATTTTCTTGAATTAAAATATTTATTTTGTAGATTTTTTTGTTAGTTATTTTAATCATTGTTTTTTTTGTATAACTCCAAATGTATTTTTAATCTTATTATGTATATGATAAATGAGAATCATGACAATGTTATTAATTGCAAAAATATTAATTAATTTTGATTTTTTTAATATATTCCTCAGATAAAAAAATTAAAAAATCAATCAAAATGCAAGCGACAGTATTCTTTTTGGTATTAGTATCATTTGGTGTTATGACATCAGCGGTAAGATATTATTTATTTTATAATTAATTATTGCATGGAACTAATACTCTTTATATTTACCTTTCTTTGTATGCCATCCATCAGTCTCCATTATTTGGACTTTTAACATCGGTGACACAAACACAACAACCATCAGCCGCTTCACTTTTATCATCACATTCACAAGAAATTGCCGGTGCCGGAATAGGTGGAACACTATCACATGGATTAAAAACAATCGGTCAAGCTGGACAGACAGTTGCTAGTGCTGCGGCAGGTGCTGCTGGAATTGCTGGTACAATCATTTCAGTTCCAACCTTACTTGTCGATCAAGCTGGACAAGCTTTATCGGGTGATAGCGGCGCTACAACAACTGTTGTTGAAAAACATACAGTTATTTTATAAGATAAATGTTGAATATATATATTCATATAAATACGCAGATACACAATCATGAAATATAATGAATAATTTGGGCGTTTGAAAATAAAAAATAATATTTTGGAATTCAAATTTCTATTTTATATGTTCAATTTTTAATCATTTTTTGATTCGGCATAACTTAATCTATCCTAATATTGACTGTATTGAAAATTAAACACATTTTTTCATTTTCCTTTTTTACTCTGATAAAAATGCATTGGCCTTTGCCTATAGAGCTTATAAACTAAACATGTTAAAATCTTGAAAAACACAAAGAATTTATTAGAAGCATTTTATTTTAAAGTGAATTTTCATGTGTCTTCCGGCTCATAGAATTCTTTTGCATTCCATTGCTCAGCGCATACCAATTCTGAACGGTTTGATGCCACATCTTGCTTATATGCAATTTAAAAAAAAATAAATAAATTTCGACCTCTATTGTATATTGACAGAGTATTTTTTTTTTGAATGTCAATCAGCAAAAAATATTTTAACTTTGACATATGAATTTAATGAGAATTATAAATCATATAAAATGTGTTATAAAACGCTTTAGAACTTTAACATTTTATTGTTTTTTATATTATCAATAATAATCACTATAAAATATGTGAATTGCATAATTTGATTTTGGACCAAGCAGTATGACTATATAAAAGCTTTTTGTCACAATGGACTGTTATCATTCATTTGTTGCATACTCTGCAGTTTAAGACATTAAAATCTTTTGCGTTTATATAAAGGTAAAATTAATCAAAATTTGTTTGTTATAGCTATATTTTATATAGTGAAAAATTTTATTATTTTTTAAATATTCGTCAGTTAAAAAAAATTAAAAAAATCAATCAAGATGCAAGCAACAGTGGTATTCTTTTTGGTATTAGTATCATTCGGTGTTATGACATCAGCGGTAAGATATTATATTCATTTTCTTTTAATAATTTTTGCGATTTTTGCCAAGAATAACCAAGAAAACTCTGTATTTACCTTTCTTTGTATGCTGCCCCATTCATCAAACATCATATATAGGCTCCATCTATATTACCAGAATCGCTAATGCTACATGTACCACCATCACCAAATGCACAAACAATTTCCGGTCCCGGATTACAAACAACCGGTCAAACTGAACAGACTGAGATTGATCCAAGTATATTGAAAGAATCATTCTGGTGATACCGCGGTGCTACATACAATTGTTGTTGAAAAGCATACAGTTATTTTATATATGATAAATGGTGAAAGATTCATATAAATATTAAGATATCCAGAATCAAGAAATAATAATGAATAATTTGGGCATTTGAAAATAATAAATAATATATTTGGAATAATAAATTACCATATTTTATAGCATTCAAATTTGTTTTTTATGTTCAATTTTTGGTTCGTTCATATAACTTAAAATCTATGTATCTATCAATGGATTCAATTGAAAATTAACTACATTTTTTTTATCTTCCTTGGACTTTGATACAAAAAAAAAAGAAAAAGGAGCAGGATTATCCTACACGTTAAGCGTATATAACTACTAATCTTAAGAAACTTGAGGCTTATATATCATCTTATCATTTATATAATGATTTATTGATGACATCGATCGATCATTGATGATCGCATCATATATACCATAATTATATGGACGTTTCAATGACTTAAATGTGATGCCTTTTCTTATATATACATATATATACGATTTAAATAAAATAATTTCGACCTCTATATATTTGTATCCACAGAGTATATTCTTATTATAATTGGAATAATATTATATATAAATATAAATACTCGAATTGATGTACGAATATATTTCCATACATAATGATAATGTTTTAATGTTAATCAGCAGAAAATCATTAATAACTGGTTAAATGGTTGAATTTTAATACGGGAAGAAGATTTAGTTTTCATCATTTGGTATAACAACGCATTTATGATGAGAATTATGAATAATTAATTTTTGACATATAAATTGTTTTAGAACATTAACAACACATTTCGTTATTGTTGTTTTTTATTATTTTGATTATCGCAATAAATATAATCACCGCATATAATAATATGAATTGCAGATTTTGATGTTGGCCAATGTGAGTATATAAAAGCATTTTGTAACATTGGACTGTTATCATTCATTTATTGTTTGTTATACTCTCAGTTAATAACAGTTAAGATATTTTAGTTGAAAGGATTTTTCTTTTTTGTATTCAGATCTTATAGATAGTTATATAGTGTTTTTTGATAAAGGTAAAATTTGATGAAATTTTTAAATTATAAAATATTGTTAATATTGCGAATATATTTTATAGTGAAGAATTAAGTTAAAGTTAATTGATTTTCAATTATATATCTATTGATAAACGGAAAATTTTCCAAAAATTATAATAAATAATTTTTTGTTTGTTATTTTAATTATATATATCCTTTATTTGGAATACTTCACCGCGCGGTATTTTGAATCTTAAATTTATGCGATGATCAGAAACGAGGAGATCAAAACTGTTATTAATTGCAAAAGTATTAATTAATTTTTATTTTTTTAATATATTCCTCAGACAAAAAAATAATAAAAAAAATCAATCAAAATGCAAGCAACAGTATTCTTTTTGGTATTAGTATCATTCGGTGTTATGACATCAGCGGTAAGATATTATTTATTATATAATTAATCGTTTGTTTTTAATGTTTTTGGGGTTGGTAAGGAACGGAAACTCTTTATATTTTTGATAATCAAAAAACTATTTATATTTACCTTTTTCTGTATGTCGCCGCATCCATCGATCAGACTCCATTATTTGGACTATTAACATCAGTAACGCAAACACAACAACCATCATCCGCTTCACTTTTATCTTCACATTCACAAGAAATTGCCGGTGCGGGAATATTGGGTACACTTTCACATGGAGTAAAAACAATCGGTCAAGCTGGACAGACTGTAGCTAGTGCTGCGGCAGGTGCTGCCGGAATTGCTGGTACAGTCATTTCAGTTCCAACCTCACTTGTCGATCAAGCTGGACAAGCTTTATCGGGTGATAGCGGCGCTACAACAACTGTTGTTGAAAAAACAATAATTTTATAAGATAAATAATGTTGATATATTCATATACAAAAATATACAGATGCACAATTACGAAATAATGTAAAATTGGACATTTGGAATTAATAAATAATATATATTTGGAATAAATTGACAATATTTGATAGAATTCAAATTTTTTTTATATGGTTAATTTTTACTGGTATAAATTTTTGTTTACGTACTTGAAATCTTATAATGGATTGTATTTAAAATATATTTTATCTTCCTTATAATTTCATATAAATTTATTGGACTTCGTAATGCTAATATATAGCCTAATATAGATTAAGGATGCAAAATCTTTAAATGCATCAAGGATTTATTGACTTATCGTTTATATTTGTTGATTGGTTGTACTATATATAATGCCGAATTCTTTTACATTGATGACCGTATCTTTATACCAATTATATGGACATTTCTATATGTCTTAGAGACTCATGGTGCCTTTCTTATATATATATCGATAATAAAGTATATGATTTAAATAAATTAATTTCGACCTCTATATATTGTATCATCCTCAGAGTATTCTTATTATAATTGGAATAATATTATATATATATATACATAATACTTGATGCACGAATATTTCCATATATAATGATAATTTTTGAATGTTAATCAGCAAAGAGTATACCATTAATAACTGGTTATAATGGTAAAAAATGTTAATTTTATCATCTGTGGTATAAAATTTATGAGCATTATAAATAATTAATTTTGACATAAAATGTTTTAGAACATTAACATTTTGTTATTGTTCTTTGCTTGCTTTTATATTGTTTAGATTATATCAATATATTCATATATATATAACCACCACATAATAATATATGAATTGCAGATTTTGATTTTGGCCAATGTGAGTATATAAAAGCATTTTGTCACAGTGGACTATTATCATTCATTTGTTATACTCTCAATCAGTTAAGATCAGTTTTTCTTTTGTATATTTAAATCTTAGATCGTAATAGTGTATTTATTTTTTTATATATTAAAGGTAAAATAAGTGAAATTTTATATCTATTGATAGACGGAAAATTTTCTTCCAATTAATATATTATTATTTTGTGTTTTTTTTTTTGGTTTGCTCATTATCCTTTAGTAATATTTGCTCTATTACTTCACGTACATTTTTAATCTTATTCTGTATATGAGAAACAAAGATCAAAATTGTTTTTAATTGGAAAATATTAATTAATTCTTTTTTTTTCGTTATTTTTTAAACATTCGTCAGACAAAACAAAAATTAAAAAATCAATTAAAATGCAAGCAACAGTATTCTTTTTGGTATTAGTATCATTCGGTGTTATGACATCAGCGGTAAGATTTATATTTTATAATTAATCGTTTGCTTTTGGGGTTGCAAGAAACGAAAACTCTCATTTATACTTTAATAATCAAAAAACTCTTTATATTTTTACCGTTCTTTGTATGCCGTCGAACATCGAATATAGGTTCCATTTGGACTTTTAACATCGGTAACGCAAGCACAACAACCATCAGCCGCTTCACTTTTATCAACAAACTCACAAGAAATTGCCGGTGCCGGATTAGCTGATACACTATTACATGGAGTACAAACTGTCGGTCAAGCTGGACAGACTGTAGCTAGTGCTGCGGCAGGTGCTGCAGGAATTGCTGGTGCAGTCATTTCAGTTCCAACCTCACTTGTCGATCAGGCTGGTCAAGCTTTATCGGGTGATACCGGTGCCACAACAACTGTTGTTGAAAAAACAGTAATTTTATAAGATAAATGTTTAGATATTTTCATATATAAATACACAATCACGAATAACAAATGCGAATGATTTAACATTTTGAAATAATAAATTATATATTTGGAATAAAGAATAAATTTTGGATTAATTGTTTTGTCTATATATGGTCATAACTGAAAATCTATATAGTTAATTCTATTGAAAATTAAATAAATTTTTTTCAATTTCCTTTCCAAAAGGATCTCTGCAAATTTTCAACTTATGATTGCTATAAGAATTTAATAATTTTTACTTGTACATTTTTAACCATTCTTGGGCTGATCATATCGATCATTTATACAATATTATTATGGTAAATTTCCTTGCAAATTCAATATATATATATAGTCGATTGATTTCCTTGAGCATTTATACATTTATCCAATTCGTTTATATTTAAAATAAAAATATAATAATATTTTTTTGTATACTTCATCTTCGCATACGCGATATAGAAAACTTGTTTCGTTCATGTTTTCTTAATGTAAAGTGAATTAATATATATTCAAATTAATTGGATTTAAAACTTTTTCTAGCTATCTGCATATATATAACAAGATCATATATGTATAATAATAAGAGGATCATGAGGCCATGCATATATTGAGTATGTTTATGCAGATATATAGTATAAAAGAATAGTACAAAATCACAATTCTATTCATAATCAAATAGATATCGTTTAAAAAAGTATCTAAAATAATTTTTTCTAGTAAGTTTTTATTTATTTTTGATTTTAAAGTTTTATAGTTATTCAGTTTTTACTAGAAATCGATTATTAACTCACTTACCAAGTACTTATGTATCTAGAGATGAAAATCAACAGACTACGCGTACTCTGTATGGCAAGTAGTAAAACGGTTAAATCACCCTTAAAACTCATGATTGACTCATGACATGACTTGTAAAAAAAAAAAAACAAAAACTTTTTTATGATAAATGGCAGAATGGAAAATTATCAAAGCAATAAGATGAAAATTATGAAAAATATCTGTCAAATGCGTTATCCACAGCAGAGCACATCAGTTGAAAACATAGAAGATGTGGTATGAAAAAACGGAAGATGAGAATGACATTATTATTACCGATATTATATCTTAAATGAACTGAAAAATAATACATTTTAAACCCGGATTATGAAATCATATGATATTGGATTGATGATTATGAAAGATTGAATTTTCTAAAGCAGCAACTTTAAATTACAACACTTACCCAATGGATTTAAAGAACATCACCACCGAGATACTAAAATTGTTATATCAATCTCATTATTAATGATGTGTGATCTACTAAATCGTTTGTGATGACAAAAATGTTTTTAAAAAGCTCCTGCATTGAGGGTAAAATCTGAAGCTCCTGCATTGAAGATAAAATCTGTAGCAGTTCTTTAGGGGAAGTTTCTTTCGTACACTTATAGGGAAGTAATATCATTCTATGCTTTTAATGTATGCATTTCATTCATTCAAAAAATGGATAGAGTTTAATTTTCTTTAGGAAATTCTTTGGAAAGTTCTCTATAATTTTCCACTAAGGTAAGTTTGTTTAATTTTACTTAAGAAAGGAATTTTGTATAATTTTGCTAAAGGAAATTTTCTGCAATATGTTGATTAAGAAGGAAATGCTCTATATAGTTTTCCTTGGGAAGGAAATTCTGTATATAATTTCTCTTAAGAAAGAAACTCTAAATAACTTTGCTGGGGGGTATAGAAAATCCTGGATAATTTTCCAAAGAATTATTTTCTATATAGGAAACATTTTGCGACAATTTTCTATAATAGAAAATTCTTTATATAACCTTCAAAAGGAAATTTCTTTATAATTTTTATAATTTTATAAAATAAAAATATTCTCTGTCATGCCTTAAAAATAAAAAAATAATAATACACATTTTTAAAATTATATCAACCGCATATAATTATTTTATCCATTTTTTTTTTCATTTGTCATATAAATAAAATTAAAAATATACTTTTCATCGATCATATGCGTAAATAAATCTAAAATAATTTAAAAAAAAAATTAAAACACTTAATTCGTTGCGTTCTTGTCAAAAGATTTTTCGCGGCGCAAAAAATCATCCCCAAACCATCCAACATGAAAAGAAATATATAAGTTATCCATTAAATTCAATTGATTTATGAATTTGAATACCACCACGTTTATGATTTAATAAATTATTAACACCTTGTAATGTGGTAATTGGAATCTGTAACAAAAAAAAAATAAATTAAAAATATAAATTAAAAAAAATTAAATCCTTAATATAGATTTATCCTTATAATTGTTTTGTTAATTTATATCATTGTAATTTGTCTATAATATTAGCTTAAAATAATTAATATATATGTTTACTAACAGCAAATATATCATCAAATATGGTTCTACCACCATGATTATTATATCCACCGCCTCCCGCTACAAAACCACCTGATCCATAAATTCCACCTGTTTTACCAACATAATGATTATTATTATCAATTATTTTTTCATATTGTACCTTTATTTTAACACAAAACAAAACAAAACAAAACAAAAATATGGATTGCGATTAATTTAACAAAAAATGTGAATATATTCCAAAAAAAAACCTTTTTTTTTTTAAAATCCATATAGTGAAAATACTATATAAAGACGAAAAATAGAAATCCGAGATCAGATAAAGATTATAAGATTATTATTAGACAACAAGAAGATACAAATTGATAGATTTGTATCTTTTGAAGGTAGATTTAAATTGTATTATAAGTCATATATAGGTAATTGGAAAAACAGAAACAGAAAAGTATGAAATTATATATAGAAAATGAAGAGAAGACGACGAACGAAAGAAATTTATTTTAATATAGTTTTTGTATAAAGAATTGAGAGCTTTTTACAAATATTTAATAATATTTTTGTATAATTTAATCATTTAAAAGTTTATCACGTATTTAATTATTATAAAACGTAAAATATTTATTGAATAAAATGATCAAAATTCAATGTTTTATGAATTATAATAAAATATATATGGCTTTTGTTTGTTTAATTTGTTTCTATACTACAGAGAACTTAATATATAGTTGAGATGATGATATGCGTAATTATAAAAACACTCTGTATCGCATTATAATTTAAACTCCGTATTAAATAATATCTGGCACGTGTAATAAATTTAAATAATAAAAACTCTTCCGTATTTTCTCAATACAATCTCTAGAATAATTAAATTTTACCAATCATTAACAAAAATTTACGTTTCTTCCAAAGTGGGTGGGTTGGTTGGTAACCGCAATCATACAAGATTTAATAGAATCGAGGAGATATTTGATAATTCTAGGACTCATGTCACGATGAATCGATAAGCAATCAAATAAATTCGATTATATCACGATGTGATGTTTGTATAAAGACCAAAACTGAACTGTGTATATTCTGGCCAGTGATATAAATGGGGAGTATTAACACAATTTTATATAAGAATCAAACATTTCACGCTCCAATCTAATGATCCAAAAATGATTTTACCCTTTTATTGCTACCGAGATAGTAAATCTGGATAGATAAATTCCACAGGAACTAATTATTAAGAATTATAACTGTTAGAAAATTATAAAGAATTTTCTTTAGAAAATGATGAAGAATTTTTGAAGAAAACGATAAAGAATTTTCTTCAGAAAATCATAAAAACTTTCCGCGAGAATCAAAAAAAGAATTTCCTTTAGAAAATTATGAATAAAATATCCTTTAGATATAATTATATAAAGAATTTCCTCATTAGGAATTTCTAATTAAAAATTATACAAAATTTCCCTCAGAAATACTTCAAAAATACAGAATTTCCAAATAAAACGATATCTTAAATAAGTTATCGAGAATTTTGCGCACGTTAATTCGTTGTTTCAAATCCTCATATTCACTTTATACCTTTATAAATAAAAATATATCCATAAGGCGATAAAATTACCTTAAAATAAATATATCACTTATCAAATTTAACTTATCAAATCATCCATAATTATTATAAATATATTATATATGTAAAGCGTGTGTGTGCAAGTGATAAAAAATAAATTCATTTTGTGCAAAAAAAAATTGTGCATTTTTTTGTGTTATATAGTATAACAAAATATATAATCTTTTAATATAGAATTAATAAGTTAAAAATATATTTTAGTTATATATATATATATAGAAATAAGACACAGGCAATAATAATAATAAAAAGAAAGAGAATATATGTTGAATTTTATAATTAATATACCTCTTGTTGATCAACATTTTGTTCAGATGGTTGAACAGTTTTTTCAACAACAATTGTTTCGGGTACAATTCTTTTCTCATAAACAACTTTTGGTACAACCCGTTTCTCATAAACAATTTGAGATTGTGGTGCAACCACTTCTTTTTCAATCACTGTTTGGATTTGTCCACCTCCACCACCACCACCACCACCACTACCAGTGGAATGAGGACCACCAAAACCAGCGGCTGTATTTGAGAAAAATCCAAAATCAAAAAATTTACGATAATCAAATGCTGGTTGTCTTTGATTATAAACAATTTGGGGTTGTTGGGGCTGTTGTTGTTGTTGTTGATATTCTACTTGGGGTTGTTCAAAACGTTTTTCAGCATAGAATACCTTTTATTTTTTTTTTTTGTCAAATGTTTGGGATAATATTATTTTTATATTAAAAAAACTAAAATTCTATATACAAACTAAATTCGAATGATGGGGTGAATTAAAATGAGGATAGGAGATATAATATAATAAAAAAAGTTAATAGGGTAAATAATTTTGAATAAAATTTCATACTTTTTGTGGCCGAATACGACGATGATGTGGTCGGATACGATGTGTTTTACGATATTTATGAATTTGATAAACTGGTACTGTTGATTGAACACTTACAACATTATTAATATCATCTTGTTGATGATGTTGTTGTACTTTTGGTTTTTGATCAACATAAACTTCTTTTTCCAAATGAACAACCGATGGTGATTTAACAACATTCGTATTGTGTGTTAGGCTACCTTGAATAGATCCGCTTAGTGATGCTGGTTGAATATTATTTGTGTATTGAATCTAAAAGATTGAAATTGAAAATTTAATTATAATTAATAATGAAGTAATTTATAATAATAATAATATTAAAGGACGTCCAAACAAATTCACATTACTTCTTTTTGTAAATGAAATTGTGGTGATGATTTGACAGCACCACCAACTGAAATACCACCTTCAACATTTGAATGTGAATGGGCAACTTCAGGTACTGTTGTTTCAACATAACGTACCTTAATTAATTAAAAATAATTAATAAAAATATGCGTATTTTAATAATTTTATTCTGTAGTTTTATTTGCAATAAAAATGAATAAAAATTTAATTTTATAAAGAGTTTTATTTTTTATTTCTTTTTTTGATATAGTGTTTATTTTTGATATGATCAAAGTGCTTAAAAAATATATATTAAAATATCTATTACAAACTTAACGATTCCACACACAATAAAACATTTTTTTTTTGGTTAAAAAGATATAATTTTTAGAGAGCCGCAAACAGTATCATAATTCAATAACACATATTAATAATCATGGCGTGGTGGCGACAACATTACCACCAAGACCAATAGCAGCTTTAAAAAATTCACCAAAATCAAATAAATTATTATATTCAAATATATCGTTGGCTGTCGATGATTTCCTATTAAATAAATTCCTATTCAATTTCAATCGTTTTATTTCGGTAGCTGTCACAGGATTCTTTCCATCAATTGTCTATATTTATATATAATTATGTTTATGAAATTCAATTGAAATTATATTTATTATTGGTATATTATTTGTTTGGTTTGTTTGTTTAACACATATAATTAAAGCGCCGCCCGCCAACACTTAAAAAACGGAACTCGTTTTTTTTTTTTTTAATTTTACTAATATGCGAATGATGTGTGATTTACGGATGTGACCATATAGCACAGCCCAAAAATATATATATTATTTCAATTATATATAAGCTATATATTTTAAATGAATTCCTTATCGTTGAAGGTAATAATATTATGGTAAAAAAGCAGGTATTATATGTGTGCAAATTGAAAGTACAAGTTATACAAAAAAAAAAGGAGGAAGATCTTCGTTCGTGCGTATCTTTCAGGTAATTATTGTTGAATTTCGCTGTCCATTTTTGCAGAGGTGATTCATTGCTCGAAAATGATTGCTTTTATAAGAACTGAATTCTTTCGTTGTGTGGTGAAGAGTTTGACTGCATTAAAATCTTTAAATAAGATTTTCCATTCTTAAAAATTCCAGCAATTGATAACACACAGGCAATGGAATTGATAACACACAGACGATGAAAGTATAAATATGATGGGATTTTCTGTTGTTTTGAGCATTGAACGTCTTCAATACCCAAGAAATATCTTCTTTAAATTGTCTCCTGAAATCGCAACCTCTTTGCTATACAAAATAAACTACGATTTAATAATTCCAAAGAGATTTTTAAACGTCGACGATTCCAGAGATAATACAAACAGTTTGATTATTATTAAACGTAAATTTTCAATTCGCACACACGTAATAATATACGCTATCAATATATTTTCACTCGATTCATTATTATAACCAAAAATCTGCTAATCGATATCCATATATATATTGAGATAAAGCATTTTATCGCAACATATAAAACAAAAAAACATATAAGCAAAAACTAAACGCTGATCATTTTTTTCAACTTCAACTTATTCAATCATATGAACGCTTAAAAAAACACAAGCTTAAGCTAATTTATGTATGTATAAATAAATATTTTGTTTTTTTTAATGAGATTATTAAAAACAAATGGACTTATAATTTTATTAAAATACACTTTAACCATCGCAGAAAAATCTGATATGACCCGCGAATCTCTTCATTCATATAATGCATTTTTATAAATACAAAAAATAATTTATGCAATTCAGCAATGAACGAAAAAAAAAAAAACAAAAAAATTTAATTTCACATACCTGTTCTACTGATGGTTCGGCTTGTGCAAGTTTAACAACTTTTCTACTTATACCGCCAACATGTGATTCAGCACCAACACCACCATGGGCTCCGTCATCACCGAGGCCACCACCAATTGCCGCACTAGCACCAATACCATAACCGGCTGAAGCACCAGCATATGCACCACCAGCAGAACGTCCTAAAATTTAAAATTGTAATATATATTTTTTATGAATTGCCAACACATAACAACATATAAAAAAAAAACTTACCATCTAAGGTACCACCAATACCGGCACCAGCTTTTTGTCCAAATGGTGTACCAGCCGATGCCTGAAGACCTCCATGGGCAGCATTACCCGTTAACAGTCCACCTAATCCAGCTTTTGCATAATAACCACCAAAATTCACTTCAACATTACCATCTTTAAAGTTAAGGAACTAAAATTGAAAAAATAAAAATAATAATAATAATAAATTAGTATTTATATATTTTGTTAACTTTGTGTGTTTATCTCAAGATTAAAGAAAGGTATGATCTAAACAAAAATCACATAAAAGTGGTTTATTAATTCAAATTATTTTTCCACATTTAAGTTAATTATTGCATGGAGTACAATAATACAAATGAATAGTACTTTGAATTTGAATTTTTATTTGACCATCGATTTGAATTTATCTTGTTTAAAATAAAATCTTTTATAGATATAAGGATTTTCTCCCTTAACTTTGATTTTCTTTATATAAGAATCAGGGAAGAACATTTTTATTTCTTATCAAGATTATCTCCACCGGTGCTTCACCATATAGTTAATAAGTTTTAAAGATATTATACTTTTAGGTAGATTTATTAATCTTATACTTAAAAATGATAAATGATACTTAAGAAATTAACACACACAAAAACATCTTTGAAAGTGAAGATTTTCTTTCCTCTAAAACATATATTATTATATTATTATAATATAACATTGACCGTATTTTTTTCATAATTGCATATAAAACAGGTAATAAATAATATGACGTTGGTAAAAAAAATTCACGTTAACATTTGAAATTGCATATCCTCTCTATATTAAAATATATATAGATTATGCATATATATATTTATTATATTAAATTACGTTATGTAATTCCAAAATATATATATATATATATAAATAATAAAAATAAACACACTTATAATTAATTATATTAAGTAAGTAAATATATAATAAGTAAATCAAATTCAAAGTAAATTTGTATTTGTATTAAAATTATTATATTCAAATTATAATTGCATGTTTTTGTGCATGTAACAGAGAAAACCGGTTGAATTTGAATATAGTAATAATTATAATATACATAATGAATACAACAAATAATAATAATAAAAATAAATTTCGTAAATATAAAAAAAAAACAATTTTTTCCCTATCTCCAACTCACAACTATATAAGATAAAAAAAAATCATTATAATAACACATTTTTTTTTCATTCAACAGACAAACAATAAAACAAGGTTTTTTTTTCTACTATAAATATATTATTTTCTGCAATCTCTATATCAAAAACTTGATAGTTATAGACCGCAAAACCTATATATAGAAAAGTAAGCACGTAAAAAGATAGATCGTCATTATGGACAAAATCATTATGGAAGGTTAAATTATAATGAGGTACCTCCCAACATCCCAACAGTATAATATCTTAAAATTAATTCCAAAAATAATCCATTATTGAATTTACCTTTATAAAGAAAGAAAATCCTGCGCTTTTACAAAATAAACTCTTCAAAATCAAAAACATTTCAATTGAATCGCGATTGGAAACAAAATGAGATACATATATCTTTCTTTTTATAATAATCCATTGGATCCATTCTATGTGAACGGATGAGTGAAAGCGACGAAAATTTCAATTATCAAACTGGAAAATTCTTCGGAAAAATCGGAAAATTTATGAAATACGCAATAAGTATTTTTAAGAATCAAGAACTTACCCACACCTTAAATTAACAAATAAAGTAAAGGGAAAAATCAACGGAAAAAAACAATTTTCCAAAAAAACAAAAGAAAAACTAAACTAATAAATAACATTATGCTTAAAAATATTAATATTATTATTATGGTATATATTAATAAAATAAAACATAAAAAAAAAGTATATGATGAGGAAAAAATCAAAACAAATTGTTTAATTTTAATTTTAAATGAAATGTAATAATTTAATTCTTGTTTGGTTTTTTTTTTGTATACAAATTGTATTACGTAGATAAATTCATAATAATATAGCGAATATATGAAATGAAATTCAACGAAAAACAATTAATAACGATTATCTCTAAACAAACGATTCAGTACAATAAGTATAGAAATTATTTAAGAATTTATTTATTAACAACAGCAATAAAAATAACACAAAAGATTTTGGTATATAAATACGCAATAAAAAGATGAAGGAAAATCCATCGCAATTCGGAAAAATCGGGGCGCGTGTGTTATGAATTTAAATAATGGAATTTATGACTCGTTATTAATTTAATGTTATATTTGTCCATTTGAATAATTAAAAAAAGATTGACGGGGTTTTTATTTTTTTTTTGTTTGACTTTCCTGCACTTATATTGTGTTATTATATTTCTTCAAGGTAATTTAATCTCAATAAGTTAATCATATTCATATTCATTTATATTAAATCTTTGTAATATCCAAAGGATTGGTACACCATTCGTAAAAAAAAATAAAAAAAAGCGATATTCATTTAATGGTATATATAGACAAAATTCGCCGATAATTGCGGAAATTTATAATATATTATTACTATTTAAATTATCATATATTGCTGAATTAAATTAACAGAGAAAAGTATATATTATATATAAGAGAAAAAAAAATCATCAAACTGCTTTCAAATTTTTTAAGAAACATTTAATAATAAAAGAAAAAAAATATTGAAGAAATAATAATATAACTTTACCAATCAAGTATTATTATATTATTTTTATTGATTATTGATCTTTATAATTTGGTTGGAATTTTATATAAAACTACTTTTTAAAAAAAAACAAAAGCACACAAACAAATAATTAAAAAAAAACTGTTGTTTTGGATTTAAAATAAATAAAGTTGATGTTCTTGAGCTTGAGATATTTTTGTATTTGTATATATATATACATTTTGCAAGTTTATAACTAAAATTTTTAATGTTGTTGTTGAAATGGGAAATAATTTATAATAATAATAATAATAATAATAATAATTATTTGTTTAATATTCAATTAAAAAAAATAAATTAAACGAGTTTCGAATAATTAATCCAATTTGAAAATGTTTTTTTTTTTCTCAAAATAAATAAGTCATAATTGTATTATTTCCTAAAATATAAATAACAAGTTAATTCGGGCATCCGGTGAAAATGTCTTGAGAATGTGATTTAAAGAAAATATACCAATTTTTGGTGATAAGAATAAGAAAAGTAACGTATCTTGTATCGGAGAATGGCAAAAGGTTCTGATGTTGAATCAGTTCTATTTTTAAAGTTCTTAAGAGGAAATTGGTTTCGTTTTTCTTTGGTAATACAAAATCAATCCTGCTATTCATCAGAATATTTTTGTACTTTTCTAGTTTTATATATTAATATACAGTAAAATTTCACCAGAAAAGTTTTTGGTTTAAATATATAAAAATGTTTTCGATAGTGAAACACCCCAAAAAATAGAATATTTCAGAACATTTTTATATTCAATTTGTTTTGATTGTCTTCATCATATAATCTAATATCTATAATATCTAATAGAAAATGTCATTTTCTCGTTATCATTATTTTTGTCTAGTTATTTTTCATGTTATTATATTATCTTTCAATCATCTAGCTTACGTTAAAACTCAATTAATTTACATTTGAATAGTCCCAATGTACATATTTAACTAGATTGTGAAGATTTTTATAGTTTTTTTTTTTTTTTGGTCACTTAATCTGCTGGATTGTATTCTAAAATTCTAAATGCTTCATTAGTTCATAAGTAATCAACACGTCCCTTATTAATCTATAAATATGCAAATTTTCAGCCTGTATCATCCATTGGTTTATTATGAGTTAGATGGAAAAATTGAATTGTGAATTGAAAAATATTATTATTGAAATTGGATCGAAAAATATTCAAAATTAACTGGAAAATTGATTTATAATAAAAAGAAAAAAATAAACCTATAAACAATTCTGAAGTACGCGCAATCCATTATAAATATAATTAATATAAATATTAAAAACAAATCATTCTAATTATATATGGTATATATTAATTAAAACTCTTATAAATTATAATATCATTTATGACAATAAACAATAAATCAATTAAATAAATCAATTATCATGCATGATAATATAAATTGCGATCATTTTTGTATAAAAAGATAGATATATAAAAATTGTTGCGATTATTCGGAATACAGATACAGATACAGATTACAGATTTTTTTTTTAGATCTTGATAAATTATTACAAAATATGAATGAATTAAACATAAATTTATTCAATTTTCATTTCAACGATTTTCCAATTCAATTTCAATATATGAATGTGTTTTTTAACATAAATGTATCCTATATGTAACATATTTAGCTATAAGTGATGATATAGATTTAAAAGAACGCAAGGGATCTAATGAATCCGCCAACATCGCCACGTATATACCAAAATATATCCAAATTGTGAAAAAAAAAAAAAAATCTGCCTTGTCATTCAAAATTGCTAAATAAATTTTAATATATTTATAAAATATTCTACACGCAGTAATTTGGTAATTTATATATGATGGATATGTACATTTTTTTTTGTTATTTAGAATTCAATTCAAAAGCATCAATTTAATATGATATATGAATAGAATGAATGCGATCATCAAAAAGATCATCGCATTTAAAAAGATAAAACACATTTTTATATACGGGATTTTCCGTATATAAAAAAAAAAAAATAAAATAATAAAAAATATAAAAGAGTTTGTTAATAGACAAAAAAAAATTTCAATACAATCCGGTTTGGTTTTTTTTATTTGTTTGTTTGTTTTGAATTGCTTTAGCTATACTAATGATTTTAAACAAAACTGAAAATCTAATATACTATAACGACTACGAGATCATAAAATATGGTATATACACATTTAAAATTCTTAATTTTTACTAATTATTTCAAACAAAAAAAAAAAAAAAACCAACTAATTGATACATTCCGCAAATAATAACAAAAAAAAAATCAAACAATTCGATTTTTTTTTTTAAATCAAATATAGATTTTTTCCAATAAAAAGAATGGTCATTTAAATGGTTAATTGTTTTTTTTTTTTGATTTGTTTAGTTTTTAATTATATTGATGATAAATTCATCATAAAACAAAAAAAGGTATAATTTACCTGCGGTGCACAAAAAACTCCACTAATTAAAGTTATTATTACTATTATTGTTAAAAATTTAATTAACATTTTAATTATATATATTTATTTTATTAAAAATAATATTATTTATTTATTTATATATTTAATCGTATATATTAAATAGAGAATTCAATGTTTCACTCGCAATCGATTAACTCAAACTAAAAATAATTTTAAAAACTAAAAATTTGTTTACTTTTATATATTGTATAGATTTTATACGGTATTAAAATTGTTTATATATACATCTATATATAGAAATGAATTAAATTTATTTAATTCAGGTGGTAAAAATTTATTATATATGTGTAAATAAAATATGAACCATAAAAAAAAACACACAATCGTTTTGTTTGTCGATTTGGTCGTCGCGGTGGTTTATATATATGTAAATAGCGGATATTTTAAATCATTCCGGTATATATATAATTGAATTGTATTGTGATAACTTTTGTAAATATAATATTATCATTGTAAATTGATTGTTTCTGATTTTTGACCATGGAAAACGCGGGTTTGATCTGTATACCATATATGATTGATCCAATAATAATGAAAATCGATAACACATTAAAGAAACTGTAAAAATATTAAACAACAATAGAAAATTGGCGTTTAAACCAAAAAAAGTTTACTTGGAAAATTTATATACTATATATAGAGATATCACAAATCTTTTATCGCCAATTTTATCGTCTAGCTATCGCACCATAGAAAAAGTAGACAAACTCAAAGATGACGAACGTAAAATGTAACAGAGTGTATGAAGGAAAAAATTATGGGAGTTATACCGAACACAGAGGTGGAAGATAATTTATAAATGTATGTAATGTAAAATGTAATGTAGAAGGCTTATTAATACCAGATGATAATTTTGTACTAATATTTGCTAACTATAATTGAATGGGGAATTGAATACAGACTACCGTGGGCTACCGTAAAAAATGTCATATGGGACTATGGAGACAGGGAAAGTATCTAGAATTTTTGCAGATAGACCGCTATGAAAGGTGTAAAGATGATGTTTATAACTTAAGCGACTTTTTGTGTTTTTGTTGACGGTGAATATATTCGTTGGATATAATCCTCAAATGTGAATGAATAAACTTGATAAAGAAAAATCATGTAAGTCATTATATTTGAAACAATTTCTTCTTTGTAAATTAATTTATAGTAGTTGTTTAGAATTAATATATGAAATTTAAATCGAATCTTATCTTAATTTAATAACAATAATAATAATAATCGTAATAATCAACTCTGTCTAGTTCATATTATAATTACAATTCAATTAAAACGGGAGTAATTTAATTATTAAGTGTTTATGTTTGTGGGTTTTTTTTTGTTTGTATTATTTTGCATTCTTAATCCATATAATTAATAAGATATATAACTTTATAATTGAATTGAATATACAATTGACGTTATATATATATTATATAATAATTAATTTTTACACTTGTTTGTGTTTGTATATAATTATATATGTAATTATTAATTGAATATATATAGAGTGTAATAATAGAATAATATAAAAAAAGAATCAGAAAAACCCTCACTGATTTCAATAAATTAGAATATTATATACTTATCATGAATACTATATATTTAATTATTTATTATTTATTTATGTATATTGAAGAGTTTTATATATTTTATTTATATAAATGAAAATCATAACAAAACCTTGAAATAAAATATGGTATTTTTTTTTGTTTTTAATATTGTATTTATTACAAATTAATGTATATAAGAATCGTCAGTTTTACGTATATATCGAATAACTATATATATTTAAAAATTATTATTATTATTATATTTATAAATATCTATAATACGCGACTTGTACAATTTAAACCTCAAATATATGATATTATATCGTCGTAGAGTGTTTCTCGTTGCGGTATGATTCATTATTTTCATATACTATAATTTTTCTATATATCAATTAAATTATCATATATATATTTTCTTTGATCAACAAATTGACAATACCCGCATTTTTATAATTAAATAGTGCGTAACTCGCATACCTAACGTGAAAGCATTGTATAAAATCAACAACATTTGTGGGAAGTATAGATTTAAAAGAAATTCGCATTTAGAGACGCGTTACAGTTATCATATAATTAAAACAAAAATAATAATAATTACCCCATAATAATAATTTTTGGTTTCATCCTTTCCATCATTTTGTCATAGGTTCGGGAATTTGAAAGAATTACAAATCATCTGATAAAACAACGTTCATTTGATTGTTGCTTTGAGTAATGCGTTGATTTTTCCGTTTGTTTTTTATTTTGATGATTGCTCAGGAAATATAAATGGAATCTATTAGAATAAAAATAAAAAGAATAAAATTAAAAATACTAATTGATCAAATGGACAAGCAGATATATTGAGATGATTTCAATTCAAAGACAACAAAGAAAGGGATGTTTTTTGCTTGGAATTTAGTTACTTCTGATTGGAAACTCTTCCATTTACACGAATCCCAAAGATCGGGTAAGTTAAATGGGCATATTCAATTTGTTTACCTATTCGAAAGTATCTATATAAGTAGATTTACTTTTAATATACCAAACAATCATTTATATTTATATATTTATTACCTTTAGTTAGAGTATTTATATTTATATATATATATTTTTTGAAAGTTTATATAAATACAAAAAAAAAAAGCGAAAATATATACAGCACGAAAAGTCGAAAACGTATATTATTTTGTTTAGTTTTTGGTTTTTTGTTTTTTGCTTTGTTTTGTATTACTTAATCCACTTTTAAATATGAATAATTATTATGTATTTTATTGTACATGCGGTATAAATTATATTTTTTTTATCGTACTTTGAACTCTCATCATCCATATCATCGCGGTATATTGTATATATATATATATATATTATATTGATGCTTATATACTCGACATACAAATTATAAATTCAACATTGACATATCTGATATGCGAATAATTTATGAATAATTAATAAGTTACGAATGATATATAACTTAAATTGAACGTTAATAATTTTATCAAACATTATACCATTATGAATTTTGAAAATTTCTACTTTTTTTTTTTTTTAGAATGATTTTGTGGATTTTTACAAGAAATAAAATTGGTGATTATTATATTACATATAAGGATATTAGAGGATAATAGAAGGAAAACTAACAAAAACTCCCTGATATATAAATTGAGATTTCATCAGGGCAGCAACGCAACCATATGGTAATAAGAAATCAAAATGATATTATATTAGTAAACAAAAAGTTTCAGCTCCATTACCTATATATTATAATTCGTTTCTCGCAGTCAAGAAAAAATTTCCAAATCATTTCATTTTATAATATTTTCTCTAAATTACGTTTAAATTATAAAAAAAACATTAATTATACAGCTTAGTGATCATAAAAATCATTTTCAGAAACATAATTGCCAGAAACATTGATAAAATTCACAAGGCGACTGGATGAAAAATAAAAAATTGCCAACTGTGTGGAAAATAAATAATATAGAAAAAAATTTTGTATGGTAAAAAAAACATAAATTATAAGTGCTTTCAATTGGCATTAAGAAAAAAAAAATTGGTGATAAAAAAAAATTTTCATCATTTTTTCAAAAAACTTGAAAAATTGGAAAATTTGACTTTTTTAAAGTTAGGACTTTGGCCTTCAGATATATTATAGACATGGTAAATACAAGCAACTTTTGTTTTACCACTTTGCCGTACCATTAGAATTACGATCGGGAGAGATAATTGAAATTTTTCCAAATTTGTAGGTGGACCCAACTTTGAGACACTACTGTACGGCAACCAGTAGAGATATTATAACCGGGTCAGTGGCAAAAGATGTCTTATGTCCTCTATTTTAAGTGACATAAATATGAAAATTATTATGCCATGGGATCATCATGGAACCAACCTTTGAAATACGTCAAAAATTGGGGATTTTCGATGTACTAGGAAAATCCACAATTTTCATCGAATATCCATGGGACTAGAATTAAATTAAAGCTTAATCCTTTACCTTTCCAATGATATATAGAAATCCAAAATGAAGCAATTCCTTCATATTAAAATAAATCCGGGAATGGGGGTCTGTTTGGAATTCTCCAAATTTCATTCATGCCTCCTGGCCAAACCAATTGAGATATTGAAATGCGGTCACCGTCAATCGATAGATATTAAAATTGTCTATCGTTGGATATGAAAATGATAAAAATCCCGGCAAGATTTCCGGAGATATTCAGGTTCCAAAATGCAAAAAAACGCATTTTCCAAGTCAGATCCTAGCGCTCCTGGACCATCTTCCGAGGTCATACTTCTTGAGGTGTTTTATCTACTCATCCTCTACAATATCAAAAAATTTGGGATTAATTGGACGAGGTCAGAATAAAAAATACAAGAGTTAACTCTTGTGATTTTCATGATCAATTTTAGCAAAAAAAAAAACAAAAATTAATTTTTTCACTTTATTTCTTTTTTGATGCTGCTGCTGTTTTGTTTCTTCGTATTAAACCACCACCACCCAATGATAGTAAATTTCTGTTTGAAAAAATGCAGGCACTAGGAAACGAACCGACGATCACCTCTTTGCACAACCATCACACATAATGATATACAAAAACAATTATAGTGATCGATGTATTGAAACTTGATCATATTATAAGTCAAAAATAAAATATAAATTGAGGAACAAATAAATTTTAATTTATCGATAAATTTAAATTTATGAGATCGAAAAATTTTGTAACATACTTTAGGCGTTTATTTTCAATTATTTTATTTACGATCAGAATCGAGACGGTTCATTACATCCACGGGTCACCACATCCACAAGGTTTTGGTTTTTGCACGTAATATTACTAATTTGTTAATAAAAGGCTGGGGTAGATATTTTCTTGATGGATAATGGAAAGGAAGTATAATCCTTTTAATAAGCATCTTGAAACAATTAATTAATTAAATATTTTAAGCCTAAAACCGAAAAAATGCCATGGAATTATATTAAATATAGTATAAATTTTGGCGTTTAGCATATAAAAGTGTGGAAAATGTCGATAAAAGTATGGAATCCGTGGATGTGGTGAACCGTACTCATCAGAATCATCAAAAATGTTTTTTGATCGACATTTGATCAGATTTTTTTAATTTTTGATAAATTAATAACATTTTTCAAATCGGAGGGTTTTTCGTTTTTGTTTTAATTTAATTTAAATAATAAAAGACGATTGGGTTTAATTTATTATAAATTAAATTTAATAATTTTTATTTGTATATTCTTTTCTTCAGTTTAGATTACAATTTTAATACGACATTAGAAATCTTATAATAATTATTCTAATAAATAAATTTTTATATTAAATTTCAATTAAACAAAATTGATTGTTTATTATTTTTTTCATTCTTAATGTCTTCTTTTTTTTTTATTAATCAATCAATTACAATATTTTTTTTTCTATTCAATAAATGTTAAAGCAAGTTCAAATATGTTCAAATTTCTTTCTGATGCCTGGCGATTCATCAGATCATCACATCTATAACAAGGAGAACGTTCACTGCAATGATCAACAGCAGTACTAGGAGAAACACACGGCCAGAAACGGCAATAGAATCAAAATAAAATTCTTCTGCAAACAATTCATTTCATATCTCCAACGAGTGTTTTAAAATTGCCCAATAACCCAAAAAAGCATTTACCAGTAAGCTATAGAATAAATTTGAGGAAAAAAAATTATTTACATTTTAATACAGTTGAAAAACTATAGATTTTAAGTTACGCATCAACGAATAAATGTTATACTATACAAAGAATGATTAAGAATTTAGCAAAAAACCCAATAATTGACACCGCATTGGTCAAAATCAAATTGGATTGGATTTCTTTATGGTTTTCATAAGAATTTATGGTTTATGGTTTCCACCCGTCACGATTTAAATGATTCAAGTGTTTATACGTATATTAGTCGTTCTTATATTTTTTTTCTACTATCATTTCGCGGTCGTTGGTCAACAAAAAATAATTAAATACAATTAAAATAAAGAAAATACACAAACGACGATATCGTAAGTAAATAATTTAAAGGTAAAATTATTTAAAGTTTTCTTTTAACAATAATTGAATATATAAATGGACAATTTCAACACCGTACCCAACCAAATAAAATACAACAAACAAATTAAAATAAAATAAAAAAAAAAGTGGTAATGATATATATTATTATTTTTGAACTTTAACTTTACATATTTAATTTAATATGAATCGAAAATCGTGTGTTTTTTTTTAAATATATCCAATTACTTAAATTGGAAAAGTTTTTCTTTTGTGTATTTATATATATATTATAATTGAATCTTATAAATTCAATTAAAATTCAATTAAATAAAAAAGGAACAATGAAATTATTATTTATAAATATACTTATTTATAGTTTAGTTGGTATTCACACACTTTAGAAATTATTTTTATTTTATGATATGATATATGGAAAATTCAATTTGGTTTTTAAACCCCAAAATTGATTTATTAAATTAAAAAGGTAATGTATAAAAATAAAAAATGAAATGTAAAGGATTTAATATAAATGTCCTTTTTATTTTTACAATTATAATTTTGAAATAAAGTTAAACAGATATAAAATAAAAAAAGTTATTGAAACTCTTTCGTTTTTTTTTTTTTAAATAAATTACTTTATAAATACTTTTTTTGAATGATTAATTTTATTGGTTTTATTTGGCAGAGTTATTAAAATAAAAAAAAAAAAATTAAAACAATTATCTGATATTGTTCGATAGCCATTGTAGAGCAGCAGATTGCACAGTGGCATATTATATATTACGGTGACGACGAGGACGACGACGAGGATGATGATGACGACGAATTATTATAAATATGATGGTTTGTTGAATTGAAATTCAATTCATTTTTTATTTAACCTTAAATACAATCGGAACTCTATACCTTTTAAAAGGATATTTATATTTTTTTCTTTAAATATAAAAGTGATTTTGATTTTGATTGAATTTTGTTTCACGACATAAATTTTGTACAATCACAAGGACACGTAGAAAATATGGATGATATGGAAATAATAAAATCAATTAAACCAATGTTACGTTTTATGGGACTCATGTTTAATTATTCAAATACAATTTATTATAAAATTTATGGAGGATTTTGGTTTTTTGCAACAATATTTTTTATTATACCAGAGGTAATTAATAAATTAAAAAAAATCGCATAAAAGCAGTAATTAACTTAAAATTATATAATCTCTGTTTGATTACAATATAATCTTTATTAAATTATATTAATTTTGCATTACATTGCAGAGCGCTTATTTTTGTGTTCATCTAAATGATGTTGTTAAATCATCGGATGCAATTATTTTCATTGCCGTTAAAGTGATGACAACAATAAAATTATTATTTTTCTATTATCATAAAGATAAATATTCAATTTTATTGGATAATCTACAGGCAAACATTTATAAAAGTAAGTATTTAAAGTGTTGTTTTTTATTTTATTTTATTGTTTGTGATTGATTGCGGGTTAATAATTAACAGGTGGTGGATGAGTTTGTGTTCTTTTATTGTAATACTAATCGGTTTTTCAATATCCTAGGAAATATAATCTTCATAATCTTTATAATATTCATAATAATATTCTTATCTAAAATCTTCAATCATAAATCAAATAAATTTTCCATTTTCAATCTTAATGCCATTAAAATTTACAAGTTTTAATTTTTAATCTTCAATCTACGGTCTTCAAACCTATTAAATTTTCCATTTTCAGTGTTAAATCTATTAAATTTTCAATCTTCATTCTTGAATCTTCATTCATCGATCTTAAATCTTAAATTGTAAATCGTCAATCTAAAATTTATTAAATTTTCAAGTTTTAATCTTTAATCTTTTATACTTGATGTTAAATCTGTTAAGTATTGAATCTTAAATCTTTATAATTTTCATAATGTTTAATCTACCTTTTAATTATTCAATTTTAATTCTAACATCCTAAAAAGTCTTCACACTGTTCAATATTAAATCTTAACTCAAAAATATATTACAGTATAAAACTCTTAAATCTTTAATCTTAATCATTTCTGAGATTAACAACAATCGATCGTGACAATTCGTCACCTGAAATGCTGGCTATTCAATCTATAAAACAACTAATTTATGTAATTTAATTGATTTTTTTTATCATTTATATTGTATATACAGAAGCAATTGATCAACGTATAAAACATTTTGTGAAAGCCGAAAATGATTGTAAATCATTTACACGTTTTTATTATACAATATTTGTATCGGGAATCAATTTAGGAATGGGTGTACCAATAATTGTTGTTCTTTATAATTATTTTATGGATCAATTAACACCGGAAATTTGGTATTTACCTTATCCAATTGTGTATGTATCATCAAAAACATTTTTATTTGGAAACAATTTTTTAATAATAAAAAAAATGTTTATAGATTATTTTATGATACGGATAAAACACCTGAATTTCAAATTACTTATGTCATCATTGGCATTGGTCTAATTGGTTTGGTTTGTAATTATTGTGCAATTGATTCGTTATTCGTTGGTATGTGCATTCATTTAACAGCTGGTTATAAAGATTTACAAGATATGATTATTGAATTGAATGGTATGGAATGGTCAATGGTATTTAATAGATTGGATGGAGGAAATGAAAATCCTGTAATTTTATTTTATTCACGAAATCAATCTAATGATGGAATGAACAAGAATAATGATGTTGTTGCACGCGAATTGATAAGATTTAAAGAAAATCTAAAAAAATGTATTCAATATCAAGAATTTTTAACAGAGTATAATAACTTTTTAATTGTTAAATCGTGCAATTGCGATGGCAAATACCATTCTTATAATTGTAATTTCTTTTCTTTGGTTTCTGTATAGAAATTTACATTTATTACAAGAAGTTAATAGTGGAATAATTTTTACTCAATTTGGCGGTACCGTTTTTATATTATGTACAATTATTTTTCAAATGATAAATGTAAGTTAATTGTTAAATATTTAGTAAATTTGAAGATTAACATCAGGATTAAAATCATTTAATTCACTCTGTCATTGTTTTTTTTTGTATATCACTTTTGTTTTCCATAGAGTTTTCAAAGTGCAAAAATTCTTACTTATATTAATTTTTGGGTACTTTATCTATCGCAATTATTTGTTTATGCATTTTATGGTAATAAATTAACAACAGAGGTTTGGTTTATTTTTTTTCAGAGGTTTTATAATAATAATAAATTGTATTTTGTTAATTGTATTAATATAATAAAATAAATTGTATTTATAGTTAAAGAAAATATCAACAACAATTTATATGAGTTTATGGTATCAACGGCCACCAATTTTACGTAGACAATTTTCATTAATGATATTAAAAACACAAGTTGAACAATATTTAAGAGGTTTCTATTATGTTAATTGTTCAATGGAAAATCTATCAACGGTAAGAATTTTAATTTTGATTGTTCAGAGTATTTTTTTTTTTTAATTTTATTTCTCTAACTATATTTAATAAATATTTAAATTTAGGTTATTCGGACGTCTTTATCTGCGTTAGCCGTTTTACGAAGTATTAAAGAAACATAATCTATTAAAAAATAGTTGTTATAGTGAATAAATTAAAATAAAATTATTTAATATATGTATAATAATGAAATTAAATTAAATTATTTGTTAAATAAATTGCATGCCTATTTGTGTTATTTTTTTTTACATTTAATTAATTAACTCTCATCTTTTGTCAATCTTAAACCTGCACTGGGGAAAGACAAAGTTTTAAAATTAAAAAATTAACAAATTTTATATGAAAATGACAAAAGAATTGTCAAATTCTTACTTAGTTTTGCTGTAATTAGCTGATTGATTACTTATTGATTATTTATTTACTATATTCAGAAAATATATTTAATATTGAATAAAATTTATCATCATTTTTAATTCCTTATAAAGATTTTCTGTTAGAATTTTCACCACATTAAAATAATTAAATGGGTTATTAGAAACATCATGAAAAAACTATCTATATTGAAATATCTAAAATGAATATATCATGTTCACAAACACATTATTCGAATCCTAAATGTTTATATCGTCTTGTCAATTGTCAATTGAAATTGAAGGGATATTTTGCCAGACGTATATCTATAATAATAATATAAATGATTGTCTCTGCTTTCAAAAAAGAAAGAAAAATAAAATAGAATATTTATATATTTGCTGGAAAATTCATATACTATACATAATTTTTCTTTTTTTATTTTCAAATGAATTTTCCGATTTTCCTAGCTTTGTAATTGACATATTAACTACATTTTCAAATGAAAATTTTCCCATCTATACAATAAGAGATTTTTTCAATAATTCTGATAATGAATTTTAAAAATTGTAGTTCTTAACGAATACGATTAGAAATTGGCAGATACTCAACAATAAATGAGGTTTCGACAAAATCCTAAAATCCATTAGGTGGGATTATAAAGTAATGGATTTTTCAATAATCGCTCTCAAAGATTTAACAAAAAAATGTTTAAAGTGAAGGACCAATGTCAAATATCAATGAAAAATGTTCCAATATAAAAAAAACTATAGAAAAATGAAAGATATTTTTCAATATTTTATGCGTTTATGATTTTTAAAATATATATAAAATTGTACGTTTTATTCTAATCTAATATGGCTGAAAATGTGTTCTAACTGAGAAGAAAAAGATAAAAAAAATATGATTAAAGTTAGAAAACAATATTCAACAACTTCAAATTAAAATAATAACCCTACAAGAAAGAAGGTTTAAAACTTTTCCTTCTTGAATAAATGTTTGCAATTGGACAGCAGAGTGACAACCATCGTAAACATATTATAGAGATTTTTCAATAAACATATTGTTGATTTTAACTTGATTTTTTTTATTGAGAGGAGATGAAATGAAATCTGAAGGCCATTAACAGAAAAAAAGGTTCTAAAATCAATTCATTTATTGAATTTCAAAAGATGGGCTCCCAAATATCAAAACAAAAACACATTTTCCCATTCAAAAAATTCGATAGAAAAAATAGACACATTTCAATGGTTTATTTAAACAAAATTGTAATTTTCTACATTGATTAAGCTGAAAATGGGCATGAAGTTTCGACTTTCGATGAAGTTAAGAAAATGATGCAAATAATTAAAAAATTATCAATTTAATGGATTTCAAGTGTTTTTCCACTTCCCACCCCCTCAAATATCAATGAAACTTTTCCCATGAAAAAAAACTATAGAAATATAGAGATTTTCCGCAAAAAATTGTAAGATTTTCCCTGCTTTGAATCAAAATTAGCTGATACACTTTTGAATGAATCAAGAAAAGCTGTTGAAAGTTTGCCAACAATGCCATTAAATTGTCTGAAAATTGATTATTATATAGACACTCTTCGAATTGATAAATTATAATTGGGATGAATGCGGTTTTTTTACTTAAAAATTATCACATCAAATCTATATACGTACAATAAAAGAAAATTGCGTTAAGTTTGGGGAGGTTTTTTTTATATTCTAATTAATTTTTTTTAAACTTTTATTATTATTATAATATATTAAAAATTAAAAAAATATAATTATTTCAATTTTATTTTTTTGTTTATAAAACAAAGTTTAAACTCTTCTTTTTTTTTTAATGTAATTTTTTGTAATATTAAAACCAAAACTGAGGTAAAAAGAGCGAGGTAATGATACAGAAAATAATTATATTTTTATTTTATCCCCATTATTTTTTATAGTTTAATTATTTAAAAATAAATTGGAAAGTTATATCCAATTATAGAAAACACAAAACAAAAAAAAAAAACCATTAAATTTTTAATGTCAATCGTGCATAGTATAGTTAATTGAAAGAAAATTCTATAAATAGAAGTAATTCAACGACAGCCATTTCATTTCAATGGTACTATTTCAATCGGAAATACAAATTTAAAGTTAAAAATAGTGTAAAAAACTCAAGGATACAATAATTTCATATTGTAATCATTCAGTGATCAAAATTTTAGTGATTTAATTGAAAAAAAAAAATCTATTTTGAACGATTCAAAAGATTTCGATCGATTATTTATAATAAGTGTGAAAATGGAAATAATTGTTACAATAAAACCAATGTTACATTTTATGGGTCTTTTATTTAATTATTCTGATAAATTTTATTATAAAATCTATGGTGCATTTTGGTTTATGGCTGTTTTTCTATTCATCATTCCTGAGGTAAAATTTTATCCTGAATTATGTTTTTTTTTGCATCCTTTTTTATCATAATTGTACAAAATAAATATATTAAAAACAAAGTTTAACAAAGGAAATTGCGTTAAGGCATTTACCGACCTATTTTAGAATGTATTTTAAAGACGGTGTACAATTTTCAAATTGATTGTTTAACGAAAAATCAAAGAACTCGCTGTCAGAAATCGATTTGGTAAAGTTTTTCATATAAAATACATTAAAAATCGGGAAATTTTCGGAAAATTCTCAATTCTAAACAAGTCCGTTCAAGGAAACAACGTCCAATGTTTACATAATTTATTTAGAATGCATTTTAAATATAATGGTATACTTTCGAAACGATTGGTTATTGAATTTTCAAGAAATCGCACTCAGAAATTTATTTAGTATAATTTTCCATATAAAATACAATAAAATTCGGAAAATTCTCGGAAAATTCTGAATTCTGATTAAGTCCAGCCAAGGAAACCCTATGCAATATTTTGTATAGAGCATTTTTAGTGTATTTTAATTACAATGCAAAATTTTCAAAGCGATTGATTAACGAATGGTAAAGAAATCTCAATCAGAAGTTGATTAGGTAAAATGTGCCATATAAAAAATACATTACAAATCGACAATTTCCCGGAAAATGCACAAATTTGATTAAGTTCGTTCAAGAAAACCTCATTCAATATTTTACAGAGATAATTTAAATTATATTTTACACAGTACAAAATTTTCAAAATGATTGATAAACGAATTTTCAACGAAATCGGACTCAAAGTTAACTATGTAAACTTTTCCATATGCATGAAAAATCAGACAATTCTTGGAAAATTCTCAATTCTCACCAAGTTCGTTCATGGAAACCTCAACCAATAATTGAAAGATACTATTTAGAATGTATTGTAATAAATATCATGTAAAATTTTCAAAACTATTGGTCTATGAATTGTGGCAATAAACTATCCTTATTGAAAAAAGGAAAAAAAGTTTTTTTGTTTTTTTTTTCAGATGATTTATTTCTATAAAAATATAAATGATGTTATTAAAGCATCGGATGTTATCATTTTTATGGCAGCCAAATCAATGACAGTTATTAAATTATTATTTTTCTATAATTATAAATCAAAATATTCACAATTATTAAATCGTTTACAAAATAATATTTATTATAGTAAGTTAAGAATTTTTATTTAATTATTCTATAGTCTGGGCCATCGAGATAATTGAAATTCATTCATTTGAATTTACCATTTAATTTTATAGAAAAAGAACAAAATCGTCTTAAGCATTACATTCAAGCAGAAATCGATTGTAAATTATTTACAAATATTTATTATACATTATTTGTGGCTGGTATTAATTTAGGATTTGGTTTACCATTAGTTGTTGTACTTTATAATTATATAATTGGTAAATTAACAACAGACATTTGGTATTTACCATATCCAATTGTGTACGTAACTATTCAATGAATTAAATGTAATACATAATTTAAAAGTGAATATTTAATTTAATTTAATAGATTATTTTATGATACGGATAAAACACCTGGATTTCAAATAACATATGCCATTATTGGTATTGCATTAATTGGATTGGTATGTAATTTTTGTGCAATTGATTCGTTATTCGTTGGTATGTGTATACATTTAAAAGCTGGCTATAAAGATTTACAAGATATGATATTAGAATTGAATGATTGTCACGACAATAAACAATTACCGTCGTCTGCGGCTTCTCCATCAGATTTATTAGAACTGCATCATTCAGAAACTGCATTGGATGACAGGAAAATTATGATTGTATTTAAAAAGGATTTAAAAAATTGTATTATTTATCAAGAATTTTTAATGGAGTAATGGAAAATTTTTTGTGATTTTTTATGTGTGGATGATTTATTTATTATTCTTATTTTTTTTCTAGCTGTTTTAATCGTTTACAAGAAGTCAATAGTGGCATAATTTTTACACAATTTGCTGGTACAATTTTAATAATGTGTGCTTCTATATTTCAAATGACAACGGTAAGTTGGAAATTGATCGAAATTAAATAAATTATAATTGATAATTATTGGAAAATTTAATAAGGTTATCGCTGTTTTGTCAATGGCAATGGCAGAGTGTACAAAAAACGAATTGCCTTTTGAGGGTTATCTATGAATAGATTCAATAGTTGGTGAAAAATATCGACGTCTCTCGATTTAATAATTCATAAGCAAATTAATTTCCTTGCTTTTCAATCACATTTGAAATTGTTTTGGAAATTGTTGTAATATGAAATCTTCTTAATGATCCATTAGACCAAGTTCATTTTGCATTTGAACATCGGATAGGAAAAAAAATAGTCTTAGACACATTTTTTGTCTATATGGCAACCAAACAGCTAAAATCACCTATTTATATTATTTTACAGAGTTTTCAAAGTGGAAAAATTTTATCATATATAAATCTTTGGGCATGTTATTTATCACAGTTATTTGTGTATGCTCTATATGGAAATATTCTATCATCAGAGGTAATTATATATTATTATGCTCTAATGATGTTAATAAATTTATAGAACATAAATGAATAAAATAACGTTTAATTCAATTTAGTTAACAAAAGTATCAACAACAATTTATAATAGTTTATGGTATCGACGGCCACCAATTTTACGTAAACAATTTTCATTAATGATATTAAATGCACAAGTTGAACAATATTTAAGAGGTTTTTATTATGTTAATTGTTCAATGGAAAATCTTTCATCGGTAAATAATATATAGATTGTTATTAGAGTAATTCACAATTGATCCCCGAATACATTTTATATTTATAGGTATTACGAGCATCTTTATCGGCCGTTGCCCTTCTACGTAGTGTTAAAGAAAAATTTTAATCACAATATTGGAATATTAATGATAATGATAAAGATTTGTTTTTTCTTTGGTAATATTTTAAGAATTATTAAATATTAATCGTTTAATTCTTTTGGTTATTTTTCTCTATTTAAGGAAATTCTATTTAATATTTTCTATTTGGGAAATTCTACTAAATGTTTCTGAAAATTCTGTCTAATATTTTCTTTATATGGAAATTCTGTTAAATATTTTCCATATCAAGGAAATTGGCAGAAATTCCTTCTAACATTTTCCCAATAACGAAATTCTATCTTATATTTTCTATATACTTTTTCTATGGAAAAATATTGATCGATAGTTTTAGAGAACGGATGTCCCATTTTTTAAATCACGTATCAGATGAATAATATCTGTTTAATTTTTTCTGTATATCTATGGAAATTCTTTGTAATATTTACTGTAAGAAATTCTGTGGATAATTTTCTAAAAGAAATTCTGTCTAATTTTTCGGTAATGCCCCGTTTATTTTTTTGGTGATATTGCAATCTTCTTTAAAAAAAAACCCCATCATTATTCGTATGTCTATGTGAATGTTTATTAATAACACAAATAAATGAATGACATAGACGATAAATTATCAATATAAATAAATGAATGACAAAAAAAAAATAATAAATAAATTCTATCAAAGATAAACTTTTGATTAGATTACTAAAAATACATAATCGCAGGCATTGAGCGCTAAGGTATAATCAAATGAATTGCTGCAAGTCATACATTGCGAAATTCATTTGATTTGATTTATTTTTAATGAGATTATTGATCTCATTCAATTTATTTTATATACGTGTTTATTTTGATAAACTATATCAAAAATAGCTATATAGTAAATCCCCTTCTAAACAGATTCGCTAATTATCTAAAGCTAAAGTTAAATTATGATTTATTAAACTAAAGTCATTCATATCTAGACCATTTGATAGCATATTAGGTGTTTATATTCTACTAATGTATATAAAAATATCAATTTAATTATATATACTCTTACAAATGCAAGATTCTTAAATGATATTTAATCGTCTTATTTGAATAACTATCATAATTAAAAACCATTTGTTGTTTATTGATTTATTGAAAATTATTTATTATTATTGTATTGCATTAAAACGCAAACAAAATTGACACGGCCTTTATTCATCATTAAAACATTCATCCATATTTTTATACACCAGTACGTTGACGAATCCATTCACGATAATATGATACTTGAGTATAAACACCTGGATATGGTGGAACTGTACATGGTTTTACACTCCATGATACTAAACCAACTTGTGTGCCAAATACCAATAATGGACCACCAGAATCACCCTAAATAAATCAAATATATCAATTAATAAATTGAGCAGATATACACTTTAATATACAATGACGTACACTACATTGTCCCATACCACCTCCATATACTCCAGCACATATATTCGATGCATATACATCAGCATAATGAATGCTGGCACATTCAAAATCAGAATAGATACGTAAATCAACACGTTGTAATGTCTCTTGAATTTCTCCATTTGTTTGATCCAATCCCCAACCAATTAATGTACCTGTAGCATCAGATATGGTATCGGAGAATTGTAATGGTAAATGTGAATATTGTGATAATTCAATTGGATAGGCTACCTGATGAAAATAACAAAATTTTTATTATTATATATTTATAATTACAATTATAATTTACATACCTCCAACAATCCAATATCATTAATATATTGTAAATTTGGTGCATATCCTTCATGAACAAATTTTCTGATAACCCTAACAACTGAACTTGAATCTTCGGCTATATGAGTTGAACTATATTGAACGCTATAATATGATGGATCTCTACAAATACAAATAAAAACCATCAAAAATTTGTGTTACATAAAGGAATATATTTTGTATTATTTATAATTTATACAAACTGTCCAATGCAATGAGCTGCTGTTAACACCCAAGTTGGGCTAATCATTGAACCACCACATGTATGTCGTCCAGTTGAACCGCGAACCGAAACCTTTAAATTAATTTTATTACAAATTTTGTTTGATGATAAAAAAAAACTATAATAAATACCATAAATGGATAATCTTCAATGTCAGCATCCGTTCCGTTTACAACACGAACATCATCAAATGGAGCTCCTAAAAAAATTCAATTTAACACATACCGAATTTAATATAAAGATTTCAAATTAGAACTAGAATTATACAAAAAAATAAATACAATATTTATAAATTCATACCAAAAGCAAGTCCACTGAAAAACACTAAAACTATTAAAAACTTCAACATTATAATAATTTTTCTTTCACTATATCACAATCACAATAAAATAAAATCCAAACCACACCAAACTTTTAAATATACTTTTATAATTTTTATTAAAATTCAACAAAAAAGTTTTAGGCATAGACGAAAAATAATAATAATACATAAAAAAAAATAGTCATCTAGAGATAAACCTTTTTTTTCTTATATGATTAGATTATAAATTCCAAATTTGTTTTTTTTTTTTTTTAAATTTTATTGTGCGCTGAGATTTTATCGATCTTGAAAAGTGTTTTATATATCATAATAATGTTCATTATATTACAAGTACAAAAGCGAGTTCATATACATAAAAAAAATTTGTCAAAACTCTATATAATAGCTATTTTTAAACATTGAGATTATATTAAAAAAAAAAAAAGTGTAATTATAAACACTTTAAAAAATAAAACAATAAATTCACTAAAAATTCAAACAAACGTTTTATTTTAGTAGACATATTTTCGTAAAATTTTATAAAATACATAAAAAAATGGGAAAATTTTGGAACATTCTCAATTCTAATCAAGTTTGTTCAAAGAAATCCTATTATTCAATATTTTACAGAAGTCATAGAGAACGTATTTTAAACATGGTTTTCAGTTTTCAAAATGATTAACGAATATTCAAGAGATCACACACAGCAAAAATGGTTTGGTACATATAAAATACATTAAAAATAGGGAAATTCTCGGAAAATTCTCAATTTCAATCGAATTCGCGGAAGAAAACCTTATCCATTATTTTACAGATATGATTTAGAATGATTTATAAATATGATATAATATTTTCAAATCGATTGATGAATGAATTTTACTAAAATCGCACCCGAAAATGTATTGACTAAACATTTTCATATTAAATGCATTAAAAATTGGAAAAGTTTTTGAAGATACAATCAAGTCTGATCAAGTCTGTGTAAGTAAACCCCTTCCAATCCTATAAAGACATCATTTAAATTGAATTATAAACATCTTCCCAATTTTCAAATCGATTGCTTAACGAATTTTAAAGAAATTGCATTCAGAAAATGGTTTGGTAAAATTTCCCATATTAAATACATTATAAATGGGGAAATTCTCTATTCTAACCAAGTCCGTCCAAGGAAAGTCTATCTAATATTCTACAGAGATCATTTAAAATGTATTTTAAATACAAATTTATAGAAGGGATTAATTAATAAAAATGACACTTGAGGTGAGGTGTTATTTTATTTTTAAATATAGTTTTCATATAACGCATAAATGATTGCATTGTTTTTTTAGCACAATCTTTTATCACTCATTGTTTATTAAATGCATTTATGTAATGGATTATCTAATAATTAATAATAATAATAATAATAATAATAATAATAATCCATTAATTATAACATAAATAATGTATATGTTATTTGGATAAATTCGTTATTTATATCGATTAAATTTTATGTAATAAAAGTAATCCTAATAATCTAAATAATATATAGATTTCTCGATATATAAACACAGTCTGTATAATAATCAATATAATAAGCACAAATTCTTGAGTTAATCTTCGCTTTGGATTATGTATTTTATTATATATGGATTAAAATCAAAATTATATTATAGTTATTTATGCAAAAATTGAATATAATAAAATGAATTCAATGTCCGATAAAAAAAACACACTGAATAAAAGAAATTTTCCGCAATCATATAAATTCAATGCATTATCTGAATAGTTAATCATTTATAAAACTATATCGTATAGTAAAAGAATAAATAGTATAATAATATAAAAGATAATAATTTAATTATCCAATTTTATAAGTAAAAAGAAATATATATATAGTTAAATATGTTTAAAAATATTCTAATATTTATTGTTATAAGTTTTGCTTATGGTAAGTAAATCACTTAGAGAGGGTTAATTGCAAGAAATTGTGCAAATTTATCCAAACTTTTTATTTTAGCATTACCTTCATTTGAATTTAAGAATGGAGGGGCATCCGCAAATACCCGAGTTGTTAATGGCAGTGATGCAAATATTAACGATTATCAATTTATGGTAATTTTGAAATTTAATTATTAATATTAATAGACGATTCAATGCGGAATGAATGAAGTGATTCTTAATAATATTTTTTTCATTGTATTTTAAACAAAAGGTATCATTACGTTATAAAGATCAACATACATGCGGAGGTTCGTTAATCAGTTCAAATTGGGTGTTAACAGCAGCTCATTGTGTTCATGGTAGAGCGTAAGTGAAATTGTTTTAATTAAATATTTCTAATGACTACATCAACTACATTTTACGTTTACTTAACAATTGCATTTGTGTTTTCATTTTTTTTATTTAGTATTCCAAAAAATTTCGATATTCAATATAATTCTACGAAAATTTCCTTTCAATCGCTGTTTATTTCCCAAATTGAAGAAATTATAATTCATGAAAAATTCGATTCGGTTCAAATTCAAAATGATGTTGCCGTATTAAAGGTAAACTGAAACTCAATTAATGCAGACAAAATCGAAATAATCAACTGAATAAAATTATTATATTTATAGACAATGGAATTAATTGATTTGTCTTCATCCACATCGTATGCACGATTACCAAGTCAATATTTAGAATTTGAACAAGATACAGAGGCAACGTTAATCGGTTGGGGTTTAAATAAATCAGGCGGTACGGTTCAAACAATTTTACAACAAGCCGATTTAATTATATTTTCAAATGATGAATGTTCACGACGTCATACAAAAAAAATATTTCCATCAAATATTTGTGCAGGCATTGAAACTGGTGGTAAAGGTCAATGTAATGTAAGTTGTTCAAATGAAATGAAAAATATTCAATTTCAATTTTTCGTTTTATGTTAAAACTGTTTTTTGTTTTTTTTGTATTATTTCGATAGGGTGATTCTGGTGGACCATTACTTATTGATGGGACAGTCATTGGTATTGTCTCATGGAGTATAAAACCATGTACAATTGCACCATATCCAGGTGTATATACAAAAGTATCATATTTTCGTGATTGGATATCTGAACATACTGATGTTTAGATATATAAAGAAATGTGAACCAAAATTGGTATATATACCATTTGAATACAAGAAAACATTTAAATAAATACATTTTATATTCATTATTATATTTCATTGCTTTTATTCTTTTATACCCTATCTGCATTTCGGCATAACAATTTGATTGTTGAACGACTCTGAGTTCAGTTCCCCTTTATAATAATATAACCAATTATCACATCCACTGAAATCTTTCTTTACTTTTCAATATCAACTAAAAAAAACCCTCAATCCATTTCCATAATTATAAATGTCATTCACAACCAATTCATTCTCTCCCTGATAACAAATCATTCATACTTTCTTCGGGCGTTGGGAGTTGTGGTTTAACAATCAAAAATGGATCGAAAGGGGATATCATATCCGGAACAGCTTATGTTTTACGATTTGTGATAGAAACGAGTCCCCTTGCTGAGTTAGGCGAAATTATAAGGGAACAAAAAAACCTATCTGAAGAGAAAAAACCCCATTATTACAGATTGATAATAAATTTAGTGATGCGATATTTTCTAAAATTAATTATAAATCACACAGTATCAATATAAAACTTTATAACACACAGTATTTACAAATAAATTTATTCACAAAAATTTACAATTAATAATTTTATAAATACATAGATTCAAATCAATATAACGTTCTTAAACCCCTGAACGTTGACGAATCCATTCACGATAATATGATACTTGGGTGAATACACCCGGATATGGTGGTATCGTACATGGTTTCATACTCCATGAGACAATGCCAACTTGAAAACCAAATACCAATAATGGACCACCAGAATCTCCCTGAAAATGTATATATAAATTGAAATAAATTGAATATATATATATGGAATATCAAAATACAAATCAAAATTGTACAAGGAAAGAAGAATAAAACAGAAAAACACTTACACTACATTGTCCTTGACCGCCACCTTCAACGCCAGCACAAATATTCGATGGAAATACTTCGTAAATGTGACGATTTGAACATTCATAATCGGAAAATATTTCTATATCAACTCTTTGTAATGTTGTTTGTACTTCACCGCCTGTCATTTCATAACCCCAACCAATTACGGTAGCATCACTACCCGGCATTGTATCCATAAATTGTCCCAATAATGAAGCATATTGTGAAATAACAATGGATCGTGTTGTCTGTAATAATATGGATTTAGATAAGACTTTGTTTATATAAATCAATGAAAATGATATTTTGTACATACCCGTAAAATTGTAATATCATTCATTAATTCCCAATCATCATAGGCTTCATGTACAATAATTTCTGAAATATCACTTGCATAAATCGTTTCATATTCAAGATCCGTTGAACTATATTGAACTGAATAATATTCTGGCCATCTGTAAATACAGAGATTGACAATTATAATGTGTGCGGCCGCCGGTGAATGTATTCACAGGAAAAAATATTCTTACTCAAAACCATAAACACAATGAGCAGCCGATAATACCCAATTTGCATGAATTAAAGTACCACCACATATATGACTACCGACCCAACGTAATGATACCTGAAATGATTGTGAGTATTAACAACATAATATTATTACATAACATAATATTATTATAATGAAAATATTAATTATACGCATACCATATATGGAAAATCTGCAATATCTGCATCTGTACCATTTACAATTCGATTTGATCCATCTTTTAAACGTCGATGCTGTTCAATTGGAGTTGCTATATATTAAAAACACATTTATCTATTTATATTACAACACATTTCTTATTACCGATATTTAATTTCAAAAAACAAATAATAAAAATTTATAATCACCATTCACCAATAAACCAAAAAATAGTATACCAAAAATGATATACTTCAACATTTTTTATCACCTTTTTATTCACTATATGCGTTCAATTAAACCACAAAATACGCAATACGATCTATCCAGTATTTATAGATTTTATTTCATGGTTTTTTTTTTCGTTTCTATCTCACCATTAGAAATTTATCTAATCTAACTGCTTAATATACTTAAACTAAAATTTATATTATCGTATCGCATTATATTTTAATAATATAGACGCAGACGAAATGATTTTATTTTGGTTGTTTTAATCATTTATTAAATTAAATAATAATATTAATTGATTGTCATTATCATTACCGCGTGGCTTATACGCATTTTCGTCAATGTAAGCGGAGGGTTATCAAATAATTTCTTCACAACGTTAATTTGAAATTAAAATCAAATGGTATTACTGAAATTAATGATATTTTTCCCCATCTTCAAGATTTCATATCATTAAATATTTAAAAAGGTTTTCAAGTTACTGAGATAGGATAGTTTTGTTTAGAAAATGCAATTGTAGAATATCAATGTACTAAAACTCCAGAGAGAGTTAATTTAATTTTAGTTTATATTTGATGATGCCATACATTTTTTTTTTCAAATCCAATCGTGGAATTCAGATTGTGGATTGTGATTATTATTATTATTATTTTTATTAATATTGATATAATCATTATTATTTTTATAATTATTTAATTGACAGGTTATGATTTTGTTTAATCTTATATTTTTTCTAAACGTAATTAAATAAGTGTTGTTAATTATTTAAACTTCTATGATATGATTTTTATTAACCAAAAAAAAAATTACAACGAATTTTCAAAAAAACTTGCACACAGAATTGATTTACTAAAACTGTTTATAAAAAAACGCATTCAAAATCGTGAAAATCTTGGAAAATTTCGAATTCTGATCAAGTCTGCCCAAAGGAACCTGAAGCAATATGTATTTTTCAGAGTTTATAAAGGCATTGTATAATTACCTAGCAACATTTTTTAAACGATTGGTCTACGAATCTTTAAAGAAATCGCATTTAGAAAAGGATTTGGTCACATTTTCAATGTAAAACACATTAAAAATCGTGAAAATTATTGGAAAATTCTCAATTCTGACCAAATCCTTATCAAGGAAACCTTTACCAATATGGTACGTATATCATTAAGTACTTATATATTATATACTTTGCTACATTTTCAATTGCAATTCAGTTCGAATTCAATATAATATACAAAACTCATTATAAAAAGATTTCCTTTAAATATAAAAACGAACGAAGAACTGAAAATTTGTTATTTGTTAAATGAGTTTATTATTTTATTTTTTTTTTTTTTCAAATCTTTACCACATAAGAAATATATACAAGCAATAATGCAAATATAATATATAATATATTGAATGAAATAAAAGAAAATGTTTAACAGATTTGTATATATATATAAATAATACATTTGTATATATAAGATATATAGTATAGATATAATTTAAGGGTATATAATTAAAGAAGCATTAACTTTCTTCATTAACAACTCTATATATATAAATATACAAATAAAATAAACATATATCTTTATCTATATATATATATATATATATATTGTATATTAGAAAACCAATTTCCACATCATTTCCATATATACTTATACGTATTCAAATATATGTATATATAAACTTCAAACAAAGACAAGAAGAAAAGGATATATATATTTTATATAACATCTATCATACATACATAGGATTTTATATATTCTCGCTTTATATATATATATATATAAGAATATTTTCTATATATATAAATGATTATTATTTAACTACAATAAGCTACAATATATCTGAAATATATATCCTTTAAAAGCTTATGAATATAAGGAAAATTGGAAATATATATCATATATGGTATATAGAATATTACAGCGCTCAGCCATAGATATAATATATAATACATATATATGTAATATATTAAGGAAAAAAGATAAGAAAACTCATTAGTTACTTGTTGAAATAAAATACACAGTATATCTACTATATATAACAAAAGATAAATATCTTCTTTAATGGCCTTTACGAGATTTTTATTTTCTTTCTTTGGTGAACAGTGAAATAAGAAACCTAAATATGATATTGATTTTATTTATTTTGTTTTTTTCAAATATATACATATTATACATTTAACAATAAGTTTGTTAATTGGAATTTGAAGTTTAATTTTGGGGTTTTATTTTTGGTTTTGCCGTTATTATATAGAATATAGAACACAAGCAAGCAGGATCCTTTTCAGTTACTGAATGAATTTATACTAACGTAGCAGACAAGTGAATAAATAATTTATCATATTGTATGAAAGGTAAAAATAATTTGATTAAAGCTTCAGTATAATAAAATATAATAATTCTAATCAGTAAATAAAGATCCAAACATATAAATTTACTATATCGATCTCAAGAATTAAGCATTTCTCAAAACTATTTCATTATGATAATGTATTTTATACGAAAAGATTTGGCTTAATTGAATAAATTAAGGTCATACAAAGAGTATGTTTAAATTGACAATTTTTCACGTTTATAGATTTTAACTATAGAATTTGTTCTACAATCGCATTTGATATGTAAGGAAAGATTTTAGAGAATTTAATTATCTATCGATTGATGGTCTGCCCATTATTCTATCTCAACAGGTTTCCAAGTTATGGCATTTTTACTATACCCCTTATATAATAAAAAAATGCATTTTTTTACCTATAATTGGTCAAAATCAACCACTAATCAATGAATTTTTAAGGGTGAAATTTGCATTAAATGGTATTGATTTTAAGACTGAATCTTAAGTAAAATAAGCTGAATTTTACGAATTTAAAATAATATTATGGGGTGGCCATACAAAGAGCATGTTTAAATTGACAATTTTTCACGTTTATAGATTTTAACTATAGAATTTGTTCAACAATCTCATTTGATATGTAAGGAAAGTTTTTAGAGAATTTAATTATCTATCGATTGATGGTCTGCCCATTATTCTATCTCAACAGGTTTCCAAGTTATGGCATTTTTACTATACCCCTTATATAAAAAAAATGCATTTTTTTACCTATAATTGGTCAAAATCAACCACTCATCAATGAATTTTTAAGGGTGAAATTTGCATTAAATGGTATTGATTTTAAGACTGAATCTTAAGTAAAATAAGCTGAATTTTACGAATTTAAAATAATATTATGGGGTGGCCATACAAAGAGTATGTTTAAATTGACAATTTTTCACGTTTATAGATTTTAACTATAGAATTTGTTCTACAATTTCATTTGATATGTAAGGAAAGTTTTTAGAGAATTTAATTATCTATCGATTGATGGTCTGCCCATTATTCTATCTCAACAGGTTTCCAAGTTATGGCATTTTTACTATACCCCTTATATAATAAAAAAATGAATTTTTTTACCTATAATTGGTCAAAATCAACCACTAATCAATGAATTTTTAAGGGTGAAATTTGCATTAAATGGTATTGATTTTAAGACTGAATCTTAAGTAAAAGAAGCTGAATTTTACGAATTTAAAATAATATTATGGGGTGGCCATACAAAGAGTATGTTTAAATTGACAATTTTTCACGTTTATAGATTTTAACTATAGAATTTGTTCTACAATCGCATTTGATATATAAGGAAAGATTTTAGAGAATTTAATTATCTATCGATTGATGGTCTGCCCATTATTCTATCTCAACAGGTTTCCAAGTTATGGCATTTTTACTATACCCCTTATATAATAAAAAAATGCATTTTTTTACCTATAATTGGTCAAAATCAACCACTAATCAATGAATTTTTAAGGGTGAAATTTGCATTAAATGGTATTGATTTTAAGACTGAATCTTAAGTAAAATAAGCTGAATTTTACGAATTTAAAATAATATTATGGGGTGGCCATACAAAGAGCATGTTTAAATTGACAATTTTTCACGTTTATAGATTTTAACTATAGAATTTGTTCAACAATCTCATTTGATATGTAAGGAAAGTTTTTAGAGAATTTAATTATCTATCGATTGATGGTCTGCCCATTATTCTATCTCAACAGGTTTCCAAGTTATGGCATTTTTACTATACCCCTTATATAAAAAAAAATGCATTTTTTTACCTATAATTGGTCAAAATCAACCACTCATCAATGAATTTTTAAGGGTGAAATTTGCATTAAATGGTATTGATTTTAAGACTGAATCTTAAGTAAAATAAGCTGAATTTTACGAATTTAAAATAATATTATGGGGTGGCCATACAAAGAGTATGTTTAAATTGACAATTTTTCACGTTTATAGATTTTAACTATAGAATTTGTTCTACAATTTCATTTGATATGTAAGGAAAGTTTTTAGAGAATTTAATTATCTATCGATTGATGGTCTGCCCATTATTCTATCTCAACAGGTTTCCAAGTTATGGCATTTTTACTATACCCCTTATATAATAAAAAAATGCATTTTTTTACCTATAATTGGTCAAAATCAACCACTAATCAATGAATTTTTAAGGGTGAAATTTGCATTAAATGGTATTGATTTTAAGACTGAATCTTAAGTAAAATAAGCTGAATTTTACGAATTTAAAATAATATTATGGGGTGGCCATACAAAGAGTATGTTTAAATTGACAATTTTTCACGTTTATAGATTTTAACTATAGAATTTGTTCTACAATTTCATTTGATATGTAAGGAAAGTTTTTAGAGAATTTAATTATCTATCGATTGATGGTCTGCCCATTATTCTATCTCAACAGGTTTCCAAGTTATGGCATTTTTACTATACCCCTTATATAATAAAAAAATGAATTTTTTTACCTATAATTGGTCAAAATCAACCACTAATCAATGAATTTTTAAGGGTGAAATTTGCATTAAATGGTATTGATTTTAAGACTGAATCTTAAGTAAAATAAGCTGAATTTTACGAATTTAAAATAATATTATGGGGTGGCCATACAAAGAGTATGTTTAAATTGACAATTTCTCACATTTATAGATTTTAACTATAGAATTCGTTCTACAATCTCATTTGATATGTAAGGAAAGTTTTTAGAGAATTTAATTATCTATCGATTGATGGTCTGCCCATTATTCTATCTCAACAGGTTTCCAAGTTATGGTATTTTTACTATACCCCTTATATAATAAAAAAATGCATTTTTTTACCTATAATTGGTCAAAATCAACCACTAATCAATGAATTTTTAAGGGTGAAATTTGCATTAAATGGTATTGATTTTAAGACTGAATCTTAAGTAAAATAAGCTGAATTTTACGAATTTAAAATAATATTATGGGGTGGCCATACAAAGAGTATGTTTAAATTGACAATTTTTCACGTTTATAGATTTTAACTATAGAATTTGTTCAACAATCTCATTTGATATGTAAGGAAAGTTTTTAGAGAATTTAATTATCTATCGATTGATGGTCTGCCCATTATTCTATCTCAACAGGTTTCCAAGTTATGGCATTTTTACTATACCCCTTATATAATAAAAAAATGAATTTTTTTACCTATAATTGGTCAAAATCAACCACTAATCAATGAATTTTTAAGGGTAAAATTTGCATTAAATGGTATTGATTTTAAGACTGAATCTTAAGTAAAATAAGCTGAATTTTACGAATTTAAAATAATATTATGGGGTGGCCATACAAAGAGTATGTTTAAATTGACAATTTTTCACGTTTATAGATTTTAACTATAGAATTTGTTCAACAATCTCATTTGATATGTAAGGAAAGTTTTTAGAGAATTTAATTATCTATCGATTGATGGTCTGCCCATTATTCTATCTCAACAGGTTTCCAAGTTATGGCATTTTTACTATACCCCTTATATAATAAAAAAATGCATTTTTTTACCTATAATTGGTCAAAATCAACCACTAATCAATGAATTTTTAAGGGTGAAATTTGCATTAAATGGTATTGATTTTAAGACTGAATCTTAAGTAAAATAAGCTGAATTTTACGAATTTAAAATAATATTATGGGGTGGCCATACAAAGAGTATGTTTAAATTGACAATTTTTCACGTTTATAGATTTTAACTATAGAATTTGTTCTACAATCGCATTTGATATGTAAGGAAAGATTTTAGAGAATTTAATTATCTATCGATTGATGGTCTGCCCATTATTCTATCTCAACAGGTTTCCAAGTTATGGCATTTTTACTATACCCCTTATATAATAAAAAAATGCATTTTTTTACCTATAATTGGTCAAAATCAACCACTAATCAATGAATTTTTAAGGGTGAAATTTGCATTAAATGGTATTGATTTTAAGACTGAATCTTAAGTAAAAGAAGCTGAATTTTACGAATTTAAAATAATATTATGGGGTGGCCATACAAAGAGTATGTTTAAATTGACAATTTTTCACGTTTATAGATTTTAACTATAGAATTTGTTCTACAATCGCATTTGATATATAAGGAAAGATTTTAGAGAATTTAATTATCTATCGATTGATGGTCTGCCCATTATTCTATCTCAACAGGTTTCCAAGTTATGGCATTTTTACTATACCCCTTATATAATAAAAAAATGCATTAAATGGTATTGATTTTAAGACTGAATCTTAAGTAAAATAAGCTGAATTTTACGAATTTAAAATAATATTATGGGGTGGCCATACAAAGAGCATGTTTAAATTGACAATTTTTCACGTTTATAGATTTTAACTATAGAATTTGTTCAACAATCTCATTTGATATGTAAGGAAAGTTTTTAGAGAATTTAATTATCTATCGATTGATGGTCTGCCCATTATTCTATCTCAACAGGTTTCCAAGTTATGGCATTTTTACTATACCCCTTATATAAAAAAAAATGAATTTTTTTACCTATAATTGGTCAAAATCAACCACTAATCAATGAATTTTTAAGGGTGAAATTTGCATTAAATGGTATTGATTTTAAGACTGAATCTTAAGTAAAATAAGCTGAATTTTACGAATTTAAAATAATATTATGGGGTGGCCATACAAAGAGTATGTTTAAATTGACAATTTCTCACATTTATAGATTTTAACTATAGAATTCGTTCTACAATCTCATTTGATATGTAAGGAAAGTTTTTAGAGAATTTAATTATCTATCGATTGATGGTCTGCCCATTATTCTATCTCAACAGGTTTCCAAGTTATGGTATTTTTACTATACCCCTTATATAATAAAAAAATGCATTTTTTTACCTATAATTGGTCAAAATCAACCACTAATCAATGAATTTTTAAGGGTGAAATTTGCATTAAATGGTATTGATTTTAAGACTGAATCTTAAGTAAAATAAGCTGAATTTTACGAATTTAAAATAATATTATGGGGTGGCCATACAAAGAGTATGTTTAAATTGACAATTTTTCACGTTTATAGATTTTAACTATAGAATTTGTTCAACAATCTCATTTGATATGTAAGGAAAGTTTTTAGAGAATTTAATTATCTATCGATTGATGGTCTGCCCATTATTCTATCTCAACAGGTTTCCAAGTTATGGCATTTTTACTATACCCCTTATATAATAAAAAAATGCATTTTTTTACCTATAATTGGTCAAAATCAACCACTAATCAATGAATTTTTAAGGGTGAAATTTGCATTAAATGGTATTGATTTTAAGACTGAATCTTAAGTAAAATAAGCTGAATTTTACGAATTTAAAATAATATTATGGGGTGGCCATACAAAGAGTATGTTTAAATTGACAATTTTTCACGTTTATAGATTTTAACTATAGAATTTGTTCAACAATCTCATTTGATATGTAAGGAAAGTTTTTAGAGAATTTAATTATCTATCGATTGATGGTCTGCCCATTATTCTATCTCAACAGGTTTCCAAGTTATGGCATTTTTACTATACCCCTTATATAAAAAAAATGCATTTTTTTACCAATAATTGGTCAAAATCAACCACTAATCAATGAACTTTTAAGGGTGAAATTTGCATTAAATGGTATTGATTTTAAGACTGAATCTTAAGTAAAATAAGCTGAATTTTACGAATTTAAAATAATATTATGGGGTGGCCATACAAAGAGCATGTTTAAATTGACAATTTTTCACGTTTATAGATTTTAACTATAGAATTTGTTCTACAATCTCATTTGATATGTAAGGAAAGTTTTTAGAGAATTTAATTATCTATCGATTGATGGTCTGCCCATTATTCTATCTCAACAGGTTTCCAAGTTATGGCATTTTTACTATACCCCTTATATAATAAAAAAATGAATTTTTTTACCTATAATTGGTCAAAATCAACCACTAATCAATGAATTTTTAAGGGTGAAATTTGCATTAAATGGTATTGATTTTAAGACTGAATCTTAAGTAAAATAAGCTGAATTTTACGAATTTAAAATAATATTATGGGGTGGCCATACAAAGAGTATGTTTAAATTGACAATTTTTCACGTTTATAGATTTTAACTATAGAATTTGTTCAACAATCTCATTTGATATGTAAGGAAAGTTTTTAGAGAATTTAATTATCTATCGATTGATGGTCTGCCCATTATTCTATCTCAACAGGTTTCCAAGTTATGGCATTTTTACTATACCCCTTATATAAAAAAAAATGCATTTTTTTACCAATAATTGGTCAAAATCAACCACTAATCAATGAACTTTTAAGGGTGAAATTTGCATTAAATGGCATTGATTTTAAGACTGAATCTTAAGTAAAATAAGCTGAATTTTACGAATTTAAAATAATATTATGGGGTGGCCATACAAAGAGCATGTTTAAATTGACAATTTTTCACGTTTATAGATTTTAACTATAGAATTTGTTCTACAATCTCATTTGATATGTAAGGAAAGTTTTTAGAGAATTTAATTATCTATCGATTGATGGTCTGCCCATTATTCTATCTCAACAGGTTTCCAAGTTATGGCATTTTTACTATACCCCTTATATAATAAAAAAATGCATTTTTTTACCTATAATTGGTCAAAATCAACCACTAATCAATGAATTTTTAAGGGTAAAATTTGCATTAAATGGTATTGATTTTAAGACTGAATCTTAAGTAAAATAAGCTGATTTACGAATTTAAAATAATATTATGGGGTGGCCATACAAAGAGTATGTTTAAATTGACAATTTTTCACGTTTATAGATTTTAACTATAGAATTTGTTCAACAATCTCATTTGATATGTAAGGAAAGTTTTTAGAGAATTTAATTATCTATCGATTGATGGTCTGCCCATTATTCTATCTCAACAGGTTTCCAAGTTATGGCATTTTTACTATACCCCTTATATAAAAAAAAATGCATTTTTTTACCAATAATTGGTCAAAATCAACCACTAATCAATGAACTTTTAAGGGTGAAATTTGCATTAAATGGCATTGATTTTAAGACTGAATCTTAAGTAAAATAAGCTGAATTTTACGAATTTAAAATAATATTATGGGGTGGCCATACAAAGAGCATGTTTAAATTGACAATTTTTCACGTTTATAGATTTTAACTATAGAATTTGTTCTACAATCTCATTTGATATGTAAGGAAAGTTTTTAGAGAATTTAATTATCTATCGATTGATGGTCTGCCCATTATTCTATCTCAACAGGTTTCCAAGTTATGGCATTTTTACTATACCCCTTATATAATAAAAAAATGCATTTTTTTACCTATAATTGGTCAAAATCAACCACTAATCAATGAATTTTTAAGGGTGAAATTTGCATTAAATGGTATTGATTTTAAGACTGAATCTTAAGTAAAATAAGCTGAATTTTACGAATTTAAAATAATATTATGGGGTGGCCATACAAAGAGTATGTTTAAATTGACAATTTCTCACATTTATAGATTTTAACTATAGAATTCGTTCTACAATCTCATTTGATATGACAGGAAAGTTTTTAGAGAATTTAATTATCTATCGATTGATGGTCTGCCCATTATTCTATCTCAACAGGTTTCCAAGTTATGGCATTTTTACTATACCCCTTATATAATAAAAAAATGCATTTTTTTACCTATAATTGGTCAAAATCAACCACTCATCAATGAATTTTTAAGGGTGAAATTTGCATTAAATGGTATTGATTTTAAGACTGAATCTTAAGTAAAATAAGCTGAATTTTACGAATTTAAAATAATATTATGGGGTGGCCATACAAAGAGTATGTTTAAATTGACAATTTTTCACGTTTATAGATTTTAACTATAGAATTTGTTCAACAATCTCATTTGATATGTAAGGAAAGTTTTTAGAGAATTTAATTATCTATCGATTGATGGTCTGCCCATTATTCTATCTCAACAGGTTTCCAAGTTATGGCATTTTTACTATACCCCTTATATAAAAAAAAATGCATTTTTTTACCAATAATTGGTCAAAATCAACCACTAATCAATGAACTTTTAAGGGTGAAATTTGCATTAAATGGTATTGATTTTAAGACTGAATCTTAAGTAAAATAAGCTGAATTTTACGAATTTAAAATAATATTATGGGGTGGCCATACAAAGAGCATGTTTAAATTGACAATTTTTCACGTTTATAGATTTTAACTATAGAATTTGTTCTACAATCTCATTTGATATGTAAGGAAAGTTTTTAGAGAATTTAATTATCTATCGATTGATGGTCTGCCCATTATTCTATCTCAACAGGTTTCCAAGTTATGGCATTTTTACTATACCCCTTATATAATAAAAAAATGAATTTTTTTACCTATAATTGGTCAAAATCAACCACTAATCAATGAATTTTTAAGGGTGAAATTTGCATTAAATGGTATTGATTTTAAGACTGAATCTTAAGTAAAATAAGCTGAATTTTACGAATTTAAAATAATATTATGGGGTGGCCATACAAAGAGTATGTTTAAATTGACAATTTTTCCCGTTTATCGATTTTAACTATAGAATTTGTTCTACAATTCCATTTGATATGTAAGGAAAGTTTTTAGAGAATTTAATTATCTATCGATTGATGGTCTGCCCATTATTCTATCTCAACAGGTTTCCAAGTTATGGCATTTTTACTATACCCCTTATATAAAAAAAAATGCATTTTTTTACCAATAATTGGTCAAAATCAACCACTAATCAATGAACTTTTAAGGGTGAAATTTGCATTAAATGGTATTGATTTTAAGACTGAATCTTAAGTAAAATAAGCTGAATTTTACGAATTTAAAATAATATTATGGGGTGGCCATACAAAGAGTATGTTTAAATTGACAATTTTTCACGTTTATAGATTTTAACTATAGAATTTGTTCAACAATCTCATTTGATATGTAAGGAAAGTTTTTAGAGAATTTAATTATCTATCGATTGATGGTCTGCCCATTATTCTATCTCAACAGGTTTCCAAGTTATGGCATTTTTACTATACCCCTTATATAAAAAAAAATGCATTTTTTTACCAATAATTGGTCAAAATCAACCACTAATCAATGAACTTTTAAGGGTGAAATTTGCATTAAATGGTATTGATTTTAAGACTGAATCTTAAGTAAAATAAGCTGAATTTTACGAATTTAAAATAATATTATGGGGTGGCCATACAAAGAGCATGTTTAAATTGACAATTTTTCACGTTTATAGATTTTAACTATAGAATTTGTTCTACAATCTCATTTGATATGTAAGGAAAGTTTTTAGAGAATTTAATTATCTATCGATTGATGGTCTGCCCATTATTCTATCTCAACAGGTTTCCAAGTTATGGCATTTTTACTATACCCCTTATATAATAAAAAAATGAATTTTTTTACCTATAATTGGTCAAAATCAACCACTAATCAATGAATTTTTAAGGGTGAAATTTGCATTAAATGGTATTGATTTTAAGACTGAATCTTAAGTAAAATAAGCTGAATTTTACGAATTTAAAATAATATTATGGGGTGGCCATACAAAGAGTATGTTTAAATTGACAATTTTTCACGTTTATAGATTTTAACTATAGAATTTGTTCAACAATCTCATTTGATATGTAAGGAAAGTTTTTAGAGAATTTAATTATCTATCGCCTGATGGTCTGCCCATTATTCTATCTCAACAGGTTTCCAAGTTATGGCATTTTTACTATACCCCTAATATAATAAAAAAATGCATTTTTTTACCTATAATTGGTCAAAATCAACCACTAATCAATGAATTTTTAAGGGTGAAATTTGCATTAAATGGTATTGATTTTAAGACTGAATCTTAAGTAAAATAAGCTGAATTTTACGAATTTAAAATAATATTATGGGGTGGCCATACAAAGAGTATGTTTAAATTGACAATTTTTCACGTTTATAGATTTTAACTATAGAATTTGTTCTACAATTCCATTTGATATGTAAGGAAAGTTTTTAGAGAATTTAATTATCTATCGATTGATGGTCTGCCCATTATTCTATCTCAACAGGTTTCCAAGTTATGGCATTTTTACTATACCCCTTATATAATAAAAAAATGAATTTTTTTACCTATAATTGGTCAAAATCAACCACTAATCAATGAATTTTTAAGGGTGAAATTTGCATTAAATGGTATTGATTTTAAGACTGAATCTTAAGTAAAATAAGCTGAATTTTACGAATTTAAAATAATATTATGGGGTGGCCATACAAAGAGTATGTTTAAATTGACAATTTTTCACATTTATAGATTTTAACTATAGAATTTGTTCAACAATCTCATTTGATATGTAAGGAAAGTTTTTAGAGAATTTAATTATCTATCGATTGATGGTCTGCCCATTATTCTATCTCAACAGGTTTCCAAGTTATGGCATTTTTACTATACCCCTTATATAATAAAAAAATGAATTTTTTTTACCTATAATTGGTCAAAATCAACCACTAATCAATGAACTTTTAAGGGTGAAATTTGCATTAAATGGTATTGATTTTAAGATTGAATCTTAAGTAAAATAAGCTGAATTTTACGAATTTAAAATAATATTATGGGGTGGCCATACAAAGAGTATGTTTAAATTGACAATTTTTCACGTTTATAGATTTTAACTATAGAATTTGTTCAACAATCTCATTTGATATGTAAGGAAAGTTTTTAGAAAATTTAATTATCTATCGATTGATGGTCTGCCCATTATTCTATCTCAACAGGTTTCCAAGTTATGGCATTTTTACTATACCCCTTATATAATAAAAAAATGCATTTTTTTACCTATAATTGGTCAAAATCAACCACTAATCAATGAATTTTTAAGGGTGAAATTTGCATTAAATGGTATTGATTTTAAGACTGAATCTTAAGTAAAATAAGCTGAATTTTACGAATTTAAAATAATATTATGGGGTGGCCATACAAAGAGTATGTTTAAATTGACAATTTTTCACGTTTATAGATTTTAACTATAGAATTTGTTCAACAATCTCATTTGATATGTAAGGAAAGTTTTTAGAGAATTTAATTATCTATCGATTGATGGTCTGCCCATTATTCTATCTCAACAGGTTTCCAAGTTATGGCATTTTTACTATACCCCTTATATAATAAAAAAATGCATTTTTTTACCTATAATTGGTCAAAATCAACCACTAATCAATGAATTTTTAAGGGTGAAATTTGCATTAAATGGTATTGATTTTAAGACTGAATCTTAAGTAAAATAAGCTGAATTTTACGAATTTAAAATAATATTATGGGGTGGCCATACAAAGAGTATGTTTAAATTGACAATTTCTCACATTTATAGATTTTAACTATAGAATTTGTTCAACAATCTCATTTGATATGTAAGGAAAGTTTTTAGAGAATTTAATTATCTATCGATTGATGGTCTGCCCATTATTCTATCTCAACAGGTTTCCAAGTTATGGCATTTTTACTATACCCCTTATATAATAAAAAAATGAATTTTTTTTACCTATAATTGGTCAAAATCAACCACTAATCAATGAACTTTTAAGGGTGAAATTTGCATTAAATGGTATTGATTTTAAGACTGAATCTTAAGTAAAATACGTTGAATTTTATGAATTTAAAATATTAATATTATTATAAATTTAGTAAAAGAACTGAAGACAAATGATCATTTGATACGTTTTCGTTTATCTTTCATTGGTAATTCGAAAAAATTTAAAAATTAATTCACATTTTTAAACAAATGATGATGTATTTTAAACGAAAAGATTTGTATTTGAAAAGCATTAACACAACACACATCACAAATGATGTGAAGTGATGTAAAAGTTTTTCATCAAAATAAAGTATTGGTATCAAAATTGGTTAATTAATATTTTGAAAATCTTTCAAGAACATTATACTAAAGAAATTGTATCAGAAATGAATAATAAAATAGCTGGACATATATTAAAATATTATATTAAACATTCTTTCATTTCGGCTATCATCAAAAACTTTTCAACTAACACACAATCAATTCAATATAATATATTATTATTTACTATATTTATATTCGATAAATATTCGAAAATATATGTATATAAATCATTTACCAAATGATGTGAAAAAATTGTTTTTGATTATGCCGTGGCATGGATAAACAAATACTAAATATAATACTATTTATAGATATATAGTAAAGATAAATAATAAAAAAAACAAAAAACATTTGTTTTTGGGTGAAATCCGCACCATGTAAATTCCTATATATACTATCGCGATATCTTATATATTATTTAAAGATTCACATTAACAACAACAAGAACAGAAGATCTTAAGTGCAAAAAAAAAAAAAATAAAACCAACTATTTTACAAGCTAACTTTATTTATTTTTTTTTTTTCGTTTTCAAAATAAAAGAAAACTTTTCCAATGAACATAAATCATTTTTTTTTCTTCTTCTTTCTTTCTTTTATTATATACATTTCATATAAATATATCATATATAAGTAAGTAATATAACAAAACACCAACAGCGATAGAAGTTTATTTTCTCTGCAGGAAGTTTAAGTTTAAGGATATTATATATCTTTATATTTTCAATTTTCATTTATTCATATGTTAATAAAAACAGATATAGAACTTATTTTTATTACTTTTTCACCATATGTATTTTTATTCAATATTTATTCTTTTTTGCCATTTGTATCATAAAAAAAAATTATCATAATTCCTTTGCGGTTTTATACTTTCATATATTTAAATATTATTTTATTTTTTTCGGTATGCATTTAATAACTTGCGGGGGTGGTGGTTGGTTGGTTGGTTTTGTTACAATTACCTTAATGCTTAATATATACAAGCAGTATTAAAAAAGGATAATCTTTATGGTATATAAATCATTGGTGTTTATTTCGAATGTGTATTATTAAGAAATCATTTTTTAATTGATAGAATAACAAATTATGGGTAATTACAATTCAATTGCAATATACTCATATTGGAAAATGTTTAGCAGAGATTCTTGAATATCGCACAGAAAGGTTTTCAATCAAGGATAAATGTTCAATTAGGATTTTTTTTAATGGATTTTTAAATCATCAGAAAAATATCTATTGAAAGAAAATGCTTTATGAGGTGTTGTTAAAAGATTTTGAATCACCAGAATAATTTTAGCGTTAAGGAAAATTGTTCAGAAAGATTTATTGAAGACTTTTCAATCATCAGAAAGTTTCCACCAAAAAGAAATTGTTAAGCAGAGATTCTTCAAGTATTTTCCATCATTAGATGAAAAGAACGATATAATTAAAATAGAAATAATAAGTGAAATTTTCAATAAATACTTTTTTATTGATAGAAAACCATTCAATAATCTCCCCTTAACATTTTTCCATTGATAGATAATCGTTCAACAAAATCTTTCTGAACATTTTTCTTTGAGACAATAACAAATTAGTTAAATACAATTACAATATATTCGTTGGGAAATTTCCTACGAAAAGAAAATAGATTCTTGAAAGATCGCCCAGAAAGATTTCCAAATCAACGAAAAATGGTTAAGTAGGTTTTTTAAATGGATTTTTTATCATTTGATTATCTGATAAATGTCGATTGAATGAAAAATGATGTCTATTGGCACCAAAATGTTCAAGAGAGAGAATCTTTTCGAATCATTTCATTTAATAGAAAATCTTGCAGGATAGTTCCACTAAAGGAAAAACGTTCAGGTGGGATTTTTAGACGATTTTCTATCAACGTAAAAATGTCTATTAAAGGAAAACTGTCAACTAAAGATTATAGAATATTTTAATATAATCAGAAAAGTATTTATTCAAAATTTCACCTTTAAATACTTCTATTTAAATTATACAAATTTTTGCTGGTGATAGCAAATCCTAAAGGAAATCCTCCTGAATCAGTTTTCTTTAAATCTGAAATTATTCTGTTGAAAGAAAATACCGTCAAGAATCTCCCTTGAATATTTTTCCTTACATAGACATATGATGCTGACGGAAAATTCTTTACATATAATAAATGATATATCATCTTTAAATTACAATATGTTATATACACTTGTGTTAAAGATACCATCAAAAATATATTTTCTATCATATATAAATAATAGAAATTTGTAAATTTTATATACCAATAATAAAAAACACAACACTCTTTAATTCATCGGCAGCCACCCGCAAAAATAGAAATAGAAAAAAAAGACATGTGTTTTTTTTTTTTTGAGTAAAAATAAAATAATAATAAAACATAAACAAATTTTCTAAATACTTTCCATTTGTATAAATAACATCAGCCAAGCCATTTAAAACAAAGGGAAAACCATCCATGTTAGGGCCATTTACTGGGAATTTCTCGAGTAATGGGAAAACAAAAAATACAATCCTACTTGAACATTTTGCCTCAATTCGAAATCTTTCTGGGTGATCTTCCTGGGGAATCTATGCTTTACATTTTCTTTTCGGTGGAAATTTTTCAAAAAAGTACAAATTGAAATTGAATTGCAATTACGTTATTGATCATGAGTTTTTAAACTTCAATTTGTTCGGATAATAATAAAAAATGCCTCAAGATTAACTGCCTAAACCTTTTTAATACGGTGAAAATTTTTCCGATGATAGAAAACCTTTTGAGAATCAATTCTGAACAATTTTTGTTAAAAGAAAATTTTTTGGTTAATAGAAAATCCTTCAAAAATCACTCCTAATCATTTGTCTGATAGAAAATCCACTCAAAATCTTCTCTGGTGGTAAAAGGAATCTTTCAAAAATCTCACATCAAACATTTTTCCGTCCATTAACCTTTTTATGATGATAGAAAATTGTTCAAGCAAGAGCCTCTTTTTTTTCTGTTTTTCTTCGGTGGAGATTCTATTATACATTCGGGAATGGGATATGTATGGAAATATGTTAATATATACATTCTATAAATGTAAAACTAAAACATGATATGCGAGATTTAAACCAAAACCAAAAAAAAAAAAAACGAAATTATAATAAAAATGAAAGATATTGTGGCGGTGGTATATAACTAAAAATATATTAAATATATATATTACATACATTTATTATGATGAGCGAGTGTGTAAAAATTTTAAATTATCCAAAGCTGTCGGAAAAACTTCAACTTCTCTAATATAATTATATTTTATGTTATGTTATATACGTATAAAGTTTGAATAATAAATATATACATATACATAAATGTTTAAAGTATTTTTTAATATATATTTGTGGGGGTTTGTTGTATTTTGTTTTGACACATATTTAAAGGGAAAATTCAATATGGATATACCTAAATAAAAGAAAATGTTATATGGAATCGGCAATGTTTAATGGATAAAAAAAACACATGTAAATGTAAAAATTGAATTTGATTATCATTCCGAAATGGGGAGATCAGCTTGAATGGAGATTGAAGGGGATGGAAATATAGCTAAGGGTATATTAAATTAGATATAATTTAATTGAAAGATCTATCTTAATCGATATAAATAGATCATATTATTCCTTGCACAACATAAATTCTAATGGCTTAATAAACAGAAACAAATATTAAATCCATAAAATATACAATACAGAGTATTATAAATAAATTCCATTTTCAGATGTCATATCAAAGTTATTGTAATATAAATATATATATACAAAAACAACACGATGAGAAGAAGAAGAAGAACATGAATATTTCATTAAAATTACCTTTTATAATCTACATAAATTTAATTTTATATGCATAAATGCCATATATGAAAATAATCATCATATCATCATCATCATCATCATCATCTTCATTAGAAAATAATTTTATTACTCATATGTGCATATATCCTTATATATAAAAAAAAGAATAAAAGAAGAAGTCAAAGAGGATTTATTTTATATATTTACAAAATTCTGTATAGTTATTCCAACACCATTTACATTTTTTTTTATACAACATATTATACTTTATACACATACATTTTAATTAAAAATTGTATATATGCGGTCTCTAAAGAATACGAAGATCACACACAATTACAAAATTCCATTAAAAAATATTCTTTTGAAATAATCTCATTAAAAATGCGTCCACAATCCAATTTATGCGGGGGAATTATTTAATGTTAATATTATAGTAACAAACAAATAGTTTAATAATAAATCTTAAAGAACGCAGTATATGGATTCATTCGTCGGAGATTGGATGCATTGGAAATTGAATGTTTAACGTTTTTTATAATGATAAAATCAGGCAGGTTTTGTACTATCGATAAGAAATCAAAAAAATGTTATGTAACATTTCAATAAAGTCAATAAAATAGATTTCAAGTTAGGAACAATCAAAGAATGATTGAAAATTTATCAATAAAGATTGAATTCCTGAAAGATTATAAAACTTTAATCAATGGAGCTCAAAATCGACAGAGATACTTTCGATAAGGAATCAACATATCATTTCAACAAAATCAATTAAATAGATTTAAATTTATGATCTGCTAATAAGGTGATTAACAATTTATCAGTTAAAATTGATTGATTAGAATTTTAAGTAATAAATCGCTTATAATGCTTAAAAGACAATGTTAAAAGCAATTTATAAAAACTAATTCCCTTCCCATATCAGACCGATGAGGACAGGCAGATGGAAAAGCTTATTAAGAATAACTTATAAAATACTTATTAATTACCTTTTATAATCTAAAATTTTTCATTGTTCAATTCGATTCATAGATATTTTGGATCATCGAATTAATTCATCTTATTTTGAATATATTTAACAATTTTTATCCATTTTATAAAAAGCATATACTAACCTAAAAGAAAAATAACGAGAAAAATTTATCATCATTTAATAATTGTTGAAATAAAAATTATAATGATTATTATATTTTCGCGTTAAACAATCAAAAATGTTTACCTGTTTGAATTTTTGTAGAAGGCACACAATTGATGATAACAGCAAATATTCCAAAAATTCTGCAATTTTTCGCTTGATGTTGAAATATTGTAGAAGTTTTTTGACAGCAATCTTTTGAAAAACTCTGTACAGCTGCAATTCACTGTAATAAAAAATAAAAACACAAATTATAACTTTATTATAAGATGAAAAATTACTGATTAAGAATATAAAAATGGGCAATTTTTTTTTGTTTTATTGAACATTTTTCAAAACTCTATCAAGCACTTTATCCCCAAAAGAGATACATCGAATGGTATGGAAGAAAGGACGGATTCAGCCGATTATATATAAATTGCATACGTCGATGATTGTGAATAGACAAATTCTCTATAATCTGTTTGTGTTAAAATTAAATTGTTTTTTTTTATTTTTGTGAGACGAGATCGTTTGAAAATCAATGCAATGCACACACAAATCAAATACACACACCCCCACACGATAATCAATCCAACAAAGTTTTATATAACGTTATATAAAATAAAAAAAACTTGATTTGATTTAACAAATATTGAATGATGATTTCAATATAATGATAATGATAACGAAGGGTAATTCACAATATTTTTTATACAATGAATATAGTTATAGTTTTTTTAAGTGGACAAATGATCATTCGATGGTTCTGTCTGGGATTCTATGGCCATCGGCGATTGACCTGAATCGGAAGATTTTTATTTAGTTGTATTATATTTGAATGATAAAAATGAAAATTTGTGAAAAATTGGCAGAGACACTCTCAATAGGGTATACAAAAAGATTATTTATATTTCAATTAGATTTCAAGTAAATTTTAACCAATAAATTAAAAAAGAAATACAATCCAATTATATCTAATCAATTAATTTATCAACAATTAGTTTTTGTGTTCTACTATTGTATATTTAAAAACACATAGCAATAATAAATCATATCTTATAATCATATATATTAAAAAGCAAAATAAGGAAAAAGAAATTAATTCCTACAAGTTGATTTTTTTTTCTCACATATGTGCAATTCAACAATCTTTTATTATATCCTTTTTTTGCTTGCGAGAACCACCGAAAAATACAAATATATAATATAATATAATATTCCCTCATCCCTTTACAGACAGATATATTCAATCAATATTTATATAATATACTAAACGAAAATCTTATGTTTTTACATGGAATAAATTTGTTTTTTTTTTTTGCCTTTTCCTGATTTTTTTTTCTTTTTTTATGTGAATTTCTGCAAAGAATTTAAATTGTTTTTATATGAACATAAATTCTGTTTTGTGTACTATAACCATATATACAGATAGAGATACACGCAAGATAAAATCTTTTTCTTAAATCTCTATATATATATGTTTGTTCATCTTCGCATATAAATAAATATGTATAATATCCATTTTGCACAATAATAATACATAATTCATCCATACCCGCAGTACGCAATATATTTAAATTTGTAAAAATAAAAAAAAAAAAAGGATATATCTCTACAACTTTAAAAAGGTTATCACGTTTTATTTATAACAAGCGAAAATTTATACAAATAAATTTAAGCTCATTTTCTAGATAAACAAATATATATTTTTTTATTATATGTATGTATATAGCAGCGGCGGGTGATTGATTGAAAAGTGATAATTCTAATGTTTTTTTTCTTAAAAAAAAACTAACTAAAGAATATAACGTTTTGGTTTTGAATATTGAATAGTTAATTTTCAGAGATTTTTCGCATTTAAATGGAAATTTGTCAAGATATTAAATAGAAATTGTCAGAATTCCGATTGAAATACACATAAATATTATATTATTAATTGTAATTGTAAACCGGAGTGTGACAATAAAATATTTTTATCAAAAAATAGGAAAACTCATGAAAATGTAAATGTGTTTTTTTTTTAACTATTCTCATATTTTCCCGTTTACAATATTAGATTTTAAAAACTCTACTAGTACAAAATACGTATAATGCTATAAAACAAATAGGATTCTAATTCTAATAAAGGGAATCAATCTTGGGCGAATCTATTAAATAGATTTTTTTTACAATGTCCTTATAAACTTTTCAACAGATTGTTGGATTATCAGAATTTTATAATCTAGATGATGATTGCTTAACATTATTTAGAATTAATTGCATAGAATAGAATAGAATTGAAATGGATTAGAATAAATATACGATACATTTGAATTGTGTTTGATTGTGAATCGTGAATCGAATTTCAGTGTTTATTGATATATAGGAATACTAATAAGGAATATATTTAAATGAGCATTTACAAATAAAACATTAAAGAATGTATTATTTTGGATTTTGTAAAGAAATTTTATGATATTTATTTGCTTTTTATTCAAATTAAATGCTTTTTCTTTATTAAAATATAAGTAAAACTTTGAAATCGCGTAATTGGTTCAAAAGGTCTACAGGCGATTTTCCTAAAACTATAGATTCATAAAGTCAATTGAAGATGATTGAAAATTTAGAAAAATCAAGTCAAAGATGCAGAATTACAACAAAATTACACTGAACGATAAATATAATTGATAAAAACCCTTAGATTTGTAATACTAACCCATTACGTGTCATCGATTAATCGATTAAAGACCCAATCGACTAATTGAGATGATTTGAATTCAAAGACAACAAAGAAATAGTATTTTCTATTGCATTGAATAGAGTTACTGGAGATTGGAAAATGGATTTACTATATGAGAATTCTAAGGGTTTATAAAATACTTGGATGAATCTTGTCGATCACAGTCTGAATGCATTAGAAAATATTATGACCTGTGTATTTTGTGGGATCATCGAGATGTGCTAAATGAATTACTAAAACCAGTCTGAAATTATCATTGCGGTGAATCAAGTAGTGATGGGAAACTAATCAAATTTGATGAATATAAACATTTGATCAATTTTTCAGCATTACTTTATTATGTTAAACATTACATTTGCGAATGTTTGTAAAAACCCTTTTATATACAGAAAGACCTATGGGCAATTCTAACCCACCGTTGACAAAGAACTCTTTATACCTATCATCTGCTTATGAAAGCATTGACTCAATAACTTGATCTACCTTAAAACGAATGAACCAAAATTCTGCAATGAGCAATGAATCCAATAACGTATTATCTGAAAGATGCTTATACGAAAATTCAATACCTTTCAATGGATACCACATATGAAACCTTGAAATATTCATATCGAAAAAAAAAAGGTTTGACCATTGATCAAAATTCTATGAGAGCCAAAATTTTCTATTGTTATTAACACACATCATTTTCATTAGAAGATATATTTAATTAACGCCACAGCGCAGCATAAAATTTAAACAAGAAAATCTCCATAAATATATAACGATAATTAAAAAAAAAATAAAATAAAAAATATATACATTGTATATAAACTCATAAAAAAAGAAATATATTGAATTGAAAATATTAAATATATTTTTTCCAGCATTGAAACAAAAAAAAACATAAATCATATATACACAATTTTAAAGTGAAAAAAAAAATCATAAAATACGAATAAATTGTATTATAATAAAACAAAAAAATCTACACTATATTATTATATATATTTTAGCTATGAATTTTCCATCTATATAGTGCAGCATTCAATTCCAAAACATACATACCTCTACTATATATGAGCTATATCCATCCATATACAATATATAGAATATACATATATGATACATATAACAGAAAATCAAATTTGAAAAAACAATTTATTTTAATAATATTGACCTATTTTAAAATTATGATGGGAGCAAAAAAAAATATGAAAAGAATAATAAAATACAAAAACTCATTGCAAGGCACAAACATCGCTGAAACGTAAAGCATGTATTTGTGGTCGGGCGGATCTATTCACAGTTCTTTCCCCAAAAAACATTATTGGAGTTCAATGGACAATTATAGTTATAAACGTGATCGAGATATCTCAAATAAGCGATTGAATTTGTAAGGGAGCTCCTGGATGAGATGGAAAAAACAAAAAAAAATTCCTTGATATAAAAGGAAATTTTCCATGTTTTATGAAATCTCTCTACATTCATTCAATTGTTTTTTAAAAAAAAGTCGGAAAATTCCAAGGAAAGTTTTGCAAGATAAGTTATAGGGAATGGTTGGTTTGGAATACTTGGCGATCTTCTAACTCCACCATTATCACAGAAAGTAAAGACAACCGAGAAAAAAATCTCATATGGCGAAAATTTTCAAATAAAAAAGGCTTTTTAAAATGTTTTGTTTTGATTCCAAAACTAATCTAAAAAGGCACATTTTTTAAAATGAACATATCCTTTAATAAAACAAATTTTTGTTCGTATATTTTTTGATAATATATATATATATATATATATATATATATATATATATATATATATATATCGATTCCAAAATATAAAATATATATTTGTATATATAGGTTTATATTGTATATAAATATGCACAACAAAATGGACCATAACACAACACACAAATAACACCCGCAGTTTGTATATTGCACAAATTATTTTCAGCGATTAATCGATAAATCCAGGATATGGATAAAATATACAATATATAAATGTTGTCCATCCAACAAACAGAATGCTCCATATATATATATATATATCTATATATATTGTATATATACCATACAATGGATTGCCATATTTCATTCACATGCACATTTAGTAAACCATATAGCAAAATAGGATATATATAATATATATAACATTGGCTATATGTAAAATCAACATACATGCAGTCATGTATGTAAATTTATGTCAAATTTTTTTCCATAACAAATGTGTGTACCTATATATGTACAAGTACATCCAATATATATATATTAATAATATAATATAATATTTACCATATACCTATCTTTCTATATGCATATATATAAATAAAGGATATATGGCGTGATGACGAGATTCTATATATATATATAAATTTTGTGTGCCATATGGATGAATATATATATGGCTATATTAATATTTATAAAGAAAATTCATATATATATATGAGGTGTGTATATGCACCTCTATTATATAAAATATTTATAATGCAAAATGTGTGACGTTGGAAAATTGGAAAATAAAAAAAAATATAATTTAAAAAAATATTTTTAATTATGAATATATGATTTGATGCAAAATAAATAATAAATTATAGTTTTATATATGAAAAACAATATGTGTTTTGTTTTTTTTTTCATTTCTTGTTATGCACATTTACGAGTATTTATTTATTTATTCATTCATTCATTCATTCAATCATTGATTTATGCATTTTTGATAAAAATTTTAATTAAGGTAAAAATAATAAATATAATAAAATAATAATAAATCATTCATCTTTATATTTGCTTATTATTTGTATATATGAATTAATATGAATGAATTCGTTTGATCATTTATCTTAATATAACCACCTGCTAATCAATATTTAGTTAATATTATTATAATGTCCTTTTTCAATAATATATCCGGATAAAACCTTTTATTAAATATTATCATGCCATTTTTTGTATTATTAATATGTTAATATAAATTAAAATGTTCCTGTTTGTGAGAGGAAATTATAAATATAGCGATCAGGTGGTGACATTTCGTTATGAAATACAGAAAATTGAACTTGAGAATTTTGAAAAATTTGAATTTTTATATGGTTACCAAATTGATTTCTCATCGTTGGTTTGTGATTTTTGTTGGAAATTCATTAACAAATCGATTTGAAAATTATTACAATCATTCAAAATGATCTCTGCAAAACAATTTGATAGAGTTTTCTTGTATTTGATTTGATCAGAATTGAGAATTTTCCAATCAATTGAATCAATTTTTAATGTTTTTTTCATATATATAGAAAAAAATTGTCCAAATACATTTCTGAATACGATTTCGTTAAAAAAATCGTTTTGAAAATGTTATATACGATAGTTATATTGCATTCTAAATGATCTCTATACACTATTTCATGAGATTTCTTTGAACGGACTTTATAAATATTGAGAATTTTCCCAAATTTTCCCGATTTTTAATGTATTTTATATAGAAAATTTTACCAAAATCAATTTCGGAGTGGGATTCCATTAAAAATTCGATTACTTTTGAAAACTTTTCACAGTACTTATAATGCATTGATCTCTGTCAAATGTTGAATACGGTTTCCTGGGCCACAATTGAGAATTCTGAGTTCTATTTCTTTAAAATTCTTTGACTTCTTGTTTTGAAAATTTTTGACAGTATTTAAAATGCATTCTAAATTATCTCTGACAAATATTGGATGGGGTTGACTGGGACGGGCTTGATCAGAATTCAGAATATTTCAAGAATTGTACGATTTTCTAATGTATGTTATATGAAAAATCAATTTTTAATGTATTTTATATAGAAAAGTTTTAATAAATAAATAAATTTCTCTTAAAATTAGTCCATTGAATGTATTAAAAATCTTAAATTCTATACTTATAATGCATTATAGAAGATCTCTGCAGAATATTGGATGGGATTTTCTTGGACGAACAGAGCCAGAATTGAGAATTTTCCAAGAATTTCCCGATTTTTAATGTATTTTATAGGGAAAATTAAAATTAACATTTCTCAGTAAGAGTTCTTTTTTAAATTAATTGACCATTACTAATTGACCATAGTAACAAACATTTTATTCATTTATAGTGATAAAAAGAGTCAAGAAACTGGCATAAAAATTGAAATATTTATTAAAATTTCAATATTATAGAGTAAAAAAATGTGAGTTAAAACCGTATATATGCAATAGGAAGTTATCTTTGATAGTTATATCAATGATTATAATCTCACATAAGGTTAAAAACACCTCGAAACTTGTAAATTAAAATTGTACATACATTATTTACATGATATGGTGTGAACACTTGCATAAATATTATAAAGGTGTATTTCAAATTATGTGTATAATTTGATTTTCCTTCATTCATTAAAATAAGTTACTTTAAAAGTAAGTACCTTCTTTTTTTTATATTTTTAACATGCATATTCTATATAATTATTTACTTTGCGCGTGATAATTTTTAACAAACATTTTATTTGAATAGGAAAAAAAAAATTTAATATATTCAACAAAATATTACAAAATTTTATAATAATAATATTCATATATGCATGATAATAAAATAATGATGATGCCTTTCAAATTGAATATATAGTATAGTGTATATATAGGATATATCTATTATGGTTTTGCATAAAACTAAATAAATATATAATACAAATTCTTATTAGTTTAAAATATTATATTAAGTCAACGGCACGTACGACTATCTACTCTTTTTTTCTTTATATATGTACACCAATATAATATATAGATAAGATATCGCAAAGTTGTTATTATATTTTATATAGTTTGAATATATACAGTCGAGACACAATCAACAAAAAAAAAAACACACAAACAACATTCAAATCGTATAGTAAATGGAAATTTAAATCAAATTCCAATTATTTTTGGTATAGAATCTTTATGTGTTTTTTTTTTTTCTTAAATATTATGATAATAGCTATATATATAATTAAGATGTATGGGCTTGATAAAAGCCTAACACATTCACATAATGTATAAAAATGAAAACAATTTCTAGTTTAGATTGAAAAAAAAATCATAGAATGGAAATAAAAAATCAAATGAATTTGTAAAGGAAAGTAAAAATCTAACGTTACGTTGTGTAAATTAATACGATTAAACGGAGGAATTTCACCAAAATGTTAAAACAATAATTGAAATTTCATTTCAGTATTATCCACCCACGAGAAAATTTCCACCAAAAACCCAGAAATTTTAAACAGAGATTCTTGAAGAATTTTCAATTTTCAATCGGCTAGAGTTTTGATGAAGGATTTTTTATGAAGAGGAAAAGTGTGGATTGAAGGAAAAATAATTCATGAGGGATGAGAATTCCATTAGAAATGTTGGTCTTAAGTGCATATTATTCAAAATAGATTGTTAAAGTCTTTTCTATCAATAGAAAAATATCTATTGAAGTGAAAAATGTGTTCCGAAGAGATTCTTAATCTATATTCTATGACCAGAAATATTTCTATTAATGTGAAAAATGTTCATGAAGGTTTCTTGAAAACGTCTCACTCATCACAAAGATTTCTATAAAAGAAAGCCAGGGCAACACTTCTTTAAAGGACAAATTGTCTGGAGGGATTCATGAAGAATTTTCTATATAATCAGATAAATATCTATTGAACGGAAAATGTTCAGAAGAACTGTTCTTGAAGTCATATTAAAAATTTCTATGTAAGAATATAAGGTTAGCGAGTAATACTTAAAAGGTAGCAATTGAATGAAAAATGTTAAGTAGAGATATTTTTGAAGGATTTTCCATGACAAGAAAAATTTAGATTGAAAGAAAACTATAATCAGTTAGGATTCTTTATGGATGATTTCCATCATCAAACAAACAAAAATCTATTGAATGGAAAATGTATTCAGGAGAATGGTTCTTGAAAAAAACTTTTAGAAAGAACTTTCTATCATCAGACAAATGCCTATTAAACGAACACTATTCAGGTGAATTTAAGTAGTTTCTCTATTAACTATATATAAAAAGGAAAATGTCAATAGAAGGAAAATGGTTAACGAAGGCGGCTTTTCTTGTAAGATTTTCAATTAGGGGAAAACTGTCTATGGGATGAATAGTGTGCATTGAATGGAATTTTCTATTACAAGAAGGAGGTAAATTATATTAAATATTAAACTATAATCAGTAAAGATTCTTTAAAATCTATCAAACACCTTTAAATTTTGTTTTTTTTATATAATTAAAATTGTTTGGTATCGATAGACAAATATTTATTATTAATATATCACTCCGCGCTAAAAAACCCCATTTCACAATTATAAATGAAATTTTTTTATTATTTCAATTTCCATAATCATGTCTATATTATCAAAACAACAGTATAAAGAGACATGAATCCCACAGTATGTTGTATGTATGTAAAAATTTGGATACAAAAAAAAAACACAAAAACAGAAGAATATATTTTTTATAATACAACAAAATGAAATTCAAATGAATAAAAATTGAAATATACGGTTATAGCAGCACACAAAGATGCTGAATATGATGTAGTTAGTAGATATGAAGCAAATAAACAATAGAAAAAAATTATGTATATATATATCCTTCATAAACCGCATAAAAATAAAAAATATATGAACTGAAAAATATTTTTCATCATTTTCCTCTTCATCATCAAATATCGCATTTCCGTGTTTATTTATTTTTGTCACGCTTTTCGAATTTTGTATGTATGTAGTATATATAATATTATAAATAAAAATGATTTTGTTTTGTTTTTTTATATTTTCTCAAATGGATTTGATATATGCATGCATGTATAATAATTTAACATCAGATTTTTCTTTCTTTATATATATATTACGATGTGTTTTGTTCATCAAATTCATGCCAGAATTAATAATATTTGAGGTTTGTTTTAAGGTCTATATGGATCATAAAATATGTAGAGTAAACAAATAAATATATAAAAATGTAAAACAAAAGAAAAAATAAAAGATTATGAATTTTTATATGATCTCGTTATATCAATTTTTTCTTCTCAATATATCGAGAAGTTTTCCAAAGTTGTTTTGCGGGTTTTTTTTTATTATCTTTTCACAAAAAAAGGTTTATTTTATTCAATTTCTTTATATTTATGTGGTTAAAAATACTGGCAGAAATCTAGACTATTGTATAAAGTTATCTATATTTGATATTGAGTTTTTAATCACAAATTATAGATAATTTTATAATAAATATTTTCTATATATATATGTTAAAATATGAAACGGAGCTAAATCGGAGATAAAAAATAAAACAATTCAAAAAAGAATTATATAATAATTATTATTTTAATTTTTTCATTTGTAATTTCAACAGAAGAATATAATAAAAATATAATAATTTTCCAACTTTTATGAATATTATTTTAAAAAATAATATATAGCTTTTTCAAGATTCTAATATATATATACAATATATAGATATTATCTTAAACAAGAAAAAGTTAAGCTTTATACTATATATATATCGCCAATATATGTAAAAAACAAAATATCCTTTGGCCATATATAAAAAAAAAACATCAACTTAAATGTGACTTGACAAATTACTTTATATATACACATATACTAATATGTGTTTATATATCTTTTATATATATAATAGAAAATTTGTAGTATTTTTATGAAACAATAAACATTTTCTCTCTGTATGTATATATAAAACATAATAAAAAGTTGTAAAAAATCTCTTATTCTTATAAAAATATCTTCTATCGTTTTGGTATATAAAAGAAAAAGTAAAAAAAAAAAACATTCATAACACAAACATATATATATATATAAAGATATGAAAAATGATCTTGGCAATTGCGTGTATAAAACAGATTTGTAAAAATGATAAATTATCCCTTAGAGATAATATAAAAATAAAATAAAATGAAATGCAAAAACAAAAAGGGATAATTGTATTTAATTTACATTTTTTCTTTTCATAAATATACAATAAAGATATATAAATATTCAAATTTATTTATTATTTTCGTTGGTTGACTTTGTGAATTGTTTATATAAACTTTTTTCTATTTATAGTTTTAAAGAATTTTCTAAAAAAATTTTTTCTATTAGAAAATTATAAACAGATTTTCTTATTACAAACTTAGAATTTCCTTAACCGCAGACCGATCATTAAATTTTGCGACTTATCTTACCCTTTATGAAGATTACTGTATAAAATTTAATTGAAAATTGTGTTAAAAACTAACAAAAACTCATCAAGATCCAAAATATAGAGATTTCTAAACATAGTATAGATTTTGGGAAATTAGAAATTGGGAGAAAACTAACCCCTAAGATCGTTCTACCGTTAAACAAATTACACAGAATTTCGTTCAAAAAAATGTCTTAAAGATAATTAAATCGAATTTCCTTAAGTAAATTATACAAATAATTGCCAACAGAAAATTAAACAGAATTTGCTATACCGAAAATGAAACGCAGTTTTCTATGGGAAATGAAACGAAATTTCCCTGCAGGGAATTAAACAAAATTTCTTTATGAAAATGAAACGGAATTTCCATTAATCATTTATACAAAATTGCCCACAGAAAATTAAACCGAATTTACTTAAGGAAAATTATAAACATTTTCCTACAAAGAATTATACAAAATTTCCTCCGGGAAAATTATACAGAATTTCCTTAAGCAACTTATACAAAATTTCCCACCGAAAATTAAACAAAATTTGTCCAAAAAAAAGTTAAACAGAATTTCTAATAGAAGATTATTATATAAACAAATGTTAGGATTGAATTACAGTAATACCTTAATGAAAATTTTAAATACAAATAAAATTATCCCTTAAATTAACATACCTCGTATATAACCGACTAGATTAAATAAGGATTTAATCCACCGTGGAGATTCCATAAAAATTTAACTCCAAAATATAAATGAGCTAAACGAAATAATGATGAGATGAGCTGAAATGCTTCAAATTTCCTTATAGATCGAATAATTTTTCAAGCAATAATTTGCAATGAAAACCCAAAACCAAACACAATCAAAAGAAAATGTACAAAATAAAATTTAACTACGTAATTATAATTAACACAATTCACAACATTTTCAATATTACAACAAATCAAATGTAATTAAAACGAAAATATATTTTAACATCATTTTTTAGAATTTAATCTACAATTTGAATGAAGAAGAACCAAAATATGATTGCGAGAGTTGTGAGAATTATTCAGAACAAACAGTTTTATTATATACGAAATAACATTTTAAACCTTCGCACATTGAACAAAATGATCAAAAATAAAAGAACAACATCAATTTAAGAAACGTTTTGGAATATAGTAGTTTTCAGTGATAAAATAACATGATAAAATTATGATATTTTTCTTGTATTGAAATTCACTTAAATTTTGTTTATGATTTTCCAACATTTTCCAAAAGAAAAACTTCAATTTATTATGGGAAAATTTAACACAGATAATTAATAAAACAAAAAAAAAAAAAAAAACAAAAAGATTATCGTATTAAAAACAACCGACGGAATATTAATTTAATTTATACTAATGACATTATAAAGTGTGTGTATAGATTTTCTGTTAAAATAAAATTGTGTTTTTTGTATTTGTGAGACGCGAGATCGTTATTGTTAGCAATGCAATTCAAATACACACACACATCTCACACGATCAAAACATGATCACAGTTCATTCCAATTTCATATTTATAATATGATGTGATATTTATTAGAATAAAAACATGATTTGATGAAGATATATAATGATCATGCGATCATTAAAGCAAGTAAGAATAGTAATGTATTTGGTAAAGTCAAACAATGATAAATGAAAAATAATATTATTTACTATAGAAATTAGTAAAAATAATAATTATCATAAAAGATTAATACTTGAACGGGTGGTGATATATACTATAAATGAAAAAACTATCTCCCATTCAAGGATGGTAAAAGATAAGGTAGTCAAGCAATAATCAATATTTTAATGTGGATTATTTTACTCGATTATGAGTGATGAAATCAAGGAAACCCCGATCAAAATTAAAGCAATAAAATATGGATACTTTTACATCACAAGATAATGCCTAATCAAACAAAGCAATTTTAACTGACTGAATTACAATTTCAATATTTGCTCTACACCCACCATACAGTTTAAATAACGCAGATTTATCAGTGACTGTTTCTTGTCTGTTCTAGTCTAAAAAGCAAATTCTTGCTGGTAAACATTTTCCATCAAATGATGGGATAGATTATCACGCGGAAATTAAAGCATACTTTATCTTTATTTTTAAAGTGTTAAGAAAAGATTTAGGTATTTTGCAGATTGAATTTGAAAAAAAAACTTTAAAATCCTTTGATAAAGTGTGAGTATTGAGTTGGAACGGGAGATTTTACATTACCAAAAGTGTTTTATTTTGATAAGGAGCTTACTCTCCTCGGGTTCCTCGCCGGATAATATCATTGAAAATAGTACTTGTGAATTGAATTATGTAAAGATTTTTTATTTCAACGTTTGTCATCATACAATTTTTGAGTGATTAAATAAATGAAACTGGAATGGATAAATGAAATTCTTGTATATAGATCATTTTGATGTGTTAATCAACAGATAGTATAGGGAAGAATAACTGAATCTTATACTTTTCTTAGGAAACAGAAAAGTTCCCACTTCATTGAGATTTTAGAAGACAGACATTACGAAATGTGTCTGTCTATATAATTTAAATAGTATAAAAATATGATATGAATGAACATTGAAAGAAATATATAAAGAGTATTTTCAATTCCACTTTAGATAAACTTTTTGAACACCGCGAAAGCACACACAATATTATTTTTTTTATTTTCAATCAAAGGGGATAATTTGCAATATAAATTTTATTGTAAAACAAAAACCAAACAATAATAATAATAATAATAATAACAATAACTAAAAACTTTTACAATTTATTTGTTCATTCCATTTCTTTCTGAATCTATATCTGTATGATGTAAGATAATGCGAATGTAAAGTTTTATATTTAAATGTATGGTGCAAATGATTGAGGTAAATAAATACTCTTTATTAACATAATATAGTTTTCCTATAATAACAATTTAATATTTAATATTAGGTAAAACGAAAATCGATAAAAGTTTTCTCAATTTTATAGATGACAGATTTTTTATATAAAGTAAATAAATTTGTTATTATTTAATTAAACAATTTTTGTGAGTATTTAAAACACACAATTTATGATCAGAGTTTTCCGCAATCAAAGCAAAACAATATAACAATAATAAATTAAACAAAGTACAGAACGAAAAGGTCTTCCTTTTAAATGAAAATCAATTCAATAATGAAAATGAAAAAATAATATAAATAAATAAATATTCGAGTGCAAAATTATAAATATTGAATATTTTAAATTGTTTTCTTTAACACCAAAATCGTTTTAAGTCAACAGAAACTCCGATAGCATTTTACTTATTTTATATTTAGTATATGTGGATAAGACACACCTAAACATATATAAAGTGTTTAAATTATAAATACTCAACGAATACAAAATTGTATAGCGTCGCGATACTATACAAAATAAATAATGTTAAATTCGTGAAGAACGCGAATTTGTAAATGCGGGTGTTTTATACATATATACAATATACATATTATCATTGATTAATTATTCAGTGTGTATGTTGGTTTTAACTTTTAACTATATTATATTATATGCGGTGTATGTTATATATATATATATGTATGTATAAATATAATTAATAATGAATGAAGTTAAGAATTTATTCATCCTGCAGCAGATGGAATTCAATCGATATATTTATTCGCATGAACTTATTTTGTGTATTTTATATATAGAAAATATTATTTAAGAAACTTTATCTATATATATATATAGAAATATTTTAAATATAGGTAAAATTATTTGAATTAAGATTAAGTGTAAGTGTAGAACTAAAATACAAACATTTAATTCAATAATCTTCAATATAATTTGAAAACACTTTAAAAAAAAAATTATTTATATTTTAATATGTAGTTCATTAAACAGATTTTAAGTTATGACTAACGAAAGGGTGATTGAAAAATAACCAAAAAATAAATATGTAAAAATTATTATATTTTAATCTTATAACAAGCTTAAAATTGGTAGAGCTACGGTCGATTGGGAATACAAAAAAAAGTTATTTAAATTTCCATAAAGTCCGTTGGCTATAGATTTCAAGTTATGATCGCAACCGATAATTTATTGAAATGATTTACCAGTAAAAATTGAATTTACGAAAAATTTTCACCAATGGAATTGAAAAGTTAAGTATAAAATAAAAGTACAACATCTTTTCCTCATAACTGTATGTATATGTTGTGTAAATACAATTTGTATTTACTATATAAAATAACAATTCAAAGTATAATAACCTTTTGATGATTTTTTGTTTTTTATCAAAGGTACTTTAATATCTAAATCCATATGATAATAATAAAGATATTTACAAAAAAAAAAAATTAAGATATAAATACAGCAAAAAAATAAAATAATATATTAGTATATTATAAATAATTGCAACTCTATCTATCGCAATCACAAAAAAACATTATTATAAATAAAAAATTCTAATTGAACGTAAAATTGAAAAAAAACCAATTGAATTTTAAAATGAAATTATTTTCATTTATAATATTAAGCATTTTAATGTATATTTCAATTAAAATTGATGATGCTGATGCTGTCCCATTACATCAAAAAACCAATACCGATAAAATTGTAAATGGTCATCAAAGTGTACCGGGACAATTTCCCCATCAAGTGTTATTGGTAATTTATAAAAATGGTATCGGTGGTATTTTATGCGGTGGTAGCCTATTGAATAATCAATGGATTTTAACAGCAGCTCATTGTGCTGTAAATGGTATACAATTTGAAGTACATTTAGGTGCATATACCATACATAATAATACAGAATCAGGACGTATCATGCAATTAACTTATAATGTTATTATACATCCAAATTATGTGGCAAGTACGGCAACAAATGATTTAGCATTGGTTAAACTTAATGAAGGTATACAATATTCAGAGAAAATTTATCCTGTTCGTTTGCCATTCGGATTGGAATATGCAAATGATGATGATTTTATTGGACAAAATGCAATTGCAACCGGTTGGGGTTTAGAAAATACATTTAATCCATATCCTGCCGAACAATTACGATGGGCAACGTTAAATATTATTAGTAATTATGATTGTACACAATATTATAGTACGACCATCATTAGGCCAACAACAATTTGTGCAGCCGGTGAACATGAAGAAAGTGTTTGTAATGGAGATTCTGGTGGTCCGTTAATACTCGCCGATGACCGTACATTAATTGGTGTTACCAGTTTTGGAGCGGTTAAAGGTTGTGATTATGGTATTCCACAAGGTTTTTCACGTATAACACGGTATTTGGATTGGATTTCCGAAAATACAGGAATTTATAATTAATTATATAGTGAAATGGTTTTGTGCTATTTATTAAATTGAATTGTTGATATATAAATTTTGAATTGATGTTAAAAATATAAAATTTTTTTTAATATATAAATATACTTTATCATAGTGAATAGAAAAAAAAATCGAATGTTTTAACGTATATACAATTGAATTGAAAACACACAAACAACAAATCTAAGAGTTTTGTATTAATATAGTAAATCAAAAAATTATAAATAATTATCTATAGTTTTAAGATTGAAAAAAAATTGGTGTGATTAAATAACGCGTATAGGAGATTTACTTATAATAATATATATTTTTTAATTGACCGTATATCTATCGTAAAGTACTACAACTTGCGACAATTATCTTATCTGTAAATATATTTTTAAAGTACTAATGGTGCTTACGCTTACGTCTAAAGTAACTTTATAGTTTAGTTTAACAGAAAATTACACAAATGTCTTATAGCGATAATTATAACGATTGTCTTTAGTATATAGTCGTCGGACTTAAATCCAAACGATTTTGCTGGAATTATTAATCAGAGTAAACTTTAATATCATTTCTACCATATACATTGGAATTGTTTTCTAAATAACAAATGTCATAAATCTCAAAGGTCAAAGGAATCTTGAGTGGCATTCCCTTTCCATTAAAAATTTTATATTCAGATTCTGAGGGATGTATTGGTTCTTCAATGATAATCATTTTGTTTTATTTGCCAATTTTATGACACTGAATGCTTGCAAATGAATCTGAACAAGAAATAGAACACCTTTCAAAACAAATTTGTTAGATCAGACACTTTGTCTATGGCAACAAAATTCTATAAAAGTGCTTTCCCTTAACAGATTCTGATCTAATCGCGATTTTTTTTTAGTTATATCAGTCCTTTTTTTAATAAAGTAAATCCCAATATTGATATTACAATTAAAAAAATAATATTATTAATCAATTTAATGTGCACGGCGGCGGATAATATAATAATAATTCAGAGTCATTACAAATTTATAATATAGAGCTTAGAGAAAAATGTTTCAAAAATTAATCAAATTATTTTCATTATTGTTCGTATCAATACAATTAAATAATAATTATGTAAATTTACAAATAATTACTCAATCAAAATCATCATCGGACGTTGGATTACGGATCGTAAATGGAACAGATGCAGATATTGAAGATTATCCATTTATGGTATATGAGTTATTTATGGTTTCGTTTTTTATCTATCTATAATATAAATAAACCATTCAAGAAGTACATTGTAAATTATATATTTTATTTAGAGAGTAATTCAAATTATCATTTGTATATAATAATTCCAAAAAAAAAGGTATCATTACGTGTTTTTAAAATTCATCATTGTGGTGCTTCAATGATTAATTCATTATGGGCAATTACAGCAGGAAATTGTGTATATTTAGAGTAAGTATGAATAGATGTTTTCAATTTCAATTGATAAAAAATTGACAATTCTATTTATTTTAAAAGTTTACCAGAATATTTTACAATACAATATGGATCAACAATTATTTCCGAGGACGATGAATATGATGTGGATATTGAAAATTTCTATGTACATCCAGCATTTAATAATATCGAAACAATAAATGATATTGCTCTTGTTAAGGTGAACAACACTATGTGAACACGCGGAAAACGCACATTTTTTTTTTACATAATATTGGTTAATAACCGTTTAATTGCAATCTTTCAAGACTATGGCATCAATAGTTATTTCACAATATGTTATTCTACCGGTACAATTTTCTGACACAATGCCCGGTGTTATTGGAACGCTAATTGGATGGGGTGAAGATTTAAATATCGATACAGATGTATTGCAAAAAGTTGAATTAAATATTTATTCGGATACCGAATGTTCCGAATTACATGAATTTTCAATATATCCATCAAATATTTGTGCTGGCTTTTTGGGTGGCGGTAGGGGATTATGTGATGTAATTTTTGGTTTTATTTAAAAATTTCATTTCAAATATTTTATTTTTATATGAATAATTATGGATATATATTTAGGGAAACAACGGGAGCCCATTGCTTGTTAACGGAATTCAAGTGGGTATTGCATCATGGAGTATGAGACCGTGTACGATACCACCATTTCCCGGTGTTTACACCCAAGTTTCATATTATCGTGAATGGATTCGCCTACATACAGAAATATAAATTTTCTAAAAATGTTTTACATGACATGCAAATTCAATAGAATGAATTTTTCTTTTGAAGTATAGTCTATTAGTTTTAATAAAAACTATTGAATATAACATTTTTTGGGTAATGCAAAATTTCGTAACTTTAATTAATTTTGTTTTGTTTTGTGATAAAATCGAAAGGGGTCTTGCATATTTTTCACTTCCAGTTCATTTTGAAACTGGAACTTCTGGGATTTTATGTTATGAACATTTCACTCATATTGTAGTTAAATAGTTTTGATTTTGGTAAAATAAAGTGTTTTCCAAAATTAAACTAATAAGTAATGCCGTCATTGTTTGAGACCTGAACAAAAGAACAGAACTTTTAAAAAAAAGTCGGTTCCTTCATTTTTTTTTGTTTTTTTTTCTTTGGTGTTGAAAAATGTTCGGTGAAAAATTGAAGTGAAACAATTGTATATTTTTTTGTTCGGTTTTTATTTTATATCATGAAATTCAAAATAACACATACACGTATAAAATATATGAACGATGAAAAAATTATTCTAAAAATATATACATAAAAAGGAAAAAAAAGAATAACAAACAAAACAAAAATTGGGTTCTTTGATTCGCACCGTCGATTTTAACGGAGTAGAAAAATGAGTCTGAACTGAAATAACCGAACACACATTTTATCAAACAATCATCTACTCTCTTTTGGTTCTGTTTTTTATAAAGTTCTGAACAGCCAAACAAGTGATTTTTTTAAAGTTCTGATTTTTTTTCTGTTCGGTTGTTACTCGGTTTTAGTCAAACAATGATGGCATAACATTCGATGTGTAAATGCTTAACAATATGAAATTACATATACATATACGAACAGTTGATAGATTTAGCATTCATTTTTATGTTAATATATATACCGGCAGTTAATCAACTTTTGATTATAATGCCGCATTATCTATAATATTTTGACCTTTATGTCGTATAAAAATCTCATCTGGGCCGAATGAATATAATAACATAATGATTATTTGGTTTCCAATTCAATAATCTTACTAAAAAGTGTACGTTATTATAACATGCATAATATTATATATTACTAAGAATGAAAAATATATAAATCATTTAACTCTTACTTGTGGTTGGGAAAACATAAAATAGTCTAATTTATATATACGTATTCAAACAATAAAATTCATTACAATAAGATAATAATAATTCAGTAAATATATTTTTGATTATATTTGATAGTTTTTGATAGCATTTATTATTATTTATTATTATTTTATTTGATAGCATTTATTATTAAAATTTAATTCAGTAAGTCATTTATTACGTGAAGTTAAGTAAATTTTTGTGCTAAATGATAGTAATTATTTTAATTTATTTTTAAAAATTTAAAGAAATATTTCTACAACCAATTAAAATAATGTGGCTACAGAACATAATCATCGTAATTTACTGCATGATTTCAATTTCAATGCAACAAACAAATAGGAATGAAATCGTTAAGGAAGATGATAAAGTGAATATAATCGAAGATACAATGAAATTTCTGGAGGAAGGAAAAAATCAATTGAATTATAGTAGTACTGGTGATGGTATATTTCTAGTTGGAACAACTGGTACGGGTAAAACAACATTAGCGTTGGTGTTGACCGTCAATAATACGAAATTAACATCAAAAGATCTTGGTGGTGAGGAAGATCCATTAGGTGAATATTATATAGTGGATGAAACAGGTCTAATTGGTAATTCAACTATTATATCAAAAACAATATTACCATATCTATTTACGGATCCAAAAACTGGGTTTGATTATTATGATTGTCCCGGTTATGATGATACAAGAAATACTAGTGTGGATATGACTTCAACGTTTTTCATAAAGGACATTGTTGATCATTCGAAGAAGGCAAAATTTATTTATGTTATAAATTATGATACGGTACATTTAACCGGCAGTCGAACAGCTTTCTTGAGATTAACTGAACATGTTGCTAGTTTTATGAAAAATATTGATCGATATGGAAATGCAATTGGTGCAGTTATATCAAAAGTCCATAGGCCAACAACATCTGATGCGATTATAGTAAGAGGGGTAGTTAAATTTCTAGAGCAAACAAAAGAAATTATCGAAAGCGATATTGATAAAGAGCCATATTATAGAGTTGCATTGAAGTTTGTTAATATTCTTTTGCGGGATTCAGGTAATAGAATAACTATTTTCAGATCACCTAACCAAAATGGTACATTAGATATGATCCCATTAATGCAACAATCGCGTGACGCTATACTTAATATGATAAAAAATGTAGTTCAATATGAAGTGATTCATAAAGATGAATTCGGTTATACAATTTCGGATAAATCGAAAAATGATGTTAATGATATTGCATCGGAATTAAATAAGCAAATTGCAATGTTAATGAAAGATGTGTCCGATGAAATTTCGCAATATTTTTATGGTATTGAAAGTGACAAATCAATTGATATGAACACGTTAGTGAATACATTTACTGGACCATTAACAATTTTAGAGGAATTCATCTCTTCATATGAAGAATTAGTAACACCATTAATGTTTATGGAGAAATTTAATGATACAATTACAAAATTAAATAGAATTTTTCGATTTTCTACGATTGGTCAGCACAAGCGATATAAAAATGAATACATTGGAATGGGTTCATGCATTACAGGATTCAAAGAAATATTTAGAGGATACAAACAAATTCTGTAAATTTTTACCCAATTTATATGAAAAACTTTCACAATATACATATCAAAATGAAAGAGAACGATATAATGTGGCCGACTTAAATGATTGGAAATTACCAAATAAAACACAGGGCATCGAAATTACCAAAAATAATTGGTTATTATTTTTGAGTAAAACTGCATTTCCAGAATTAGAAAGCATCGCAGTAAATGATATAAAACTGGTACGTACAAATACGATTCTTGATTGGACTTTAAAATTTAAAGTAAAAACGGAGTGCGTGTCAAATAAATTAACAGTATCCGGAGAGCATATACTAATAACTGATGTAACAAGCGCCGAATGCTTTTCAACCGTTAAATATATTAATGTATTTTCAATAAATAATGTATTTTTTAATGATTTATTAAACGGTTTCAATAGACAAATACATTTAGCCATCATTGGACAACGATGGGAAATCGTGACGACGCGGCAAATAAATTTAAATGGTGCAAATGGAGTGGAATTCACAGAACCGGCTAAGCAAGGACCTGGAGAAAAACAAAAAGGTACCGATGGAAAGGCAGGACGTTTAGGTGGCAATTCTGGACATTTTCTTGGCGTTGCAAAAGAGATTACAAATGGCAAAGATTTAACAATTAATTTGAATGGAGGTAATGGTGGTACTGGGCAAATCGGTGGCTTAGGTTATAAAGCACCAGAAGTTCCATTACCGGGTAGAGGCAGTGGATTGGATTGTGAAACAAGTCTAACACCGGGCAAATTTAGGTTTACTGGAAAAACTGGAACTCAAGAACAAACAGGTGGTGGTATAGCAGTTTATGTGGATGAATTAAGTTATACTTTATATGGTAAATGTGGATCGGATGGAGGCAATGGTGGCGTTGAAGGTGAAGGTGGTGTAAATGGTATACTTAAATTGTATGAATTGTATGAGGTTAATTCTGGTGTTAAAGTTTCGAATGCAAAAGGTAAAAAAGGTGGTTGTGGTGCTGCAGGAAATATTGGTAAAAATGCAGATATTTTGTTTACATCTTGTCATTCAACCACTTATCAAGAATGCAATTTTCTTGGCATTTGTTCGACCACTGATAAATATCACTTGTTTTATAATTCTGGACAATCAAAAGACGTACCACCGGGATGTAATACGTTAAAAAATGCAAACAATTGTATAAGTAAAATTGAACAAAAATTCCCAGATCAATTGGAAACATTCGATCAGAAAAATATTATCAAATCGTACAATTCTTTCATTGATGAAAATTCAAATAACGGATTACGTTCAAAATTGTTGAAGGATTTCTTAAAACTATTAAATGATAAAGTGAGAGTTTAATGATTTATAATAAATAAAAAAATTATTAAAATAAAATCAAATAAAAATATATATTTTGAAAATTCAATTGGAATAAAAAATTAATTATTTTTCATTTAAAATTTCTTTATTATTGAATTTTTTTTATGAATTTCAATGCAATTCAGAAAGGTAATGGCGAAAAGCGATATAAGGAGAAAACTTTCAGAAAACATCTATTTAGGAAATTATTTCTGATTTCAATCCATTCATCAAATAATTAAATTGGGTATTAGAAATATTTCATTCTGTTTTTGATCCAATCACTATAGAAATCTTGAATGTGGATGTTTAATTACTGAAAAATGCGTTTAGATGTTGATTTAGACGAAGTGTTTATACGAAAACCAATAAAATCATTTCATGTCATAAGCAAATTATAGTATAAAATCAATTTGCATTCATTCTTATTTTGTTTACTATATATACTGTAAATATTTAAATTGATTTATAGACTTTTTAAGTTTATATAAATACAATATGTAACAATCTAATCAATTATAGTTGATAATCTCTTTTTCTATCAATTATATACAATATTATACATATAAAATTTAAATGTAATATCAATAATAAATAAAAAAAAACACAAACATTTCAAGTTCAATAATATATAATGAGAGAATGTAAGTTAAGATTAAAAGATTTTGGTATGCTTTTTCTTTATATGTTAAAAATAATAATAATAATTATTATTATAATTATTATTATTATTATTATAAATTATAAATTATAAGCTTTATTTATAAACAAATTTTATTATCAAATAAATTATATAATTAAATGATTTTATTTTTATATATTCTTTATTTTGAATGAAATTGACCTATTTTGATATATAGTCAAATACAAAACAAAGATAATTTTTAAATAATTTAAAAAAATAATTAAAAATCATTCATTCAAACATCCATAATCACAAATTTGTCATTTTATTATATAGTTTTGGGAGATATTGTTTTTAATAGTAAAATTCATATATATGAATTAGCAACTAAAGTGCTGTAAGGAGGCCACTTTAAAAATTGTTTTATGATACTTTTAAATATGTAATAAAATAGAGGAAAAAATTAATTTCCACATCTTTTGAGTGGAAAACAAACCATGCCTTTGGTTTTTAGATGGATGGATTAAATTTAACATTATGGGTTTATGGGCTTCATCGAAATTCACGATATTTATCTCAATTTAAAATTGAAAAGCTTACATTTAATTTTTTCTTTATACGGAGGACTGTATATTCGGAATTAAATTAAATTAAATGTTTTATAATAAGGTTTTTAATCTTTGTTCATCAAATATTATTATTCGGTAATTATCTGTTCAACAATACAACGAAAAATATAAGCTTAAAATAATAATACAAAAATTCGATATTACAATTGAAAATAATTCTGTATAATTCTATATACAAATCAAAAATTTAAATCTAATCATTAATAATAATAATTACGTTTATTTTTGGGAAATATTTTTTTTTTTATGATTTTTATATAAACAAAACAATTATACGAAAAAAATGAATAAAGATTATGCGACTCACTTTGCGAATCACACAATAAAAATATTTATATATTGGTAATCTAATCGCATTATCTTCAAAATACCTTTTTAAGTAGTTGCATTTTATTATTATTATTATTATTATTTTCACCCAATTATAATTTTGTTATTTCCAAATCAAAAAATATATAAATATGAAAACAAAAAATCGATATTAAACACAATAAATTATAGAGTTTATATAAAATAAAAAGAAAAAAGTCATGTCAAACAGAATAAAAATCACTCATTTAATAGGTGCTGGAATATTATTTTTATTAATAATATTTCAAATTAATGGTATTGAATTTTTAATTGAATTTTATGTAAATTAAATAGTTTTTTTGTTAATTAATCTTTTTTTTTTTTTAGCAAATCCAATTGAAACATTAATTAACAATCATCATGTGGATCATCATCGAATAGTAAATGGTACAGATGCAAATATTGAAGATTTTCCATTTATGGTATCATTTCGAATTTTTAATATACACATTTGTGGGGCAACATTAATTAATGCCAATTGGATATTAACAGCTGGTCATTGTGTTGCCGAATACGAGTATGTATAATCTTTTATTTGTGATGTTTTTCGATTCTTAACATTAAAAAATTTTGTAAAATTTATTTACAGACAATATTTACGATATTTTTCAATTCAATATAATTCAACGATTATATCAGAATATTCAAATTATATTATGGCCATTTCACAAATGATATTACATGAAGCCTATGATGAACATTATTTAATGAATGACATTGCAATTTTAAGGGTAAATTTTGCCCTCATCTATCATATTATAATTTTTTTTTTAATATAGGGGGTGTTGACAAGAATTAAAATGTGAATGGGTTAATGGGATAAGGGAAAAAATTGAGAATTACCGAAATTGTATGGAACGAGAAAAAAATACAACTCACTGTGAGCTATTAAACGTGATAGGTTATACCAATCGAAGATATATGGGATGGAAACGATTCAGAAGATTGGCTGATGAGTACCGTAATTGGGTTGAAAGATAGACAAATTAAGAGGCTCAAAAATATTTAAAATGTTACTTGTGTCGTTTTTGTATCGTATCGTTAATGAAGGGATGACTTTTTATTTTGGTACTCTAAACACAAACGATTATAAGTTGAACCGCCGCAAACACGCAAAAAGTCTGAATCGGTTTTAGCAGCGAAGAGGCGATGCTCCTTTCGTAAGATCAAAATACAAGTGTATTATGAAATGTTAAATTCCATGCGATCCCATTTCTCAATCATATATACGACAAACAGACAAGATATACGTAGAAAGTAATCAACCAAGGAAAATATTCAAAGCGAAAAAGGAAAACTCCATTGGCTTGATGAAGGAAGGATACGCGTTAAAACCAAAAGAATTTTTACTGATGTGGTATCCAGAAAGAGTGTGGAAAAAGTGATATGACATACTTTTAAATAGTTTTTTTTTATAGTCTTCTTTAGAATTTAATGTGTTTTTCCAAATCCACATTTCATATACTTGTACATCTGGTATTATTTATTTAATTATTTGTTATAATTGTATCTAATCGCTATCGTAGACAATTTCCCCGGTTATCATAAATCGTTATGCAATTTTATTACCACAATTTTCCGATACATTACCGGGCAGTGTGGCAACGTTAATCGGTTGGGGTTACGAACAAACGGATGGTAAATTACAAACAACACTGCAAAAAGTACAATTAAATATATATTCGGATAGGGAATGTAGTAATTTACATAATTATCGAGTGTATCCATCAAATATTTGTGCAGGAATAGAGGGTGGTGGCCAAGGGCAATGCAATGTAAGTGTATATATATATATATTTTAATTATTTATTTGTAGATTTGTTTTGGATTTAAATAAATTTCCATTATATATATTTCATTTAAAAGGGTGATTCTGGTGGTCCATTAATTGTTGAAAATATGGATATTGGTATTGTATCCTGGAGTATGAAACCTTGTACAATAGCACCGTATCCCGGTGTATTTACACAAATATCATATTATCGTCAATGGATTCAACAAAGAACGGGAATCTAATTATCAGGAAATTATAATTTAAGATTTATATTATACAGAATCGCTGGATGTTTATAGATAAAGCAGAAGGATATGAAAACTAAATTTTATATTTATGAAATACGAATATAAGAAAATGTATACGGTCGTTGCGATCAAACCATAAATTTAAACTTTACACGTATCGCTGGAATCGGAAATCGGAAAATGTGTGTAAAAAATCTTTTTGTTAGGAAATTTGTGTTTCATTTTGATTTAGTATTTTATGTATCACTATTTTCAAATTATCAATTTTACAAATTTCCAAAACAATATAGTGATAAGTGAATGCGTTAAGAATATGAAATTAAGTATACTTATTAAAAAAAAAACTGATAAGTTTAGCATTTAATGTTTAAATTAATTAGACATTTGATTATAATAAAAATATTATATTGAGTAAATTTTATTTGGAATAGAATTAAAGATTTTCATTTCAAATTTATTTATTATTGAATTTTCTGTATATGAATCTCAATGGAATGCCGAAGGTAAGAACGACAAAAAGCGATCTAAGGAAAAATGTAAAGAGATTTATTTTTATTAAAATATATAATTTATGAGGATTTGAAAATAGGAAAACTTCATAAAATTAAATTACAATTTTTAAATTCTTTTATATTTAGTAAAATTATTTTATATTTATTTGATGTTTTTATACAGTATTTGGTACAACTTTAATTCTCATTATCTTTGATCTTTGACATTACTATAATATATAAGTAAAATAATATTTATAAATAATATTTTAGGGTAAAATGAACAGTGAATGATGACAGAAAAACTATCAACTGTTTAATAGTTTTTTGGTTTAAAAACAAATTCAAGTCAATAAATGATTTGTTGGTAAACAAAATTTGAATTTACTAAAGAAATTAATGCATTTCCTTCACAAGGAAGAAAAATATGAATTTTATAAATATAAAAAAGATTTGAAATATAAATCAGGAAACAAAATGAATTAATGAAATGACGTTCGGTTACCAGGAATTTACCCTATTTATAAGTTTTTTATGAACAAAAAAAATATTGATTATTTAACAATTTTCGTTAGTTATTTAGATAAGACGACGACCATGTAACTAAATTTATATAAAGCAGACGAAATAAAATTTTGTAAAGTAAAGTTTAGAAATAAATTGTTGTAAATACGAATTATTACGATTTTAATTTTTATTTGTAATGTAATTTGGTGAGTTTTCTTTGGAATAGTTTAAATTATATAAAATCTAATATATTTAGTTAAGTAAAAATTGATTAAAAATGCATTTTGTATAAATCTTTTAATAAAAAATGTTTTGTAAATAAATATTATGTGTGGTTATATAAAAATGAATCGGTTGACCAAACCAAATCTTTATAACTTCTTTTTTATTTTAAATATTGTCAATTGAATTTGTGAATCGCAAACCACATTATAAATTTACAATTACAGAATTCACGTGTTGAAAGAAATTAATTAAATTTATATATTATTCTATATAGATCACATCTATTAAAATGATGGGGCTAGAGAACATAATCATCGTATTATTTTGCTGTATGATTTCAATTTCCCTACAACAATCAAATAGGAATGAAATCGTTAAGGCAAATGATAAAGTGAATATAATCGAAGATACAATGAGATTTCTGGAAGAAGGTAAAACCCAATTGAATTACAGTAGCAAAGAAGAAAATGTATTTTTAGTTGGAACAACTGGTACGGGTAAAACAACATTAGCATTGTTAATGGCCGGCGATAATTCGAAATTAATATCAAAAGATATTGGTGGTGAGGAAGATCCATTAGATGATTATTATATAGCGGATGAAACAGGTCTTATTGGTGATGCAACAATTGTATCAAAAACAATATTACCATATCTGTTTATGGATCCAACGAATGATATCGATTATTATGATTGTCCCGGTTATGATGATACAAGAAATACAAGCATTGATATGACTTCAACATTTTTCATCAAAGATGTTGTTGATCATTCGAAAAAGGCAAAATTTATTTATGTTATAAATTATGATACGGTACATTCAACTGGAAGTAGAACAGCATTTTTGGGATTAACTGAACATGTTGCTAGATTTATGAAAAATATTGATCGATATGGAAATGCCATTGGTGCTGTTATATCAAAAGTGCATAGACCAACAACATCTGATGCGATTATAGTAAAAGGAGTAGTTAAATTTCTAGAGAAAACAAAAGAAATTATCGAAAGCGATATTGATAAAGAGCCATATTATAGAGTTGCATTGAAGTTTGTTAATATTCTTTTGGAGAATTCAGGTAATAGAATAACTATTTTCAGATCACCTGATCGACCGGGTACATTAGATAAGATCCCGTTAATGCAACAATCACGTGATGCCATACTTAATATGATAAAAAATGTAGTTCAATATGAAGTGATTGATAAAGATGAATTCGGTTATACAATTTCGGAAAAATCCAAAAATGATGTTAATGACATTGCATCGGAATTAAATAATCAAATTGCAAAGTTAATGAAAGATGTGTCCCATGAAATTTCGCAATATTTTTATGGTATTGAAAGTGACAAATCAATTGATATGAACACTTTAGTGAATACATTTACTGGACCATTAACAATTCTAGAGGAATTCATAAATTCATATGAAGCATTAGTAACACCATTAATGTTTATGGAGAAATTTAATGATACCATTACAAAATTAAATACAAAAATTACAAAAAATGTGACGGAAAATTTATTAAATAAAATAGAATTTTTCGATTTTCTACGATTGGTTAGCACCGGCGATATAAAAATGAATACATTGGAATGGGTTCATGGATTACAGGATTCAAAGAAATATTTAGATGATACAAACAAATTCTGTAAATTTTTACCAAATTTATATGAAAAACTTTCACAATATACATATCAAAATGAAAGAGAACGATATAATGTGGCCGACTTAAATGATTGGAATGGACCGAATAAAACACAGGGCATCGAAATTACCAAAAATAATTGGTTATTGTTTTTGAGTAAAACTGCATTTCCAGAATTAGAAAGCATTGCAGTAAATGATATTAAACTGGTACGAACAAATACAATTCTTGATTGGACTTTAAAATTTAAAGTAAAAACGGAGTGTGTGTCAAATAAATTAACAGTATCCGGAGAGCATATACTAATAACTGATGTCACAAGCGCCGGATGCTTTTCAACCGTTAAATATATTAATGTATTTTCAATAAATAATGTATTTTTTAATGATTTATTGAGCGGTTTCGATAGACAAATACATTTAGCCATCATTGGACAACGATGGGAAATCGTGACGACGCGGCAAATAAATTTAAATGGTGCAAATGGAGTGGAATTCACAGAACCGGCTAACAAAGGACCTGGAGAAAAACAAAAAGGTACTGATGGAAAGGCTGGTCGTTTAGGTGGTAACTCTGGACATTTTCTTGGGGTTGCAAAACAGATTACTAATGGTAAAGATTTAACAATTAATGTGAATGGAGGTAATGGTGGTACCGGTCAAATTGGTGGATTAGGGTATATTGCACCAGAAGTTCCATTACCGGGTAGAGGCAGTGGATTGGATTGTGAAACTAGTCTAACAGCGGGTAAATTTCAGTATAATGGAAAGTCAGGTACTCAGGAACAATCAGGTGGTGGTATAGCAATTTATGTGGATGAATATAGTTATACAATATATGGTAAATGTGGTTCGGATGGAGGAAATGGTGGCGTTGAGGGTGAAGGTGGTCGAAATGGTATACTTAAATTCTATGAATTGGATCAGGTTAATTCTGGTGTTAAAGTTTCGAATGTAAAAGGTAAAAAGGGTGGTTGTGGTGCTGCAGGAAATATTGGTAAAAATGCCGATATTTTATATACAGTATGTCATTCAACCACTTATCAAAAATGCAATATTATTGGTATATGTTCGACCACTGATAAATATCACTTGTTTTATGAACACGGACGGTCAAAATCATTACCGCCGGGATGTAATACGTTACAAAATGCAAGTAATTGTATAAGTAAAATTGAACAAAAATTCCCAGATGAATTGGAAACATTCGATCAGAAAAATATAATCAAATCGTACAATTCATTCATTGATGAAAATTCAAATAATGGATTACGTTCAAAATTGTTGAAGGATTTCTTAAAACTATTAAATGATAAAGTCAAAGTTTAATGATTTATAATAAATAAAATGAAATAAAAATATATATTTTGAAAATTTAATCTGAATAAAATTAAAGATTTTTCATTTAAAATTTGTTTATTATTGAATTTTTTTTTTATGACTCTCAATGGAATTCCGAAGGTAGGGACGTAAAGTGATCTAAGGAGAAATGTAAAGAGGTTTTTAGGCAGTATTTATGCGGACTTCTGAATAGAAAACATTATATAATTAATTATTTTCTGAATGTTAAATTGTATATTTAGTAAAATTATTTTATATTTATATGATCATTCCAAACAGTATTTGGTACAAATTTAATTCTCTTTATCTATGCTCTTTGACATTACTATAATATATAAGTAAAATAATAATTTATTAATGTTTTAGGGTAAAATGAATAGTAAATGATTACAGATTACAAACTATCAACTGTTTAATAATTTTTTCGTTTAAAAACAAATTCATGTGAATAAATGACTTGTAAGTAAATAAAATTCGAAAAATTTACATAAGAAAGCAATTCGGTTGGAAAATAAGGAAAATATGAATATTCTACATATACATATATAAAATATAAAATATAAATGAGATTCGGTTACTATGAATATTACCCTATTTATAGTTTATTTTAATAAAAAAAACCTGATTACTTAACAATTTTAGTTAGTTATTCAGATAAGACAACGACCATGTAACTAAATTTATATAAAGCAGAAGAAATAAAATTTTGTAAAATAAAGTTTATTTGATTGTAAATGTGAATTATTACGATTTTATTATAATTTATTTTTGTGAGTTTCCTTTGCAATTGTTTAAGTAAAGTCAAATATAGTTTTAAAATAGGTAAGTCAATTAAATGTATAAAAGCTTATTTAAATAAAAAGTAAATTTTATAAAACATTTGATTACCACAATTATAATTTCGCATCAGATAACTTGATATTTTGATGTCAACATTTTAGATCTTCGTATTAACATTATGGGATTACAACATTTTCTAATAATATTTTACTGTTTAATGGTGATTGCGTTGCTCGAAGTCTCAAATGGAAATGAAATAATTAAAGAAGAAGTCACCAATGATAAAGTGAAAATAATTCAAGATACTATGAGATTTTTGGAGAATGGTAGAAAAGAATTGAATTATAGCAATACTGGTGATGATGTGTTTCTAGTTGGAACAACCGGTACGGGTAAAACAACATTAGCATTGGTGTTGGCCGGTGATAATTCGAAATTAATATCAAAAGATATTGGTGGTGAGGAATTTCCAATAGATGAATATAATATAATAGATCAAACCGGTCTTATTGGTGATGCAACGGTAACCTCAAAAACAATATTACCATATCTGTTTATGGATCCAACGAATGATATCGATTATTATGATTGTCCCGGTTATGATGATACAAGAAATACAAGTATTGATATGACTTCAACATTTTTCATCAAAGACATTGTTGATCATTCGAAGCGGGCCAAATTTATTTATGTTATAAATTATAATACGGTACATGCAACTGGTAGTCGTTCAGCATTCTTGGGATTAACCGAACATGTTTCAAGATTTATGAAAAATATCGATCGATATGAAAATGCGATTGGAGCGGTTATAACCAAAGTTCATAAACCAAACACACCCGATGAGTCATTGATTAAGGCAATATTTCGATTTTTAAATCAAACAAAAGATGAAATCGAAAAAGATATTAATAAACTTTCATATTATAGGGATGCATTGAAATTTATTAACATTCTGATGAAAAATACAGGCAGTGGTCATAGAATAGCAATATTTAGATCACCTGATCAACCTGGTACATTGGATACCGTCCCGATAATGCAAAAATCCAGACAATCAATTTTGAATATGGTAAAAAATGTAGTTAATTATATTGAAATTGATAAAAATGATTTTGGTTTTACGATTTCGGAAAAATCGAAAAATGATGTTAATGACATTGGAATTGAATTGAATAATGAAATAGTTAAGGTAATGCATAAAGTTTCGGAAGAAATGTTAAATTCGTTTGAAATAGACGAAACAGATTCAGTACTCGATATTAATACAATAAATATGGATTATTCAAATGCAATAGTAATGTTAAATCAATTTATTAATAATTATGAACAATTTGAAAATCCAAAGATATTTATGGAAAAATTTAATGATACAATGACAAAGTTAAATGTTAAATTATCAAAGGGTCTCACTAAAGACCTAATAAATAAAATGCAATTTTTTAATTTTCTTCGAACGGTAAGCACACGTGAAATTAAAATGAATACATTAGAATGGGTTCATAATTTGAAAATAGCACAAAAATATTTAGAAGACACAAATAAATTCTATAGATTTTTACCGAATTTATATGAAAAATTAACACAATATCAGTATCAAAGTGAACGAGAACGATTTAATGTGGCCAATTTAAATGATTGGAATGAACCGAATAAACCACAGGGCATCGAAATTACCAAAAACAATTGGATTCAATTTGTGAAAAAAACAGCATTTCCCGAAATGGAAACCATTGACGTAAATGAAATTAAACTGATCCGAACAAATGAAATTCTTGATTGGACTTTAAAGTTTAAAGTAAAAACAGAATGTGATTCGAATACATTAACTGTATCTGGAGAACAAATATTAATTTCTGATGTTACCGGTGCCAATTGTTTTTCACGCGTTAAATATATCAATATATTTTCTATTAATACAATTTATTTTAATGATCTAATAAATGGATTCGATAGACAAATACATTTAACCATAATTGGACAACGATGGGAAGTCATAACTCCACGTTTGATAAATTTAAATGGTGCAAATGGAGTGGAATTCACGGAAACGGCTAACAAAGGATCCGGCGAAAATCAAAAAGGTACTAATGGAAAGGCGGGACGTGTAGGCGGTAATTCGGGACATTTTCTTGGCGTTGCCGGTCAAATTATAAATGGAAAAGATTTAAGAATTGAAGTGAATGGAGGTAATGGTGGTGCCGGTCAAATTGGCGGGGCCGGATTTATATCGGCAAATGTTCAATTACCCTCAGGCGGATCGGGTTTAGATTGTACATCCAAATTAAAAGGGGGCACATACAGTAGTGGTCATTTGACTGGTAAATTCGGAAGTACTATTGCAACGTACACGTATAAAGATACCTCAATGTACGATTATGAATTATATGGTGAATGTGGTTCAGATGGTGGTGATGGTGGTGTTGCGGGCCATAGTGGATTTACAGGCACATTAAATTTGTATAATTTAAATGAAAAAATCTCAACAGTTAATATTTCGAATAATAATGGACGAGTTGGTGATTGTGGTAGAGCCGGTAATAAGGGTAGAAATGGCGACTGGTTAAAGGCAAGTTGTTATGCAACAGCTGTAAGCTATTGTACACTTGGACTTTTTTGTTCAAATACTGACGAGTCATATGTATGGATAAATGGTAATCATTTTTCGTCACCCAAATGTGATGATTTGAAAAGTGGTACTGATTGTGTTAGTAAAATTGATTTAAAGTTACCCAACAGTTTGGAAACATTTGATCGATCAACTCCAATTAAATTATATCGGTCATTTTTAAAATCCAAATATGGAAATAGTTTGAGATCAAAATCATTGGAAAATTTCATGCAATTATTAAATGATAAATTTGAATTATAAAAATTGTTTCAGTTGTAAAAAATTATAGTAAATAAATTAGCATTTTGTTTTGTTTTATAAAATGCATTGATTTTTTCTGTTTTATTTACTCATATGTAGTCATATATCATGGTTGTAAAAAATTTTCGCTTAATTTTGTGAATGAAAATTATTTTCATTTTAAATCTTTGTCAATGATCTTTAACATTATCAAATAGAGTACTTATGTATTTGTTTTTGTGTAGATTTATTTGTAGAATTGGTAATAAAGAATTGAATTATAGTAGCAAAGGAGCAAATTTCTTGACGTTGCAAACCAGATAACCAATGGAAAAGATTTAACAATTTATATAAATCGTGGTTAAATCGGTAGAATTGAATTTCATGCTGATAAAGTCAAATTACCGGATATAGAGGCAATGAATTGGATTAAAAAATGTGGATAACTTTGGTGTTATTTGCCGAACCTCCAAAGTACATAACATATAATGGTTTAACTTCAAAATCTTTACAGAATTTCTTAATATTATTAAATGATTGAATAAGTGAATAGAGATAAAGAAAGTGACAGAAACAAATAAGATTTAATTTCTTTGAAAATTGTGTTTTTTTATTCGGGTTTTCATTTGATTCAGAATAAATTAGATAATTTTTTGTTGATTTGATGTAAAACAAAACAAACGAATATAGGTTGGTTTTTGCGATAATGTAACATTATTCTTATATATAGATTTTATTTTATCACAAATAAAAAAAAATTGTAGCAAGAAATGATAAAACGTGCATAAGATGTGCGTTTTTTGTTTGTTTGTTTCTTTGCTAACTTCTTTGTTATAAAAGATACGTGCTTTTTATATAGAGAAATTTTGTTTTTTTTTTTGTAATTTTCTATTTAAATATGTTATATGAGAAAGTATTACGTGAAATGTATTATGATTTTATTACGACATATATATTTTGAATCGCCTTTCTTTTTTTTCTGATATGTGGGGGAAGGTTTTTTCCTGTAATACGAAAAATTGTCTATTTGTTATTTACTTGTTGCATTGCATTTCTTAAAATATATATTATGTGAATGTGTGTTTTTGTTTATATACAAAGAGATTTAAATGTCCGGATGAAATCAATATAGAGATACATATCGCTTGCAAGTGAACATATTTCTGTAATGTATATTAAATTAAATATTTGTTTATTCATTTAAATCCGACATTTGAATTGAATTAAATTGTTATTTGATATATGGCTTTATAATATGTTAATTGTCATATCTATCTTATAATAAAAAAACATTTAAAAATCATCACCCATAAAGTTAAATTAATTTGTCATTCATGGATGAATTAATCGTCTTAAAACGAATGTATACTTTTCCTAGATATCAATGTATGAAAGTTAACTCAAAAAAACAAACACAACAGAGGACAAATTATAGAAAGTCGACACTTTCAAATTTCCATTACATAATTTCATTATAGATATTTTATTTTATATTTATAAAATAATATTAAAATGAAAAAGAAAGTCATGTGAAAAAGAGAAGAATTAACACAGAAACAAAATAACGTGTGCAAAACTAACAGAAAAAAATGGATTGTTATATTACATTTATGGATTATTATATATAGATAGCTTATGTTAACCATATAAGAATATCTACACTTTGTTGCAAAACTAACAATCTACTATAATAAAAACCAATAACCACTTGATTGGAATCAATGAAATTTTAATGGGAGAAACAATCCTTCAAAGTTTTTCAAATGAGAACGTAAGGGATTTTAAAGATTTTCAGAATAGTGGAATATAACAAAAATTCGACAGGAAACTATCACTTACAAATAGTTCTTTTATTTTTCAATAAATTTATAAATAATCCTGGTTATTTTTCATTTTATTTGATCAGAATTGAGAATTTTCCAAGAATTTTCAATGAATTTTTTTATATAAGGAAAATTTTACCAAATCAATTTTTGGAATGTGATTGGTGGAAAATTTCTTAAACCAATCATTTTGATTTGTCATCGTATTTGTTATCTTAGATTTGAAATTATATCTGAAAAATATGGGATAACGTTTTTTTATGTTTGGACTTGGTGGGATTGGAATTGAGATGTTTCCAAGAAATTTCAGATTTTTAATGTAAAGGAAAACTTTACCAAATCAATTTATGAGTGCAACAATTTCGTGAAAATCCATTGACGAATCGTTTTGAAAAGTTTACACAATATATATTATATATTTTGCATTCTAAACGGTCTCTGTAAAATGTTATATGAAATTTTCTTACCCAGAGAATTAATTACAATTGAGAATTTGAACCAATTTTTAATGAATTTTATATGCAAAAATTTTACTAAATAAATTTTTGAAAGTGATGGCATTGAACATGGTTCGTTCACGAATCGTTCTGAAATCGATTGTCCACTGCGATAATTGATAATACACATTTAAACCCTCTTTAATATATATTTCATTTAATTTCTTTGAATATACTTGATTAAAACTGAGAATTTCCCGAAAATTACACGATTTTTAATGTAATTTATATAATGACTAATTTTTGAATGTAATTTCTTTGAAAAGTTGTTTGCCAATTGGTTTGGAAATGTGACACGATTATTATAATTTATTCCAAAAGAATTCTGTGAAACTATGAATGAGATTTTTATGGACAGACTTGACCAGAAGAGTTGCGTATTTACAGTGAGACGTTAAAAAAAAAAACAATAACTATACAAAAAACAAATGTCCTTTGCAGTTCGGTTTTATAGTTTTGCAACAACGTGTCTATAAGATATTTAAAAAAAACACCACACCACCAAAAGATATGATGAAGGGAAAGAAAGATTTTTAATTAAGGCTATATAAGATTTTTTTTTTGTGTTTTTTGCATTTTCCATCACTTTTTTTTTTTGCTTCCTTTTTACATATACAAATTTATATCAGATATATTTATATATATATAGGAAAAGTTTCATAAAAATATACATATTTATTTACAAGTAAATATCTACATAAAAGTTTATATATACAAACGGTTAAATTCATCGTATTCGTATAATATTTTGGTCGTTATACACATAAAAAAAGAAAAAAAGTCTACAAGATGATTTCCCCAGAGAGTTACAGTATAATATCTTTATACGTACGTACTATTTTATATATCGTGGTTTCTGGAATTTTAACTTGATATTTTGTACTAACGCAGGTATACATCATCGCATATTCACAAAACATATCCTCTTGCATGTTTATATAGAGATTAAATAATATATTGTATATACATACTTGTATTCAAATTACAAGCAAATAAGTAATAGTCGTCTTGTTTAGTGACACCTCTTTCTTCAGAAAATTATTTTAATAAATTAAATGGATTAATTAAAATAGTTTTTGAAAACAAAAAAAAATAGAAAAAGAAATTCCATTGTTAATTTTCCGAAAGAGTTTTCATTTTAAATGAATGAATGAACAAAGCTATAATTTTCCAGTTGAAATCAAGTCCTAGAAATAGTTGAAAACAATTGGAAATTCACCAGTGACCATAATTTTTTCCATAATTTAAATTTAAATCTATTAATATTTATAAATTTTCCGAGAATATTCAATCGCATGTAAATCATTTATGTATGTATATTAGTATATCAAAAAATGTGTAAATTAAATAACAAAATTGGTAAAATTTAAAGAAAAATTGGTATGAGAGGATGATTGAAAAACGTTTTTCAATCCAAAACTATCTATATATATACAAATAAATCGATTTATTATTTATACAATCATCAACACAAACACATCATCATAATAATAATAAATATTATACTACAATATTACTATTATAAATAACAATTCAATGGGAAATGTAATCATAAATGAAATATTAAAAAAAAAATGTATATATACAAAGTATTATATGTATGTTTATCAAAACAACATCAATATTGAACATTGAGTAACCAAAAACAACAAAAATGTATCGATACATTTATCTGGCTGGATCGATCTATCATCAATATATTTATCTGTCTGTCTATCTATCTGTATATATATATATATATATATATAAATATATACGTTTTCTAAATTATATTAATGTTAGGTCAGACAGGTTGTTAAAACGGAAATTGCTCAATGATTGAGTTTATTTAGAAAATTGTCCATTCAATCGTACAAATGCAATTGTAAATATATAAATATATATGATACACTATAATACAATGTATATTAAAAAAAACGATAATCAGCGCGACCAAATGACTGTATCAATATAAAAAATAAAGAGCATCGACAGGTAAACACCTGAAACAGAAAGGAAGTATTTATGGGCAGTTTAGTAATATTTTTTGGAAATTCGCTAGTCACATGACAGTAAATATATTGAAAAACATCACATCGAAATGTGATTCTATCAAATTATTTCGAGACGATTTGATGGTAAGTAGTGCTCCGTCAAGTTAAGAATATGGGATTGTTTATCGCTATAGTTGAATGCGTCGTCAGGTGATTGATATAGACGAATATTCGACAGTGCCGTCAAAAGACTTGAACATGAGATGAAACTAATATATGGGAAGGAAACAAAAGACTTATTGCCCGCGAACCAAAAGCAAGCAGGTTATCAAGGAATGCTAGTAACATACACTCTTGACCATTAGAGAAATTACACAATGTAGGATTAATTTACAATTCTCAAAATGGAAACGGAATACAATATCAGACAGTAACGAATTGCACACGTAATAATAAATGGAAAAGGAATAACATGCTTACACAAACAGGAAACAATTAATGTAAAATCTTATTATAATAATAAAAATACGATTATGGACCTGACAAAACATCTAAATTTTTGTCATTTGTATATGAAATGAAAGTCACATCAAAAACGAAGGTAATCGAATGAATGACTATGTAATTTAATAAATCGTTTTAGGTAATTGTGATAAGATAAAAGGACCTGCGGACCTAATTACCTAATTAAAGGACCTAATTACCTGTGAGCGATCGATTAACGGAAGGTTTATGCAAATTACTTATAACAATTTAAAAAACCTACAAACCGCTTTAATATTTTGTTAATATCCTTAATTTGATGGTGATGGTTAAATTTAAATGTTAATTAATGAAATGTTGTAATTACGTTGAAATTTTTATGACGACTCCCGACAATCATCGCAAATTACCGCATTTATTATATATAAAAAAAAAACGATAAATTCATATTAAAAACTTGTGTACATCTACTTTAACATATACAATGGAATGGAAATGCTTACGCAAGCAAGGTATATATATAGTTTTATATACGAGAAAGATATGCAATTAATTTTTATAATTACAGATGCCAAAATCAATAATGCATTATATATCATAATATATGTATAAACGCATATATATCTATATAGTAAATATAATTTATACATGTATATTGACCTATTTCCGTAAATTTTACCCTTATCTCGCCAAGGGAATAATATATTTACAAACACACAAACATATACACAAAAACACTCACTCATAATAATGTATATTTTATGTATGTCCTACTGCCTGGACCATTATTGTTTAATATAAATATATAAATGCAAATTTTCTATATAGATATATTTTTTACATTCACCAATTATTATGACGTAAATCCATTTACATATAACACACAAAAAACATTCGTTGAATTCATGGGGAAAAACGCATTCATTTATAAATTTTTAAATATAGAATTATGCATTTTCATTACCTATACATTTATTTTGTTTTTTTTTGTTTCAAGCTATGTCCTGTGGTTTTTTTTTCTATTAATAAATAATGTACATTACATAAAAATATGGATTATTTGTTTTTTGGTATAATTACGCAGTAAAAAGAAATAAATCTATATAAAGATATTTTACTCGATTAGCATAGAAACGAAATAATTCATCCTTAAATACACATCATTTCGATTGTAATTCCGTTTGTTTAACAATAATATATGGCTTTGCCATGAGAATTTGGCCTACATTTTTGTAATTAATTGATGTTTGGTATCAAAAATCAAAAGGTACAAATTAGCAAATTGATGTATTGGATGGATTCTACATCGAATCTTACAAAGTATGAGAAGTTTATAGTAATCTTTTCCGTTTTTTTATCTCAATGATTTGTTGTATAATGAAATAAATTTCATATGTTTACAAAACAATGGGAAAAATGGTTTCAAAAACTAATTCCCTTCCCGCACCGACATAGATGGAAGATGGACAGATAGAGAGATGGAAGACACACTTCTTAATTATACTAACTTATAACATACTTATAAATTACCTTATAATCTAAAATACTTATTAATTACCTTATAAAACTAAAATTTTAAAAATATTTATCATTGTTCGATTGTCATAAATCGAAATTAATTCATCTTATTTAACATTTAACAACCGTTTTCCAATGTCTACAGAATAAAAAATAGCATATACTAACCTAAAAGAAAAATAACGAGAAAAATTATTATCAATTAATCATTGTTGAAATGTAAATTATGATAATTATTGTATTTTCAGTTAAAAAAAATCAAAAATATTTACCTGTTTGAATTTTTGTAGAAGGCACACAATTGATGATAACACAGCAAACAAATCCAAAAATTCACTAAATATTCTGCAATTTTCAGTTTGATTTTGTTGAGATTGAGTTTTTCACAGGAATCTTTTATTAAAATACTTTGCAGTACAGTTGCTATTCACTATAATAATAAAAAAAAACAAACAGAAATTTTAATTTTATGCTAAGATAAAAAAATTACTGACGAGGAATACATAAAAAAGAATTATATTTTCATATATTCCAAGTGAAATGGAATGAAATTATGTTCAAAATACATGTATTTTCTACAACAGTATTTAAATGCAAGATTTATCTAATGTTTATCTGCTAATCATTAAAATAAATGAATAGATAGAATAGATTTTTTTTATTAAATTAAACAATCATGAGAAAAACCTAATCAATCCTAATCAATGGAATCAACAAATATAATATAATAATAATGAAGAAGAAAACAAAAAAAACCGACGTGTGGAAAAAATATGATGATTGTGAGAGTTCCATAGAAATAAAAATAAATTTTACCGTAAATTATTCGTGTATCAAACATTTTCAATTGTGCGAAATCACATTTTAAACCTTCACACAATGAAAAAAAATCAATAAAACACCATCAATTTAAGAAAATTATAATAGAAAACTGATAAAAATTATGATATAATTGTCATGCAAAAGGCAAATTCTATTAAATTTTCTTTATGAATTTCCAACATTTTCCAAAAGAAAAACTTCAATTAATTAAAGGAAAATTTAACAATTTTAATTTATTATTACAGATAATTAAAAAAAATAAAAATATTATCGTATTAAAAACAACCGACGAACTTTAATTTAAATTTACTTATGACTAGAAAAGCAACAAAATAAAAAGTACCGCAATAATTTATTTGTGAGATGAGATCGTTTGATATCAATCCAAATCAAACACACACGCACACATACGATAATAATCACTTCATCCAAGTTTTATATGAAGTAATATTGAATAGAATAAAAACTTGTTGATCATTTATATATAATGATCATTAAATTATATAAGTAATGTATTTGGAAAATTCAGGCAATTTTATAAATTATACAGAATGAAATAAATTTAACAGAATTTTCCAAAGAAAATTAAGCAAAATTTCCTACAAGGACAATTAAACCGAATTTTCAATAGAAAATTATTATATAACTAAATATTAAGATTGAATCACAAAAATAACTTAATGAATATTTTAAATACAAATAAAATTATCCCTTAAAACAACATACCACAAAACCGACTATTAAATGAGGATTGAATCCACTGTGGAGATTCCATCAAATTTTAATTCCAAATAAATCAACAACAAACCGATCAAGCAAATCAACAAATATCCTTATAGATAGAATTATTTTTCATGCAATGAAACTTGTAATGATCGTAATGCAATTTCATGTATTGAAATTCTGTTTGTTTGGTTTGGAATTTCGTGGATTGGAATTTTCTTTATGAATTTCCACATTTTCCAAAGGAAAAACTTATATTTATTATAGGAAAATTTAACACTTTATTATTATGGAAAACTAAAAAAAAAAAAGAAAGAATTCTCGTATTTAAAAACAACCGACGAACTTGCAAAATGAAATTAAATATATTTTATATAATAAAATAAAATAAAAAAAGTACCGCAAAACAATTTACAGATCGTCGATATTTTTTTTTATATTACATATAAATTGAACACGTCGGTTGGTGAATAGACAAATTCTCTATTTGTTCTGTTTGTGTGTGCTATTAAAATTAAATTGTGTTTTATAAATTTGTGAGATGAGATCGCATTTGATATCAATACAAACCACACATGTGATGTGATAATCTATTCATTCAAATTTTATATTATATATAATATGATATTTATTAAAATAAAAACTTGATTTGATTTCAAAAATATTTATGATGATTTCAATATAATGATAATGATAACGAAGGGTAATTCAAAATATTTTATAAATAATGAAAACGTTGCAAGTTTAATTTATAGATTTTATTATTTTATTCGATGCTTCTGGGATTGTAGGGATTCTAGACAGTATCCTAAATTGGATTTTTTTAAATTTAATTATGTTATAATACAATGATAAAAATGGAAAATTTATGAAAAAATAATAGAAAGAAAAAGCAACTCAACGTTATGAAAAACTATTGAGATGTATTTAAGGAAATTTTCCCTGTTGTGTTTGCGTTTAATCAATCAATTTTATAACCACCAGATTAATATTTTAATTCATCATTTAAGGAAAATAATTTTATATCTTTCATGAACATTTTCCGTGAAATTTCAATTGAAAAAATCGACAATTTAATAGTAAATATAAATGCTTTCCATTCCATTTTTATTGAAATAAAATATATATATATTTGTGATAAGATTCAATTAAGTATACATATATATGCTTTAAATTGGATAAGTTTAACGAAAACTAATTAGTATAATAATAGATTTATACAGTATTTGTTTACTATATAAATTAATGTTATTGTTTAAGTGAAGGTGGTGTGTTGTGTAATTTACGGTCATTGCGCTTCATTTTTATTTTAACTCATTTCAGTTTTTTATTTATCCCATCATTGATATTTAGACCAAGTAAAATGGTTAAAATACATATGTAACATCAACATTATTTCATATATATACAGAAAAACCAAAAAACCCCCTGGGCATCATCATCACCATCATCACATCATCATCCTTATGTTGAATTCATCAAATAATATTATATTATTAAAGCTTTTGATAATATGCAAATTCGCAAGGGATATTTACACCAAATATTAAGGTGATAGTAGAATTATTTATTAATTTAGAGATCTCAAAACATTCAACGTTGTAAATTTATTTAAAATTATTTGGAATCATATCCCTGATTTTAATGTGCCGGGAATTTTTTAAACACTTCTTCTTACACTTTTTTTTCTATGAAAATGAATGGTTTATTAATAAAAAAAAATAGTAATCAATCTCGCAATGTCGATAAAAACATATTCATCTTTTGAAATTATCTCAGGAAAACAATAAATTTTTGCAATATTTTCATTTCAATGCGAAAGTTCAGATTATGATTTATGGAGTGAAATCCCGTGATCATTTTCATTGTATTGGGGTGATTACTATATAGCTCATAATGGTCATAATGATCTCAGTGTGTTGTGTTTCCGACAGAATATGATCTTATTATAATAATTTTGTTTTAGAAAAAATTATATCGTAAAATTTCCAAGTATTTCTCCTTTTTTCTTTTGTTTGTTTGCCACAAAAATCATTCTACATGATATAGGAAAAAATATCATTTTTTCAGATCAGGAAATTCTCACTGAAATGGGGGAAGATTCAAGATAACACACGTAACATTTTTTGGGAATGAATGGACCCCGTTTAAGAAGTGATCTATTGAGTGATGAATATATACAAAAATTATTTCTTAAAAGATCTTAAATTGAATTTCTTTTATTTTTCATTATAAACAAAAGTTTTTCAATCACTGCTTCGCTCCCGGTTAATGTTTTATTAAAAGAAGAAAAATCTTATATAAATAAACATATAGACACACACATCAACGACGTGATAAAACAATTTTCACTTTATAGTGTATATCTAGCTAAAGAGTATATATACAAAATATTTTAACAATAATAAACATTTTCGTTTTATATATATCTACTTGTTCAATGTATGTAAAAGAAACTATACCTCACTGCGACGATATATAATATATATATATAAATAAATATCCTTCCCGTATAAAATACGGAAAGCTTATAAATATTCATATATAATTTTAGAGTTTATGTATGGAAAATATATACAATCCCAAAGTAATATATAAATATACCTGTAAAAACACATTATATATAGGTATATAATACTTTATAAATGTTGGAAAAATATTATGGATATACCCAAACAACAGAGAATTCACTCAGAATATATTAAGAAGTATTTTTCATTAAGAAGTGAATATTTTTGCATTGACCGGTTCATTTTCTATAGAAGATGTCTTCGCAATAGATTCTCAAGTGATTCTATAAACAAATAAATTCAGAAGACCTTCTTAAGAATTAGTATTATTGTTAATAAATAATATATGAAATAATACAAATCAAAGGTCTCCATTAAAATTTCACGATACATTGACGAAAGATTGCTCGTACTTTTTAAATAAAAAATACCTTTTTTTCCGTAAATGCTATCAAAACGAATTGATTTAGGATAGCTTATTAAATACATTCTGTTGTGTAAATACTTCTTTTATGGTTTGCTTCTGAATGCATTATTTGTGAGATATATAATGGAATTGATTCCGAGAACTGTTTTCTTAAACATATTCTTTAAGATTGACTTTCCGGTTTCACTGACTGGGTTATATATTTAGGGGATAGGTTTGCATAAAAGTATTTTTCCTCATCATTCTCATAAATGCATTCTTCACATATATTCATATATATATATAAATAAAACACATAATTTTCCATATTCCATCCATCCATCCATCCATCCATCCATCCACATAACAAACATTTTTCTGGGGTTTCATAATCATTAAAAAATTCATCATTTATATTTAAGAGTTAAATAAAATATATATATAAATAGAAATAAATATCACACACACACACACACACACTAAATAGTAAAAGAAAAATGTATATAGAAAATTTTCAAAACGATTTTAAAAACCAGAAAATGTATATTTTTTTTCTGTTTAATAAAAACTCTATACTATAAATATAAATAAACTATTTTTTAGATAGTCAAAAACGCATAAACAACGACGTCGTCATCTCAGTCATCAGTATAAATCCTTTTTCTTCCTTCATACAAAGTTAAAAAAAAAAAAATTATATAAACATCAACTATATACATATAACTTAAACTATATAAATATTCATCTTGTATGTAGTATATGATTGGGGGGGTTGGGGTGTCTATCCATCTATCTATATTTATTTATATCTGTATATCATACTATAATACAGAAAATATGAAAATTTGCGATAAAACGGAAAAGGAAAATTCAATAAAAATATATAAAAAAAAAAACCGTAATAACAAAGAAAAACAAAAAGAAATTTGTTACAAAATAAATGAAAAATGAATTTTTAAATTAAATTTAATAAATGAATGTTCAGATCTTCATTTATTTTATGAGATAAAGTGTATTGTATATATACATCTGTTTGAATATATAAAATCTAACTTGTATGTATATGGATTAAGTAGTAAAAATTATAAACAATGTTCGCGATATGAATTGCACGGTTGAGACATTTTTAAAAAATTGAATAATTCCTTATCGTTTTGAATCATAATGCTCAAATGACATTAATCTTCATTTATGCTAAACAAATCTATAAGAAATTTTGGGACAGTCAAACAGTTCTTCGGATAACTTAAATAATTCTTAACTGATCATCAAAAACGATTGAAAAGGTGAGATCGTTGCTCGTCTCGTTCGAAGATGAGTTAAATGGTTCAATCGGCTCGGTGATTCGGTGACCGTTTAATGCATTTCAGTAACTACATTTCCATTAAAAGATAATCAAAAAAGTGATTTCAATTAAAAGGTAAATAAAGTTAAAAGGAAAAATATTTTGAATTCATAATTCTTTATGATTTACATATCACAAAAATTAATAAACGACATTTTAATCACAAATAAGATATCAAACGGAATTATACAATTTTTTGTTTTTAACTGTCAAAATTGTGCAATTCATACCGCGGACACTGTAGGAAAAAAAATGCAAATAAAAATACAATTCATTAATTTCATTTCTATACTGTGAAGACGTGTTTTGTGTTTTGTTTTCCTTTTTATTAATTAAATGAAAATCTCTGAATGGATTTTCTTTACTGAAAATCATATTATTTCTTGCTATATAGAATAAATAATCAATCAATTTAGTTTTCTGAATGAAATGCCTTAATAAACTTTAGTATAAAAAAAAAAAAAAACATTAAAACCAATAACATTTTAGGTGAATTATATGAAGAAAAACAAACATTTTGATTAGGAAACACTCATCAATGAAAATGTTTCTATTCTTTTTGAAGGTAAAACATTTTCCTACAACAAGAAAATCAATTCATGTGATGTAAATGGATTTTCTTAAAAGGTTCATTTTCTATTATAAATAAATCAATGAAAATCTCATAATTTTAATGGATTTTCTATATAGTATAATAATAAAAAACAATATAATCTTTAATGGATGAAAAATTTTCTATTATTGCTAAATTTATTTTATTTTTTTTAACATTTCAACAAACGATTTCACGAATAGAATAATAGTAAAGGAAAATTACATATTCAGAATGGATTTTTTTCAATAGAAACAACATTTTTTATATCATTAAATATCTTATAATGTACCTTAAAAAAACAAACAGATCTTCAACTTTATTTGGATTGAACTTGAATTGGTACATTTAAATTTCAATCGTATACAATAAAATCAAAACAACACACAAAATATTATCAATTAAAGAATTTATAACCAATAAAAAAATTTACATTTAACATCTTTTATGGAATTAAACAATTTGACAATAGAGCCTGAAGAAGTAAAAACAATCACAATCAATGAATGTAAAATTTCCAATTTTCCAAAATTCATTCAACATTTTCAAAGATAAATCAATGACAATATCCTGTCCAGAATGAACTAGTTTTTCCACACAGAAACATTTTCTTTTAGAAGGGCATTCCATTGAAAAGGGTATACTCTATGAATATACTCTCCAGAAAACCTTTATGAAACTATTATGAAATCGTCAATGAAAATATTAAATTGTAATAAATTTTGTAAGAAATGTAAAGTGTATAAATAAAACTTCTTATTGAATTTTATATTGTAATTAAAACAATTAAATGATAATCTTAGAATCACATTCTCTGTATATTAAATCTTCAAAACCAGCTGATATACAAGAAGAAAACCCCAGTATATTAATAAATTGCCAATAATATTCAATATATAAAAGATGATTATTAAAGATTATCAATATATTTTTATACATATAATCTTTGAAGAGTTATTAAATAAATTCCTTTCATTTTCTATACATGCATGGTTGGATAAATGCATAAATTAAATATGTTTTTGGTAAAAATATATAAATAATTTTAGGATATTGATTAGTATATCACATATAATATCTGTGGAATATTATACAAAAAAAAAAAAAAGAAAAAATTCAATATATTTTTATTTTATTCTATATATACATTCCTATGCTATGCTATAAAAATTTCCAATATTCGTATAAGTTTATCGTAAATATAAATGGGAAAAATATTATGTACATTATACAACCCACACTCAAATATAATCTCTTCATAATAAATTGAGATTGAACCAAAAATTTAATGTAACTAAAGAACTGCTTAAAAAAAAGTATCCTTTCGTTAAAAATATGGTTCGGCTACCACTCAAATGAATACAACCTTTTATGAGGCTTATCGTACAAAAAAGTTACTCCTTATATTATTCCAATGAAAAATTATAGCTATTTCAAAATGTTCAGTAATTGTGATAATATCATTATATAGTAAGTTAAATATATTATGAAAAGGCGTAAACTGAACTAACAAAACTTCCATAATTAAATGTATTTAAAGAAACGCGAAATACGATTGAAGGCAAGAAGAATAAATGATGTGAATCTTCTATACAGATTGCTGAATAGTTCAAAAGTGTTTGGACTTACGAAAAGATGAATATACAATTGAAATTTTCTTTTAAAAACCAATAAAGTAAAGAACAATCACATTCTGAATGCAATTCTCTAATGATAAACATTTACCAGTAGCAGGAAATCAATGAAAATTAAACATTCTTTGATGAATTGTCTTAAGAGGAAAATTATTCTATTAGGAAATAATTAATGAAAATACTCATTTTAAATAAATATTCCAAACAGAAAGATTTTCTATCAAAAGGAAATCAATGAAAATCTCACATTCTGAATGAAATTTCTTTACTAAAAATAATCCAATATTTGTACAAATAGACAATTTCATATTCTGAATGCATATTTTCTAAATGTATAGAGATTTTACAACAGAAGAAAATCTCTGAATGGATCTCTGATCTTACATTCTGCATGATTTTTTTCAAGAAAGAAAAGTTTCTAAAGGGAGAAAATCAATGAAAAGCGCGTTCTGAAAGGGTTTTTATAAAGGAAAAAAATCTATGGAAAGAAAATTAATAAAAATTACATTCTTCATGAATTTTTTTAAGAAAAAAAAATAAGTTTAAAGGTAGAATTTCTAATGAAAATGTCATGTTATGAATTAGGCAACATTTTCTATAGTAAATGCAAATCACAGATATTCGAATTCTAAACGAAATCTTTTAATAGATAATTATAGATAATACAATAGGAAGAAAAACAATTACATTCTAAACCGGAAAATTTTTTTATTATTAGTAAAACAATTAAAATCACATATTCTGAATGAATTTTCTCAAGATGTCCATTTTCTAGTAAATGAAAATCACAGAAAATTACATTATTATTTTATTTTCTAAATAGAAAACATTTTCTATTATGAGATAATCAAAGAAAATCTCATTCTAAAGGATGTTTTGTAATGGGCAAATTTTCCAACCAACAGAAAATCAATGAAAATCTCACATTCTGAATGAATTTGTTTAAGACGAATTGTTAGAAAATGGGTTCACAGGTTTCTCTTAATTTTTGAGTAAATTTTTAAAGTATTTAGATTTTGCATTAATCTTCATTTTATATTGGGCATTTTTTTCATTAAAGCCATCCCAAAGATTCTATTGCCAAAGTTTCAATTATATAGTGAAAGTTCTTATGATATATGAGAAACAAAAATAAAATTGGAAAAATCGGAAAATTTGTAAGGAAGAACGAATGTATGTGCGAAAATGTCAGTAAAATCTTTTGCATGGAAATCGGCGATTATTTTTAACAATCAAATTGAATATATTTTTGGATTCAATTGAACCAAAAACAAAAAAAAGAGATTACATTTGATTTTGGGTTGTATTTCATCTTCATATATACGTTGCGTTGCGTTTATTTAGGTTGAAAAAAAAATGATGTTAAATATATTTATATATTTATGTGCACTTAATAGGCAGGCATGTAAATTTCATCAGGATATTTATAATAATTTAAATTCGAGTGTAAAAAATTCATTTATTTTCCTATGTGTAATATATAGGCCTGATTAAATCGTTGAAATTACTTTATTATATATAAAATAATATAAGGTATTAGAAGGGTAAATTATTTATTAAATGAAATGTTCAATTGATGTGAATTTTTTAAATTACCAAAGACCAAAAGAAAAAAAAATTGATAAGTTTTAAAACAAATTACATTTGATTGTGAGTTTAATAAATTAACTCTCAGTCAATATAATTTAATTTTCATTTATTAACATCAAGTCCTTTCTATATACTTATATATATATATATCCGTGATGATAAAGTAAAATATCTATTACCCGATTTTACCCTACTTTTATATTTATATATAATACTTTTAAATTAATTTCATTATTCTTATATGTATATTCTTATATAATATATATTATATTTGATAAATTTTCAAATTACATAATTTTATAAACACTATATGTTTTTGTTTATGACATTTTATAAATATCTATATACGCATATATATATAATAATATATCCATGGATGTTGGTTTGGTTGTATATAATTTTCAGACATTTACATATTTATTCATTAAATATATACAATTTATTTTTGTATTTTATATCTTTATATATATAGACTATAGAGTATATATCAACAACTGGGTTTTGTATATTTATTTTATTTATAATAATGTTTTACGTTTTATATATATATAATTACTAAATTGGTTTAAACACACACACTTACACAGTTAATATTGTTTTAAAAAAGGGTTTATATAAAAATAAATATATGCATAAGGAAGAGTTAAAATACGAGCTATATACTTTATTGATATGGTTATGGAAGGAATATGGCACGGCATTGCATATATTAAAGTTACGTAAAATGTGTTATTAATTTCAATATTTTATGTAAATTTATAATTTATTATTAAACAAATAAAATAAATTGATAATGGGTTTATCATCCTTTTTATAGGTTTCTTCCATAAAGCACACAAATATTTATAAATAAGAAATCGATTTGCATTTCATTTTTGATAAACATTTTAGGTATATAATCTATTCAACTATATAATAAATTGAAAATTAATATATTACGCACTACGGATATCATTTAGAAAAAATTCATTATATTGAAATGAATCAATTGGAAAATTAGGGAAAATCATAGTCATAAAACCAAACGATTCAATGGTACTCACAATTTTTAATTTAATTTGTAATTAAATAATAATATAATAGAATATCATATAAAGATTTTTTCATTGTTATTGTATTTGGAAATATATTTATAATTCATTTGTAATGTATTCTGCTGAAAGGGGATTTCATTTGGGAAAAATCTTATGTTTATGATTATTTGTACACCTATTTGAATGGATTAGTTATTGGAATGTTCTTAAAATTAAATTTTGTCGGAAAATTTCAATGAAAACTTGAAAGCATTATTATTGAAAGAATTCCTAGATCGGTAGAAAGTTTTATATTAAAAGAAACTCATTCAATTTAACTTTCTGAACGAAATTTCCTTGCAGCGGAAACTCTTCTATTCATTAAAAACTATCTAAAATCCATTCCTGAATGAATTTCATATTGTAAAATATTTTCGATTGTTGAAAAATCAAGAAAAATCTGAACTTAGTTCAGTGAAACATTTTATATTAATGGAAAATCACAAAAAAAAACTTTTCTTAACGAATTTCTCTTAATAAAATATTTTCTTTTAAGAGAAAATCATCTATATCGCGGAAAACAAATTCCTTTAGTATGTAGGAAAAGCTCTATTAAAAGAAAAGCATTAAAAACTTTCTAAATGAATTGTACTTCAGTACAAAATTTTATATTAATTTAAAAGTATTCACTCATAATGTGGATAAATCGGCGGAAAAATCTAAACGTTTTGGGATGAGAAATGACAAAGAAATTAGTGAAATGTTCAGTCAAGAAGCAAATACCAATGATATTGAAGACAGTAGATCCAAATGGACTCGTAAATGTTTCAATTAAGAATGGACGATGAAATAAGAATTGAAACAAATTTAGCCAGAAGAATAAAGTTGTGCGAGACATACGAAGAATAGGTGGATTGAATATCTGGAGAAAGCCAGTCAAGAGTCTGAAAAAATGTATGTCAAAAATAACTAGCAATTGAAAACTGTCTAGAAGATTCAGTTAAAACTCACTGATAAAGAAAAAGTGCTAAAACTAGAATTATTCAGTTCCGATTTTATGATAATTTAAATATACTCCTATAGGTTGTCATATCGTATATGAAAATTTTCAATTCATATTATGTTATAAAATAAAAATCATTATATTTAGATTGTATAAGATATAGAAAATGACATATCAAAATGAAATATATTTAACATTGTCTTTTTTTTCACTATATATGACTATACATATTCGACAGCGATAGTAACTATAAATATTATTTTACATTTCTATACAACAAAAAAAAATTATAATACATTCGACAGATATAGAACATGCATTTAAAAAAAAAAAGCCATCATTTTCTATATGAAAACGAATATAATATAAAATAATATAGAGGTGTATTGTAAGAAAATGTAATGAACATCATACAATATATTGATAAAATACATTTTATTATATTTTGTTATACATAAAAAGTAAGTTTTGTCACTATGACATAATTTTATTTGAATAAAATATATGTAGATTGTGAATATGAACAATTCCGTCAGATTTCCACTTTCACATAGAAATAATCTATAATAATATAGATGTAAAATAATTAAGTAACTATAAAAAAAAGAAGCATTTCCCAGAAAATTTCAGGGAAAATTTTACAATACTTTTTTATTAACAAAATAAGACAATTTAATTAAGAAAATAAATATTGGGATATTAGTATACAAAATATAAATTCATTTTATTGAAATAAAATTAACAACAAAACCCAAAAATGTATAAATACGTTACGAATTTAAATTAAGTTCCATCGCAATAAAATGTTGATTGTTCAAATAAGAAATACATTTGATCCTTCCTTTTTACAGAGTGTAATCTATATTATGAAAATTTATATTTATATATAGGTTTATTAGAAACATCAGGCGGTTCACAAAAATGTTGCAATGGAACAAAACAAAATAGAAATCACGAGCAATGACATTTGGGGGTCTTCTTTATGGCTATAAGGATTATTGTTTTATAGGTTTTTTAAGTTGAATGTTTTTGTGATAAATAGATATTCATGGATGAATCTTTATCATTAGAAATTTATATAGAAAATTATAAAAAAATTGTCATAAGAAATGTATAGGGAATTTACAACAGGACATTACAGAAATCTGTAGAGAATTTCCTACAGCAAAATTATGTAAAATTTTCAAGCGAAAGGTATTGAGACTTTCCTACAGGAAAATTACATAAAATTTCCTTTAAAAAATGATAAAGAAGTTCCTAAGGAAAACTATAGAAATTAATATAGCAAGTTATATACAGAATTGATTATGAAAAGTGGTACAAAATTTCCTACAAAAAATTATACAGAAATCTATTTAGAATTTCCTTTAACAAATTATACAGAATTACCTACCGAATGTTATTCAAAATTACCGACAGAGAATTAGATAGAATTTCCAATACAGAAAATTATTGAACAATGGAAATATAGAAAATTTAAACCGACCACCAGAATGATTAGAATCACATCTGATCTGACAAATCATTTATATTTTTAAAGGGTGATTTTTGGTTTTAAATATAGTCCACAAATCGATTTCTGACTTATATACCAGTTTGTATATTCAAATTTTTGCTTACTTTCTTTCATCACAGAACTAAAAATTCTTTATAAACAATTCTCATAAATCGTAAAAAAACCCTTCAAGATAATTAAATGAATAAAATTGCCAATATAGAATCAATGTTTTGAATAACATTAGATAAATAATTGATTAAAAATAAAACAAATACTCATCATCCTGTAAGGAAACCCACCCTATATATACTAGAATATTCAACATAAAATCTATAGATAATTTTAAAGGTATATGAGTTTATTTTATAATAAATATATTATTTACATGAATATTTGAACTTCTATATATATATATATATATTGTATATAAACATTATTGTTCCTTCACACACAAAAAAGGTACAAACCTTTTGTCTATATATTTATTTATACAAATATATATATAATATGTGTAATTTAATCTTTCACCCTTGAAACCATTGAAATGCATATTATTTACTTTATATATAGATATAGATATATATATGATTTTAGACTATATACAATGTAAATCGCATTTAATATATAATGTATATCCTTCCTTAAAATTCTATTATTGACCATTAATTTATTAAAAAGAATATAAAAAAGGCAAAAAAAAAAAAAAACACAGTGTCGAATATGAAATTTAATATACGTAAATGAAAATTTATTTTTTTTTTTTTTTACTAATATTTAAATCTAATATAAAATCTATATATACATTTAACGATTAAAAACTAACCAACAAAATCTATAATATTTTTTATATTCTTTTTTTTTGCATTGTATTTGTTTTTGCGAATATAAAAATATTTAACTTGCTTTTATTTTGGTTTGTTTTTGTAATGGGTGGTGGTGGTGATAGAAAAATATTTTTTTAATTTTTTAATTACTTGATTTTGGTAAAATATTTTCTATTAAATGATTTCTTAAAGTATAAAGTATATTAACTCCTCTGGAGATGTTATGCCTTCAATAATATCGATTAGGATTAAAATGAAAAATGAATCAACGAAAAATAAGAAATAAAGAAGATATATTTAGTGATCTCAATCATACGATTAAGTAGTAAACATTTTCCATACAAAATACATTTAAAAACTGTGTAATTATGTTGGAACATTCTAAATTCTGGAAAAGTTCGTCCAAGGAAACCCTATTCAATATTTGGTAGAAATCATTTAAAATGCATTATAAATATCGTGTCAAGATTTCAAAACGATTGGTTAACGAATTTTCAAGAAATTGTACTCAGAAATTGATTTGGTAAAATTTTCCATATAAAATATACATTAAAAATCGGGAAATCCTCGGAAAACTCTCAATTCTGATCAAGTTTGTCCATTAAATGTTTGTTAAATATTTTGTAGTGATCATTTTGCATGCATTATATAGACCACGGACAATTTTTACAAACCGATTGGTCAATGAATTTTAAAGGAATCGTTGAGTAGTTAATAAACTTTTCATAAAAAATCGGGAAAATCTCGGGCACATTCTCAATTCTGATCAAGTCTGCCCATTACAATCTTATTAAATATTTTGCGAAAAGTATCTACCAAGCATTATAAATATTATGTAAAATATTCAAAAACGATGGGATAACGAAATTTCAAGAAATCAAAACTTAAAAATTGATTTCCTTAACTTTTCCGCATACAAAATATATTAAATTTCGGAAAATTCTTGGAAAATTCTCAATTTGGTGCAAGTCCATTTAATGAAACTCCATTCAATATTTAACAAAGATCATTTATAATGCATTATAAGTAAATTTGACAGTTTTCAAAACCATTGGTTAAGGAATTTTTAAAAAATCGTGGTCAGAACTGGATAGGTAAGATTTTGTAAATAAAATAAAATAAAAATCGTGAAAATATTGGAAAATTCTCAATTATAATCAGATTAACCTTGTCTACTATTTTACTAGGATAATTTAAAGCGTTTTATAAATACCATATGAAGTTTTCAAAACGATTTGTGAATGAATTTCTAAAATATCGCACTTATAAATTGATTTGGTAAAATGTTCCATTATAAATGATATTAAAATTCGTGAAAATATTGGAAAACTCTCAATTTTGACAAAGTCCTTTCAGAGAAACAACTAACAATGCAATGGCGAACATTGTTTAAATCAGGATTTCTTCTTTTTCTTCTTCTTTTTCAGGATTTCACTTACGCAAGCTGACCATTCAGATATAAAACATTATTTCAGAAAGCTGATGCGTAAACACAATTAGAAAATGATACCTGTATTGGGGCTGCCAGAACGAGAAGCTCTATCACGCATCAATCCAATGCTTTCGAATTTACAAGAGTTAAAATACAATATGCTAGGGGAAATTATCAGATAATTATCGTTGGTATTAAGTTAAAACGGTCAATGGCAAATCTTCTAAAAACGCATTTGAATCTTTAAATCGTAATAAACACAGTGTGATATCTTATAATGAATGACAACTTGTAGATTTAATAAAATTAAGTTTTTAATAATAGAAAACAACGAAATCCAAAGATATTAAAACAAGATAATTTCCGTAAATTTATAGAAAAATTATAGGGGGCTTTTTCATTTTTGAAAATACATTTTTACTATATTAAATAATGTCATTTAAATTTATTTTGTTCCATGATTTTTGAAAGCTTTTTCCCGCATCCATCATTTATCTTCTATATATATATATATATATACAATAGTTTATTACATTCATACATCTATTTTTATTTTTTTAACATTGATATACGCATGCATTTTCTAAAATTTGTTAATATATGAGAATTTTCATTTTCCTCCCTTAATACATATATGTATAAAAAAAATACTATATAATGTTCATATACAAAACGGTACACAGAGAATTTATATTCCCATTTATATATTTGCGAAATGATCTGCAAGCTAAGTGGTTGCTCGAAAAGTTTTGAAAGTAGAAATGCAATATAAAATGTTGATGAATTTTCAAAGTTCAAGTTCATCTCTTTAGATAATGAAAAATAATTGCCACTTGATATTTTACTTGAGTCGCTTCATTTTTTAATTGTCCACAGAACTTGAATATTAACTTCATTGTAAGAAATGAATTGTTTTATTTCTTGATTTTATATGTTACATCTCTGCACAAAACTATTAGACAAATCAAACTGTAATGACATTTATGATATTAGATTCACAGATGAAACTTTAAAATAATTTAAAAAGGAAATCAATTAACTTTTCAATTAACCTAAAATTGACAGATTTAAAAAGCATAATGGGGTAGTATACAACCGATAATAATAATAAAATATAAGGGAGCAAAATAAAATATAAAAGGGAGCAAAACAAAATATGTACATAGGAGAAGCAGCAGCCGAAATTCATATAGATTTTGTTTTTGCATTTATTTATTATTTATTTTTCTTTATCTTTATATAGTAGAGTCAGTTGCTGAGTAGATTTTAAATAGATTACATCAGAATAATAAAATAAAATCCCTTAAATAAAAGAAAAAAAAATATGATGTTTTTGTTTTCTATAATTAAAAAAAAATGCATACAATAAAATAATATAGCATTTTATAGTTAAAGAGTTTAGTGGAAAAAAAAATTAAAAAGAAATAGTTGAGGGTGGTGAATTTTTATTATTTTATACAAAAATCATATTCGGTGTTTTGTTTTTTTAAAGTGGAGGGGTTTTTTTATTGTAATTAAAAGTTTAATTTAAAAAAAAATGTGAGAATTTCAAAAAGTTGATGAAAATATAGTTTTATTTTTCAAAATATATATAATTAATAAATTATTCAGTGCCAAATTTTAAAATTTAGGTTTTATAGTTTTTTTTTACATCAATACATTTCGGTATTGTGTCAAAAACCAAACAAATATTTTGCCTTTCGAGCAAAAACAACCGCGTTCGTGTGTCTGTGTGTGTGTATTTTTGATTTTTATCACGGAAAAAAAAATAGATGTTATAGAAATATTATTATTATTATTCTGGATGAGTTTAAAATTAAAAAAAAAAGAAAAAAATAATTAAATAATGTGAATGTGAAAATTAAAAAAATAAATAATGTTTTATTCAATCCAATATTAACGTGACGGGTGTTTTTCTTTTTTCATAATTATTTTTATCGATTAAAAGATCTAAAAAGGAATTAATTGAAAAAAAATAAAAAAGGATTAAATGAAAATTAATTCATTTCCTTAATATTTTTAATATTTATAATTTATTTAAATGTATAATTAAATTGAAATTTTGTATTAAGAAAAAAAAAAATTAGAGTGGGTGTTGTTGTGCCGCCGCCGTCGCAGCCGCCTACGCCGCAATAGTTTATATTAATTAAAATAAAAATTATTAATAAAATGTATAAGTGGTTAAGTTTTTATCATCATGGGATTACATTACTTATATTTTCAATTCAATTTGGTAAGTTCTTCAACAACAAGAATCTAAATGTATAATTTATTCGTTAATGTTGTTTTTTTTTTATGGGAATAATTTTTATATCAGACTATTTTTTGATATAACATAAAGTCCACACACATTTTCTTTTGTAAAAATAAAAATATAATATGTTATTTACCGAATACCCCCTACAAAATAAAACGACCATACAAGTTAATAGAGTTTATTATTAAAAAAAAAAAAAAACCTTTTATACGATCCACAGATCCTTTTTATATAGCTTCTATATATATATATAGGTATATACATTTTCATCACACATTCAACCAACGTTGACTTTATTATATAAATTATATACGGTTTTTCAGATACTATACATAAAAGGTATAATAATATTCATATATGTATGTACAATATATATCCATAAAATACATTTTATGCAATGAAAGTTCTATATATGGCTTTTGTATATGCGGGAAAATTCATTCATTATGACAAAAAAAAATTTATTTTTCTATATATAAACGATTCTTTATATAAATGTCCCATCTATAATAATGTATATTCTATATATATATATATATATATATATATTTGAATCAACACAAGAAAAAATACTCCTAATTCTATCGGTGGTCATACCAAAAAAACATGTTTAAATATATCTTGAATTGTTTACCTTTTAGATTGAGATACGTAGTAAAGTCAATAAGGAGTTAATTATATGATCAATATATACAAGTGTAATTGAAGAAAACATAAGGTAATTGAACTTAATTCCTTAAAATACTATATTGGATTTGTATGGGGAGAGAAGGGATTACGTTAAAACTATTTAGTAATGTTAAATGGGGTAATTTGGTGGGAAATATACATTTTAAAATTTGCTTAAATGTAATGTTAAAATTTCGATACAAAAAACGATAATAAAAAGTATTTCTACTCACATTATACTGGTTGGAATTGATTAATAAAGTAAAATTCTGGTAAACAAAAAATCAAACTTACCTGGATATAGAAAACAGAAAAAATAAACAAAATTAATATAAAATAAACTTTAATAATAAATAAATTAATTGAATTAAAAAGAGATCGATGAACAGACGAAAAGAAAAGAAATGTTAAAATTTTTCAAGTGAAAGCAACAATGAATTTATGGAAGAAAAGACAATTTGGATGGACTGAAATGCTTAAAATTTTCCTGTAGATAGAATAATTTCCAAAGCAATTACTTGCAATGAACAACAACAATAAAAAATACAATACACCACAGTCACAAAAAGAAAATGTATCGATAAAATTAAACCTTTTTATTATTACAACAAATGAAATGTAATTAATAAAATATATGTTTTTTTTAACAATGGAATTCAATCAACAACTTGACTAAAGAATGATGAAGAAGAAAAAAAAACCAATGTGTGGAAAAAATATGATTGATAGTGAGAGTTACATAGAAATAAAAATATATATTACCGTAAATTATTCATTTAGCAAACATTTTCGATTATGAAATCACATTTTAAACCTTAACACAATGAAGAAAATTAAAAAAAAAACAACAATTTTCAGTATGTTAGAATACAAAACTGATAAAATTATGATATTTTTTCATGCGTTGAAATTCTATTAAATTTTCTTTATGATTTTAGACATTTTCGCCAAAAGAAAAACTTTAATTTATTAAAAGAAAATTTAACACTTTATTAAGGAAAACTAAAAAAAAAACATTATCGTATTTAAAACAACCGACGAAATGTTAAATTAATTTACTAATGACAAGAGAAATAAAAAAAAGCAATAAAATTAAATATATAATAAAATAATAATTACCGTAAAAATTCATCAATATTATAAAGTGTTTGTGATGAAGGTTTGAAATTGTGTGTTATTGATATATTTGTATCAGAAGAAGAGATCGTTTGATATCAATACAAATCAAACACGCAAAAACTTGATTTCATTTATATATATGATAATGATAATGATAATAGTAATTATATAATGATCATTAAAGTAAATAAGCAAAGTAATGTATTTGGAAAATTCAGGCAATTTTATAAATTATACAGAATTTTCCAAAGTAAATCCTAAAGATTGTTTAATTTCCATAAGGCAATTCTATTTAACTGAATGAAGAAAAAAATTATGCAGCATTGCCAAAAGAAAATTATTCAGAAAACCCAACAGAAAATGAAACAAATTGTCCAAAAGAAAAATATACAAAATTAAACCGAATTTTGATCCAGAAAAGTACACAGATAATTTGACATAGTTTTATATAGCAAATTTCAAATACAATAATAAAATTATCCTTTAAAATAACATACCGCATAACCAACTACTAAATAAGGATTTAATCGACCGAAGATTGCTTTCAAAATTCTACTGCATGAAATATGATCGCACATTCTTCAAATTTCCTTATCTATATAGAAACATTTTTCAATCAATAATTTGGAAATGAACAAAATGTAATTTCATGGATTGAAATTCTATTCAATTTTTTTTATAATTTTTCACCTTTTCGCAAAAGAAAAACTTCATTTTATTAAAGGAAAATTTAACACTTTATTATTATGAAAAACAAAAAACAAAAGTTTTGGAATGTAAAACAGCCGACGAAATTAAATAGAAATTTATTAATGCGTAGACATAAAGAAAAATCAACAAAACAATTTATAAATCTTCGATATTTTTTGTATTACATTTACAAATTGATTGCACACGTCGGTGGTGAATGGACAAATTCTCGATTATTGCCTGCTGCTAGTGGATGTATGTATAATTGTGATTTAGATATTTGTGAGACGGGATCGCATCTATGCAAATCAAAACACACACCATCGATAAACAAAACAATTCATTTAAATGTTATATGCCGAGATATTTATTCAAATAAAAACTTGATTTGATAATGATAACGAAGGGTAATTCATAAAATTTTTAAACTGAAAACATTGCATGTACATTTATTGGTTTTATTATAGACGGATATGATCATTCAATTATTCTGGGATTGTATAGGATTTCGGATTTCGGCGTTCTAAATTGGATATGTTTGCACTATTTATTAATTCCGTAAAATTAGAATAATGAAAAAGGAAAAGCGTGAAAATACCAAGCAAATTTGAAGAAATGTCTTCTAATTGGTTTTTTTTTCATTTAAAAATATAAATTGATTTGTAGAAATGCTCTCGAAAGGGAATACAAAAAGGTCCAAAAATTTCATTGAATATTCTCAGGAAAACTCGCATTGAAATTTTACATGAAAACTAACATTAGGATAATTTTAATTTTAAAGGCACATTGGAAGATTATTAAATATTAAGAAATTCTTTTCAAAATTTGAAATATTCAACAATAGAATCAAGTGTCCTGTCGTGTCTGCTGCGATCTATATGTATATCTCTAAATTGGTATAAGGATAATATAAATATAAAGGATATAACACGAAAAAACAAAATGTTTTATTTTTTATGAAGTTGTATCTCCTTCGATGTCATATTCATCATATATAAATATATATATACAAAATATATTTCTACCAGTTATATGATAAACATTCATCTTTATTTATATGCTTCATTCCATTTGTATATATTTTCTATATATGTTATGTGGTTATATGTATATTTGAGATGAGGTTTATATATTTTTTATTTTTTCTTTATGTGTCATAAAAAATTATGATTATTATATATTTTATGCTTATCATGCGGTTAAAAAATAGACTCTCTGTCTGTGTATATGAATGAATGAATGAATGAATATATAACAAAATATGATATATTTTAAAATAAAAAAAAAATCATCATCGATCATATTATATTATACATATATTTATATTTATTGTGTGCGGCCGATTCTTTTAAAGTGGAAAATATAAAACTCTTAAAAACTGTATAATATAAAGTATATTTCAAAGTGTTTAATAAGTAACATAGTTTTGTATTTTTTCCTATTTTTAATACTAGAAATATTGAAATTTAGTATTTATTAACCTCCAAAAGCAGTAAACAAATCGTTAATAAACAAAATTCGATTGATTTGTGGAAGAAAAACGGAAAATAAGGAAAATCTTTTCTCAATGACTTTACTAGAGGTGATCACCGGTTCTTATCTACTTTGCCTTTTAAATCAGTATTTGGTTTTCTTTTTTTGAAATTGTCGACTCAAAAGCATTAACGTAAAATAAATCACATATTTTGTTTAACAATTGTTGAAGCTGCTTTCGGTGGATTATGCTTTAGATAGGAAGAAATGATTAATTTAAATGATTGTTAGTCAAAAGAAGGGGAGAAAATCCTAACCATGGGAAACCTGGTTCTATAGTTTTTATGTTCTTGTAAAGGAACAAACAAAAAATACTAAATAATTTTAATAACAATAATATTAATAAAGATCGTTGCTGTTAAGTCACAAATCACAAACCACAAAGTAAATTATATTAAATTAGATAATTTACGAAAATATACTATACAAGAATAAGAGACATCCCATATAGAATTAATATAAATACTATACATCAGTATGACTGCGGCGACTATAATACATAATGTATATATTTTCAAATATTCAGCAATTTTTCAAATAGAATTGAAGCGTCAACTTTATACCAAATATCTTTATACTGTTTTACTTTTTTTATGTCAATTTTGTCTTTTATAAAACATTTTTTCAATATAATAATCTACAAAAAAAAAATCCATTTGTTGTTTATAATATAAAAACTAAAAATATGTATAAAAATCTATTGATATACGAACGATAATGCATATATTATAGACAAAATTATATAAATATATACCATATACTAACAAAAATAATATTGTAAGTATATATACATAAATTCGAATGCATTATATATATATAAAATAAAAGTATGTATTGTACATTTTCTCAAGAATATCTATTTCATTTTTGTTATCATATATCTCAAAATCAGTATTCTAGTCACGAAATCGAGAGTATGTCTATATATAAAATATATATTATATATAAATACCGGCAATATATAGCATATGTAAGAAAGAATATGTATATAGAAATAGGTATCATATACGTATATATGAAAAATCAACACAATACATTAAGTAAAAAAAGAAAAGAAAAATAAAACATACAATGAAAATGAATATATATAAAAGAAAAACCAACAAAAAAAAAAAACAAACGAGGAAAATCTACTCAACATTTTTATATAGTATAGTGGAATAAATGCGACTATTAACAAACAATATCTGTGTGTATTTATTTATCAATTTTTCTTCTTTCTTATATGAATAAATAAATAAACTATAAATAATATACTTGCTGCTGCTGCTGCTGCTGATCTGATATCAAACTTACGCAATCGACAAATATCTCTATATGTGTGGATAAAATCATATACACTTTGTTGCACAAATAAATAAATTCATTTATTGGTGCGGTATGGGATAAAAAAAACATTTAAATAAATAATCTAAACAATTTTCCATTTAAAATATGCTAAAACTCATTCAAGATATTACATGGATCATTTATAATGCATTACAAATATCGTGTTGAATTTTCAACAAGTTTTGTCTGGCAATTTTCAGGATATCGTAACCAGAAATTGTTTTGGTACAAATTTTCCATATAAAATACATTAAAAATCGGGAAATTCCCCGAAAAATTCTCAATTCTCATCAAGTCATACAAGGAAAGCTTATGTAAAATTTTACAGAAATCATTAAGAATGTATTTTAAACATGTTCTTAAATTTTCAAAACGATTGGTCTATGAATTTTCAATAAATGGCATATAGAACTTGGTATTTTTTTATTTTTCATATAAAATACATTAAAAATCGAAAAATGCCCGGAAAATTCTCAATTCTCGCCAAGTACGTTCAAGAAAAATCTATATATGTAAAATTTTACAGAGATCATTTTTGGAATGCAATACAAATACTTTGTAAAACTTTCAAAGCGGTTGGTTATATGTAATTTTTAAAGAATCACACTCGAAAGTTGAATAGCTTGAATATTTTCCATATAAATATATTAAAAATGGTGAAAATTTTGGGGAAATTTGCAATTCTAAAAAGTCTGTCCAAGGAAATCTCATCTAAGATTTTACTGAGATAATTTAGAACGAATTATAAATGCCTTGTCAAAACCAATTGGTCAACTAATTTTTAAGAAATTGAACTCGATAATTGATTTTGATTACTTAAAATCCATTATAACAAAACGTAATCATTCTCATTTATAAGAAAATGACCTTTTATTTATAAAAACGAACTTTCTTTCATATAAAAAAATTTCTCAATAAAAAAAAATCCATTATTTTTACCAATAAAACGCAAACCGTACAAAAGGTTTGTTTAATTGAAGATTTATAGTTTTTTTTGTTTGCAACAAAGTGTATATAGAAGATAAAACCGTATATAAATAAATATATTTTCACATTTGATAAGTGGATATTTGATATATATTGCGTATATTTACCATTCTAATCATACAAAATAATAATATTATATATCTATATATATAGTAGATTTACTTAAAACAATATAAGTTTCATCAAACTAAACAAACAAACAAACAAAAGAAATCAATTCAATTCACATTTTCTTTTATATAAATGAATGAATGACTGAACAACGCAGACATTACAATATACAAAACACAAACAAATCACATTATTTAAGATCTTGAAGCTATATGTTATGTTGTTTGAAACGAAAAAAAGAAATTAAATTCAATGAAATTTTATATCCATCCATACTCGTCGTAGTCAATAAAAAAACAAAAAAATTACCAATTATACAAAAAATAAAAATGGTTTATTCACTGCATATCTACAAAACGCAGTTTATAGGGTATTTATTTTTATTTTATTATTTTTTTTTTTTACCAAAATCTCATAATTGAATTTTCTTTTATATTAAAGAAAATAAAAACTGTGTGGGTGCGATAATCAAATATCTTTAAATTGAATAAAAAACAAATAACTATAAATATATAGCAAAGAATGTGGATATTCAAAGTTACACGCCAATAGATTTCTATATATATATATGTATAAATAAATGGTGTAAGTCAACGACCCTAATAAATAATTCCGATTTGTTTTTCTTCTTATTTTTTTTTATATACATTCACTATACCAAAAAGTTAAATAAATAAATAACTAAAACTAAAAAAAAAAAAAGGAATATATTAGTATATAAAGGCTTATCGTAGATATAAAATCATTCATTGATTGAACAAAGTATATAGCTAAATAGTGATTTAAACTAAAAATGTTTGTATAGGAGATCTCATTCTTTTCATTTTCTTTTAGTTGTGGCCATATCTTTCCTTTAAGATATAATTGGAGGATGACAGTTTGTGTTTTTGAAGGCAGTTTGTGATTAAAATTATATAATACATTATTGAAATCCCTTTTTTTTTGTACAAAATAGTGAAATTCTTGGGAAATTCTCAATTAGGTTAAGTCCGTCCATTAAAACCCCATTCAAAATTTTACAGAGATTATCTAGATATGATTACAAATACCGAATATTATTTTCCAAACGTTCAAAAAGGCGATTTGGAAACAAGGAAATTTTTAAGAAATCGCACTCCCAGTATTTGATTTGGTAAAATTGTCCATAAACAAAATACATTTGAAATCGGAAAATCCAGGAAAATTGCCAAATCTGATAAAGCCCTCCCAAGGAAGATAGTTTGCAGAGGTCATTTTGTATGTATGATAAATACCATTGTAAAATTTTCAAAACGATTGTTCGATGAATTTTCACGAAAACCAACTCAGAACTTGATTTGGTAAAATTGTCCATAAACAAAATACATTTTCAATCGGGAAATTCCAGGAATCAAGTTTGCCCCCAGGAAATTCAATCTAATATCCTTCAGAGATCATTTAGAATGTATTTTAAATGCTATGTAAAACATTCTAAGTTGTTATTTAATGAATTTTCAAGAGATTGGTACTTAGAAATTGAATAGGTAAAATTTACCATAGGTAAAATCCATTAAAAATCGGAAAATTCTTGGAAAATTTTCAATTCTCATGAAGTCCCCGTCCAAGGAACATCATTCAATATTTTTTACAGCAATCATTTAGAATACATTGTTGTATAAATTGAATAGATTTCAAAACGTTTGGTAAACTAATTTTATCGAAAAATTAATCAGAAATCGAATAGAAACAAATTTTCCATATAAAATATACATTAAAAATAGGGAAATTCTTGGAAAATTCTAAATTCTGATGGAGTTCGTCCAAGAAAACATCTATCAATATTTTGCAGCAGCAAACGTTTAGAATGCATAATAGATACCATGTGAAATTTTCAAACGGATTGGTTAATCAATTTTCAAGAAATCGTTCTCGCAGAAATTGAATAGATAACATTTTCCATAAAAAAATCCATCTAAAATCGGAAAATTCTCAATGTCTATAAAGTATTTTGTAAATCAGTCTGTTCCAAATGAAAAGAAAATTATCTATAACAAAATAAATCACCAAAATAACAGCAATTTTCAGTGTGTCGCATGAATTTTCCAATAGGGGGAAAAAAATAAAAGATAATTTCATCTAACAATTAATTGAATTTAAACGTTTTTTTTTTAAATAGACTATAGATTTCGACAGTAACATTAACGAATTGTTCTTTACAAAACCAGTAAATATAACTTAATTTTATATTTACCTGTTGTAGTATTACATACAATTTTCACTTAGTAAATAAAATCTAACAATTTATCCATAGAAAATATATAAATTTAAATACAAAAAATCGTTTAATTTTTCTTTGTCTAATTGGTTTGCACCAGCAACCAACAACTAAAAGATGGGGTATTTCCTTTTTTTAGGAAATAAATAATTTGTTTATATGCGGGTCGCTTTTATATATATATGAAAAACAAAAATGATTTATTATACGTAGGTATATATACATAATATATCTGTATATAATAAAGAAAAAGGCAATATTTCTATATGTGTTCATATATACCACAAATAAATGGTATATATATATAAAATAAATTAAATGGACCACAATAATAAATATATTTTATATATAAATATAAATGTTTATTTAAGTTTTTCTTGGTTCGACAATGAAACCAACTAAAACTATATTACATTATATATCCTTTTAAGCCTTTAATATATATTTATTAATCGATATATAAGTAAGTAAGTATAACTATATATATATATATATATATATATATATATATATATATATATATTTTTGGAAAATTTCTTCTCCGTATATATTAAACAAACAGTAAAAAAAAACCCATTTTATCTAATGTATTGGAGAAATATTTAGTGTGTAATTTATTTATATATATATATATAAAAATAAAATGAGACCTCTATCAAAAACAGAACTTATTTAACCACATCAATAAAAAAAAATGAAAAATCCTTTACTTTACACATACACACACATATATATTTAAAACCAATAATATATCTATATATATATATATATATATAGAGAGGAAAATGCTATTTTGTTTAGTTGTAGATACATAGGAAAAACCAAACCCATGTATATATAGGAAAAATAAATAAATTTTAGCATCATTAAACAAACAATTAAAAATATTTGGGTCACTTAATTTTTATCTATAATGGAACACAAAACACACACATACACTCAAAAATATTTACAATATAAAATTTGAATTTTATACTTTTAAAAATAAAAACGATGGTAGGTCAACATCTATAGTAGAATAGAACATAAAAAATGGTACGTAAAAATGGTCAGGGTGGAAAAATGTGACCAATCAATACTTGATAAAATTTTTAAATAAATATTACAATGTAATTGCCAACAAAAAAAAAAGACCTATAGATTTGTATATCGGATGGAATGGAAGTGGATAACATTAGAAAAACATTCAAAAAAGTTTTTCCATTAAACATTTCAAATACAAAATCAGAATACAGAAATGATGAGAAACAAAATGAAATACCTTTAATGAACCATTAATGAATTATTGTATGGGAACGCAAGTTTAAGGGATGAAAAAACAAAAGGTTTTTAAGCGAAAATATCTGATGCATTCAGTTTGAACGAATGGACCACGGATGGAAAGGTAAAGGTAATGAAAATTGCAATCGCATTTTCGCAACAAAATTTTCGATATTCAAACATTTTCAAAATACATCCAACTCATTTTATTATCTATTTAGAAAGATCATTGAAAATTATTATGGGTTTTTTCTTAAAACATTTTGCAATAGCATTCATACGAATTTTCCGAGATTTTCCAATTATAAATTATAAAAAAATGTATGATAAATTAAAATCTTTATAATTTTTCAACCATTTAACCAATCTGGACGAACATACCACCGATAGACATATCTAATAGAATAAAATTGATTTACACAGAATTAAAAAAGAAAGTCATTTTGAAATATGCAATCATTTGAACAAAATCGTCATTAATCATACATTTTTTCAAGACAACCAATTAGCTTTAAAACTTCTTGTGGATAAAGAACTTACAAGAAACTGATTGAATCTTTCACGCAATTATATTTTCGTACTACAGTAAATAAAATAAAACTGAGAATCAATTAAAAAAAAATTACACAAAAATAATTTTCTTATTCCGTAACATATATAAAGTTAAATTTTTATCACCAAATATATAATTCAAATTAAAAAAAAAAAACAATATTAATTGATTCATTTTTTACTTTGTATAATTAAAATTAAAACAAAAAAAACTTTAATTGCTCTATAAATAAGGTTCTCACGTGTATTATACAGAAATTTATAATTTTTATCTATTGTACAATAATTAATTTGAGTTAACACACAATTTTACATCCCACTTGATATATTATTAATATTATTATATAAAGAATATTTGCGTTATTAAAATTATAGATAAATGAAAACCAAGTTGTAAAAATAATTATATATATAAGGATATATATAGTAATTAATATTTTATAAGAAGGATATATTATATAATGAAAATGTTAACAAAAAAAAAATACAAAATTTAATTGAATTCATAAACAATTTTTTTTATTTGCTATGATTTCATGGGCAACAAAAAATGTCTTATGCGGATCAAATTTCGGTAATTAAAACTTTTTCCTTTATTTATACAAATAATAATAATAATAATAATAAATGTAATATAAGAAATTGTTTTTCTTTTGCGATTTTTCTTGGAAAAATATTATATTAAATTTGATTTTATTCATCATTGTTATTATATCTTATTAAAAAAAAAATGTTTTGATTTTCTTTTTTTCCCTATATAGTGAATATATATTTTTTGCCTCACTCAAAAAGTGTATATATTTATTTATTTTTGTGTGTGTAATAATGTCACATAATGATCTGTATATGAAATAAATACATAATCCAATAGATTATATTTTTCAAAATAATATACGATATACGAATATTTTTACCATTATTAAACCTATTTTATGTATAGGGCAACCCAAAAAAAAAATATACAATTTAGAATCTTTAGCAATTTATTCGGAATGTTTTTGGATTAAATTTATGTAAATTTTTTTATATTTTGTTCTGGAGATATTTTCCTATATAAAATTCATAGGTAATCAATAATAATATTAAAAGGACGAATTCGCTTATCGAAAAAGTAAGACCTTTATGGGAGAATTTTGGGGTTTCAGAAGATACTTCAGAAGTACTTTGTTTTTTATCAAGGGCAACTATCGAATACATTTTCAATTTGAATCCTTTAAACATTATATTCGTGTATATCCTTTTTTTAAAAACAAATTTTCAATATACAACATATCATAAACAGAAAAAAAATAATAACCAAAGGCGAAAAAATCATTATTTGATATTACGTTACATATATACTTTATACATAAAGGAAAATCTATTTGTATATCTAAAAATTTAGTAAAAATATAATTCTATCGATTATAGCATATATAATAATAATATTACACAGGATATGTAGGTTTAATGGTGAAAAAAACGAAAAAAGAAAATGTAGAAAAAAATGAAAAGAAGGTGAAAATCAAATATTTTACGCAAAATACACACAACATTCAAATACACCTTAATAAATAAATAATAAATATTATATAGGATAAATTCTACATCTTTTTTCACTTATTATTATTATTCTGTATTTGAAATATGAAGTATACATACACAAAATAAAAAAAAAAAAAAAATCATCTCAAAGTGTATATTTCCTTGAATGCTTCTAACCAAACCAAAAAAAAAAAATTCTATTAAATATAAATATAATCAGCAGGTTGTGTAATGAATCGCGTATATATAGTATATACATAAATAAAGTATACTCGTCGTTCGTTTTATCGATTGAAATATTCTATAGCACACATTAATGTAACAAAAAAAAGGAAAGAAATTTTTGCAAAATAAAAATTATAATTATTTTTATACCTTTATGGGGTTTTTTTTTATGGAGTAGATTTAGAAAATAAATATATTTTTATTACATAAAATAATAAAATCTGCTGTGTGCAATTTCAATTATAATAATCTGATAAATTATATATATTATAAGCATCGCTCTACTGCTATCGCCGCTCTCAATAAATTATATATTTAATATTCTTTTAATCTATTTTATATATACATATATAATTGCGGGGAAATTAAGGATAATAAGTTTATGGTTAGAAATAAATATTAATTAATTTTCAAAATATTGTTATAAGAAATTGATTTAAAATAAAATTTTTCATGAACAATTCTCAACACTGAACAGGCCAGTTCATAGAAAACTTTAACTAAAGAGTTTACAAAGATCATATAAAATAAAATTTAAAATGTATAATGAATAAAATATCTTGTAAAATAGTCAAAAGGATTGAATTTTGAAGAATCATCATTCAGATGTTGAATAGGAAAAAGTTTTTCATATCAAATGTATTAAAAGTAGTGAAAATTTTGGGAAATTCTCGGTTCTCACCTGGTTCATCTATATGGAAAATTCATTCAACATTTTAGAGAAATTATTTAAAGCGCATTATAAACACCGTGTGAACTTTTTAAACCGATTGGTCAGCTAATTTTTAAGAAATCGCACTCAGTAATTGACTTAGTAGAATTTTCCATATAAAATGCATTAAAAATCGGAAAATTCTTAAAAATAAGCAAGTTCGCATAACAAAACAAATCATCAAATAGTTTACAGAGGTCATTTTGAATGTATTTTAAAAACTGTGTAAACTTTTCAAAATTGCTAGTTACCGAATTTTAATGAAATCGCATTCAGAAAATGTTTTGCTACAATTTTTAATATAAAATATATTAAAAATCGGGAAATTCCCGGAAAATTCTGAATTGGATAATTGGTTTGCCACGGCAAATCTTTCTAATATAATATTTTACAGAGATCATTTAGAATGTGTTTTAAAAGTTAGGTAAACATTTCAAATGAATTGTTTAACGAGTTGATTAGAAATTGGTAAAAAATTTTCCATTTATATAAAATATATTAAAAATAGTGAAAATCTTGGAAAATTCTCAATTCTGTCAATCAATCATAATGAAACCTATATTGTTCAATATACCATAACTGTGTAGTTCAATAGATCTTATAAATAGTTTTAATCACACAACTCCAATAAATGAAATGTGTGGATTGCAAAAATTGATAAGGGATTTTCCACAGATTTTCCTTTATTAAACTTAATAAATAATGTATTATGTAATGTAAAAAAAGGATTTATAAATCGTTTTTCTTTTTATATAAAAATAATCAAACTTAAATACCTATAAATATATAGCAGTTCATTATAGAAAACTTAACATGTAAAGGTATTTAATTCTCTAACATGTAAAGGTATATATATAGCTGAAGATTAAATCATTTATTATTATTATAGAAAATTGTAAAAGCAATTTTATATAAATACAAAAAGATTATATAAATAAATATATATATATACTGTCAATGGAATTAACATTAATATTATATATTGATGTTTTTTTTTTTTTCATTCCATCATTACATATTTTTTATGTTATAAATAAAACTAATTTAAAATTATATATAAAGCACAAAGTATTTTGTATACGATAAGTATTTCTATATATATATATAAGTATAAATGAGGTATTTATTTATATACTTATTTATTACATCTATCTATATTATTATAATTTATTTATAATACAGAGAGAGCGAGATCTGTATTATATATGCTAGATGGTATGCATGCATACACGTTATTTACAATTTGTAATCCATTTAATAAACATTTCTAATATAATATAATAAAAACACGACGATAATATATAAATAAATAGAAAACATTAAATTGTAGACATGTACAAATGTAATTTATAATAAAATTGTATTATATAAAGGATATACAAAGAGGTAGTACACAGACATTTTATATATATAATTATGTACTTAAGATAAATAAAAAAAATATGAAGAAAAATCTTACAAGTTGGACGCATGCATACCTATCATATTCATATATATGATGATGATATTCTCGCTTGCAATAATTCCGAAAACCGTAAAATGAACATTAATTTGTGAAAATTTGCGGAAAACATAAGAACGTTTTTCAGACGAAAATATAATGTATGATATGTAAGGAAAATCTTTTATGTATTTAGCATTTATGTTCCTGTTTTTTTTTTATAAGTTATTATATTTTATAATATAAAACTCTATTCATATGAGTTATAGGGTGATCGGGTAGTTATGTCGATGATGAAAACCACACATCAGTGAATATAATATAATTATCAAACACTCTTAAACAATATCTGAGGTCAATCAATCAGGAATATTTCCATAAGTTTGGCAAAGAATAAGCGGACCACGGTTTTTGTATCGGTTGAATAGACTTTCGATTAGATTAGAGGAAAACTTTCAATTATGATCATGGAAACTAAATTTACCGAACGGTGACAGTCACAGGACTCAGAAGAATATAACAGAGAAGATTTACAGCCTTCTTTTGAAGACTTATTTATAAACGTCGTCTACGATAGGATTGGTCAACGCCCTTTCAAGAAATCCAACTTAGAATTTGAACAAGTTAAACTTTCTTTATATTAAATACATTAAAAATCGTGAAAATTCTACAAAATTTATTTTAGAAAATTATACAAAATTTCCTACAGAAAGTTATACAGGATTTCCTATACAGAAAATTATACAAAATGTCCGACAGAAAAGTATACAGGATTTCCTATAGAAAATCCTAAGAGAATTTCCTTACGAAAGCTATACAAAATTTCCTTTAGAAAATTATATTTAGAATTTCTGAATGGCATCTTACGAATTATAGACTTGTATGGCAATGAAAATTTCATTGGAATACAATACATTAAAGTTAAATGGGACATCGAAACTATACGGACCTGACCTGTTAACGATCATATAAACATATTGTCTATAAAGTTTTCAAAAGGTTTCGTAATGTTCCAATTTTATACTAGTTTTTTTTTGACAATCAATTCTTTGGCAAATGAAAATTTCAAATAAATTGAAAAGTGAATAAAAAAAAAAAAGCACAATTTTTATGTTCAAAATTCAACAAATTATATTACAAAACATTCCTAATTATTTAAACATTTATTTACCTCATCCTTTCAACATTAAAAATTCAGTATTCAGTTTTTGGTTTTGCGTAAATATTAAATTTTAGAAGAAAAAAATCAACAATTAAATACACAAAATTATTTATGTAAATAATAAATAAATTATATTATATTAGAATTGTTTATCTTTTATTGATTAAATCATCAACAGCAAAAAAAAAAGTATGATTGAAACAACAAGTTATTATTATTATTTGAATGGATTTTATATGCATAGTCAAGTCAATGTTAATATATGAAGTTAAAATTAATGTTAAATAAATAAGAAAATATGTTTGTATATACTTCACAAATCGAGAATTTGATATATTATTTGTACAAATAAATATATATTTATAAAGATTTATTGATAAATTTATATAAATGCGCGTGTATATAAACACATTTCACAAATCATTAAATAAACAATCAAAAAACTCACAGAAAAATATACGATTTTGATACCTATATATAGTATACACAAAAGCAAAATCCTATAAATAAACATAATAATAAATATAAAGAATGGTAATTTATGTATATGCTTTTATATACCATATATATATCAATATTATTATTATCATGCATTTGCAGAAAAAAAATGTTGTTAAAAAAATACACTAATATGTATATGAGAAAAAATAAATAAATGAATTTATGCCAATCACAATCAATTAATTCATCAATCATTTATACTATATATAACATATATATTGATTATATACAAGCATCAATATATTGTATAATAATATGTAAAAATATCGACATGTTTGTGTTTATATTTGGTTATGGTAAATTGAACATTTTTCTAATTAATATTATTCCTTTTTCGTTATATGGAATTTATGCAATATACACTCTTTTATATATTACACATACCTCGTGTATAGGCTTTATATATATAGAATATTCGATCGTCTATGAGAATATATACATTATACATTTATTTTACTGCCATTCTATATAACTATATATAGGTTTTCCGCATGGGGATGATGATATTATATTATATAATAAAAGTATAAAATTTTCATCATCATATATATACTCTTATATGTATTTATCAAACACTCATCGGTCTATAAAATCTTTCTTTTTTTTCTTCTATATAATTTATAATCTACCATACATATATACACATACGACAAAATATAATGTATTATATACAATGTGTTCAATTCAAATATTCGTATAATATTAATAATATTGCTATACAAGTATTCGTTGAATTAAATCACCAATTTAATATCAGATTTTCCGTAACAAAATCCATTAATCACACAACATTCAAATATTCTATTTTAATTTCGCGAAATTTTATAGTAATATACTGTACATAATATAAATTGTAAAAGGTAGATTTTAAGATACATTTAATAATACTTATTTTAATCTTGTGACAGGTTTAAAAAAAAAAACTATTCATTTCGAATGCAGTATACATTAAAGTAGAAATTTATTCTATTGTCGAATAAAATGAAATTTTTGTTAATGAAACTCTTTTATCGCAATGATAAACAACAAAATATTGCTTCAATTTTATATGTTAAACTATAAATCATTTAGTATTTTAGGAATCATTTAAAAATAAGAATGAATTAAGTATTTTTTTGTTAAAGCCCGCTCAGAAATTGATTTGGTAAAACAAAATTGTATATAAAAATATCTTTAAAATGTTGGAAAATTCTCAAATCTGACAAAGTTAGTCCATGGCAAATCATTCAATATTTGAAAATGTTAATTTATAGAAGACTTTTTAAACGTTGCCTTCTATAAAATTTTCATAAATGATTGATCAACGAATTTTCACGCAATTAGAAGTTGAATATGTAAAAATTTTGCCACACAAAATACATTAAAAATAGTGAAATTCTTGGGCAATTCTAAATTCTGAACAAGTCAATCCAATCCAAAAACCACATTCATTGTTTTACAGAAATCATTTTGAATGCATGATAACAACGCATTGAACAGTTTTCAAAAAACCAATTGGTAAATCAAATTTATAAGAAATTGTACTTTGAATAGAAAATATTTTCAATATAAAATCCATTAAATTTCAGGGAAATTCTTGGAAAATGAACAAATCAGAGCAAGTCCGTCCAAGGAAACCTCATTAAATATGGTTTACCGAGGTCATTTTTAACGTATTTTAAACATCGTGTAAAGTTTTCAAAACGATTGGGGTTAAGGAATTTTCAAGAAATTCAATTCAGAAATTGAATAGAGAAAATATTCTCAAAAAAAAATACATTAAATTTCGGGAAATTCATGGAAAATTCTCAATTTTGATTAAATTCAACCAAAGAAACTCTATCTAATATTTTACAGACATCATTTACATAATGTATATATTATAAATATCATGTGAAATTTTTAAACTAATGCTTAATGAACTGTCAAGAAATCGAATAAGGTAAATGTTCCGTATATAAAATAGATTAAAAATAGAAAAATCTATTGGTAAATTCTTAATTATAATCAAGTCAGTTCAAGGAAAACTCCATTCAATATTTAACCAGATATTATTTAGATTGCTATTTAGACAGATACCGTGTAACATTTTCAAAACGTTTGGTTGACGAACGATCAAGAAATCACACACCAAAAATTCATTTAGTTATATAAATGTTTAAAAAAAACAGATTTTCCTTTTATTTCTAGAAATATTACTATAAAATTAACGTGCAACAAAGTTATGATAGAATATAAAATTAGTTTTCCCTACCCAAATAAAAAATTAATCATTACTTTAATTAAGCATAATTACATATTCCATTATATTATAAATTTATATATACTATTATATTATTATATTATTATATTCATCGCATCGCACCGCACACGTCTCATTATTTATATAAATATAATTCAAAAATATAAATTATATAAGATGTTTTAAACATCATCTCTAATTTGAATAAAACCACAACATATAAACTATATAATATTTATATATATAGATATTATAATAATATAAAATAATAATAATAATCCAACAACGAACAACGGCAACGAAAGTGTGCATGAATGAAAAATAATATTATAAATATAAAGATTATTTTTTTACAATGCAATATTGATATGATGCCGTGTACTGCTGCGTATACACCATAGAATGTAAAGTTAATAGCAATTTTGCAAAATTCACAGTGAATTGTATAGCGAATTGTATTTTATATATTGTATATATGATATACTGCAGCACAATGAATATATTTTTAAAAACAAAAAAAAAATTCACATTTGTAAACAAGCATTTCTATATATGATATAAATATAATTTGAAACAATAGCTTGGAGCTTATCTGTAAATCTTTCATTTAACGTTGTTCAAAAAAAAAAAAAAAATCACACACAGGAATATAAAGCAAAAAAAAAAGAATAATACGTTAAAAACAAAGAAATTGTACAAATAAAATAAAAATAAAAAAAAAAAGGAGCAGAAAAACAATCGTATGTTACTATACAATACTATATATTAATATGTGTATCTATCTATGGATATATAAACCTATATAATATGTATAAATTATTCCCTTTAGGGCCATTGAGAAGTTGTCCAACCCTTTATTGCAAATTTATATATTTTTATACACCAAAGCTATAGTATTGTATAATGATATAGGGAACGCAAAAAAAAAATCATAAGAGAATACAATACAAAAGGATTTTTTTTATATATGATATTATTACATGGTATAATATTTAAAACAAAAAAAAATCACATATGAAATTCAGGATGTATTTAAAAAGGATGTAAATATAGAAAATTCTATATAGAATAATTTTATGTATATATTAACATCACAGACTGCATTTATTATTATTATTATTATTATTGTATACGTGAGCGATGTATTATGAGGTGCATATAAAATATTTTCAATTTTATTCAATGTTAGATATACGCAAAACACATTCAACCAACCACCCACCCACCCACCCACCACCAATAATCATCATTCATCAGACATTCAACATTCAACTTTTCACGTCATCATTTTCCGGTGGCATTTATCCATCATTTACCAAAACAATGCTGTAACAATAACAACATTCATCATATGAGATATAATCATTAAAAAAATTTGTTATCATAATTTTAAAATTTTAGAACATCATCATCACATATTCATTCTATCATTCTATATAGCATGTTATTTATATGTTATTTATATATATAGTGAGTGGTATGGTAATAATTTTAAGAACAATAAGTATGAGGAAAAAAAAGAATATTTGTCTCCTTCCTCATGTCTTGTTATAATGAATAATTCTATAAAAACCCTTTATATCCTCTCTATACACACCTCTATGTGGATCGTATTTGATATATATATATTCAATAAGGATTTATTTTTATTTTTTTGTAACATATTTGCAAATGTAAGCAAAAATTTCCCGGCATCATCGTTTATATTTTTAAATATTTAATATACAAATTAATAAACACAAGAAAATGTATTATGACAAAACTAAAGAAACGAAGTAGAAGAAGAAGAATATTCAAAAGAATTGTGAATTGTTGAAGATTAAGAGACCCCAATGAGAGTGATAAGATGGAATAAGATCGAAGATTTGGAGAAAGTTTTTAACAAGTTGTATACTTCAAACTACACAATATAGCTTATACCTAAAGTAAAGCATACGCTCCATATCAATGCAAAAATTAAAATGGATAGATAAGATTTTCATTAATACCACGGATGCTTAAGAAAGTACACGAATTTTGGCAGAAGTATGCTTCTGTGTGCTTTGAGTGGTTAAATAAAATAAGTAATGATAATTACTTGAGAAATGAACAAGACCACAACAAAAAACAAGTTTAAACACACCAAATTGCAAGCACATTGCTGCGGATAACGATGACTACTCAAAAAATCAAAGACAAACCCCAGAATTATTGAATGGTTTGTTTCAAGAAATGATTTCTAAATACGTGTAAAACTTATTGAAAATATCCAAATGGATTGAAAAATGAGGTTTCATATGAATACATTGAAAGAATTGAAAAAAAGGAAAAAAACCTTACTGGAAAAATGTTGCTTCGTGGCAGCTACAAAAGAATAAGCTTATTTTTGGCATGGAATAATGATGAAAAAGGTCAAATATATTTTGATCATCGTAAAGCGAAAAAAATAAATAGGCAAACGATAAAAATATTGCATCGACTGCAAATCTAAATCGCAACGAAGGAAAGATAGTGATCTCTATGTTTGATATGGGATTAGAACGGTTTGATCCATTATTATGAGTAGCTAAAACTGACTCAGTTCGATTATTATTTATTTGTCATTAATAGGAAACGCTGAGCATAGATCTACGACACATCAGAAGAACCAGGAAAAATCAGAGTTCTGAATGGGTTTCATAAAAATAGGTATAGTTTTTCCTTTTTGAGTGAAAACCCGCTTGAAAGGATATTTAATTTGTTTCATTCTTAGACACAGTCAAGGTGTATTTTCTATACTATGATATGATTTTAAAATATTTTGTGACTTTAAAAGCTAAAATTGGAAATATCGGAAAATTTTCAAGGGATGAGATGGTAAAAGGAATGATTTGCGATAAACAACATCTTTGAACTTTTAACCAGTTCATATACAAAAAATTCTAATATGGAAAATCTCGAGTTCGTAATAAATTCGTATTCATTTTTCCAAAAATAAACGACTAAGTAATCGCGCACGTCCTTAACAAGTCACATTTACTATACTGAAGTTAATTAAAATGTTTAGGACAATTGAAGAAATCGCAAACACCTTAAAAATCAGATTTGAAAAAGCATTGGGATTCATAGGGGTCTGTTACCAATCTGTTAAAAAGACATAACAAATAGGGATTTCAACCACAATTAATGGTAAAAACAATTTGATCATCTACTACAAATCGGTAAGCAACAAAAACCGCAATTAAACACAGAGGGGAAAAAAAGAGTATTTGATAAATAAACCTATGTCGCAATGTCGTCATAAAAAGGATAACAAAAATTTTAAACCAGAATAAAGGAAAATAATTTGTGTATCACATAAAATTATCACTTAAAAATAATCAAATAATTGTGCGATTTACGCGGTAATACTATAAATCTATATAAATAAAAATCTACTCACATGTTAGTTATCATCATCATCGTCAGCGGAGGTCATACAGCACAGCAACAGCAACACAGATGTAATGATGCGTGGGCTTTGCTATCTGCAATATAATTCTCCTATTCTTTGATAATATTCTGTACATGTTAATGTAAAACATGAAATTGGGATTGAAGGATAAAAGAAATAAAAAGAAAAAAACCATATAAAAATTAGTAATTCAATAAAAAAATACGCACATTTTATATAAAATAATCTTTTTTTTTTTTTTAACATTCACTTACCACAAACAAATCCAAGATGAAATTTCGGCTTCATTTCCCAAAAGTAAATATATATATTTATTTGGTGTCTTTCTTTATATACATACATATATTTGAAATCAAGCCTCAAATCTCTTCTTTATAGAATTATACAAAATAAAAGTTTCATCTTTCGTTGAATGTAAACGCATCACATCACAAAAAAAACCGATTTTAACCATTAAACTCTTTGTTTTTCTATACATATATATATATTTTGTACAAATCCCAAACATTATTTAATTTTTTTTTGGATTCTAGTCTATTTTATACACATAAATTTATTCAATTTATATTTCTGCTTTATCTTTTATAACCTTTTTTTTTTACTTCTTCATCTTTTATTATCTGTGATGTTTTAACATTTGATGATAGTCCTTTTTTTTTATAACAATATATATTTTATCTATTTTGTATAATATATATATTGTTTGTAATTTGTATAGGACCAAAAATATATAATCGCGATAAAGATGTACAAAAAAAAACCATATAATATTGCATAAACTTTGTATATAACTGGTTTTTTGAATCATAATTTGAATGTTCGCTAATGGATGCCCCGTGCGTATAATATGGTGTTGATAGTTATTTTGATGGTATCTCTTCTATATAAATTGAATTTTTTATATGTTGGTCTATAGACCAGGATGATGTATCTTTATCGTTTTTATATGGACGATGCGATGGCAATGGGTATAATGTAATAATAAAACTATAAGAAAAAAAAAATGAAAATGAAATAGAAATTAATATAAAAGAAAAATATAAAAATATCATAAAAAAAAAAATACAATATTATAAGAAATAATAATGGAAATTTTCTTAAGGATACAGGAGGTGTGGTGTAAAAGGTACCGTTGTCATTCATAAGGATAAGTCGAAATTATTCTATAATGATTTTTGTTTGGTTTTTTTTTTTACAATCCAATAAAATTGAGGTGTGTTTTTTGTGTAAAATAAATTTTAATTTGATCATTTTTGATACATTTATAGAGTCCTTTTATTATATTGTGATTCGTGCAATTCAATTTTTCTTGTTTAACATTTTAAGTTTAAACAAGAAAAACGAAGATTTATTGATTACAACTAATTTTTGGTGTTTTGTATTTCGTGGGACCTTACAGTGAGACCGATATCTCTATTGTGATATTAAAAAGAGTGATTTCTATTTTGACCCCATTATTTAATCTATGAATTATAATGGTTATTTACTAGAACTACTTTTATATAGATCAGAATCGAAATTTGTAATAACAATTTTTAGCTGATTTTTATAAATATAAAAGGTTTGTTTTCATTTTAAAGTTCAGTAGTTTTATATAATATCAGTCATAAGAAATTATTAATTAATGAACAAAATAGACAATTGTGTAACAATAAAACCAATAGAATTTCTTTAAATTATCTGGAGGAAAATCTGTTGGAAATTTTTTTATAATTTTTAAAGGACATTTTGTAAAATCTACTGTAGAACATTTTGTCTTTCTGATTGGGAAATTCGGTTCTTATGTTGAAAATTTCAAATTTCGTGCTATTTTTTAAAGGGAAATTTAATTTTAATTACCTAAAGAAAATTTTGTATAATCTGCTGTTGAACATTTCGTGTACTTTTCTAAAGAAAATTCTGGTTTATGATTGGCAGAAAATTTTACGTATTTATTTAAAGACAATTCTGAATGGTAATTTTGTGTTAGGTTCTATTGGAAATGTTGCGTGTAATTATCTGAAGATATTTTTTATAATTTTTTGTAGGAAACTTTTTTTTATAATTTTCTAAAACAAATTTTGTTTGAATTATCTGAAAGGTATTCTGTTTAATTTCTGTGGGAAATTTCGTTTAGTTTTCTAAATGAAATTTTGTATAATTTTCACTAGGAAATTCTGTTTAATTTTCTAATTGATATTCGGGTTTATTATGAAGAAGGAAATGTTTAAGTCTTTCTGAATAGGAAATTTTGTATAATTTTCTGATGAAAATTTTGCGTAATTTCTGTTTGATTATCTGACAAAAATTTTGTTTATTTTCCTATAAGAAATTGTTTTTAATTATCTTAAAGAAATTCTAAATAATTTTCCATAGGAAATTCTCTATGACTTCCGCCTGTATAATATTCTTATATGATCTAATTTTTCCGGGGTAAAACGCACTCAAATTTCCTGAAGACATTTCTCGCAATGATATGTAATAATACGAATTAAAAGCTAAATGATGTTAATTAGACCATTCTGTATTGCATACAATATTATATAAAAATAAAACCCTGCTATATATATATAAATAATATGTAATCAAATAGACGAAATTTTATTATCAATAATTTTTTTTTTTTTTTGCGTTGCTATCATCATCTCATATATGTAATATATGTTATGTGTGTCTATTGTTTGTTATATTTATACGAATTTATGACGATAATAAACATAACAATATATATTATATTATATTATAATATTCATTTTTATTATATAAATTTTGAAAATCTTCACACACAAAAGAAGAAACGAAATGAAATGAAAGAAGATGTTTTCATTTGATTGCATACTCATACAATAATAATTGTGAATATTTTGGTTCGCAACTATATCTAATATATCTTCGAATTATAGAATTATCAACTATAAAAATGAAAATTGTGTTGAATTCAAATATAAAAAAAAAACTTTATCCCTATATATTCTATCCCTATATATTCTTTATCATATGATATATAAACAAATTTCTTATACATACGTTTTTAGTTTTATTTTTTGCTTTTAAAAGATTTCTATCTTATATACGAGCAACACACAAAAATAAAACATAAATTTTTGTTTTATATATACACAAACACTGCACACATTTCCACATTTATAGATTTCCTTATGTTTATCTATCTATATATATATATATATCATATATAAAATAATGGAAATAAGATAAATTCAACAAGTGCTTTCTTTCTCTATATATAAATATTTTCTTTTCTATATATGGTCTATATTATATATGTTTCTATATATACATAGATGAATAAGAAGATGGGACTAAGATAATGGGTTTCCTTTTTTATTATCTATTTATTTGCTTTTTTTTTCTCTCTGTTATTTCCTAGTATTGTATATAGTATAGTTATTTATACTTTTTTTTTTTTCTTATTGTCAATGTTATATGCGGTTTATATTCCATTCAATTCACAAATTTACGGTTTTTTCCTTATTTTTTTTTTGCAATTGCCCGTACCAAAAAAAAAAAAAACACAAACAAAAAAATTGGTTTTTTTTTTTACATTTTTATCATCGCACCAAATTCATTTTCTTTTTATTTTCATCTGTTTTCTTTTTTTTTTTTTTGGCAAATTAATTTTTTCTTAGCATTTTTTTTTATTTATTAAATTTTGTTCTTTATATATAGAATATAGAATACATATAGATATACAGATAAATATATAGGATGAATGATATGTCTCAAATGAGATATATTGAAATAAATGTTGTCGGTTTTTTTTCATGTATAAAATATTTAGAGTTAGTGGTTATCCAAAACAAAAAAAAATTCTACATATAGGATATACATAGGTTGATATAATGAAAATGTGTTTGTCATGCAAAAATAATAATAATATTATTATCACAATCATAAAAGTGATGATTTCCCATGTGGGCAGCTCTCTGGTGGTGGTTTGTATAAGGCTAATTAACAACAATACCGTAAAAAAAACACAAAATATTATGTATGAAATCAATAACAGAAGGATGTTATGAAAGTTAATAAAGTGTGATAAAATCATCGTCGGTTGTAAAGGTTCAAATTTAGTTTGTTCACCGGTCTTTTTTCTATCAAACAATAGGAAAATCTTCAATTTTTTGTACAAATCTTTGCATTGAATTTAATTTGACAATTGATTCACATTTTTTATGATGATTTGAATAATTAATTACATTAGAACTTTTTATTTAAAAGTAGAGTTTGTGTCTGAGAACAATAATGTAATGAACAATTCTAATCTTAATTTAAGGTAATTCAATTCTTAAGGATATCCTTAAAATTAACAATGATAAAACTTGATAAGTTCTTAAAAATGCTAATCCTGATTAATGCTAAAGCAATTCTATTCTTAATTGATGTTACAATTAAAATGATAGATCAATTGGTTAATTTTCTAAAAAATTCGTACTCAGAAATTGATTTTGGTAAAAATTTTCCATATAAAATACATTAAAAATCGGAAAACTTTTGGAAAATTCTCAATTCTGAAGCAACTAGCCCAAAGAAACGCTCAGAAAATATCTAATATTTGTCCAGTGATCATTTGGAATGCTCTATAAGTACTGGCAGTAAAATTTCAAGTCGATTTATTAACAGATTTTCAATAAATTGAACTGAGAAATTGATTTTGGTGAAAATTTTCCATATAAAATACATTAAATTTCGGAAAATTATCTATTCAGATAAAGTCCATCCATGAAAAACTTGTTAAATATTTTACAACGAACCTCTAAAAATGAATTATGGAGTTAGAAATTTGAGTTGAGAACTATTAAAAATTCGTCTGTTTCATCAATTATCGAGCAAAGCAAATAATTCGAAAAATCTAACCCTTTTTGATATCCTATTTAACAACATATTTAACTTATAATCATTATAGTATTATTTTTTTTTTACGCTATTTTTTACTTTATTTTCAGTTAATCAAAAAAATTTAATTTAATAACAATCCAACTATACACATTTTACATTTCATTTTGACAAAAAATCAATTTCCAATAGATTTATTTAAAGTAATCCCTTCCGTATTTCTCACCAAAAATCTATATATGTACATATACAGAGGAGTAGGTACATCTTTCGCGAAGGCCCATCACATTCAATTCATTCAACCAACAATATTTTTGGATTTCAATGTAAAACAATATATATACCAAAGTATATATATAAACTTAAAATACACTTATCTTAGCAATATACATATGGTATATATAAAATTTTAAATAGGAATATATTTATATTTTACAACTACATGTCGTACATGTCGCATATACTATATATGGTATATAAATATTTGAATTGTTATTAAAAAGGAACAAAAACACATATATGCATAATAATTACACACTTGAGTATTTTTTTTATTTCATTTTTTGCATCATTTACATTAATAATTTACATAAAAATTTGTACGTTTACAATTTACATATTCATAATTCATATCTTTTTATACCTTATGTGGAATATATATATGCATATATGAATTTTATCCATCAAATGCTCTTAAACAAAAACCAAAAAAAAAAAAAAAAAAACCATATAACATTTGTGAATGTTAAAAAAAAAAGAAGAAATATACATATTTGTAATCATTTTTTTTTGTTTTATTTTTTCATTTTACCCCATATCTATTACAAACAAACAAAACAAATGACACGATGCTTCACGATATGGCCATCATGTGTAGAAGTAAAAGTATGTAATAATTTTTATATATTTGTATGAAAAGTTATTCGATGGGATAGTATCATAAAAAAATGTAAAGAAATAGGAACATTTTCAAGGTGATGCTGTAAAAGGAATGATCTGACTAATCCAATCATATTCATTACTTAACCATTTTACCAACGAAAACAACATTCAGATGAATATTTCAATCCAATCAGTTTGCTACTCTTTCCAAGGAAAAGTAATTGGTAATTGGAAGAACGAAACTTTGAAACATTGTTATATAAAGGATACTATTTTAAAATGTTCTAAAACTAAACTGATTTGTCACAAACTACTCGTACGCGTGATATAATCCTGCTGCTATCTGCATATATTCTATATGTTATTTATTTGTTTTTTTTTTGATGAATAATTTTATTTTTTATATGGAAATATTATTTTTACTATTTTACAGAATATTTTTGCAAATATGCATAAAGTAATATTAATATATATGGATGGATCTATTTATCTCCTCTACATATACATATCGCGATGTTGAATTTTTTTTTTATCTGTGATAAAAATTATGGATAAATTACAGTAATATGACAATAAAGAACGTATACCACGTATACATTAACAGTTGTGGAAATTTACTTAGCACATCCGTGCTTAAATATAACTAATTCGAAATTGAAAATTGGAATTTTTCCCCGTATCCATATGCGTTGAGAAATTTACCTACATTAGTTTAAGTAAATTTTATTGAAATTAAGTGTCAAATAAGAAGTTTACAATCACTATAAATGTAACAAAATATATTTGAAGAATATTTTTCTAATTAAATTTCGTAGCTATCCTATATGGATATATCTATATTTAATTAATCACTTCTTTATTGTCAAAATTTTGAATTAACATTTTATCAACTACAAAATATATTAAATTCTGACCGAGTTTAAACCAGAAAAAAGATTTAAATATTTTACATATATCATTTAGAATACACTATAAATGCCATGTAACATTTTCAAAACGATTGGTCAACAAAATTTCCAAAGAAATCACACTCACAGAAATTGATTTGGTAAAATTTTCTATATAACATATATAAAAAATCGGAAAATTCTCAATTCTAGGCAAGTTTGTATATGGAAAACTAATCAAATAGTTAACAGAGATCATTTAAAATGTATTATAAACCACATTGGGAAGTTTTCAAACCGATTGATTAATGGATTTTCAAGAAATCAAACTCAAAAATTGATTTCGGTAAAATTTTCCATATAAAAAATATTAAATATCTGAAAATTCTCAAGTCTGATCAAGTGCGACCATGAAAACCTCGTACAATCTTTTACAGAGATCATTTAGATTGCATCATAAGTACTCAGCAAAATTTTCAAATCTATTTAGAGACACAATTTCAAGAAACCGTACTCAGAAATTGATTTGGTAAAATTTTCCATATAAAATACAATAAAAATCGGAAAATCCTTGGAAAATTCTCAATTCTAGGCAAGTTTGTATATGGAAATCTAATCAAATAATTAACAGAGATCATTTAAAACGTTATGTTCATATTCAGTAAAAGTTTCAAATTGCTTTATAAACAAATTTTCAAGAAATCACACTCAGAATATGCATTGGTAAAATTTTGCATGTAAAATACATTAAATTTCACAAATTTTTTGGAAAATTCTCATTTCTAATAAAGTCCATTAGTGGAAAATCGATTCAAATATCCTTTAAAATACATAATTAACAAATCCGGGTGTGTTGGGTAAATTCCCACAACTGTTTGTATATTTTTATAATATTTATATGCTATATTTTTAAAAAAAATTATTGACTAGTTCATGAAAATATAAATTACAAAAGAAATGAAGCATCATCATTTCAGTCAAAATTATTATTATTATTATTATTTGTATTTGAATTGAAACCATAGGAGATGAATATTGATGAATATATAAATATTTTATATAGGTAAATATAATTTGAATAGAGGGAGGATTAATGGGGAGTGAAGGATATCTATATACTGTAAAAAAAAAAGAATATAATGTCAACCTTTAATGAACTTGTCGTATTTCACTTCTAAATCAACATATATAAAGTATTATAATATAAATGTATATGGAAATTGAAGTACACAATAATTTTCCAAAGGGTAGTTTTGTTTTGTTTTTTATTTATTTATATTCATCTGTTTTGTTATTCACAGAGAAATTTCTGTATTATAAACTCTTTTCATTTACATTTTTTATCCGATATTTACAATATACTTTATTTACTTTCGGAACATGTAAAATTTAATGGATAACAACTATACTATAAAGTATATTTGGATATTAAAAATGCAATTTCTTTCGAAAAAAAAAACTTTACATTGAATAACATTAATACAATTTTACTTTAAATTGTACATTTTCAGATTGTTTATTATCCGAAGTATACGATTCACATTTACGAGGTCCAGGATTTGTAATGGAACCACCGGCACGTTTAGAATTTTCCAATTCATCGGGTGGATGGCTGGATTGTTCGGCATCGGGTAGTCCACAACCATCAATTGATTGGCTATCCGTTGATGGGACATCAATTGGTGATGTCGGTGGAGTTCGCCGCGTTTTACGAAATGGTACATTATATTTATTACCATTTCCGGCCGCCGCCTATCGTCAAGATATCCACAATACAATATATCGTTGTGTGGCCTCAAATACCGTAGGTAGAATAATATCCAGAGATGTACAAGTTAGAGCGGGTAAGTGAAGAAGAAATAAAAAAATATTCGATATAAAAACAAAAAAGAAGACAAACGGTCATATAAATTTTGATTCATTTTTTAATTATTAAAATGAATATTTTAAAACACAGATTTTGTCTATACATAATTTTTGTTAAGATTCCAAAATATATGATGAAAAAAAAAATCCTTTGAAGTCATTTTCGTGCATATTCACAAAAGGAATTCGAACAAAACAGAAAAAAAACTCGAAAATCTAACACGAATACAATCAAGTATTTATATGCATCGTTAACACCACCACTATACATATTTCCCTTATACAATAACTAAATCTCATCGCCTCATTCCAAACCAGAGGAATAAATATAAAAAAATGATATATATATATATATATACAGAATCCTTTTTTGCAATCTCCTCTTCTATACAAAACAAAAAAGTGTATGTATTTTTTTTTCCTTTCAGTATTACTTTGCGAATATAAGAAAATAAAAATGTAAAAAATAGAAAAAAAACTCATTCAAATTAACAAAAAAAAAAAGAAAAAATCAGTAAAATGAAAATTTTCAGTAATCAAAAGAAATGCATATTTTTTTATAATTCTTTTTTTGTTTTTATAGTTTAGAATATACACAATTTTTTTTACCATATATGCAATTTCTATATATAACTTTTGCAAAACAAAAAAAAAAAGAAAAAGAAATTATATGAAAATATCTCAATGTTTTTTTATTCTATGAATAGATATATGGAAAAGAATATTATTTGATTTTTTTTTTTTTGGTAAAATATGTATAATAAAGTGAATTTTATTTCTTTTGTGAAATTAAGAGAAAAATTTTGCAAATCAATTTTGTTGAATCTGGTATTTTTTTTAGATTCTATTATGAAATTATATAAAAAAGATATTTTAAAAACAAAAAAGAAATGATTCGTAGTAGATTAGAATAACTCGTATATATATGTTAGTATTTAAAATATATACGTGATGTCCCACAGAGTAATTAAAACCCAACACTGAAATTCATTGAGGTATCATAATCGAAATGGTTCTAAAATATTTTGGTTAATTTGGATGAATTGTGAAAGTTACAGTAGAGAATTGGTCAGATATCTTTTTCCTGGAATAAACACGGGTAAAATAAAAACAACTTTTTTGATCTGTTACAGAAAATCATGCAATGCAATATCCTTAAGAAAATTAAACAGAAGTTCGTACCACCAAATATCAAACTTACAGTGATTTGCTATATGGAAGATAATACAAAATTTCCGTCGGATAATTTGGCAGAATTTCCTTCGAGTAATTAAACAGAATTTCCTTCAGAAAAGTACACGAAATTTCCTACAGAACCTTTTCACAAAACGTGCTTTAGAAATCCATGCAAAATTTGGAAAATTACACACAAAATTTGCATCTGAAAATTATACAAAATTCCCCACAGTAAATTATAGAGCATTTTCTTCAGAAAATTATAGAGAATTTCCTTTAGAAAATTATTCAAAGTCATATCTATAAAATTATACAAAATATCGCATATAAAGAGAATTTCCTTTAGAAGATTATACAGAATTACCCCAGAATATCAATTAAAATTTCCTACAGAAAAGTATACTACAATATTGAATTCAAATAACTGAACAGCACTTCCTTTCGAATTTCCTACAGAAAGAGATATAAAATTTCTTTCAAAAAAGTATCGAGAATTTCCTGCAGCAAACAAAAAAAGAATTTCCTACAGAAAGTTATACAAAATGATATCCTTAAACAAATTATACAAAATAAAATTGAATTTCCTACAGAAAATTATACAGAATTTCCTTAAGCAAATTATACAGAATTTTCTAAAGCAAATTATACAGATTTCCTTAAGCAAATTAGACATAATTAGACGATTTCCTATTAAAAATTATAGAGATTTTCCCCTACATAAAGCTTAAGTGAATTTCCTTAAGACTGTAATATAGAATTTCTTATTGCAAATTATACAAAATTTCCTACAATTCATACTGTTGCTTGGGACACTCCCTAACTATGTACTATAGATAATTTTCTTATAAACAAATGTACATGGTTGATTTAAATCACTTGAATTTTCATATATGACTACTAATTTTTTCTATTTCGAGTTTTAGTGATGGATTTTAATCAAATCAACTATAATGGATAATATATAAGATGTATAAAGAAATAGAAAGGTATCCAAAAACAAAATACCATAGTTTAAAAGGAATTCAAGAAATGGTATACAAATATAGTGAAAATAAAAATTAAAAATTATCTCTATTTTAGAAAAAATAATGGAATGAAATAAATCTCTATATGTAAAATATATATTCAAAACACAATATATAGATGACACATTATTGTTATTAAAAGTTCATTAACGTTTGACCTGCGGCCCGATTGTGACGACGACAACGACAACGAAAACAACGACGACGACGACGACGACTATATACTATATTCGTCGATGAAAAATGGATGCAAAATCTGCATATAAATATATGCATATATCCACACAATAAATGAAAATGTGTATATATTTTCTGAAAATTGTGTAGTATTTGCATGATAAAAAAAAAAAAAAAATTAAAAAATAAAATGTCTACCAAATATAACAACTTATATATATATATATATATATATGGTATATGAATATTCATTTCATTCCATCATACATTGTTTTTTATCCTGAAACGGCAAAAATACTATACAACTATAGTATATATATAAAAAATAAAGAGGAAAAAGCTCAACTAAAATTTATATATACATAGTTTTTTTTTTTTTTTATTATTTTATTTGCATTTCTATTTTTATTTTTTTTTTTTTTAATAAACGTTAATTTGAATACTACCCCTATACTAATGAATTGTGAATCGTATTGTAATTATAATAAAATCTACTGGAGATTATTAAAAATGAGATGATTAAAAAAAAGGAAGATTTTCCATGGATCCAAGGGAAAACCCTCAATTAAATTGGATTGAAAATTTATTGAGAAAATTGTCAAAAGATATCTTATTCAATTATATTAAGGAAAAAAATTAAAGGATTATTGCATTAAAAAATAGTTTATATATTAATTTTTTTTTAACATCCTCACTATCATCTACCTATTCTGATGTCGAGTAGTATATTTTTTTTATACATATATAATGATTTTACTATATACAGATTCATCACTCCAGAGTTGTGTATGCACACAGCTTTTATTTTTTATATATATGGTATATGGTATATATGAAAAAAAAAATAAAATCCATTTCAATGAATGCAACTGACATAAATAAATATATATATATATCTTTCTGGATTCATATTATATATGATATTACATAGAAAATGTTGAATATATTTATCACATACATTTTTTATACATATGTACATATCTTTTATAGAAAAAAAAAAGTATTTATTTTATATATAAACACCGTATATACTAACCAACCAACTAACTTTTATACATGTATATTATTCTCGCACATTACGATCGATGGATGGATGCATGCATTGCATATCTGTACAGCATCCATATATATATATTCATCTCTGGTATATATCCATCTATTTATCTACCATCTAAATCTATACCATATATATATATATATATACACTTTACGTCGTAAAATGTTTATCATAAATTGTAAAAAATAATAAAAAATCATCCAATATGAAAATATATATGCGATGATGATAAAAAATTATGTTGTATATCATTAGATTTACAAATTTTTAATCTAAGCTAAATGAATATATTTTATTTGCATATTTTTTTTTTGTCATAATGCTATGAATAGAAAATTTGTATGCTTAAAAGATAAGGAGTAATTTTTATATGTATATAGAATATATACATAATTTTTTTGAAATAGTCGACGTTTGTATATCTATCTATATATGATATTATGCATTTGTTATAATCTTTTTGGCGTAAACTATTCTATATATTGTATATATAGAAATGCATTGATATAATAATATATAATATTTTCTGTTGTTCTCTTATAAGCAACTGCATGTTATTCAAGTATTTTTTATATAATATGCAATATAAATGTTTTAATGATTTAGTTGTCATAGTCACATTTTTTTTTCCATTTATATATATACAGAGTCTGTAGTTTATAAATACTACAAAGATACAATAATATATAGATAAAATTTCTGATTTCATATATAGAGTCCAACATCTCAAAGTTGGATATTGGAATTTTAAAAATTTCCTCTTTATAAATTCCCTATATAAATATTGTACAGAATATGAAATTTTTCTAAAAAAAAGTGTTAAAAAATTTTACAAATAAATCGTATCTCATGAGAAAGTAAATTAACATAATTATCAAACAATTTATAAAGGATTATTTCCTTAGAAAATCATCGCGATTTATTTAACTCAAATCATAAGGAGAATTTTTAGTTTTGTATGAACAAAAACTATTTAACTTTTATAAAACTCCGTGTCCTTTTTCTATAAAGTGTGTATTTTAAAAGCGATTTCAATAATTTGTTTCAGATCTAAAGGTAACAAAACATTTATTATAAATGTCATTTCATCAAACGGAATTAAATCAAAGAAAATACAAACTAGTATACAAACTAATTTTACACATAATTTTCTTTAATAAATAATAAAGAATAGCGCATAGAGGATCTTTTCGAAAATTTCTGGTTATTATATAGGGAAATTATACATGGAATTATCCTTAATAGATCTTTCCGAATGTCCTTATTAGAAATGTATTAATTAGAAATGTGGGAGAAATGGAAGAATTTCCCTACCAAATCATTCAGAATTTCCAAAATTAAAATGATTTAGTAAATCAGATATAGAATTTTCTTAAGGCAATGATCAAAGGTTTTCTTACGTCATGTTAATCTATATAGTTCTATATGGTTTCTAAAGTATTTCCTGTCATTAATTCTATTTATACTCTATTTCATTATCATATCCTGTGCGGATCATTTCCTTATGTTTTATACAATTTATTTATTACATTATAAAGAATTTATTAAAAAAAAAAGTATTATAAAATTTACTAAATAAATTTACAACTAAACTTAGAACATCTCTATGATTTGATGTATGAATTAATAAATAATTTACTTACGCGATATCTCATTAACAATTTTCTATACCAAATTGTACGTAATGTTCACATAAAATCATTTATAGAATTGATTCATTAAGCATTTTCTTAAGGAAATATTAAAAATTAAAAATAATTTATTAAATAAATTAATTATTAAGAATAAGATTTACCTTACAAAATTGGGAATAGATTTTTATGATACGAATCACTAATGATTTAAAGTAAATACAGATTTTCCTAATAGAGAATCAAAGAGAATTTTCCTTACACTTTAATGGTACGCAGAATTTTCATTACAATACACCTAAGGATTCTTTTTCTCGTGGAAAATTTTCCAATCAAATAATAAAGAATTTTCTTCAGTAAATTATATGGAGGGGGGTTCTATCGCAATAAATCTTGTTGAATCATTAAGAATTTCCCGACCAAATATTATACAGAGTTTTCTTATAAAATGATTTATAGAATGTTTTTGTTTTTTATTTTAAATCAGAGTGGTAATTTTCTTATAATGAAATTATGGAGAATTATCTCAATAAGAAATCAATAAACAAAATGTTGCTATACCTTAGAACATTAACTTTCTGAAAACATATTGAATTTTCTTAGTAAATCATAAAGAATTTTCCTATTAAATTATATGCAATTTTCCTCCTATTTTCCTATATAAAATGAAAATTTCTACATAAAATAACACATAGAATTGATTTAAATGATAATTAAATAATTATGCAATTAAATCATTATAATCATTTTTCTTCAGGAAAAAAATATGATTACAAAATCGCAAAAAAAATTCTGTAAATTTCTATTTTAGTAAAACTTAACAATATGTTTAAAGACAAAACGCGGGGTTTAAAGGAACCCTGTTCTAACTTATGCAAGTTTTCTGACTTAAATCACAAGAAATTTCTATTTTTCTTTGCAAGAAATTTTTTCGATAGTTCTCCGTGTATATATATAATCATTATTATATTTCTTTCCAAGTCATATTTTAAGATTTTCCTTGATTGGACCGGAATTTATATGAAAAGATCTACAATAATTTTTTTTTTTTCTAATTTACGAATTGAATTTCTTTGCAATTTATATAGTGTTAACTTTTATAATATATGACATGCATCAGAGCATAAATATTTTTCTGCTCTATAGCAGAATACAACTTTTATATATAAATTCGATGTGACATGAGGATGTTGCATATATATGATTATATAAAATATCACAGGTAACATACCTGTATAAGGAATTGGATATGTATCAAAAAAAAATAAAAATATGTTCTATATATTATAATTGTAAAAATATACAATATTTAAATATACTTCAAATAAAAAAGAAAACCCCCCTGATATATTAGGTAGAGACACACATTTGTATATCTATAGATAAAAATATGTAATTTTTTTTTTGTGTTAAACTTGAATCTAAACATACAAATATGCTACAAGAAGAATTTATATACCATATAATTTTTTAATATTGGCACGACATGGCACATTGATAGCAACACACACAAAAAAAAAAGAGAAAAGAAAGACTTTTAAAAAACATATAAAAATACCTCTATATATGAATATAAAAAAAAAGAAGAAGAAACGAGAATGGGAAAAACAACTAAAAATAAAAAAAGGAAAAAAGCTTCAATAATTTGTTATGGTATTTTTTTTTGTTTTTCATTTTTGTTTTACATTTGATTTTCCTCATATAGGTATATATACATAAAATACATTATTAAGGGTTAAAAAAAAAAGCTGTATAATAATAATACATATATCTGTAAGCTACTGCGAAAATATGGAAGAGAAAAAAATATAGACGATATATTTTTTTTCCGAATGATACGATATTGAAGAAGATATAAAAATACAAATAAATTATATTCAACTTCCATTTACATATTCATAGCTTTATATAAATAATTTTAAGCGCATATTCTCATTTCTTTTCCTTTATATTCGGTTTGGTTTTTCTTATAAATATATTCTTCTTTACGTGCCCATCATATTGATGTGATCAATCTTTTATACATATATATATATATATGTCTTGTTTTATTGATATCCTGATTTTTCATATCCTATATATACTATATTATTTTTACATTATTATATATACATAATACATACATGATGAAATAATTACGTGATTTTCAAATGATTGCATGTTTTTTGAAAATGTTTTTTGTTTGTTTGTTTTGGAATTGAGGAAATGACCAATAAAACACTTCAAAAAAACAAAAAAAAACCAAATGGATAACTAACAACAATTTGAAAATGATGATAGTATATATTATTTGTATTTGTAAATCAACCATTTTCGTTTAGTTTTTTATTTATAGTTTAGAGATTATTTACGTAAATAAACAAATAGAAATTCTAATTAAAAATAACTATATTATTAAAAAGTTAAAATACAATTCTTTACTCTTCAAATTCTATCTATATTATTATATGTGAATGAATCATCATCATCCAATTTGTATCGTTAATTTATTATATTTTCAAAACAAATGAGAGTATATAATCTATTTTTAATTAAAAAAAAAAATATTGCACAAAGGTATTACTTTTTTTTCCAACAACATATATAGACAAAAAATTATTTGTAATGAGAATACATGTTTTATATATGTACAGAATTTTCTGCCATTACTATATTATATATTACTATATATATGTATAAATATTGTTTGCATTTTGTATAATAATCTCTAGTTATATCCTTTTTTTCTGTGTTTGCATATTATACAAGACGAGTACTCAGCCGCCGCCGACCGATTCAATATATGCAATTTTATACATTTAACATTTTTACGATATATTAACACTAACGCTCAAAATAAAGTAAAATTAATATATAAATTATTTATTTAGAATGAAATAGAAATAAATATTCGTTTTCTGATTAGGCGATAAGAAGTGAATCTTTTTCTGGCAGGTTAAAAAGGATATTTGAATCAACTAAAATAAGTTGGGGTAGTCGTTTGAAGTAGCCCTTTCTATTTAATATATATCCGGTGGGATAGAACTTCACAACATTGTCATTGTTTAACTGGTTTTTAATCATAATCTGTTTCTTGTGTTTTTGCGGGGCCGACATTTCACAAATTATTATTCTATCAATCTTTCTGTTATTCTTTAAATTCATGTAATATCAATTTTTTAAGTTTTCAAACCATTTCAACCTGCATTAAAAGGTCCAAAAAATACCTACGTTGTCATAGTTCACATTTAAGGATGCTTGAAAATTGTAATTCGGTTTGAAAATTGGTGATTGTATTATTAATCGGTAAATTATTATTGATAAATAAGCCAATAAGCCGGGAACCAAAAAAAATGATCAACGAAATACAACTTAAAATAAAATCCAAACGAGAGATTGATTATTGATAGAAAAATGTGGGTTATCGTATGTTGATTTGGAAAATTGCAAAATATTTATGAAAAATAATTCAATTGATTCGAGATAACCATATAACGAGCACTTAGAGGAATGTCTTATATTTACCTTATTTTGTAAATTAGTGTTAATATATTTAAGTATAATTTATATATATATATATGTATGTATATCTATATTTAAGCACATCCGATTTTCATTCTTTCATATATCCATTCATGCATATAGTATATTTTTATATATGTATACCTCTTATATATATATATTATAAACCAATGAGGTATTTTCACTTGAATAAATCAAATAATCTATTAAAGTATATCTCTGTGTATCCGTTTTGATATTAATGATAATGATATATACATAAAATTTAAACATTTTCATTACAAATCTGGTTGTTTTTTTTCTTTTACATAATTCATTCAGTTGTAGCACAAGCATATAAAGTGGATGTCGAAGTATTGGCAGCCTCAAGAGGATGTACAACAATATTACGTTGTGTAATACCAACATTTGTTAAAGAATTAGTAAGAGTTGTATCATGGGTTCAAGAGCCCGCATTTTATATTTATCCATCGTTGCAAGGAGGTATGTATATACAAAATCCAAACAAATATAATACAATAAATGTATACTAGTATATAGTTTTTGAAATTAGTTAAAAAATATTAAATTAAGATGATAAAATACAATATGAAAAAAAATTATATATACTTAATTGGATAAAAATACAAAATATCAATAATTTTTGTATGTGAATCAAAGACTCTACTGAATATACTTCTTCAACAGATTATGTATTGAATTTATTGTTGACTGGGAAATTTTTTATAGAATATAGTATTTTCTTTATAAAATCATTCATAGGATCTGAAGGATATTGTACAAATAATTTAATTAATAAATGTGTTTGAAAAATTAACATCTATTTTAACTAAACAAGCTGTAAATTGGCAAAGATATTCTTGATCCGGGATATTAAAAGGATATTTACATTTCAATAAAAGCGCCATTATTTCAATAATAAATTATGGAAAATTTTCTTGAGTGAATCATACAGAATTATCCGAGAAAATGATAACGTTTTTCTTTATCAATTAAATTATTCATAGAATTTTCATAAATTATACAAATCATAATGATACAAATCAAATCATACATAACGGAAAAGAGTATTCCTCTATGAAATCATACAGAAACGATTGCTCTATAAGAATTTCTTGGAAATTCTGTATAATAAATGTATTGAATCTTTGAATTATCCTCAACAATATGAAATTTTCCTAATGCACAAAAATTATAGATAATTTTTTGGAGTAAATCACATAGAATTTTCTTAAACAATTAAGAAACTTATAACTAGGTAGAATATAATTTTAAATATCTTTGTGTTAAATCATTAATTTGTATAAATTATAAAAATGTTTATGTACTCACAATTGGTTGAGATTAATTTAATAAATAAAATTAAATTTTGATAAAACTGGTAAATAATAAGGCAAACTCACCTGAAAATAGAAAAAACAAAAATAAAATAAATTAATACAAAATAATATTATAATTAAATATCAAATTTATAATCTAAAAATATAATCTATATAATAAATAAATTCGAATGAGTATCCAATTACGAATTCGATCGAATGGTGTAGTGTTTCAAATGAAAGATACAATGGTTTTATGGAGGAAAAGACACAATTATTAAAACATTTATGACCATTTATGATCCAATGTGAAAATTCAATTAATACCTCAACTGCCTGCGATTATATGCTTCAAATTTCCTTACACAGATATTGAAATTATTTTTCAAGCAATGATTTGCAATGGACAGTACCAACAATAAAATACTACAAACCACAATCACAATACGCAATGTACATAAATAAAATTCAATAAACAATTTGATTTTAATAATAATGAAGAAGCAAAAAAAAAAACACCGATGTGTGGAAAAAATATGATGATTTTTAGAGTTACATATAGAAATAAAAATATATTTTACCGTAAATTATTCGTTCATCAAGCATTTTTATAATGCGAAATCACATCATAAACCTTCACACAATGAACAAAATGAAAAAAAAAACAAATAAAATGATATTTTCCATGCTTGAAATTTTCTTTATGATTTTCCCAAAAGATGTAATGGAAATTTTTTTAACACAATTCCAAAGGAAAACTTAAATTTATTAAAGGAAAATTTATTACACTTTATTACGGAAAACTAAAAAAAAATATCGTATTTAAAACAACCGACGGAATTTTAATTTAATGTACTTATGCGTAGTAATAAAACAAAAAGCAACAAAATGAAATAAAATATTTTATATATGGTGAAATAAAAAATACCGCAAATATTTTATGATATTATAAAGTATGAGTGTGTAGATTGTGTTAAAATAAAATTGTGTTTTAGGTATTTGTGAAAAGAGATCATTTGATATCAATGCAAATGAAACACACACACGATAAGCAATTCATAATTCAATTGATATGTTGAGATATTTGTTAAAATAAAAACTGGATGATGATGATTTATATATATAATGATAACGATAATGATCATTAAAGTTAGTAAGTAATGTATTGGGAAAATTCAGGCAATTTTATAAATGATACAGAATGAAGTAAATTATAGAGAATTTTCAAAAGAAAATGTTGAAAAGAATTTCCCTATGTAAATAAAACAGAGTTTCCCTTTAGAAAATTAAACAGAATTTCCTACAGAAACGCATTATATAAGTAATAAATATTAAAATTGAGTCACAAAAATATCATAATGAATATTTCAAATAAAAATAAAATTATCCCTTAAAATAACATACCAACATAATCGACTATTAAATAAGGATTCAATCCACTGGAGATTCCATAAAGTTTTAACTCCAAATAAAAATCAGCAAACTGAATGAAAAGCTGAATGAAATGTGATCACATGCTTTAAATTCCCTTATGGATAGGAATCATTTTTCAAGCAAGCAACTTACAATGAACAAAATCCAATGTTATAGATTGAAATTTTCATCAATTTTCTTTATGATTTTTCACATTTTCCAAAAGGAAAACTCCAATTCATTAAGGGAAAATTTAACACTTAAATATTATGGAAAACTAATAAAAAAAAAAGAAGCAAATTATCGTATTTAAAACAACCGACGAACTTAAATATAAATTTATTAATGCGTAGTCATACAAAAAAAAAAAGCAACAAAATATTTTATATGTAATAAAATAAAAAGTACCGCAAAACAATTTACGAGATCGTCGATATTTTTTCTATTTACATATAAATGTGCGACATGTCCGGTGGTGAATAAACAAATTCTCTATAATATAGTGTTCGTGATGTTATAATGTCAAATTGTGTTTTAGGTATTTGTGAGACTAGATCGAATTTTATATCGATGCAAATCAAACACACACCCACGATTATCAATTCAATAAAGATATGATGTGATATTTATTAAAAATAAAAACTTGATTGAATGATGATATAATGATAATAATAACGATAAGTAATTCAAAATATTTTTCATAAACAGAAGGTTTAGATTTAGCTTTTATTATGCGGGGATATGCTCGTATGGTTTTTCAGGGATTCTATAAAAAACGGATATTGTGTTTCAAATCGGATTTTATTTTAATTTAATTGTATGATATTGAAATGATAAAAGATTAAATTTGAGAAAATTTACGAAAATATAAAGAAAATGTTAACAAGAAAACTTTTTTTTTTTTGTATATTACTTATTCAAAATTTGATACATATGAAAAATTTTCATGAATAAGAAATGAACAATAAAAACTTTACTAATTAAACTACAACAAATTTTGTTCAAATTTCTTAATATCAAAATAATAATATAATTTATAACAAAAACCAAAATTCCAAATAATAATATATATGTTATTATATTTTTTCATATTTATATTTAGATGGTAAATTTCATGTACTACCAACTGGAGAACTTCTTATACATAATCTTGATTTTAATGATCGATTTCCATCATATAAATGTCGTACAATGCATCGACTTACAAAAATTATTGTTACAAGTACATCGGTAAAAGTAAAAATAAATGGTAAGTTTTTTTTTTTTTATTTTATAACATCTCACAAATGATATTCTTTTGGTTAAATTGAAATTTATTTCTATGTGTATTTTTATATAATATGGATTAAATCATTATAAAAAGAAGAAGAAGAAAAAAAAACTTGACTTATTTGCGCATAAGTTTTTCTTTTGTATGAAAGTCATTATTGTTTTGAAGACACAAAAGTTTTTCTTTTTTTTTTTGGGTAATTGCATTTAAATTACATAATCATAAATTCTGTGAATACACAAATAACAAAAAAAAAAAAAAGTTATATAAATGAAAGAAGTTTTTTTTTATATACTATATATTATAAGAAATTTAGCACATTTTATTATTTGAATTAAATTAATTCAAATTTTTATTTTCACTTTTTATGTTATTTATATATATAAATAAAAATAAATAGAACATCGTGGTATTAGCGCACCAAGTATCGTTGAACATACCGGTCACGTTTCAGTATCACAAGATGAAGGTGCTGTATTATTATGTGTAGCACAAAGTTGTCCATCACCAGAATATAGGTAAGTTTTGTATTGTAAACTAATTTTATTTTTAAACATGAATAATATTTCTAAAAGCAAATTTCCTTTTTATTATATGATTTTTTTTTTGCAATAATGTACAGGGACATTTTCTTTAATTAGATATATAATTATAAAAAGAACTGTTGTTGAAATTTAAACATGTTGATTAAATTTACTCTATATACGATATATATATAATTAAATGAACTCAATTCTTTTAATGTAATTATAATAAATTATATACTAGAGAACATGATGATTATTTTTATTTTTTTTTTCTTTTCTTATTTTCGTTTCATTTGAAACGGATAATAAAATTGAATATATTTTTTAGTAGGTCACCACATTGCTATATTTAATTATCATATATGATGGTTTCAATATACATATATATATATTATAAAGAAACAAATTATATTAAATCTTGATATAGAAATCTTAATAATTTTTCGTGTCATTGGATTTTGAATAGAGTAATAAATTAATTTAATAGAAAAGTTAGATTTAAATCAAATAAAAAATATGTATTAAGTGTACTCTGTTTGATAAGTTAAAGCAACCAAATTGCAAATGGTTTTTTTGGTAAAAATTTAACTAAACTCTTTGGTAAACTCTTTGGAATTCAAATTTTCCTGAAGAAATTATAGATAATTTTCTTTTAGTAAGTCATAAAGAGTTTTTCGATTATGAAATTGGACAGGATTTTCCGAGAATTTAACACACCACGCATAAAATTATTTATAGAACTCAATAATTTATTGCTATAGAATCTGAAGGATATCGTACAGATAATTTACATATTAAATCATAATTTGGAAAATTTACGAAATACATAAATGAGAATTTAATTGAATTTAGTTTTTGGTCAGGAAATTTCAAATGGATTTATGGGAAAAATGCAAGGCAATTAATCAGGCCATTCATGAACAAAGCAGATCAAAATTTCCTGTGCTGATTATTAATTTGTACTTTTTTTTATAATATATTTTAGAGATCGATCGTCATTGAATCGGATAGAAAATAAACTGGCAAATTTATAATAAATTATCTTTATATTAAATTCTTAATAGAATTTTCTGAACAATATCTAATATACAAAGAATTGCATATTGAATAGTCAATTCTCTTCGTTGAGTCATAGAGAAAACTTTTAGAACTTTTCTGTTAAACTTTTGTGGTATAGAATTTTCCTAGAAATTGATGGAGTATGTTCTTTAAAAACAACCACAGGTTTTTTTTTGGGGGAAAATCCTAGGAAATACAATCTATTGAATAAACCATAGAGAACTTGCCTTTGCCAAAGTATAGAGATAGAACTTTCCTTTTAGATAATTTTCCTCGAAATTTATTAATTATTTCCTTTATACCAAAGAAATTATTAATAGAATTTTCTAATCAATTATCGTTACTTAATAAATACATCATATAGAAAAATGCCGGAATTTTAAAGAAATAGCAATCAGAAATTGATTTGGTAAAAGTTTCCGTATAAAGTACATAAAAAATCGTGAAAATCTTAGTGAAATTCACCAATCTTAACAAATCTGTGCAAGGAAACCCTATATGCAATATTTGACATACCATTTTAAATGTGTTTTAATTTCGGTGTACAATTTTCAAAACGATTGTTGTATATGTTATCAAGATATAGAATTCAGAATTATATTTGGTTGAATTGAATTTTGAATATAAAATACGCATTAAAAATCGTGAAAATCTCTGTGAAATTCTCAATTATGAACAAATGTGAACAAAGCAACTTTGTCCAAAACTTTACAAAGATCATTAGAAACGCATTACCAATATCGTGTAAAATTTTCTAAACGATTGGTGAAGTAATTTTCAAGAACTCGTACTCACAAATTGATTAATTCAAATTTTTCATTTAAAATACATTAAAAATCGGGAAATTCAGGGAAAATTTTCACTTCCGACGAGGAAAATACCTCTAATATTTTTCAGGGATCCTTTAAAATGTATTACAAATATCGTGGACAATTTTCAAAACGATTGATCAATGAATTTTCAAAATAGCGTACTCTGAAATTGATTTGGTAAAATTTTCAATATAAAATACATTAAAAATCGGGAAATTCTTGGAAAATTCTCAATTCTGACCAAGTTTGTTCAAAGAAACTATATCCAAAATCGATATATAGATCTTTATTAAGTATTTCGTTTTTAACATTACGTACAAACATTTTCTTTATAAGAAATCTGAAAATGGAGGAAAATCCTAGGAAATTTCTTTAATCGAAACCCATATAGAGAAATAATTTAAATTATAGATAATTTCCTTTAAATAGGAAATCAATAATGATACAAAATTTTCATTTTATAAAATCATATACAAGAAAATTAACGAGAAAATTTAGTCATTTATATATTTTTTTTTAAATAATAAAAATCATTCATAAAATTTTCAGAACGATATCTCGCATGTACATATAAAGAATTTACTTTTGATAAATTATAAAACAATAAATTAATATACCTGCCCATCCACATAGGACACATAGGATAGGATTCCTTTATGAAATTTATATATTTCTGGGAAAAAAAAATTCCAGGCAATTTATTTAATAAAAATCGATAGGAAATTTTAATTCTTTGACGTCGTATCATTTCAGAAATTTTCATTAACAAAATTATAGATAAAAAAGAAAAATGAAATACAGAAATTTGCAATTATAAAACATAGTATATAATTTTTTGTACAGAGCAACTAAAAACGTAATGGTTTGAGGAAATGTGGGAGATTACTTGAAGATTTGTTACCAAAACAGTGGTCGACCTTCCCAGAATTTAATAAACTTTATAGTTGACTTATTCTGATTATATCATAGCTGTTTTTCCGCCAATTTAAAATGTTTAATTAAAGATCAATACAAAACATCTATAAGCAATAGGAAAAATCAATGATTTTGGAATGAATTTCTTTAAAAGCATAATTAATTTTTTTAGTTGGCATTCCGAAATAACTGCAGAAAGAAGTCAATCGAAGTGTTTTTTAATTAAAAAACCTCAAAATAAGAAAATTTTAACCGCGTTACACCTTGTAACTATTTAATTTTACTGCAACTTTGTAATATATCCTCAATGTATATGCGAATGCCGGCATTTATTTTCCAGAAACAAATAATATCCATCCATATTATATATATTTATATACAATATCAATTTTACAAATGTCCCATATGTTTGTTTGTATTGGAAATAATGGAAATAAAAAAACAGAAGTTCTTATTATAAATACTATATATGAGCTGTATGTGGTGCATTAAATGTAATTTATATATAAATGAATGTATCTATAGTACAATATATATATTGCGCTATACACATCATCTCTTTATATGTACATTTATTGTGCATTAAAATTATATATTGAATATGTTCATATACAAAATACAATATATTCATATATGTCATGTTTATATATTTAACTTACATAATATAATGCATACGGATAGTATAGATATAATAGAGATACACATTTCTATATAGATGCATTTACGTAATAACGTATATTTTCATATATATATATATACAATACATATTGTATAATGATAACATTTATTTTTATATATATATGTAATATAAATAGACCTATCCAACATGCGGTGCTTGCATTACAAATTCCTATATATATTATATATATAAATAGTTATAGTATTTGTTATCAATATACACAAATAACAGAGTGGTCAAAAGTTTCTATAATAATCAGCAAAATTCCTTATAGATAAGCATAAACGTTTTCCATTTGATTACCAAACAACTACACGATTCTGAACGATTATCTTACAATTTTTTTCGATTTTACCTTACTGTTTACAAATTAATTATGAAGAATCATCACGTCTCTAATTATCAAGAAACTCATAAAAATGTCTAAATTATTTGTTAATTTAAAACTTTATCGCTTATTATCTTATATGCCGAGGTATCTCGCGGTTCTGTTCTATCGCTTCTACTACCTGGGATTCAGTAATGTGCCACAGAAGAATAAACAATCTTCAATTAACAAAGATTTATAGAAGCAATATCTAATTATGAGTACAGATAATAAGCCTATAGTGGAATAATTTAATGCATCTCAAAACAAAGACACAATATTGTTTTGTAAGGACAATGGATTTATAATAAATGTTGACCAAGACATTATGAATATAATATTCTTATTCCACAAATCGGAATGTATTTGTCACATAATTTTATATGGATTCCTATTAGCTTCCTTTATAATTCGAGAAATTCTCAAACGGCACAACAATATTCTGTGTAAATTTTCCCAGATTTTCCAAGAACATAAAGACTATGAGACATTCTCTTAGGACAAGTATTTTTTCCATTGCACTTAAAAACGACATCAGTAAATTAAAATTCAATTAAATTTCAACATTTTATCTAACAAAGACCGTCAAAAACTTGGGTTCACGGCAATAGCAGTATTACGAGGTTTTCCCCAAGCGCTAAACCTATTCTGCAGTAGTAACGGACGAAATAAGCAAATTTCTAACGATATCTAAACAGATATTTTAAGAAAAATAATATGAATCACATTGTATAATTAATAAAAAAAAAAAGTCATATATATATATCTATTATGTTATATGAATAGATACATACAAAATACAACTGCTGTATGTATATATGGATGAAAGAATTTTCTATAATTTGAATTTCAGTATAGCAGTACAACATTTCTATATACTATAAAGTATGAGCATCCCATGATCCATACCATAAACCTATAACATTGCTATATGTATGCATAAATATCTATATTTTTATATATATAAAAACTGCATCAAACACACAACAATTTGCATAAAAAGTTATTGCAATTTTATAGTGAAAATTTTCCGTCTATAATACCATATTTAGTACAATGTATATATAGTATTCAGTATAGATTCAGTATTCAGTATAGATGTAGAAAAAATAGGAACAGAAAACAAGTAAAAAAAAAAACTACAAACACAGAGATATGGAGGGAAAAAAATGGCACATTGTGCAAAAAAAAAATAATACAAGAATTGCAATATTGAATGTAATATAGTATATATGTGTGTACGTACAAATTATATACTACAATATATTGTAAAAGGATCCTCTTGTCGTATTTTTTTTTATTTATACTATCTATATGTGATGTGTGCGGCAAAAATGTATCTATTGTGAATATATAGACATACATTTTTTTTTTGTAATACAAATTGTAAAAATATACAACATATAATATTCGATCTTTTATACATTTACAGAATGGTGGTGGTTTGATGTAATCCTTATATATATATATAGGCTTTAATTTTTATGGGGGGGGTGGGAAGGGAATTTTCATCAACGACAATTATATGTATATAGTGTTAAATAACATTTTTCGGCAATTAGCAGAATTAATATAGTAACAGTGCCAATTCTAAATCAATCATCGTTAAAAATAATTCAAAAAAATAAAATTACTTCATATATGGGCAATAACAAAAGATAAAAATTAATAATGCTTTAATAGACAAGGGAACGGACAACGATGATTCTGTGGATGTATGATGTATAGACTTATATGTTATTTTTTATTTATATAGAAAAGTGTATAGAAATCTTCTTCTTCTTCATATATAGATCGATAAATATCTAAAAAGTGAATTCAATTCAACTCTATACTATTTTGGTTATAATAATTTTCCCTTAAAAGCTTAGTTCTTTTTTTTTCTTTTTCATTTTCCCTTCTTTATAATTTTCATTGCTTTATTTATATACAGATGTACGTATATGTAGTGGTTGTAATATTTTAATAGCAATAAATTAAAGTCTATTTTAAGACTAAATTTTAAACTAAAATAAATGTTTAGAGATTTATTTTATATACTATACATTTTTTTGCAAAACTATAAATTCAGTAAATAAATATTAACGTAAATATATAATTTTATTTTCTTCTCTATGAAAATTCAAACATTTAAAACAGAAACTTGTTAAGGTTTTCAAAATTTGATTAAAGCCAGACCAGGAAAACTCATTTTGAATGTTATAAAGATCTTTTAGAATGCATTATAAATACAATGGGAAATTTTCAAAACTATTGATCAACGAATTATCAAGAAATTGCATTCAGAAATTTATTTGTTAAAATTTTTCCAATATAAAATAAATTAAAAATTGGGAAATTCATGACAAATTCTCAATTCTCAGCAAGTACAAAACCCTTTCCCTTTCGAATACTTCACAGAGATCATTTATATTGCATTATAAATATCACGCAAAACTTTTTAAATGATTGATCAACGAATTAACAAGAAATTGCATTCAGAAATTTATTTGTCAAAATTTTCCAATATAAAAAAATCAAAAATCGGAAAATCTCGGAAAATTATCAATTTCTGACCAAGTTCGCCGAAGGAACCCCAATCTAATGTTTTTCAAAGTCATTTTTAATGTATTCTAAATTAACATTGTACATTTTTCAAATCTATTGGTCAACTAATTTTCAAGAAATAGCAATCAAAAATTGATTTGGTAAAATTATCCATAAAAAATACATTAAAAAACCGGAAAATACTCGGAAAATTTTGAATACTAATGATGTTCGTCCAAGGAAATCTTATCTAATATTTGACAGAAACTATTTTAAGTGTATTCTAAATACATTGTACATTTTTCAAAACGTTCGAGCAACGAATTTTCAAGAAATCGAACTCAGAAAATGGTTTGGTATAATTTTCCATTTAAAATACATTAAAAATCGAAAAATTCCTGGGAAGTCCTGAATTTTGAAGATTTTATAACAAAGTATATAACTTATTTTAATTGAATAAATCAATGACAAGCCAAAACGAAAATATAAATCGCTACGAGTGAAAGTTAACTTCAGAAATAACTGTAAAAATCATTCACATCTTCCGTATTCGATTCCTAAAGTCATATGATATCAAATTTTTGCCCCGAAGCAACAAGAAAACATTAAACTAAACTTATAACTTACAGAATATGTAATAAATGGAAATGTTGACAAAAAAAAATAGGAAGAAAACTAATTCACATAAACAGAGTTGAATTGATTTTATATTCACTTTGAAACTAATAAATATAATGTAAGAAAGAAAATCTTCTCTTTTTTTTATGGAAATCCACCAAATCCCTATATCTATGTAGAACATTAGGTAAAATACTGTTTTTTTTGCATTTATAAAGAAGAAAAGTTATAAGATCTATACATATAAAAGTAAATACATATTTTTTCTTCTTCATTTATAAACGCATATTTAGTGAATATATATTCAAATAATAATAAATTTGTAATTTAAAACAGGTGCTCCTCTGCTCTACTATATATACATATAATAATAATAGATATATAATTTAACATATATATATATATGAAAAAGTCGTAACTATATAATATATTACAGATTTCCTTCTCTATATGTGTCTGTCTGTCTGGTACACGCTGGAAATAGATTTACTTTTTGTTAAGGAAAAGGAAACTTTGTGGAAAATTAAAAAAAAAACAATATATAGGAATATATTCCCATATATATAAAAACACACAATTTTCTTTATAATATTTATAAGCCGATAATAAACCGCAACCACCACCAACCTGAAGATAATATTTATTTTTTTAGCCTCCATATATTTTTATAAATTTGTATTTTACGTAGAAATTATTTTTGCTTAATAAAATAATCGGATAATGAGAAAAAAAATTAGAATAAAATATTTTTTGGATAAAAAAAAACCGCATATACATTAAGGGATGAAAAAAAAAATATTTATAAAATTAATTTCTAAATGATGATGATGAGGATGATGTTGTTATTATTATTTTTTCGTATATATTTTTTTAATATTATATAGGGATTATTATATTTTTAATATAACGTTGGATTGGAGACCGCTGCTGCGTGTTTATTTTTATATACAATTCAAATTCATTTTTATATATAGCCTTTATATACTGAACTGACTGACTGCGATATTATAATTAATTAAGTTATATGAATATATTTTTATATACGTGTAAGTGATACACGCGTACGTGATATGTAATATAATAATCTATAGCTATGGTTGCCGCATAATTTTACATATACATATGTGTACATTTAATCCTTTTTAAATAATGAGTGTTAATTGAAATGTGATATTATTATTTTATGATGAGTATATATAAAAAAAATTGTTGTAATAGTGCAATATAATGCATTAGTAAATACAAAGATTGCATTCACCCTAATTTCCATAAAAAAAATGTCAATGATATTTCATTTCAAACATATATGTATAATGAATACGAACGATATCAAAATGCACTTTGATTTATATTTATATACATTAATAAAATACGATAATTATAAAATTAATATTTGTTTAGGAGGTTCAATGCGTACAGAAATAAGGAAAATTATATCAAGGATTTATTACACAATCATTTCGATATAATTAAAATGGAATAAAATCGAATTGATTAATTTTATATAACTACATGTCTGTCTTAATGACAAAAAAAATATTAAATTAATATACCCACCAAATCAATAAAAATTTGAAAGACTTCATTATTCAAAAAATTTATTTATTATCATATCTAGCAATCAAAACATCCAATCAAAACGAAACCAAAACCAAAACAAACAACCAAAAAAAAAAAGGTTTTAAAGTTCAAATATATCTATCTTGGGATATAGCAAAAAAAAAATAATAATAAAATGACATCAACAAAAAAAATGAAAAATGAAAAAAAGAAATCATATGTTAAACTCTAATACTTGATTATCTATCTATACTATACTATATACTATTCATCATCATTCGCAAATATCCATTTTTACCTATCAATTTATATAAATGATATGATATATATACAATGATTTGCCAAAAATATTCATATATATAATAAACACTTTGAGGGTTATTTATATATAATAATGTAATAAAAACCCAATAAAGTAAAGCAAAAAAACAATTCTGTCAACCCTTTTCTCATTATTAATTTTTGGGAAAATGTCACGTACCTGAAATTTTTTTTTGTTCCTTCATTTTTGCAGAATGATCAATACTAATAGTTAATGGTAAATTTAGTGCGAGGTATTTTCTAATGCCAAGTAAAATATTTATAAACTTTATATATAGAGTTTTCTTTTTTTTTTGTATATATGGGATTGGGTTAACAAATATAAAAAGGATATATGAAAATGATATAGATTTTTTTATTTACTATATAGAAAGAAAAAAAAAAACTATTTACTAAATAAATTTAAATTGACATATTTTCAAAAATGTCTATAAACTTTTTGTGTTCAAAGGCATATTTGTTTATATCATGCGGTATTCAAATAATATCCAACTGTTGAGTTTCTTATTTATTTGTGATTTTATTTTCATTTAGAATACTTAAGAAAAAAAAACACTTTGTTGCAAAAGAAACTTTATATGACTTTGTTGAGTCAATAAAAAAAAAGGACATATATTAATTTTATTAGGAAATTTAAACAAAATAATCAAATTCTGAATGAGATTTCTTTGAAAAATTCTATTACCAATCCGTTTGGAAACTTTACATTGTATTTATAGTACATTCTAAAAGATCTCGTGGATAAGGTAAAATCGTGGATGATGTTTCTTTGGATGAACTTGATTAGAAAAGAGAATTTTCCGAAGTGTGTAATGTATTTTATATGGGAAATCTTATGAGATTAATTTCTGAGGGTGATTTCTTTGAAAATACGTTGGTCTATCCTATTATAATTCAAACAAACTATTTATAATACGTTCTCTATATGATCTCTATAAAATATTGAATGATGTTTCCTTGGACGGACTTGGTTAGAGTAGAAAATTTTCAGAGATTTTCACGATTTTTAATGTATTTTGTATATGGAAAATTTACCAAATTAATTTCTCAATGCGATATCTTCAAAATTTGTTTAACCCATTGTTTAGAAAATGTAACCCACAGTATTTATAATGCAGTCTAAATGATATCTGTAGAATATTGAATGGGGTTTCCTTGAACGGATTTGATCAGTACGGAGAATTTTCCGAGATTTTCCATACTATATACATTAAAAATGTATCAAACTTAGTTTCAGAATGTGATATCTTGAAAATTCGTTAAACAATCGTTTTGGAAATTTTACGTATACCAATTATAATGCATTCTAAATGATCTATGTAAAATATTGAATGGGGTTTTATTTAATACAAACTTGCTTAAAATTGAGAGTTTTCCAAGAATTTTCCGATTTTTAATGTATTTTATATGGTGGAAAATTTTATTAAAACAATTTTAAGGATGTTTAAGATTACAAAAAAATCCCTTTAAACCAAGATAGGCCAGCAAGTGCCATCATCCAATAATAATTTAATCAATTAATCAATTAAAGATCCGTTAATTAAATAAAAGACAATGAGAAAATAATATAAGAATATAAGAAAAATTGTGATGGTTATATTAATTTTACAATATATCTTAATAATATCCAATTTTATAATTAATTTTCGTTACAACTAAACATATAATAAATTTATAGTGAAAATTAAAACAAAGAACAAATAACAAAAAGGAATATAATCTAATTTTTCTATATGTTGAAGAAAGAAAATCCTAAACTCTATCATTATTCTGTCCGCAAACACACAGAATAGAAAATGTATAGATAAAAAATCCTTAGAATGTAACAAGAACTATCTAAAACATAACAATATCCGAATCAAAAAAAGATTACAGGTAATAATTTGACAAAATTTAAGTTCCCTCAATTTGGAGTTTTCGAAAAATATTAAAATAGACTAATAGTTAATGGTGACAATTTTCTTTTATCGCAAATTTTCTTTAGATTGTGTTTTTATATAGTTTTGGGTGTCGCCCAAAACAATATAATGTCAAATATATTATATATAATAAATTTTCATAAAACAATGTTTTTTTTTTTTCGTTTGATTCATAGTTCATTTTATTATGTTTTCTATATTTATATGTATATAAATAAAACAAACATCTCACCCATATATAGAATGATCTATTGACTTAATTATATATTTATTTATATAAAAAATATATATAATATAAATATTTTTGGGCAACGAAGACGACGACGATAACGACAAAACTGTGTTTGTTATATATATATTCAGAACATGTAATTTAATGAAAATTAATAGTTTTTTTTCCTTATATAATATATAAATGAATGTCAGTCAACGAGTTTTTCCTCAATATATTTATATATCTGTAATATAATAATAAAAATATTCGTTTATCAATAGCCAAAGAAAAATTTCTATACAAAAATTGTATTACAACATATGAGATTATATAAATATTTTTCCTGTAATTTTATATATTTTTTTTTTTTACAAAATAGATGGTATTCACATAATGGTATTGAACCGTTACCGGTATTAAGTAGTAATCGTATTCTATTATTGGGACCAGTATTGGCAATTGAAGCGGCCACATCCGAAGACAGTGGTACATATAAATGTACAGCATCGAATACAGGCGGTGAAGCTAGTGCTGAATTACGTTTATCTGTACAATCACCATTACAAGTGGATATCTCACCGAATGTGTTGAGTGTGCATATGGGTGGATCGGCTGAATATCGTTGTATTGTTACAAGTAATGGTGCACAAATTGGTTTACAACATATTACATGGTATAAAGATGGACGACAATTGCCAAGTTCAAATCGCATTGGTGATACATTAATAATAAATAAGGTTAGCCGAGAAGATCGTGGAATGTATCAATGTGTTGTCCGGCGACAAGAGGGTGATACATTTCAAGCGGCCGCCGAATTACAATTGGGTGGTAAGTAAAAATGTTTTATAATATAAAAAAAAAATCTCTGAATAAATCTGAAGACTTTTTCAGTTTTATAAAGAGTCCTTTACGGATAGTTTGTGATGATGATGATCAAAATAAATCATAAAATTTAAAAGCAATTCGAAAAAGAAGATTTGAAAAAGATATTTTAGCTGAATTTTTGCAGAAGTCAAATATAAAAGGTTTGATTATTAATTTTTCAAGTATATTACTGTAAAAAAAAAGAAAAAAGAATCCTTTCTTTTCTCATGAACAGATAGGAATTCTTTTCCTTTCATCGCACATTTAAAAAAAACATATTCTCCTTCAATATAAGTCAATATATGTTTATATAAAAATAAAAAAACATTTATTCAAAAGCATTATTAGAGATCCTATAATATGGTACAAATATACATCTATATATATTTATTCTAATTTCCTTGTATCTAAAAAGAATTGAAATGTTTTTTTTTTTTTTTTCTTCGTATTCCTTCAGGCAAATAATTTTGCGTAATTTCAAATGCGCGTATATGAAATTTACTATATTTTTTTGTTATATTTAGAAATATTTATATATATATTATAAATGGAAAAAATTCTTTTAATGTTTTATAAGGAAATTTGATATGTGGGTGCTAGCAAAAAAAAAATTAAATAAATGATGATGATATAGAAAGGAGGCGATAAAAGTTCATGTATTTTTTTTTTTGTTATAAATATTCAATATAAAATATTGACATATATAAATTCTTAAATATAGTATAGTATATCGAGAAGATTCAGGCATATTTTTTTTTACGGAAATTTCTATATGTATGTTGATAGAAAAATATTTGTAGATATAGAAATAATTTTACTAACTATATAAAGATACTATAGGTATATTTATATTCAATATATAGAAATATCTTTCATTTATACTTCACACATATAACAAATATTATCCATTAATAATTTTCCATCATCATTATAACATACCCCATAGTAATTTTTTTTATAATTTCACAAATATGTAAAAAATATATAGAAACTTATAATATGTGAATATTTTAACTTTTTCTATATATGCGTTGGGTGGGTATATATACAAAACAGAGATTTTCCTTTTGAAATTCTGTCATCTTTTGTACAACGAAGAGTGTTTTGTAAAAGGATATATATATATATATATATGTATATATGGTATATATAATTTTTATTTGTTAACATATTCATCTTTTTAAATGTACCTATATAGAGTATAAAACATTACTGTCATATAGAACCGTATATACAATTTAAATTCATATACACTTTGTTGCAAAATTATGATTCCAAATAATAAAGAAGAAGTGGATGAAACTTTAGAAACTTTGAAATTATTACATTTTCATATTGGAATTGCATTGGGATTTTTTTTAAAGTTAAAGTTTAAAGTATTTATATTGCATTGTTTTTGATCACTGAAAAATATTGTGTAATGTTTTGGTGGTCGAATTTGATCAGAATTGAGAATTTTCCAAGAATTTTCAATGATTTTTAATGTATTTTATAGGGAAAATTTTATCAAATTAATTACTGTGTGCGATTTCTAGTAAAATTTGTAGGCTATCGTATTGAAAACTGTACATGATATTTATTTTGCATTCTAAATGATCTTTGTAAAACATTGAATGGGTTTGTCACGAACGGAATTAGCAAATCTGTATGCAATGAGCATAGATGCTTCCAATTTCCTTACACAGATATTGAAATTATTTTTCAAGCAATGAACAGCAACAACAATAAAATACCACAAACCACAATCAAAATACAATGTACATAAATAAAATTCAATAAACAATTTGATTATAATAACAATAAGAAGAAGCAAAAAAAAAAACCGATGTGTGGAAAAAAATATGATGATTTTTAGAGTTACATAGAAATAAAAATATATTTTACCTTAAATAATTCGTCCATCAATCATTTTTATCAAATCTTAAGCCTTCACACATTGAAGCAAATAATTAAAAAAAAAACAGTAATGAAATGATGATATTTTCCATGCTTGAAATTTTCTTATGATTTTCACCCCCGATTTAATGGAAATTTTTAAAACAATTCCAAAGGAAAACTTAAATTTATTAAAGGAAAATTTATTACACTTTATTATGGAAAACTAAACAAAAAAATTATCGTATTTAAAACAACCGATGGAATTTTAATTTAATTTACTTATGCGTAGTAATAAAATAAAAAGCAACAAAATTAAATAAAATATTTAATAAAAATAATAAAATAAAAAATACCGCAAATATATTTTACGATATTATATAAAGTGTGAGTGTGTAGATTCTATGATAAAATGCACCCGTGTTTTAAGGTATATGTGAGAAGAGATCGTTTGATATCAATCGTAAATCAAACACACACCCACGATACGCAATTCATTTATTCAATTGATATGTTGAGATATTTGTTAAAATAAAAACTTGATTTGATGATGATGATTTATATATATATAATGATAACGATAATGATCATTAAATTAAAGTAAGTAAAGTAATGTATTTGGAAAATTCAGGCAAAATGTTATAAATTATGCAGAATTTCCCAAAGAAAATGTTAAACAGAATTTTGTTTCTGTAAATAAAACAGAATGTCCCTTTAACAAATTAATCAAAATTCTAATCAGAAATTCGGACAGAGTTTTCCCTTTAGAAAATTAAACAGAATTTCCAACAGAAAATTTGTTATATATAAGTAAATATATTAAGGAAGAGTCACAAAATACATTATTGCACGGGAGAACTTTCAATACATAATCTTGATTTTTAATGGTCGATTTCCATCTTATATAAATGTTGTCCAATACATCGGCTTACAAAAATGATTGTTAAAAGGACATCGGTAAATTTCGGTGGGTTTTCCTGCATTTAATCCGTATAGGAAAAATCTTTATACTCTCGATGATGGGGGAATACAAAAATGTTTTTTTTTTTTTATATTTCAATATAATAAATTACCTCAATTTCAAGATAAGAGGACCATCAGCCAAAGCCAAAATTTTATATGACAAACAAAATTTTCCTAATATAAAATTGAAATTAAATTGTTCACACAACAACAAAAAAAAACACCATTAAAAACAAAAACAATTTTAAATAAAATAACTCGCAATGGTCAGTAAACCTCAAAAACTAATGAAGACATTTCACAATATACAAAATACAAATTGTAAAATGAAAAAAAAAAAAAATTAATATACAGTTTTCATGTCTATGTAGAAAAAGAATTATTATAAAATAAAATAGAAAATACGGTAAATAATACGGTATTATTATACTATGTATGATATAGTCGCATATACAATAAAATACAACAAACATTATTATGTGATGTTGGGTTTTCCATATGTATAAATGGAAACCTTGGAATGCCAGATATCAATATAAAAATGTATATTTTATATATAACAGAGTTGTTACAAAAGTAATTACTATTTTGTATTATATGTATTTATAAATATACAATTGTCGATTGGAAAAAAATTTAAATTAACTTTCATTCAATCATCGCATTTTTTTTTTTTTGCCACATACAAATTGTTATTATTTTCGAATTATATGTGTTCAAAACTCAAGTGTACAAAACTTAAGATGAAAGTATGGTCGAGTTGGTAGCGAAGCCGCCGATTTTCACATACAAAAAAATCTCACATGTAAACAACAAATGTTACATGTGAGATTTTGCTTTTAATTAAGGGGAACATGGTTGTTTGAATTTGTGTACAGAGTCGATGATGAGACACACATACCATATTCCAGCAATTATGTTCCCCGTAGGTTTATATATATACGGACCGCGCTGGCGTTTCTGCCAGTTGTGGTTAGTGTATATATATTCCCGGGTATCCCGTGGGGGATACCCGCTCTACATCCAAAAATAACTGTAAATTTCTATCGTTGAAACTTACATAGAAGATAAAAATGGAAAAAATATATGATGAAAATTGGGGTTTTCACAAATATATTTTTTCTATTTTTTTTTTATCCTATGTAAGTTTCAACGATAGATAGATTGATTGTCTGTGGACGATGATTTTTTCAAGGTTCAAATTCTGATGGTCTGCACAATATTATTATTTTATTATATTATTATATTATTAGAGGGAATAATGCAAAGGAAAAAATAATATAATATTTATGATATTGCAATCAAAAGATCACGTGTTCGAATACAGACTTGGGATCACATTTTTATTATGATTTTTTTTTTTGAGGTAATATTTTTTTTTTTATTTAATTTTATTATGTAAATGGATAAAAATGAAAATTGGAATACGAAATTCGTGGCAGATTCCAATAGAAGAACGTATATTTTATTTATTGAAAATTTAAATGTATATGAAAGCAGCATTCTACCATCAATTGATGATGGTAGAAAAACCATAGAAGAAAAAAAACATTAATAGTTTTGCGGTTGGTATTTGATCATACATTTTTTGTTTATAGATTTATTTGAAAAATTCAGACAATCTTATTTAAATGTTATGATCCCAATAAAAATCATGTCTTTCATTGAGATTTTCCGAGAAGGGAAATAAATTAAACGATTAATATTTTTTTATTCTTACATTACTCTATTGAATAGTTTTATTTTGGAACGATGAAAACAATTGTATAAAATGTTTACAGTCTTCTTCTTAATTGATATAGTAAAATAATAGAACAAATGTTTTTATATATTTATTTGATACATTTTTCTTTTTTAAAGATAATGATTAATTTAAAAAAAAAATAACTCTTTTGTTGTTAAATATATAAAAAAATCAATATATTTTTATTATATTAAACATTTATCTTTATTAAAATAATTAAAATTTAAATCAAATTATTCTTTATTTTTATTGATCCATCAATTTCCATTGTATCCGTTTTTAATTTCCATATTTCTATAAATGATAAGGAGAAGTTCGCATTAAATTTGATTAATTTTTTCGTTGCTTAATTTCAAAATTCAAAAGTAAAAATTTTGTTAATCGTTTTTTTTTGTTTAGACTTGAATTCATTATGCAACTGAAAAAAAAAATATTAAAATAAGTTTTATTAATTTTTAAATTCGATAAAGATTTATTGATAAGTGAAAATTCACAAAAATAAACTTATAATATATTATATAATGAATATTTAAAAATTATTACCAAAAGAATATTTACCAAACGATGTGTCCTCTGGATAAATTTTGTTGATCCTGTGTCCTGATATGTTAACCTTAACATTTTTAAACACAAATAATCCCGAATACAATAATAAAAATTACGCGAACGTACATTTATGAAAATTTAATTAAAAAAAACATTCCAATTCAATTTATATTATTCACATTCACTGAAACAAATTCCAAAAAACATTTTTTACTAACTTATCAAACTATTCTTGCGATTAAATACCGCAATCTCTGTACTATTTACTTATTTTAATTAAAGATTGTTTACCATTGTCTTTAGATTACATAATGTTTTGAAAAAATCTATAACAAAAATCGTTTAAATTCGCGATAAATTTCTTTTATAAATCATGGAGAAATTCTTTGGTATATATTATGCGAAATTTTATATGATTTTCTTTAAAAATATCATAGAGAATTTTCATCAGTAAATCGCACGGAAAATTAGCTGGAAAATGGGAAAATGGAATTTTCTTTATATTAATAATTATTAATAGAATTTTCTACACGATATCGTATAGATAATAATAGAGAGAGAGTATAGAGAATTTCCTTAATAAATCACAGAGGAAACAAATTGAATACGAAATTATACATAATTTTTCCAGGAAATCACTAAGCAATTTATGGAAAATAAACCATATCTGAACCATATTAATATTTAAATAGAAACCTTTAAGGAATGTTTTGGAGGGAATATCTTTAATATATATAAGATTTCCTTTATGTAATAAATTATTTGTAGAATTTTCTGATAATTATACTTTATAAATCATATATAAGCAAGGAAATTGGTGAAAATTCTTTAATAAAAATAAGTTTTATAGAAAATTTTCTGAATATCTCACACAAAAGAAGTTTTATAGATAATCACAATTTTCTTTATAGATGCAATCATACAGAATATTCAATTATGAAATCGCCGTAAAAATTTTTCTAGGAAATTGTGAACATTAAATGAAATATTTCATGTAAAGTTTTCTGAAGACGTATTGAAAATTTTATTAATAAATCATATATTTATTATCATAGAGGATTTCTTTACGTTTATATAATCAATTTTTTATAAGAAATCAGTAAGGAATTCGGTGAAATTTATATAGAAAGTTATAGGGAAATTTTAAGCAAATAGACAAAATAGACAAATTATCGCAAGAATAGTTTGATAGTATTCCTTATCCTAGAAAATTATCGAGTATTTCCTTATATATTAAAATGTCCATAGCATTTACGATATCCTATTATCGTACAGATAAACTACGATCGCATAAATAATATAGAAAGCTTCCACATAATACATCAGCATATAGAGTTTTTCTATACGAAATCATACTACTGAAAATTTCACGAAAAATTATCGAAGAACTTTTTTTTAAATACATCGTATCGAATTTCTTTAATCAATCTATAGGGAAATTCTTTAGCATTTAATTGATTGATAATCAATTATGAAATCGTTCTTAGATAATTATATCCTTAATAATATGAATTTTTCCTTACGCAAACAAATTTAAATTTAAAAATCTTTGTAATAAATCATTATGACTTTGGATAGATTAAAAATTGTATAATTTGTACTCACGATTAGTTGGGAATAAATTAAATAAAATGCTGGTATAGCAGCTGATAAACAAAAAATTAAACTCACCTGAAAATAGAAAAACAAAAAAATAAAAGAAATTAATACAAAATAATATTGTTATATAAAAAAAAGTAAATAAATATAAATAATTAAATTAGAATGGATTAAGAGTTGGATCGGAATGTATATAGTTTTTCAATTGAAAGATTTAAGGAAAAGACAGGGGGAATTCACTTAAAGATTACTTCAAATATACATTAGCAAATGATTGAATATAGACAATTGCATGAGATGAGATGCGTTTCAAATTTCCATACTGCGAATAATATTTCAAGCAATGACTTGCAATGAACAACAACCACAATCAAAATAATTTGTACATAAAATACGTAACGATGAAATTTTATAAAAAAAAATTAACAATAACAAAATCAGAACCTTTTATCATTACAACAAATAATTAAGAAGAAAACAAAACCGACGCGTGGATGAAAATGTGCTGTTGCATAGAAATAAAAATATATTTTACCATTAAATTATTCGTATATTTTTGATTATGAAATCACATTTTAACACTTCAAACATTGAACAAAATAAAAAAAAAACAATCAACAAATAAAACGATAAAATTATAATATTTTTCAACCCTGAAATCCATTTAATTTTCTTTATGATTTTCCCCACACGGATTTAATGGAAATTTTTTAAGAAAATTCCAAAAGAAAAACTTCACTTTATATAAAAAGCAAAAAATTTAACACTTTATTATTATGGAAAATTAAAAAAAAAAAAAGAAAAGATTATCGTATTTATGCCAACCGACGGAATTTTAATTTAATTTATTTATGCGTAGAACAGAAATACAGAAAAAAAGCAACAAAATAAAAAATAAAAAAAAAAGTATACAATATTATAAAGTGTGTGTGTGTGCGATGTGGTGTGATGTAAAATTAAAAATTGTATTTTAGGTATTTGTGAGAAGCGATCTCTATATAAATAAAGTGATATTGAATAAAAACTTGATTTGATGATGATGATGATGATTTATACATCATGATAATGCGATCATTAAAGTTTTGTAAGTGTAAAGTAATGTATTGGGAAAATTCAGGCAATTTTATTGTATGTAAATGTGATACAGAATGAAGAAAATTATACAGAATTTTCGAAAGAAAAAATGTTAAACTCTGAATTTCCTTATGGATATCGAAGAATAACCGAATAAATTAAATAGAATTTTCAACCGAAATTTATTATACAAATAAATATTAAAATTTAGTGACAAATAAAATTATCAATTCAAATCCTATCCTATAAAACAACATACCACATAATCGATTATTTAAATAAGGATTCCATCCACCGCGGAGATTCCATCACACTTTAACTGCAAATATAAATCAGCAAATTGAATCAATGAAAAAACCCCATGAAATGTCATCACATGCTTTAAATCTCTTTATGAATAAGAATCATTTTTCAATCAAGCAACTTACAACGCACAAAATCCAATTTTATGGATTGAAATTTTCTGCAATTTTTTCTTTATGATTTTTCACATTTTCACAAAAGGAAAACTCCAATTTATTAAGGGAAATTTCAAACACTTTATGGAAAACTAAAAAAAAAGAATTCTCGTATTTAAAAACAACCGACGAATTAAAATAATAATTTACTTATGCGTAGAAATAAAAAAAAAAATTTTATACAATAAAATAAAAAGTATCGCAAAACAATTTACAGATCGGTGATATTTTTTGTATTACATATATACAAATTGAACACGTCGATCGATGGTGACTGAATAGACAAATTCTCTATATAATCTATTTATGTGTGTGCTGTTAAAATTATTAAATTGCGTTTTAGGTTTTTGTGAGGCGAGATCGTTTGTTATCAATACAAATCAAACATACGCAAACACGATAAGCAATTCATTCAAATTTTATTGTAATTAAAAAATTATTTTATGTCCATTGGCGGACTTGAATTTTTTATAAGAATTTCTCATGTATTTTTAAATATAGAAAATTTAACCAAATCAATTTCAAACTAATGAAATTAGCATTTTAAAGAAGGAACTTCGCGTATGGTTTCTTAATTTAAAACCCCTCAATATGGACAATAATTTTATTTTGTGATTTTAATTCGTAAAAAGTTTAGCAATCAGACGATAAACAGCAATTGGATTATGTTTTCTTTTATCAGATTTTCCCAAAAATAATTTAAAAACCACAAGACATATTCTTCAGACAACCTAACATGAAAATGAATGGGTTTATAGTTTTGGTAACAAAGTGTGTCCGTATTCTCTACCGGGATGTTTTATATTCATATATCTTCCATTTATTTATCATATAAACATCACTATTATTATTATTGTTATTATTATTATTTGGATGCATTTTCATCTTATATATATAAAACTTTAATATCTACTATATAACATATATATGATGTATTTTAAAATATTATTATTTCACTTTATAACTGCGACTTTATAAAATAATAAATTTTATCTTATATTTTGTGTTGTTGCTTGTTGTTCGTTGTATAGAGAGGCTGTCATATATGTGTATATTATAAATACAATTTTGTATTTATTTCCTTTTCTTTATATATTACAACGATACATTCATAAAGATAGATATATTATAGAAAGAAAGATATATATACAAAATATAAAGGATGCTTAGTGACATAACCGCACCGCCATCACCAATTCCCTATACTCATATATATATATATACCATATGAGATGATATTATATTCTTTTTGCCTGAAAATGTTCATATTTCTATAGATGATATTTGAATGTGATGCGATGATATGAACATAAACATAACAAAAAATTAAAGAGTAAGGTTTCGAAAATATTTGAAATTACTTTTAAGTAATTGTATATGTTCCTTTAGCAATTATTAAGTTTAATTAATGTTGTTAGGTCACATTAATTCTATAGGAAAGTTCTACGTTAGAACAGAACAGTTCTAAATTACGATTAAGGAAATTCTATTATTATATTTATAATAAAATATTCCCGAGGAGTGTACTATAGGAAAGTCTTAATTATAGAGCTTCTTCAATACAATTCTAAAAATTCACATTGGCTATAATGAAATAACTTTTCCTATCGAAAGTACATCTCCCAATTTTCAACTATAGACTGGTTAAATTATAATAATTTTTCCGCAGAAATTCAATTTTTTGCTGTTAAATTTTTAATCATTCTTTGCCTGATCGTAATTTAAAATCTCAATAACTATATTTAAATTTCAACTGAATTTTTCAATTCCACATCGTGAGTATATCTCCAGCAATTTATAGATTTAAATTATATTACAGACACAATTATATATTTTCCACTTTTAGTTATATGTTATATTTGATTGACATAAATGGAAACCATCAACACCACCACTTTAAAATGTCTATAATAATCGAAATATGGTAATAATAATGATATGACAAAGTCAATAATAATTTTACAGAATAAAGAACCGATGCGATGTTTGTTGTTGGGTGGTGTTAAGTGCGACATTAAAAACCCTATTTACTAGTCTAAAATACGCGTATATAATAAATGTTGTATATAGATAACATTTTCCCATCATATTCATTATATCTGTATAAAACATGATAGAGAGAACAGAACATCATAAAATACATAAAATTTATATATATATATATATATATGAAGGTAAATACACAAAGAAGAAAATGCTTTTCATATTTAAATTTTAGTTCACAGTTTAAATAACATCCCCCTCAATTTATATACCTCATATAATATATGCATTTATATATATAAAATATATATAAGAAAAACCACAGTAATTTTCAAGTCCATTTAACAAATTTTCAACACGCTTTATTTTATCTATTTCTATATATATATATATAACGTTTTTAAACATTTCTTTCAATATACATATACACCAACAGCAAAGACATCCAACTCCAACTCCAATGTATATATAGTAGTAATAAAAGAAGTACAATCAAAATCTATATATGCGGGGTTATATGGAAAAGATATATATATATATATGGTAGAAGTGAAAATAAAATAAAATAACCAATGCAGAAAATATTGTAACATTCAAAAACTTTATGACTTTCTACACCGCATGGAATCATGGTAAAATATATATATATATATATATATATATATATATATTATATACGTACATAAGTAAAATGTATATATAGTCGTGGAATTTATTATATATAGACATTCTGTGAAAATAAAGGTATATAATATAAGCTGCTTTTGGTAAAAAGTGGTAAGGAAAAAAAAAAAAAAAACGTTTTCATGTCGAAATTAATGTCATATAATTTATATATATATAAGATGTCAATTATTTTATAGAAAATTTATATTAAAATTTTGTCATATAGATATATGTATATGGTAGAGACCTACGGATGATTATTATAGGAAAAAAAAACTGTCGACGGTAATTTAAATCGTATCATATCATATAGTAGATATAATAATGAAAATATCTGCAAAATTCTATAATATTTTAATCAATTGACTTGAAAATTTGTAGAAATACTCTCGATATGGGAATATACAAAAAAAAAAAAAGTTCTTTAAATTAAAATATAATTTTCATTAACTATAGATTTCAAATTATGTCCAATCAATAATCGATCTGTTATGTTATGCTGACCATAGATATTAAGTTATACATTCTTCATATGAACTACTTCGTAATCATAATGTAAAACCATAAATGTTTAAGTCACGTCAGAAGATGATTTCTTCAATTATAAGAAAGATTTACAATCTATATCTATTTGAGGAAGGATAAACACCTATCCGTCTAAAACAAAAAAGGCATATTTATTTGCCTTGTTCGCAAACAAAATATCCATAAATGTTAACCCAATTGTTATGAATAATAATGTTATTCCATAATCGAATAAGGACCTATTAAATTTTGAAATTTCTTTGTCAAATAATTTTACATTTAAAATAATAATATAATTATTATGGATAAATCGATTTTTAAGAAAATTCAGAAGAAGATTCCTTAATTCCAAGGAAAACTTTGCACTATAGTATATAAAGAGCATTTATAAGACCACTTCTATAGAGTACAATTCTTACATTTGGCCGGGGTTCAAAGGTTTTGATCCTGTCACTGAACACTATACAGTTTAGTGACAGGATCAAAACGCATTCATCGTTCTCACTGATCATAAAAAAGAAACTATAACAAATTTAATTAAATTATTGTTAATCATAGCGCTCGCAGTAGCTTCATTATGCACATTTTTTGCAATCAAATTTGGAAATTCATTTTTTTTCCTCTAAGAACACTAAAATTATGGAACAGTATCCTACAGAGTTCGTATGTTTCCTCAGTTCTTATCACTATCAAAAACACTGATCAATTAAATTAAACATTTCTCCATATCTAAAGACTCATCCATTATAAAATACAATTGAAACAATTGTTTGAAAACATTCAAGTTATTTTTTTCTTTCAGATTCTTTTTGGTTTAAGTTTTTGATTTTCTCTCATGGCTTTTATTTTAAAAATGTCATCATAAAGTAATCGATATATTATTAAAGTTTGCCCACCGAAAATCACTTAAAAAATATATTCAATACATCATAGGTTAAGTGATTTCGTTACAGGGTCCCGGCAATGGAATTCGAAGGATTTCTAAACCAATTCTGCCGTAGTAACGCAAAAAAAAAAAAATAAAAACAAATATATTCCATTAAATAGAATTCCAAAAACCACAACAAATTATTAAAAATTTACTATTAAACATTGTGTTCACTATTAAACTCATTTCATTTCAAAATGTTTCAATTTTATATTCATATAATTCATTCAATTACATACAATAAAATTACGTTATAAAATAAAACGTCCCTGAGCTTAACCACAAAAACCATAAACCACAAAAACCGCACACAACTCTTACACAATTTTATTCATTGCTATTTAAAATATATTCTTATATTTTATGATGATGGTGGTATTTTGTACATATATATGATAAAACAATTATATTCATTTTCCAAATGTCTTTAAAAAATTATTGTATTTGAATAGAGTTAAAAATATCATATACCGCCGGGTCTCTAATATAATTAATGTACGGCGTTTTTTTTCGAAAGCAACGTGTTTTAGAATTGTCATAGTATCAAATTCATAAAACTTTCTGGGGGCCGTGTCAATGAAACTGTGGAACTTGAAATCCTTTTGGTTAAAGAGTTAAGTACCAAATTAACGTTTTTTTGAATAGACAGTTCTAGTTTTTTATTGAAAACCTAATCATATTATAGAGTTAAAAATAAACACTTCCTTGGACACCCGGTATATATAAAATGAAAATTTTTATATTATTTATTAAACACACATCCAACAACAGCAATAATAAATAAGTAAAGTTTTATATATACCATAAGAATATATATATAATTAATTTTAATTCCGTTTCTAATTTTCCATAAAGATTTAAGATTTTTCGTAATTAATTTTTGCTTTTCATTCTTATTTTATCTTATTTTATTTAATTTTTCCTCTCGTCTATGATATACAAAATAAAAAACAACCCCATACATTTCCATATACTATAGTATATAAAAACAAAACTATATATGCACAAATTCATGATGAAGAATTATTTATAGGAGGATTCTGGTATTATTTATTTGTCCTATGGAATATATTTTTTATATATACTAATTTATCTATATATTATACTATAGAGTTTTTCCATATATAGGATGAAAAAAATATAATTTTTTGTATGGTATTCCTACCAGCTAGGAATGGGTAAAAAAAATAAAAACTGTATATAGATGGAATTCTACTTTTTTTTTTTATTTATATATTTATTTATTTTCTGCATAATAATTTCCCAGACGGTTAATGTCAACACAAAAATACTACAATTTTCTCTACGTTTTGCTGCTACTGACATCAATGAAATGAAAGCACTACCACACGAGAGCAAAAAAAAAAGAAGGAATTATTATACATATTTTCTATTTTTTTTTTATTTTTCGATTATAAGATTATATGGGAAAATATTATTCATAGTATATAGGGATTCTTTTTTTTCAAATTTTTCATTTCCACATCCATACCACATCCTAATAATAATAATAATAATAATAATAATATGTGCTGGCAAAAAACAAATACGAATAAATATGAAATAAATCAGCATTCAGTAAGTTATTTATATTTTTATTGTCTGTGGTGGCGAAAAAAAAGTGTTTTAGTAATGAATTTTTAATAAGATTATATTTGACACATTTGAAAATATAAGGAGAGAATAAAATTTAATAATCTAATAATCATAAAGAATTGAAAAAAAAAAAGAAATAAATGTTTTTCTTTTCATTTCTATCCGGTGTCCATTTTCATATGATGAAAATCATACATCAATTTCAATAGACTTTGTTTGCAAAAAAAAAAAAACCATAAATTCACTAACAAAACATTTTCACCACAGACTTTTATCGGTTAAAAGTGCCGGGCAATGAACAGTTAAGAAGTTGCCATTGATATTGTTATAAATGAGAATTGTTTACCGATTGTTCAAGTTATCTTTTAAGTTATCTTGCTGGAAATATCAACAAATTTTCGCTATACAATCGACAATTGGTTTTGGCATCCTGAAAAATATAGACGTCGCTTGTTGGTTTCTTAATTTTGTTTGCTTTTATATGGTGTCGATCGATTAATCGTACGACCAACATCATGGGAAAATATACAATTTCTCTGTATGAAAATTCAGATTTAAAAGTATTCAGTATAAGTTTCGAATCCCAAAATTTTGCAAGAAGTGGATGTTGAAATTTTTATCAATTACAAACACACACGGACTTTTTATGCATTCTATCAATGATCTCTAAAAAATATCGAGCTGAGAGCTGAGAATTTTCCAAGAATATGAAGATTTTTAATATTATTCATGTGTAGATCTGAATTACGTATGAAAAGATAATATTTTGGGAATTTTAACGCGTAAAGCTTTGGCAGAAGACTAAAGAGAGATTTTTGTTTGTATTTTTGAATTGTGAATTGTTGATAATCATACAACCATAATATTTTGATTATTCCTGGACAATAACTTATAAAATCGAACATTCCCTGATATGATAGCATGAACAAGTTAAGTTTTTCATATGTGAATTTTTCCCAAATGGTTAAACTACTATTTATAATAACTAATCATTTTTATAATTTATATTATTAATAATTGTTTTTTTTTTGTTATTATTATTATTTGGTTTTTTTTTTTTTTGTTAGATGCACCACCAACATTAACATACAGTTTCATTGAACAAACTCTTCAACCGGGACCAGCTGTATCATTAAAATGTTCAGCCACTGGAAATCCAACACCACAAGTATCATGGACATTAGATGGTTTTCCATTGCCAACAAATGGAAGGTATATTATTTATTTTACAAATTCATACATACGCAAATAAAACGCATTCAAATAATGTTTTTAAAAGTTAATATATCAAAGTAAAAAAATTCAATTAAATATACATTAATATAAAAAAAAATAAAAAATATATAGGACAAGCAAAAAAAAAATTAAAATTAAATTAATATACAATCAAATCAAAATTTATAATAATGTGTCATCAAAACATTTTCATCATAATAATTTTCCTTCAATTCAATTTTAACACATATCATATATATAAATTTTCATCTGTATAAATTATAATATATCATATAAAGAAGAAACTTTCATACACACACACACACACAAAACATAAAAATTTTGTACTATTTAAAAAGCATTTTAAATTCGATCAATATATATATTTTCTATAAATATATTTATATATGTCTATATAGAGATAAATTTATAATATTCTATCGTATATAATTTTATACAATATAAAACTGAAGGAAAAATTGTTATAAAAGGATATTTATATATATAGATAGCAAAATAATGCACATATAAAAGGAAGAATAAATACATTTTCAATATATATATATATAGGTATATAAAGTGATAGAAAATATTTCTAATTCAATCAACATCATCATACATATACATACAGTAAAACCTATCAATTCGTAATTCGATTCTGAACAAATTATTCCTAAATGAAATATTATCAAATTGTAAGAAAATCCACAACAATTCGATTACAAAACTCAATTACGATTCAAATTTCTTTAAAGTAGAACCGTTTCTATACTGAATAAAAGCAATAGAAGTCAAACACAATTCGATTCTGAATGATTTTCCCTAAACGAAATGTTTTGTATTATAAGAAAATCAATCTTAATTTCGATTCAGAACCGATTTCCATGAAGCACAAAATTTTCTACTGAATGAAAATCAATCGCAATTGAATTCTGAATAATTTTTCCTATATGAAATATTTGCTATTGAAAGAAATTCAATCCCTATTTCGATTCAGAACAAATTTCCTTAAAATACAAACGTTTTTATTAAATAAAAATCAATCTAATTTCGATTGTGAACAAATTTCCTTTAATAAGAAATGTTTCTACTGAATGAAAATCAATCAAATTTCGTCGATTCAGGACAAATTTCCTTAAATATGAAAGTTTCTTGTGAATAAAAATCAATCCTAATTCGATTCTGCCCTGGTTGCCTTAAGTAGAAAATTTTATACAGAAATAAAATCAAATCAAATTAGATTTTGAATAATTCTCATCCCAAGAAGAAAATGTTCTAATGAAATAAAATCAATCCTAATTCGATTATGAACTATTTTAATTTAGTAGTAAATTTTTTTAACTGAAAGGAAATTAATCCTGATTCGATTTTTAATAATTCCCAATAAGTAAAAAAACGTTCTAATGAAAGAAAATGAATCTTAATCCTATTCTGAACGATTTTCCTTTTGTAAAACGATTTGCTATTGAAAGAAAATTCGATTATAACCGATTTTTTTTAAGTAGAAAATGTTCTAATGAAATAAAATCAATCTCAATTGGATTAGGAATGATTTTTCTTAAGTAGAAAATGTTCTATTAAAGGAAGATCCATTTTTAAATGATTTTCATTAGGTAGAAAATTTTCTAATGAAAAAAAATTCAATCGCAATTCGATTCTGTTCAGCTAAGTTTTTTTGTTAAGTAGAAAATGTTCTAATGAAAGAAAATCAATCCAAATTTGATTTTGAACTACTTTCCATAAATAGAAAATGTTCTAGTGAGAGAAAATCAATTCAAATTTGATTTTGAATAATTCTACTTAAAGTTAAAAAACGTTCTAATGAAAGAAAATCAGTCCCCCATTCGATTATATGAATGATTTTTCTTAAGTAGAAAATGTTCTATTCAAGGAAAATCCATTTGAATTAGATTTTAAACAATTTTCGTACAGTAAAATAAATTTTATTAAAACGAAATCAATCCTATTGCGATTCTGAACTATTTTACTATTTTTCTACTGCAAGAAAATCCATCTTAAATGATTCCAAACCATTTTCATTAAGTAGAAAACTTTATAATGAAATAAAATCAATCCAAAATTCGATTTTGAACTGTTTTCCATAAATAGAATATGTTCTAGTGAAAGAAAATCATTCCTAATTCGGTTTTGAATAATACTAATTACGTAAAAAAAACGTTCTAATGAAAGAAAATCAATCCCATTTCGATTATTTGAATGATTTTTTCTTAAGTAGAAAATGTTCTATTCAATATTAAAACAAAATCAATTCTATTTCGATTCTGAACCATTTTTCGACTGCAAGAAAATCCTTCTTAAAACGATTAAAACTAAACGATTTTCATTAAGTAGAAAATTTTCTATTGAAACAAAATTCAATCGTAATTCGATTCTGAACGCTTTCCTGTTAAATAGAAAATGTTCTAATGAATGAAAATCAATCCAAATTCAATTTTGTGTAATTTTTTTACCCTACACTTTTTATCTATGTAACTAATTTAACTAAAATCATTTGCTATTTAGGACCTCAACGTTATCTCCGAGTTTTTACTGTCTATATGCAAAAAAAAAAAAAAAAATTTGTCATTTAACAGATTTAAGTAGATGAATCTATACAAAGCATAAAAGCAGCAAATAGAATCCGAACACAATCAATTCCTTCTTCGTTTTCTTTTATTTTTTTTTATTTATGTGTGTTATTTAATGTATATTATCAAAAGAACATTTTTTTTTTAAATGAACAACATGCGTTTTTTTTTATTTGGGTACGATAAATATACCATTAAATTATTATAGACAGTGATTTTGCAAGAATTCTTCTCAAAATTTTGTACTTTGTAAATGTACCATTTTTTTCTACTTTTATATATTTGTGTTGAAATATATGTATATTGAATATAACGCCGCACAGTAGTTCAAGCTGTTAATAAATTGATTATGTAAACCAAATATTGAAAATACTTTTAAAAATTGTATAATACACAATTTTTTTTTAGAGTATAAATAATGATGAATATATATAACAATGAAAATTATTTTACATTTATAGCGATCAAATAAAAAAAATCGTATATATTTTTATGAGGAAAATCTATTTTTCGTTCGTATATCACGCAAGCAATTTTGAATTATGAATTGCTTTTTTTTTTTTTACTTATTATAACGCGATGTGTTTTGTCAATATACAAAACCAAAAGAAAATGTTATAAAATTGATAATGCAAATTTTTAAATCAAAATTCTCTATATAAAGAAGAAGAATTTTTGTTATTTATTTCCTTATTTTTTTTTTTATTTTTGTGCTATATAAAACATCTATTGAAATTTAAATATACCTTTTATGTTCATTATATAAACTCGCATATAATCACATCCATCTATAGATAGATAGATTTAGATTTAGAAAAAATTAAATTCCAAAGAATACAATTTTCAATTTTATTTCTATTTATATTTTATAGATTTATGATTGGACAATATGTTACAGTATTAGGTGATGTAGTTAGTCATGTAAATATAACTCATGTTACGGTAGAAGATGGTGGTGAATATTCATGTATAGCGGAAAATCGAGCTGGTAAAATATCACATTCGGCACGACTAAATATTTATGGTATGTGAACATACATTTTTTTTACATAAAAATACATTTTGGCAAAATTAAGAATCCACACACACCGGTTTTATTGACAGAAAAAAAACTATGAAATTTCTGATTGAAGTTCTTTGTCAATATAAAAACTTTTTCATTTAAAAATATAGAACAAATTTAATTTTCATATATGAAAATAGGTGGATTTTCCAAGATTTCCATGATTTTTAGTATATTTTATATATATATGAAAAACTTTACCAAAGTATTAACTGAATTACGATTTCTTAAAAATTCTTAAACCAATCGTTTTCAAAAAATTTAACACCGAATGTTCAAAATGCATTCTAAATGATCTTTGAAAAATATTCGATGAAGTTCTTATGGACAAACTTGATGAGAATTGACAATTTTCCGGGAATTTCCCAACACTTGCAAACGATTTATTGCAAGTTTGTAGACAAATCTTATTGAAAATTGTCCCAGGTATTGATAACTCATTGTTTATGCTCTCTAAAAAATATTCAATAAGGTTTCTATAACCGGTTTTGGTCAAAATTGTGAATTTTTTCCAAGATTTTCATGATTTTTAACCTATTTTATATATGGAAAATTTTACCAAATCAATTTCTGACTACGATTTCTTGAAAATTTGTAAACAAATCGTTTTAAAATTTTTACACAATAGTTATAGTGCAACCTAACGATCTTTGTAAAATATTCCATAAGATTTCCTTGAATGGTCTTGGTCAGAATTCTTAATTTTCCGAGATTTTCATAATTTTTAATGACAAATTTTAACCCATATCAATCAATATCGCATTACGTTTCCCTAGGAAATTAAATTATTGCCAAAATAACATTTATTTAATTAAAATTTAACATTTATCATTTATCATTATGTAATTAAAAGGTCTACCATACATTAGAATAATACCAAAGGTAACAGCCGTTTCTGGTGAAACATTACATTTAAAATGTCCCGTTGCTGGTTATCCAATTGAAGAAATTCATTGGGAAAAAGGTAAGTGGATGTTTTTTTAAACTATTCAAACTCTTTTATTATTTTCCCTGCAATATCCCTAAACAATAATATTTTGATATTCTTTATAAAAAAAAAAAAACAATTTTATAGGTGGTCGAGAATTACCAAATGATATAAGACAAAAGGTACAACAAGATGGTTCACTGGTAATAACACCTGTACAAAAAGCTGAAGATTCTGGAGTGTACGCCTGTTGGGCAAGAAATAAACAAGGACATAGTGCACGTCGTAGTGCTGAAGTTTCAGTTATCGGTATGTATTGATTAATATATATTTGTATAATTTCCTAAACACTTTGATAAAAAAAAACCTTTTAATGAATTTATTTTGGATCAATCAAAGAAGATTTTTTTTTGGTTGGATTTTTAAATAATATAATAATTTAATTTGTTTTTTTTTCAAATAACTAAATATAGGATTTTTTTTAATAATACCAAATGTTATATGATTTACAAAGTTTTATTTTTTAATTAGTAAACGATTCTAATGAATTTTCGTATCGTAATTATAGACCGTATATAGATTTGATGAACTATAAAATATTTTGAAATACGAAATGTATTTTAAAAAAAAATGAAAATTAAAAAACTATATATCTCTAGGAATTTTCCTTTAAACACACTCAAACACACACACAGCAGAATTTATTTATTATATATAAAAATTGAAAAGAAATTATTTTATTTTTCTATATATAAATATATTATGATGATGAAAATGAAAAGCGCGTTAATATTCACATTATTTATTTATTTTTAAAAACATATATTCTACTCTATAAAAACTTTAATTAGTAATCGTTATCGTTATCGTACCGCTTGTTTATATTTTATTTAATTTATGTATATATTGTAGATGAAATGAAGTTGTGTTTTTTGTTTGCGTGGAATTATTTATTTGAAAAAATAATTTTTCCTCCTCCCGGTAAAGTTTTGTTGTGTGTATACAAAAAAAAGGAAAAAAAAGGAAAAATAATTATCCACAAACTTTTTTTTTTTTTTTTATATTATTATTTTGGTATTTTTTAATTTTTACGAAATCTCATTATATAGTTTATAATTCATATATATGCGAGAATATAAAAAAAAATGTTTTAATATTCTATACGTATATATGTACTTGAGACTTTATATATATTTATATATATATATATATATAATCAGAAGCTCTTATGAATTGATGTAACTTTCAAAAAATAAAAAAAATCTCATTATAAATCTATAAATATATTATATATAGTGTATATGTATATAGAAATAAATAATATAGTGAAAATGCGGTTTGTATAATTATATGGCCAAATATGATGATGATAAATACAGGAGTTTTTCTTTTAAAAATTCATTCCACTGTTTTTTTTTTATTTATGAGATGATTTCAATGAATGTTTTTAAATAAAGTTTATAAATTTTAAACTACGTTGGGAAATTATTAATTAATTTCGCCATATATAATATATATAGAAATAAATGATATTCCAAAAATGAAAAACAGCAAACATTTTGAGAAAATTTTGATATTTGTTTGTTAATAAGCAACGGGAAATAATTCAAGATAAATTCTTAACGCATAACTCAGAAATTGATTTGGTAAAATGCTTCCATATAAATTGAAAGGATTTTTGGAAAATTCTCAATTTTGATCAACTCTGACTAAGGAAAACACGTAAAAATCTTGGAAAATTCTCTATTCTGATCAAGTCCGTCCGTGGAAACTCCATAGAATATTCTGCGGAAATCATTTAAAAGGCATTACAAGTGTGGTCTACAATTTTCAAAACAATTGGTGGTTAAAATTTTCAAGAAATCGTACTCTAAAATTGATTTGTTATAATTTTTCATATAAAATACGCTAAAATTAATGAAAACTCGTGAAAATTCCCTATTCTAACACAGTTTGTCTGTGGAAACTCCATAGAAAATTTTGCAGAAATCATTTAAAAGGCATTACAAGTATCGTCTACAATTTTTAAAACGATTGATCAACAAAATTTTTAAGAAACAGCATTCAAAAATTGATTAGGTAAAATTTTTCATATAAAATACATTCAAACATCCTGAAAATTCTTGAAAAATTCTCAATTCTGAATCAATCATTCCTCCGAAACCTCCACAAACAATTTTGGTAACCAAATTTTAAAAAGAATCTTGTTTATTCGTAATATTTATCATATTTTCCCACAATCCTCTTCTGTTTACTTATTTTCAATTTCAATGACATCCAAAAATCATTTATACAAACTACTGATGATTTAATACAAATATAAATAATTTGTTTTGTACTGAAATGTTTAATAATTCTATATAATTTATGTAAGGAAGGAACCTCTGTATAATCTCTGTATAGGCAAATGGTGTGTGATCTTCAGAAAGAAAGAGTATATTCTATTTTATTATCAGCAAGAAGGAAAAGTCCATGTATAATTTTCAGAAAGCAAACAAAAGTTTTTACATTTGTTTATTCAAAAATCCAATATCATAAAGAATTTCAATCACATAACTTTAAAGTACTTTGATATAACGATACGAAAACAAATAATCGATAACAATGTAAATTTTGCAAGGGAGGAGATAGGCAAACATTATCCAACTTCGAACTAACGCACGACAAATGTCACGAATCCATAAGTCCATAAGATCAATTCGATAAACCACAAACCAATAAAAATAATTAATTTTACTTAATAGTTAATATTTGATTATAGTATTTTTTCATATTATAGAATATGTAGTATAGAAAATCCACCAGCGAAATCATCATAAATATATTTAAAACTTTTATTTTTAAATTTTAAATTTGTTAATATTTTTTAATACTTTATTGATTGAATTTTTAACGATTATAATTGGTATATACGATACGATGATGGTCGGATCAACTATTTATTATTTTTTGATATAAATAGTACCACCAAAATTAGGTTTAACTCAATCATCGGTACAATTATTTAATGTGGGTGAACGCGCTTCAATACCATGTTCGGTGGTAAAAGGTGATCAACCGTTAACGATTAGTTGGCGTAAAGATGGACTGGCCATTGATTCATCGGCACAACACATATCAATAAAACGAGTTGATGAATATAATAGTATATTGGTGATCGATAGTCTTGATTCACATCATACCGGAAATTATTCATGTTTTGTGCGAAATTTAGCGGCCGAAGTTGAACAATCTCAAGCGTTATTGGTTAATGGTAAACACAAACGCATACAATAATATTATTATATATTATGGATTTACGATTACGATTTATATTTTATAATACGAGTATATATCAAAATATATATAAAGAAAAAAAAAACATTAACTTCGACAAAATCATCCGTGTCTTAAAAAAAACAAAAAACCAAACATCATATACTAAAAAATATCTGTGATTGATTTTCAAAACATAAAACAAGTCTTTTTTTTTTTTGTTTTTTTATTCCTTACAGAACACAACTCTTCGATTTTTGTGTTTTTATTATTTTGTATTTATGTTGATTTTTTTTTGTTATTATTATTATTATTTTAATTTATTTTATTTTTTACCAAAAAACCATAAAAAAATAGAAAATCTCTCATCAAATTATATTCAATTTTTTATTCTTATTCTTATTCTTCTCATTCTTCTTCTACAATTTTCCAACAGTTCCTCCTATTATTGAGCCTTTTTCCTTTCAAGACGGACTGGCCGAGGGTATGCGAACACGCACAGTTTGTGGAGTATCGAGAGGCGATGCTCCATTAACATTGCGATGGCTTAAGGATGGTGAACCATTACCTTTATTATTGGGAGCCAACGTAACGTCTCTCGATCAATATTCTTCCCTCCTAAGTATTCCATCCTTATCTGCAACTCACTCCGGTGATTATACGTGTGTTGCCAGTAATCCAGCGGCCGAAATCAAATACACAGCAATGTTAATGGTCAAAGGTATTGTATATAAATTATTTTAAATGGACATACAACAAACAATTGATCCACATATATAAATATTTGTAGTTATATATTTATAAAAAAAGAATGATTTATAGATTGATATTCGATTTTTTTTTGTGAATGTAGTTGTTAATTTTTTAATTATAACAAAAAAATTGGTCAATCAAAATAATAATCCAAATATTAGTACAAAAGTAATATAGAATTTGATAGAAAAAATATATATAATCAAAAAAACAATCGCACACATATTATATGTGGCTTACCCTTCCCCCCAGTTGCTTTGGCACGCAGTGGGTTTACGGGCAGATAAACCACCACAACCACCACCATCACCAAACAACCACCAAAAACCACTACCACCAATAATAATAATAATATAAATATCTCACCACCAGGTAAAAATCATAAAATATAATTTGCACAATAATTACTTTTTTGTTTATTTTCATTCATTCTAACTTTTCTTTCTTTCATTCTGTATATATAATAAATTTAATTATTGTTTCTAAAATGATTTTCTCATTTTTTATCTGTTTTATTTCCTATTTAATATTTTATTTATTTTTTTTTAATTAATTTTATTGTTTAATTTAGGAAATAAATTTTTTTTTTATTAGTTAATGAACGCAAAATTGATTTAATGCATGATGATTAAGATAAAAAAAAAGTAGGTATTTTCTTTTCTGAATTTCTACAATTTTTTTTTTTGTTTGCATTAATTAATTAATTTCTATTTACAATCCAACTACAATTACTTAAGTTGGACAACAAAAATAAATATTAATTTTTTTTTATAGTCAATGTGCTCTCTGCGTGTGAACCGGAGTAGAAAATATTTCCAGCAATGTTTTTCGTCCTTATACAATTGGTTTAAATTTTGTATTTTTTTTTATTTTTTATATATGCAATATTTTCTATAATAGTTTTTTTCAATAAATCCTTTAAAATTCTTTGCGATATTTGAATGGTATGGAAAATATCGGAAAATTTGCAAGGGAGAAGTGTAGATGGTTAGCAGCGAGGGAGAAGCGAGACAAGTTATGATTATTTAAGTGAAATATCCCGGAAAATGTAAATGAAAGCTCCTAGCTCCTACCATCGTAATTTTTAACAATATTTTTAGATATACTAAGAAATTGATTTGTCATCTTGGCAAATCTAAATGAGTATTGACAATTTTATTCAAATTATTGAATTTTGGCGTATGACTTTCGTTAAAAATCCCAATATAATTTTAATTTATTCTTAAACAACATGGCAATATCTTTCTATTAGTGGTCTATTCGTTCAGGTTCGTGAACTGGTTCGCAAATTATAATGATTCAAAAATATATCTGAAAATCTCGGAAAATTTATATGAAAACCATTAAAATTATGTTAGGAAACCCTAAACAATCAATGTTCAATGTTCTTTCTAAATAAATAATAAAATTAATTGGTTATCTATAAAAATTTATGAGTATTGACAATTTTGTTCAAATGATTGCATTTAATATTTTGTAATACAATTGAAAGGTGTAACTTTACATTTATTATCTTTATTTATTTACTATCTTCCATTATCTTCAATGTATAAAGAAAAAAAGTTATAGAAATATTGCATATATAATAAAATGTATTCAAAATATACAAAAAAAAACCTCTCACCCCAAAATAAAACCACAAAAAATACCCTTATTTCTTCCTATATCACAAACACACTTTCCCAAATCAATTCATTTCATTCCTTATTACAAGAATCAAACATAATAATAACCAAGAAGAAATGTCGACGCCAATTTAATTGCTAAATAAAAAAAAACCCTCAACAACCCCAACCCACCCCGCCCAAAAGACCTCCAATTCATTCACCCCGTTGAATGACTACGTGTTTATATGATTAGTCGAATGTCCGCCTTTATGCCCTTGTATATGATAATATGCTTCTGAATTTGTTGTATTTTTTTTTTTTTACAAATTTTATATTTTTTATTAATACAGAAATTAATTCCGAACATCCGCCTGCCGCATTTTAAACAAACACACCATTTTCAAATTGCGCAAAAAGGCATCGCAAAATAATAATGAGAATTTGTTAAATAAATTTTGTATGCAAAATGTTGTAAGATCATACGTCAAATTAAAATTAAAAATATGTGACGTTCAAATTAAATAATTAATGGTGTCCCAAAAACATAAGTAATTTAATTAAACCAAAATAAACGGCTTTCGCAAATTCCCTTATGCCAGTTTTTTTTTTTAATATATATAAATAATTATAATAGACCCCCTCACCCAATATGCCTATATAATCAATTAATTAAATAATAATAATGATTTTTTTATTGTTTGTACAACCCCCCTTATTTTTATTTATTTATTATTTAATTCCATATTATTATAATTTTGTTATTATTATTATTATGATTTTTATACACAATTTTTTTTATTTAATCATCATTAAAAATAATCAGACATTTATAAAATGGAAATTTTTGGCTGAAAAATGAGTGATTAAAAGAAATTAATTAATCAATTTAATTAAAAGTAAACCGATTAAATAATCAACATACAAAACAAATAAATCATAAAATATCCAAAGTTTGGCCTAAAACGTACGTACGTAGACCCACGTAAAAATGTGTGCTATTTCCAAGATGTAACTAAAGATTTTATTTTAAAATCCAAGGCGATATATATATATAATTTTTTTTTTGATAGAGCTTAATGTATTTTAATTGCTTTATTAAGCTTTCAATAAATAAATAAATATAAAAGGAGTTTTTTGTTTTTTTTTTTATATTTATAATCAATATTATAATGAAGTGTGAAAAATATACGCGCGGCGACGGGTTGCCATTGAAATATTGCTTTCACTGCTTTCACATATATAATAATAATAATATTTGATAAAATGATTTAAAAAAAAAAACTTATTTATTTTAGTGCTTTAATATATAAAAAAAAAATTAATTAATTGAAATATTATTAATCAGAATTTCCACCCATCATAATCAACAATAAAATCAATCATATACTCGTCGTCGTCCGCGCGGGGAGTCTCGATAAAATTTATTTTCAGGGTGAGTTTGTGTGAAAATGTATTTGTATTTATTGAGAGAAAAATGATTTAGCAAAAAAGTTGTAGAGGACACGGACGAGAGGAAAAGAAGTTTTAAGGCAAGAATTGAAATCCTTATTCATTATGAAACAAGATTATAAATATTTTAACCGAGCCTGGGGTAATTTTCTATTAATTTCTCGAAATCTATAATAAATAATCTATAATTTGTGTAATCTATATTTTGTGTCTTGATGAGAGTATGTTAGATTTTAACACAATTTTCTATTGAATCGTAAACAGATGGTAGAAATCTTCCCGAAAGGGTAAGATTAGTCGCACAATTTAAGGATCGATCTACGGTTAAATGTTTAATTGATACTCATAATTACATTGCATTATAAAAGCATTCAGTATTCGATTGTACAATGGCTTAATTTTCCTTTCATTCAAACCCCCCAGGATAAAAATCATATGATTTCATATGAGTTTAATATTCATATCACTCAATAAGTTCGTCGGCCGACTAATAAAACTAAATAAAATAAAATTCGGCTTTATTCATCAACATATAGTCTGTTTCAAGGGTGATACATTCATTACAACTCATTTAAATTTTAACCATTTCTAAATTCAAGATCTAAAAACAAAAAAGAGGAGATTTTTAAATGAAAACAAAAAAGAAATACGATGATTATTTCCTCCAGAACTGTTTTGCTAAATCATTCTTTTAATCACCTTTCTTTAAATAACAACATTTTATCATCATAAACTCACTCGGTTAGTTTTTTTTTATTATACACACTTATCCGCAGTATATAACCAAAATCTATATAAGTGAATTGCAATGTAATTAATAATAATAATATTAACAAGCTTATATAAAAAATGAAAAAAGCTTTGGCACACAACCATCCGTATAAAGAAAAAAAAAACTCCCCCGATTTTGTTTGTGATACCTATGCTTATGGCCAAATATCGTATATTTAACTCACACACACCCACATTATTAAACATATTGAACAACATTCACCATGCACAAAAAACCATCACAAAAACACATTCCCTTAACATACACACAAAACACACACAAGCATCATATCTCGTTCAATTAAATTATTAAAAATATTAAAATATATACACGTAATATTAAAATAGTGCGAATAAAGTAAAAAAAAAAAAAGAAATTAAATTAAAAATTGTTAAATCAAAATATATAAAAAAAAATTGTTTTATTACAAAAAGGGTTAATTTAATTAAGTATGGAAAAAGCTAATATTTAATCATTAATTTTCATATATGTACTCGACTATTCGTCGTGTCGTGTCGTGATCGAAAAACTAAATAACCAAAAAAGTTCCACCTCGTTGGATTGTCGAACCAACGGATGTTTATGTTGAACGTAATCGTCATATAACATTACATTGTCAAGCTCAAGGTGTACCACAGCCAACGGTTGTATGGAAAAAGGCTACAGGTAAGGTGATCTATAAATTTGTAAGAAGATGTAAGATTTATCTATAAATTTCATTTTATATACATATATAGGAAGTAAATCTGGTGATTATGAAGAAGTAAGAGAACGTCCATATACAAAATTATTAACAAATGGTTCAATGTTATTGCAACATGTTAAAGAGGATCGTGAAGGATTTTATTTGTGTCAGGCCAATAATGGAATTGGTACTGGAATTGGAAAAGTTATACAATTAAAAGTTAATTGTAAATAATAATTTTTTTGTTTTTCTCTATAATTATTATAAATGTTTTTCCTTATCCTCATCCGTTGTTTGCAAAAACGGATACTATTTGTTTATATTAAATTTTTGATATTTATTTTTTTGATTAGCATCACCATATTTTTCCGCACCATCACGTATGATTACGGTTAAGAAATCCGATACAGCCATATTAAGATGTGAAGTGAATGGTGATAAACCGATAAATGTTATTTGGTTACGTGCTGGTAAACATGAATTAAATCCGGCTACAAATTATAGGTATTTTATTCAATTCAAATAGTCACTGATTTATTAAACTTTCAATTTACTAAAGTGAATAAATCAAAACATTAAGGGACATTTCTAAAAAAAGTTCAGATAAAGGAAGGTAACTGCAACGTTTATATAAGAAGAAGAAATTCCTCTCCCTCTGTAGTGAGATAAATCTTTAAAGAATTGATAGAACGAAATCAGACCATTGATAAATCCATAGGTTATTTAACGAGAAATTAAAAAAAAAAAGAAGATTTCAAGTCAAAGATTTAAATACAATTCCATTATGTTGAAAAATTACTTAAATATAAACGTGGAATCAGACTGAGATGTCTCAGACAATAATGATTTTTTTAAATATTTTATCAAGGGTATCTGTTAAACAAGACGCAACAATTGAAGGTATTGCCGCTGAAATACAAATAACAAATGTTGATAGTAGTGATAGTGGTCCATATTTTTGTCAAGCAAAAAATACGTACGGAAGTGATCAACAATTGGTACAATTACAAGTACAAGAACCACCACAACCACCATCGGCCGTTGAAGCGACAATGATCTCAAGTCGTTCAATTAATTTAAAATGGCAATTGAGAACGGGTGAAAGTGCTGAAATAACAAAATATATTGTTGAGTATATGGAATGGGAGAGAAGTAAGTGTGGTGGTGGTGGTGTTATTATGATTTCATATTTAAAGAAATCCATTCAAACATTTCGATTTCATAGGTCCATGGCATCAAATTGAAATAAGTGATCCACCACAGTATACGCTATTAATTGAAAGTTTAAAACCGGCAACACGGTATTCATTTAGGGTGATAGCCGAAGGACCAGCCGGTCAAAGTTCACCCAGTCAAGAGTTAATCATAAAAACAGAACCTCAACAACCGGCCGGACCACCGCTAAATTTATCCGCACGTCCAATATCATCCGTTGAATTGCTACTAACGTGGATGCCACCGTTAACGGAATTACGACATGGCGAAATACAAGGATATAAAATTGGTTATCGATCGACAACGTCCAGTAGTACAGAATATAATTTTACATCGATTTCGGGTGATGGTGAAGGTGGTACCGGTGAACTAATACTCGGTGGTTTGGCAAAATTTACAAGATATACATTAGTTGTGCAGGCATTCAATCAAATTGGATTAGGTCCATTGACCGACCCCATTACAGCCCAAACATTAGAAGATGGTAAGTAAGAATTTGTTTAATAATCTATTGATTTTTTAATACTTTTATAAACAATATATTGTTTGACAAAAAAATACTATAATTTGTATATAGTTCCGACAAAATCACCAACCGATATCCGTTGTGTTGCAATGTCATCGACGTCCTTACAGGTGTCTTGGCAACCGCCACCATCAAATCATGCGAATGGATTACTACAAGGTTATAAATTGTATTACGAAAGGGTTGTCGATAGTTTCGGTAATGTTAACGATGATTTGGAAGAGAAAAAAACAACCGCCTTAACACATGTACTACAAAATTTGAAAAAATATACAAATTATAGTATTCAAGCATTGGCTCACACCCGAATGGGTGACGGTGTCCTATCGATGCCGATTTTTTGTCAAACAAATGAAGATGCACCAGAACCACCGGCTGACATAAAAGTTGTTGTTAGTTCACCGTCATCGTTGTATATATCGTGGTTGCCACCGCACGAACCAAATGGCATTATAACCAAATACATTTTGTATTCACGAGATGTTAATGGACGCGAGGAATTAAATCATGATAAGAAAACAATGCCATCACAACAATTATATTATGAGGCGAAAAATTTACAATCCCTTATTGAATATCAATTTTGGGTGAGTGCATCGACGAGGGTGGGCGAAGGACAAAGTTCACGAGTTGTATCGGCAATGACATCAACGAGGGTACCCGCTAAAATCTTATCATTTGGTGGTATAGTTGTACGAGCATGGCGATCCTCGGTCACCCTTTCGTGTACAGCCGTCGGTAAACAACCGATACGCCGAGAATGGTTTAAAAATGAATACCCATTGAGACAGGGGGCAACGACCGGTCACAATGTAGAACTGCTGGATTCCGGTGATTTAATGATAACCAATTTACAAATGTTGGATAATGGTAATTATAGTTGTCAGGTGGACAATGGCATTGCAACGGATAAATTAACGTATAATTTAATTGTACAAGTACCACCGAGTGCACCGATTTTATATGTGACTAGCGCAACATCAAGTAGTATTCTGATGCATTGGAAGAGTACCACAAATGGTAATGCACCGATTTTGGGTTATACATTACATTATCGCCGACAACATGGTAATTTAGAGGAAATGCAATTGTCACGACATGCGGCCAGTCATGAATTGAAATCATTATTATGTGGTAGTACATATCAGGTGTTTTTAACGTCATACAATAAAATTGCTACATCACCGGTGAGTACAACGTTACATGTACGGACACAAGGACAATCACCGGGAACACCATCGGCGGCCGCTCTACTATCACCAAATTCCACATCGATTTTAATACGACTCAGTGAATGGCCCGACAATGGATGTCCAATATTATTTTTTGTATTACAATATCGTATACTGGCGATTGACAACAGTGACAATAACGAATGGATATTGATATCGAATGCATTGAAACCACAACGAAGGTTTACCATTAATGGCCTGCTGCCGGCAACGTTATATCAAATACGAATGGAAGCCCATAATGTGGCGGGTATTTCAAATGCTGAATATACATTTGTGACATTAACCAAAGAAGGAGGTAATTGTGCATAGAATAGAATAAATATTTTAACGCTTCAATAAATTGGTACAATAAATTGGTTCAAAAAAATTAATTATTACAGATATTTTATATATTATAGATTCACCACCACCCGGATTAATTCATCGTGGTCATCGTGCTACCGTTTTCTATAACAGTGCAAATTTTATCATACCCATAATTGCGGCAACAGCCGGTATAATCTCAACAATTATCATATCAATTTTATGCTATAAACATCGTAAGTTGTTATATTGGAGTACGTTTGGATTGAAGTGATTTCAAACGCTAACGTAGTTAAATAGTTAAATATTGATATAATATTGTTTAATTTTCATATTAGGACAAAGTAAAAGATCTCTTAAAGAATCACTAGAGAATCAACATAATAATGAAACGGCACAACGTGAAAGATATTATGCAACAATACATAAAGTTGCATTACAATCAGCCGATAAAATTCCAGGTATATTTTTCTTTTTCTCTGTTTACTATTTATTTGTTGGGTGATTATCAATATTATTGTGATTATTATATATATAGAAACATCTGAGGATATATCACCGTATGCAACATTTCAATTGTCAGAAGCAAGTACTTTGGCTCAACCACATCATAGCGGTCCGGCAAATACATTATTACATTCGTTTATGTATCATGAACGGGCATTACAAGAAGGGTGTGCTTCACCGCCACCACCACCACCACCAGCGGTATTAAGACATCTTCATAAATCATCGCCGTATTACAATATTGTGCGTTGATTGGCTCAATTTTTGATTTTTTTTTTTTTTGGAATTATTATAGAATTGATTTGATATGATTTGTTTTTAATTTTTATTATTTCAATCAGTTTTAATTTTTCTTATATATATAGTATAGAGATGAGTTTTGTTTTTATATACGTAGGTTATAGACAATTAGATTTTTAGTTTGGATTTCGATTATTATAATATTATTTTTGCTTGTTTTTACAATTTTATACTTTATACTTGAGATAACACAACGATTCTAATGTAAATAAATTATCCATTAACATTTGACTTCAAAAGTTATGACCAATCAAAGATTGTTTAAAAATTTATCAGTAAAAATTGAATTTTTGGAAAAAATTGGTCGTCTTTAACCGTCTGAAAATTGCCAGAGATACTCTCGTCGATAGGGAATGTAAAAATGTTTAATAAAGTCTATTAAATTGATTTCAAGTAATATGGGTACTAAAAGAATAGTGAAAGTTATATGCAAAGATAAAAATATAAATTAGATTGGATTATACTTTAAACCACATATAAACAATTATATTATTATGCACTTAAGTACAATAAGCATACATCAATTATCAATTACCATCCATATAGCATTCATTATTCATTATTAATTAAATCATATATCAATTCATTCGTAAAAATATATATAGAATTCACTTCCTTACTGGTATGTAACAAAATACCTTATAGACTTAATTTTCCATTCATAAACATTTCATATTTTATTTTTGATAATTTTTATAGATTAAACTAAATGGACTTTTTACAAGACAAGTAACTGAGCGCACAAATTCTTGAAAATTACTATATTTAACAAAAACCTTTTATCAAATCTTCCTTCTCATTGTCAATCTTGCTTTCAATTAATTTATTTTGATTTAAAATTATAAAAAATATTTAAATTAAAAACATAACAAAAAAAATTGTATATACGAATAGAAAATTGCAGGTAGGTTGAATTTTTTAAATATAAAAATATTTAAATTGCTAAAAAAATGTGATAATTTCAAATAAAATTTCCAATCAATCGTGATTTTCCCCAAAAAAATCTATTTACACAATCATATTCATTTAGTTATTATTTATTTATTTTTTTTTTTTTTTATTTAAATCATCAGGATTAATTTCATTCAAAATGTATATACATAAATATAGATTGAATAGATAAAAAATAGAGCCTGCCTACGCACTGTATTTATATTGTATATATATTATATGAATAATTGTGAAATTAACAAAAAAAAAAAAAGAAAATATTTTAACAATTAAGATTGAATGATTTTTATATCTAATATATCATATATATTTAAATAATCATTTTCTATTTGGTTTTTATTTTTTATTGTATTTTCTTTTCTTTTTTTCTTTATTTTCTTTCAAATATATATATAGAATACAAAAAATCGTCGACGGCATTCCCGTAAAAATGATCAAGATAGTGAAGAATCCGATTCGGATCAGGACCCGTTGACGTCAAGTCGAACCGAATCATCAAATCAATTAGATGCAAAAATTAAACATAGTAAGTATATATTTAAAGTAATTATTGCAAATTTATTGCAAAAATTCATAAAAATAAAAAAATCGGTGTGTGTATAGTTAACAAATTAAGGATTTTTAGAAACTTTCATCTATGGCAAAGGAATGGAAATCCAATACAATATTTTACAAACATCATTTAGAATGAATATTTAATATTTTCAAAACGATTCGTCAACGAATTTTCAAGATATCGTACTTAGTATTCGATTTGGTAAAATTTGCCATATGAAAAATATATTAAAAATTGGGAAATTCAGGGAAAATTCGCAATTCTGATCAACTTTGTCCAAGGAAACTCTATCTAATACTTTACAGAAATTGATTAGAATTTATTAGACATGTATTATAATACTTTGAAAGCTATTGGTCTAATTAATTATATTAAGAAATTTCAATCAGAAATTGATTTGGTAAAATTTCCAATGTAAAATACATTAAAAATCGGGAAATTCTAAATTCTGATCAAGTTTGTCCAAGGAAACTTCATTTAATATTTTGCAGAGAGCATAACGAATCGATTATAAATACATATAGTACAATTTTCAAAGTGATTGGTCAACAAATTATCAAGAAATCTCAATCAGAAATTGATTTGGTAAAATTTCCAATGTAAAATACATTAAAAATCGGGAAATTCTAAATTCTGATCAAGTTTGACTAAGGAAACTCCTTGGAATATTCTTCAGAGATCTTTAAAAGTATATTTTGAATGGCGTGTAAAATTTTCAAATAGATTGATTAACGAATTTTTACAAAATCGCAATCAGAAATTGATATGCCAACATTTTTCATATAAAATACATTAAAAATCGAAAATTTTCCGGAAAATTCTCAAATTTGATCAAGTTTGTCCAAGGAAACCTTATTCAATATTTTGTTGAAATCATTAAGAATGGATTATAAATACCTATAGTACAATTTTCAAAGCGATTAGTCAGCAAATTATCAAGAAATCTCAATCAGAAATTGATTTGGTAAACTTTTCTATTTAAAAAATTATTATGTTTCGGAAAATTGTTGGAAAATTCTCAATTCTGATTAAATTCGCCGAAAGAAACTCTATCTAATATGTTTTAGGAATCATTTAGAAGGTATATTATAAACACTGTGTTAAATTATCAATACGATGGTTCTGACCATGATGTTCTTCTTTAAGGCTAAAACAACATATTTTTGATAAACATTATTTCTAATGAATTTACAAATTTTAATCCTATTTATTCTTTAAATTTCATTAATTTCATCGAAAAGGTGTAATTTATCATGGAAATCAATCGAGTACATCATCGGATCTATCGCCAATGTCTGAACAAAAATCATTGCCGCGCCGAGGCCGTTCAAGGTATCACGAACACCAACAAACATATACATCAAATACAACACCAAGACACAAAACAATATCCTTATCACAATCATCATCACAATCACAACCTGCTGCCGTTTTAGCAATATCCCCACGTAGTACTAGCATAACAAAAAATATATCCAATAATTATACAATCATACAAAATACCAGTAATAAAAATAATAACAATACAAGTAGTAGTATTATTAGTAATAATAACAATAATAAATCTCGCATGCCATCACAATTTCGACCAATTCAACACAGAACCATTGGTACTCCACATTCTCGGCAATCCCCATCATGTTGAATTGATTATTTATTTATTTAGTTTTCAAAAAAAAAAAAACAAAAAACATAAGCTCAAACACACACATCCCATTATATATATTACAATACATAATCATACAACAAAACACTAAATACATCAAAATTCAAATTCCTCATTCAACCATCCCCTATATGCATAAACAAAATAAAAACATAAACCAAACATCCCAAACACCTTCCCCAACATAAAAAATATATATATAGTCGTGTGTGATATTAGATATAAGAGCAATTCCTCTGACGCAGGGGAATGACAATGAGAACATTGCTGCCATTACAAATTGCTGATCATCATACGATAACAACAAGTAGCAGTGGTTTTCATCCGGTATCATCAATTGATGGAGGAGGAGGAGGAGGAGGAGGCGGAGGTGGTGGCGGTGGTTTCAAGACACCGGATCGTCCGGAATTATCCGAAGCTGAATGTGATATTGATACATTGAAAAAATTAAAATTAGGATTAAGATCAACGTTATGGTCAAGGCCTAGTTCAATAAGTTTAGTTGGAGGAGGAGGAGGTGGTGGTGGTAATAATAATAATAATAATAATAATAGTGGAAGCGGTGGTGCTAATCAACAACAGCAACAACATCAATCTGATTATTCGATTGCTGTTTAAAACTAAAAAGAAAGAATTGATGATGCGATATGATTTTTTTTTTATAATTTGTTTTGTTGTTTTTTTTTTTTTAGATAAATATTTTATATTTTCTTATTAATTATAATGAAAAAAAAAAAAATAAAAACCAATAACGAATTAATAGAGTAAAAATTAAATAAATAAAAAAAATTTAAATTACGAATATAATGATTTGAAATGCGATGGAAGGGAAGGAGAGGTGATCGCAAATTAAATATCATCAAGACGCAGTGTAAAATAACCCGAATATATAAATTAATTAATTAAAATCAATAATATTTTATATTTATATATATACTAAATAAATAAAAATAAAAACGAAATAAACCCTTTTTATATATAATAATAATAATAATTATATTTAAATTTAATTTAAAAAAAACTGTATATTTAAATTTTATTTATTATTGTTAGTTGAATTGATTTTTAAGCGATAAAATCGCATCTGTAAATATTTCTAATATACATAAATATTTATATATAAATAAAAAAATATTTATTACGTTTCGTCGTCGTCGTCGTCCTCGGTCGTCGACGAGTTTTTACATTCATTTTTTTTCTTATATTTTTGTTATATAAATTGAATTGTTTTTGTTTAATTATTCAAATAATAATAATATTAATGAGAATTCATAAAAAGAAAAAAAAAGACTTTTAAAATAAAATTAACCGCAGTATTTAAAAAAATATTCCTTTTTGAATATATGTTTAAAGTATTTTTTTTGTTTGTAGGATAAATCTCTTGTAGAGATCTTGTAAAAATTTTGAAACGTGTGTTAAAAAATATCACGGGAAACTAATAAGTACTAAATATATTTATAATTATATTGGAAAATGTATAAAAGAATCAAGTAAAATCGTTTGCTATTTTAAAGTATTTTCCAAAAAAAAAAAAAACGTAAAATAATTTTGGTTTAAGGAAAGCGGAGTATTCTTTCTTGATGCGAGTTTTCTATCATCCGAAATGTTTTTGCGAAAGGAAAATTGTTCAGGAAACATTCTTTAAGTTGTTTCTATCACTAGAGAGGTTCTAATTTTAAGTAAAAATGTCCAGAAAAGATTCTTTAAGTATTTTCAATGATCAGAAAAATAATTTAATAATTCTCTTTAATAAAAAAACATTTACGAAGAATTCAGGATGGATTTTCTATCGCCATAAACCATTTCTATTTAAAGAAAAAAGGTTTACGATTGATTAATAAAAGAATTTTCTATCACCAGACAAATAAGAACAAACATCCTTTAAAGACAAACTATCAGAAGAGATTCTTGATGGATTTTCTATCATCAGACAAAACTTTCATTTAAAAGAAATTGGTCACGAGGAATTCTTTAAGTATTTTCCACGACCAGTAAAGTTCTTATTTAAGGAAAATAGTTCAGTAGGTAATCTTGAAGTATTTTCCACGACCAGAAAAGTTCTTATTTTAAAGAAATATTTACAGGAAAGATTCTTTAAGGATTTTCTATGACCAAAACCATTCTAATTTAAGGAAAAATGTTCAGAAAAGATTCTTGATGGATTTTCTATCATCATACAAACATTCATTTAAAAGAAATTGGTCACAAGCGATTCTTGAAGTATTTTCCACGACCAGAAAAGTTCTTATTTTAAAAAAATATTTACAGGAAAGATTCTTTAAGGATTATCTATGACCAGAACAATTCTAATTTAAGAAAAAATGTTCAGAAAAGATTCTTGATAGATTATCTATGACCAAAACAATTATAATTTTGAGGAAAAATGTTCAGAAAAGATTCTTGATAGATTTTCTATCACCATCAAAAACATTTTCATTAAAGGAAAAGGATGTTTATGAAGAAAAATTCTTGAAGATGGATTTTCAATATCATCAGACAAAGTTTTATTTAAGGAAAATTGCGGTCACAAGCGATTCTTGAAGGATTTTCCACGACCAGAAAAGTTCTTATATGTAAAGAAACAGTTACAGGAAAGATTCTTGAAAGATTATCTATGACCAAAACAATTCTAATTTTGAGGAAAAATGTTCAGAAAAGATTCATGATGGATTTTCTATCACCATCAAAAACATTTTCAATAATGGAAAAATGTTTACGAAAGGATTCTGGTAGGATTTTCAATCATCAGACAAATTTCTATTTAAGGGAAATTGGTCACAAGCGATTCTTGAAGTATTTTCCACAACAGCAGAAAAATATCCAGTTAAAGAAAATAGTTCAGTCGGTAATCTTGAAGTTTTTCTATGACAAGAAAAGTTCTTATTTAAAGAAATATTTCCAGTAAAGATTCTTGAAGGATTTTCTGTATTCAGAAAAATGTCCAGGAAAGATTCATGAAATATTTTCTATTACCAGAAAAACTCTTATCAAAAAAAAAATTGTTCAAGAGAGATTCTTGAATGAATTATTTTGAAGAAATAAAATTAGAAAAATACCTTTACTTTTTTTTTACCAAAATTTTTTATATTACGTTATGGTTGATGTGGCGAAAATGCTATTAAAATATTGCCCATTACTGCATTGTTTTCATATAATAAATATCAAAATAATGATCACGAAATGATCATTTCACATTTAATAAGACGGTCATCAATCATATAGTGTACCTTATCATATATATAAGATAAGATTCTCTAAAAAGATCAAATATTTAACACTAACCTTATTTATATAATATATACAGACCAAGATCGCACATTCAACTTGAATTCAATAAGATATCAATCCCAATGTCGCCTCCCCGATATCCAGTTATAGTAATATAGTAATAATAATAATAATAATAATAATAGTTCATCGACCACCACCATCGAATATAAACATAAGTAATTTCCTATATAATTATATATAGATTTTATTAACCAACATCTTTTTTTTTTTTTAAACTCCTCTTATTTTGTATTATGTCACATCATCTCAAAAGTAAAAAAAAAAAATTGTACACTTAAAAATTCACACATATCAAAAAGATCAATGAAGCGAAAAAGTAACAAAACCATGATTTTTGTAATTAAACAAAAAAAAATGAAAATTAAGTGAAAATCAAAATCTTATTTAGGAATAAACAGCAATAATTTTAACAAAAAACCAAAAAAAAAACAACATCAAAAAGTCAACAAAATATATTATTAAACTTACGAAAAATTTAGTACAACTTTAACTATATATATATATATATATATATATATATATTAAAATGATTTTTAAATCCTCAAGAAAATCTAAGCCCCACACCAAATCATTCCAATCCCATCCCATTCCTCGCCGCTCATTCCAATTTAAAAAAAAAATATAATCATTTAATTAATATACGATATATGTATTTAATAATTTTACTTTAATATTTTTTATTTTTATATTAATTTAAAGAAAAAAAAAATGAATATAGTAAAATTCAGAAAACGGGAAAAAACGAAACCAAACTCTAACCCATCATATAAATTAGTAAGATTTAATATAAAAATAAGATATTAAGTTCTCGCATTATCTTAAATAGTTATTTATTTTTACGGGGGGTCGTGCCAAAAATAATATAATTTTTTTTTTTTGTAAATTAATGAAAAATAAAACCACGCAAACGGGCCAAAAACACCCACAATGAAATAAATAGATCATAAAAAGAAAAATCACTATATATGAATATGAATGTATATAGAATAACAAAAAAAAATTCTATATTCACTAATCTTCTCTCTATAATTATATATATAATCCAACAAATACAACAATAATAATAATAATAATATATCAAACGCATCTTAATCAAAAAAACGTATTAAAAACAAAAAAAACAGACAAAACATTTAAGGAATATATAGGATTTAAAAGAAAAAATTAAACAAATAGTAAATTTAAATCAATAAAAAAAATAATTATATCTAAATTTCTTTTTGATAATCAAAATGACGGTGGATAGGAAAAAAAAAAAAATAAATGTAAAAATAATATAAAAATCATTTACCTGTAAATATTTATAAAAACTGATCTCTTAAAAAGAATGTTTTTTTTTGTATCCAACGTAAAATAATTAATAAAAAAAAATATATATTTAAATTATAGTTAAATACATATACAAATTATTAAAAACAAATTGTTATACTATTTTTTAGTTATATCAGAAACCCAAAAGTAAATAAATATTAATAAAAAATCATCGGGGTTTTTTTCTTCTTTATATATTATTTGAAAAATTATTGATTAATTGATAAAAAAAAACAAATCGTTGTTTTGTAAATACTAATACTACATAATATAAAAAAGAAAAAATTTCATTTTTTTGATATATATACAATAAAACAAAAAAAAAAGGAAAGAAGAAAATTAAATTAATTATAAATTGATTGGATTGAAAAATAAATATATAAAAGGATCAATAATTTGAAAAAAAAAAAAAAATAAACGATCAATTTATATTATATATAAATAAATATATATTAATTATAAAATCTCTCTATATATATATAAATATATTATATGTTTAATAAATAATTTAAAAATCAAATTAAAACCATTAATTTTATTCATTTTTATCCATTGATAGAACATACATTTTTTTTTTTAAAAGGGGCCGAGAACGTAACTGTAACTAATTAAATTATTAACTGATAACGTATGAATCAAGAATGGATTTTCTATAGACAAATACATTTTCATTTAACGACAATCTGACAGAAGTGGTTTTTGATGGATTTTCCATCACCAGAAATCATTTAGCTGTAATAAAAAAAAGGTTACGAAAGGATTCTTGACGGATGTTCTATCGCCTTTAATAAAAAAGGTTTATACGAAGGATTCTTAAAAGATTTTCTATATCATCAGACATATTTCTATTTAAAGAAATATATTCAGAGGCTATTCTTGAAAGATTTTCTATCACTAGAAATCATTTCACTTTAATAAAAAATGTTTACCAACGATTCTTATAGGCTTTTCAATCATCAGACAAATTTCTATTTAAGGAAAATTGGTCACGAGGGATTTTTAAAGTACTTTCTATTACCAGAAATCATTTAGCTTTAATAAAAAATGTTTACGAAAGGATTCTTGACGGATTTTCTATCATCAGATACCATTTCTATTTAATAAAAAGTGTTTACGAAGGATTCTTAATGGATTTTCTATCATCAGACAAATTTTTATTTAGGAAAAATTGGTCAAGAGAGATTCTTAAAGTATTTTCTATCACCAGAAACCATTACTCTTTAACCAAAAAAGGTTTACGAAAGGATTCTTGACGGATTTTCTATATCGTCAGCAATATTTTTCATTAATAAAAAATGTTCACGATGGATACTTTTGAACGATTTTCCATCACCAGAAACATTTCATTTTATTTGTTAAATGTTTACGGACGATTTTTGAAGGATTTTCTATCATCAGATATCATTTCTATTTAATAAAAAATGTTTACGAAGGATTTGTTTGTAAAGAAAAAATTTCTATTTAATTCTATTTAAAGAAAATTGGTCACGAGAGATTCTTTAATTATTTTCTATCGCAATAAACCATGGCTCTTTAATAAAAAAAATGTTTACGAAAGGATTCTTTATGGATTTTCAATCATCCGACAAATTTCTATTTAAGGAAATAACATTCAGCGGAGATTCTTGAAGGATTTTCAATCACCATTAACCAATTCTCTAGAATAATAAATGTTTACGAACAATTCCGGCAAGATTTTCTAACACCAAAAACCGTTTTCATTTGCGGAAAAATGTTTTCGAGGGAATGTTGAAGGATTTTCTACCATCAGACAAATTTCTCATTAAGGACAACTTAGAAGCAGATGATTCTTAAAGTATTTTCCATCACCAGAAAGCATTTCTCTTTTATAAAAAAATATTTTCGCAGGATTCTAAAAGTATTTTAAAGCTCCTAATAGAAAAATTTCTATTAAATAAATTAAATGTTTACGACGGTTTTTCTATCACCAAAAACATGTATTTGTAATAAAAAATGTTTACGGATGATTCTTTATGGATTTTCAATCATTAGAAACATTTCTATTCAATAAAAAATGTTTACGATGGATTCAAAAAAAGATTTTCTATCATCAGACAAATTTCTATTTAATGAAATATATTCAGAGGAGATTCTTGAAAGGTTTTCTATCACTAGAAAACATTTCTCTTGAATAAAAAATGTTTACGAAAAGATTCTTGATGGATTTTCAATCATCATACAAATTTCTATTTAAGGAAAATTGGTCACGAGGGATTCTTAACAGATTTTCAATCACCAGAAACCATTTCTCTTTCACAAAAAATATTTTCGAATGATTCTAAAAGTATTTTAAAGCTCCTATGAAATAAAAAAATGTTTACGACGGTTTTTCGATCACCAAAAACATATTTCTTTAATAAAAAATGTTTACAAACGAGTATCATCGCAGAAACATATTTATTTAATAAAAATTATTTAGGGAGTATTCTTGATGGATTTTCAATCATTAGAAACATTTCCCGTTAATAAAAAATGTTCACGAATGAATCTTGAAGCATTTTCTATCATCCGACAAATTTCTATTTAAAGAAATATATTCAGAGGTGATTCTTGAAGGATTTTCTATTGCCAGAAAGCATTTCTCTTTAATAAAAATGTTTACCAACGATTCTTGAAGCATTTTCTATCATCAGACAAATTTTTAGTTAAGGAAAATTGGTCACGAGGGATTCTTAAGGTATTTTCTATCACCAGAAATCATTTAGCTTTAATAAAAAATGTTTACGAAAGGATTCTTGAAGGATTTTCTATCGTCGGCCACATTTTTCTTTAATAAAAAATGTTTACGAAAGGATTCTTAAAAGATTTTCCATCATCAGACAAATTTCTATTTAAAGAAATATATTCATAGATGATTCTTGAAGGATTTTCCATCCCCAGAAAGCATTTCTCTTTAATAAAAAATGTTTACGAAAAGATTCTTGATGGATTTTCAATCATCAGGCAAATTTCTATTTAATGAAAATTGTTTAAGTATTTTCTATCGCAATAAAGCATTGCACTTTACTAAATAATGTTCACGAAGGATTCTTGAAGGATTTTCTATCACCAAAACCACGTATACGTACAGAAAAGGGATAGACAATGCTATAACAAATCAATTTGGATTTCAACGGGAATTGCGTTATTTGAAAGGTATTAATAGTATTTTTCAAGTATTTTTCTATATATAATGAAGATATTCTTAAAAATAATTTAAGACAATTTCATTCACATTCACATTCATATATCATTAATTTTCTCACATTTTTTCCTGCGTATAAAAATTATATCAACTAATTGCTTCATATTCGGATAATTTTCACTTGTTTTTCAATACAAAAACAACCACTTGCAAATATACTTTATAGATTTTATGTAAATTATATAAGAATTTCGCAATTGAAATTGTTCCACCCAATAAAACTCTTATAGAATTGAATCCGTCTATATAAAGTATACAAACAGTACTGAATGACATGTTCAATATAGACACAAAATGGCCTTTTGACCACATTATAAACCAATGGAGTTCAACTTCTACAACGTTTGTATTATTATAGATTAGTATTTAAATTCTTAATAATATAAAAATAATGTTATTTTTCCATTACAAATTGTAATGAATGTGTGTTGTGTGTATTTTTTTTTCCATTATACGATTTCAAGGGATTATAATGG